>OY856409.1:1135291748-1135939248 GCA_963693085.1 Alisma plantago-aquatica
CGCCTCGTATCTTTGGTTGCACCTGTTTTGTCAAAAATCTTCGCCCAGGGATAACAAAACTTGACCCTTGCTCCACCAAATGTATTTTTTTGGGGTATTCTAGAACACAGAAAGGGTATCGTTGTTATGATCCTATTCTGCGACAATGGCACGTAAGTGCAGATGTAATTTTCTTTGGGCATCTCCCCTTCTACTCTGATAAAGGGGAGTCCATATCTACTGAAATTTTGGCATCTACTCCGTTGCCAAATATTGTGGATATTGATCCGCCTTCTGAGCCGACACCTAAAGAACATCCACTGCAAGTCTACAAAAGAAGACCTAAGAAGACTAATCCCTCCATTGCCCCTCCACAACCAATTCCTCCTTCAACGGATGATCAGCCCACAACTGAGGTAAATTCTGACTTACATCTACCTATTAGTTTTCGTAAAGGTGTCGCTCCTGTACTAAACATCCAATTAGTCATTTACTTTCATCCTCTAATCTGGGTGCCAATTTTGCGTGCTTTACTGCTATTATCTCTGCTGTGACCATTCTAAAATCTGCCAAAGAAGCTCTTCTCATTCCTACGTGGCGACAAGCAATGGAAGCTGAAATGTAGGCACTCACTGATCGCAAGACTTGGGATCTTGTAGATCGCCCTTCTTCCTGTCCTACAGTCGTCTACCGATGGATCTTCACTATCAAATATCAATCAGACAACACTATTGAATGCCTGAAAGCACGCCTGGTTGCAAAAGGCTACACACAAACATACTGTGTGGACTACTTTGAGACATTCTCTCTAGTCGTGAGGCTCAATTCTATTTGTGTTCTCATTTTTGTTGTTGTAAACAAAGATAGGCCTTTGTTTCAACTGGATGTCAAGAATGCGCTTCTCTATGGCGATTTGCAAGAAGTTTACATGGAGCAACCACCAGGTTTTGTTGTTCAGGGGGAGTCTTCCTCGTAGGTCTGCAAAACTAAGGAAAGCAATCTATGGCCTCAAACAAAGCCCTCACGCTTGGTTTGACAAGCTAAGTCAAATTTTTATAGAATTTGGCTTCCGTCGATCTCTCATTCAGATCACTCTTACATTCGTCAGAAAAACTGCAGCTGGCTTCGTCGTTCTTATTGCATATGTCGACGACATTATATTATCTACCAGTGACACCTTGGGCATCCAGGCTACTAAAGTTTATCTAGAACAACACTTTGTCACCAAAGATCTTGGCAAACTAAGATATTTTTTGGGTATTGAAGTATCCAGATCATCTATAGGATTATGTCTTTCTCAATGAAAATATGTTCTGGATCTCTTACAGAAAACATGTATGATTGGCTGCATGCCAGCCTGCACTCCTCTAAACCCAAAACTGGGATGATGATACTTCCCCACCTTATGTTGATCACCACCAATTCAGACGATTGGTTGGTAAGCTCATATACCTTACTGTCACAAGAGTTGATCTGACTGCTGTTGTAGGATTTGTAAGCAGATACCTAGATAAATCTAGACATTGTCACTGGGACGTCTGTCACATTCTTCGATACCTCAAAAGCTCTCCAAGGAAAGGTCTATAATACAAGAAGAATGATCATTGTAGTTTTTCTGCTTTCTCTGATTCTGATTATGTAGGAAGTAAATGTGATCGGAAATCCGCTTCTAGATATTGCACCTTGTTGACGGCAACCTAGTTACCTGGCATAGCAAAAAGCAAACAGTGGTAGCTAGGTCAAGTTCAGAAGCAGAATATCGAGCTATGGCTCACACTGCCTGTGAACTTCTCTGGGTGCAAAGTCTTCTTAAAGAGTTTGATATACCTGATTCTAGACCTATTCCAATGTTTTGTGATAACAAGGCATCTATTTTTATTGCGAGCAACCCGACCTTTCACGAGCGAACTATTAGTATATATATCTTCCTGGCTTTATTTTTCCTTTATTATTGTGTTACGGGTCTTTGTTTATTAGCCCATTAGCCTTTTTCCTTATTCTACAATATTCATGTTTCTAGATTATTCTTACTCTCTAATCTCCTATATAGAGAGTCTCCTGTAATTGTTTAACTTACCTAATACAAAACATCTTTTACATTTTAAAAGGTACCAGAGCCGCTTGATCCGCCTTAATCCCCTTCCACCCCTACCCTAATCTATGCCACATAAACCCTAGCCGCCACCCTCTCCTCCATCCCTATCTGCCACTCTCTCCTCCATCCCGCTACCGCCAGCCCCTCCCTGCCTTCTTCTCCGCGGGCAACTCTCCCACCCGCAGCCCATACAGTCGCCTCCCTCCCTTCCCACAGTCGTCGCCCTTCCTCCCTAGTTGTCGCCTATCACCTGCTCCACCCGTCGACAGCCCCGCCTCCACCTGCCGCCGTTGCACATGACCCCCCCACCCGCCGCCCTGCCCATCACCGCCACCCAACAAACCTCCATCACCACCCACCGCCACACGCCATCACTTCCTAACCCCCTCGCCAACACCCCAGCCAGCTCGCCACCCTCTCTAGCCCCCGCCTTCCCCTCCTCATCACCCCTGCCCACCATTCCAGCCGCCCGCCCTCCTCCCTGCTGCTAACGATCCGCTCCCACACCTCTCTCACCTACTCTTCCTAGTTCTTTCCGTCTCCCATCATCACTTCCTCCGGTTAGCCACCAACATCTCTCGTTTCAGTCTCTGCATCGTTTCTCCCCTTTCGGTAACTTTTCAGTCATAACACGTTGAGGGCGTAACCGGATCTCGTCCTTTTCTGCCTACGCCTCATGGTGGAGTAAGCTTTTCCTCCATGTTGACGTAGGTTTTCTATATCCATTGCTGCCCCTACGTGGGTTTCTTTTGGGATCTGATGCGTCAAATCTCCTTCTGCTATCTTCTGCCCGTATACAGGTGTTCTTAGATCTGCCCCTGTGTTGGGCATTTGTTGCTTTCGTCTGCTGACTGCTACGTGTCTACTGCTCCGACCTTCTATTTCTGCCTGCTTTTTGTGTCCCCTATGGCGTCCTCAGATCCTCTTCGCAATCTCTGTGTGACGACTACTAAGTTAGACGACTCCAACTATGACACCTGCTCCAGCCTGCTATTTTTGTCTGCTTTCTGTGTCCCCCATAGCGTCCTCAGATCCTCTTCGCAATCTCTGTGTGACGACTACCAAGTTAGACGACTCCAACTATCACACCTGGGCAGCCTCCTTTGAACTCTATGTCAAAGCTCAGGGGTGTTATCCCCATCTTTCTACTAAAGGTTCGGATGTACCGACTGCTACTGCTGATGATAAGACTAAGGCGTATGACTTGTGGTCCAAGGACGAATATGGGGTTATGACTTGGATGGTCAACAGTGATGAACCCAAAATCAGTCAATCCCTTCTGCGCCTGTGCACGACTAAGGATATGTGGGATCAACTGTCTCACGTGTATTCTCATCAACAAAATCCCAAGAAGGTGTTTGATATTTTCAAGAACCTGGCCAAGAAGGAGTATTCTACCACATATGCTATGAAGATTACTACAGTCAGTGTTGTGCTCTCTGGGATGAGTTTGAGGTTTATCATCTGCTATCCTCAGATATTAAAGAAGCACAACGACAACGGAATGAATTGCACCTTGTTCAATTCCTAGCTAGCTTACCACCCACCTTTACGGGTGTAGTTGATCAGATTCTCTCCAGTGATCCGTTGCCTGCCTTACGCGGTGTTCTGAAATGCGTGCAACGCTTGCCTTCTGTCTCTCAGATGACTCCTAATCTTTTTGATAGTGTTGCCCTTGTTGTTCGTTATGGTGATTCCTTCTGAGGACGTGACCGAGGTCATGGTCATGGTCGAGGCCGCTCAACTCCAGGCGTTGGTCGTGGTTCGTACTCCTCTGGCTCTAACTCCTCTACTGGACCACGTTACTGTAACTTTTGCAATCGCAACAATCATACTGAAGACCGATGTTGGATCAAGCACGGTAAACCTGTTTGGGCAAATCAAGTTTCTTCAGAGCAGCCTGACACCTTTGCTTCTACGTCTGCCCCGCCGTCTGTTGATTGGATCCGATATGAGGTTGAGAGATTGCTTCAATCGTGCCTGGCCTCCTCTGGTGAAACCTCCACTGCTGGCAGTTCTGCTCTTTTGACAATTTGCTTTTCTGGCACAGTCTGATAAACATACATGGACTATTGACTCCGGTGCCACTTCTCATATTACTGGAAATCGGTCTTTATTTTCTACCTTGCATAAAACTGCTACTATTCCTGATGTCACATTAGCCGATGGTTCTTACACGCCAGTTTCAAGGATAGGGAATATCTATACTTCTAGCCATCTTGTTTTGCACTCAACACTTTATGTTCCTAAATTCCCTATCAACTTGTTATCTGTGAGTAGAACTGTTAAGAGCCTATAGTGCTCAATTACATTTGACCTGGATGGTGTTATCTTTCAGGATTTGCGCACGAGGATGAAGATTGGTTCGGGCCATGAGGGACCAGACGGACTCTACTATTTGGATGCACCAAAGACGAAGGCTTACCTGACTACTTCTGTGACCGACATTCAGTGGCACTACCGCTTGGGGTACAAGATTGGTTCGGGCCATGAGGGACCAGATGGACTCTACTATTTGGATGCACCAAAGACGAAGGCTTACCTGACTACTTCTGTGACCGACATTCAGTGGCACTACCGCTTGGGGCACCCTTCACCAGTAAAATTGAAGCATTTATTACCTGATATTTCGATTCAATTTTTCATTGTGAGAGATGCCAGTTAGGGAAACAAACTCGATCTACTTTTACTAAAAAAAACTCTATTAGCTCAAAACAACCATTTGATGTTGTGCATGCTGACATTTGGGGCTCGTACTCTGTTACTAGTATTTCTGGATTTCGGTACTTTATGAGTTTTATTGACGATTTTTCTAGAACCACCTGGTTATTTTTGTTTAGAGAGACAGATCTCATATACTTGACACTATTACATCTTTCTTTGCTGAGACACGTACCCAGTTTGGTAGACCTATTAAAATCTTTTGTACTCATAATGCCCTTGAGTTCATGCAAAAGTCAGTCAATCTATTTTTCACCAAAATGGATACTATTCACCAAACCTCCTGTGCATATACACCCAACAAAATGACATCGTTGAACGCAAGAATCATCATCTTCTTGAGGTTATGCATACTTTTCTCTTTCACTATCATGTTCCCCACTCTTTTTGGCCAGAAGTTGTTTCCACTGCGTGCTATCTTATTAACTGCATGCCTTATTCTGTTCTTAGCAATCAAGTGTCATTTCAAATTCTATACCCTGATGCTCCTTTGTTCACCGTGCCTCCGTGTATTTTTGGGAGTACGTGTTTTGTGAAAAAATTACGTCTTGGCCTTACTAAATTGGATCCTCGTGCTACCAAGTGTATTTTCTTGGGGTACTCTAGGATACAAAAAGGGTATCGTTGCTTTGACCCGCTACTAAGAACTAGATGGTCTCAATTGATGTTGTCTTTTTTTAACATATGTCGTTCTATTCTTCTACTGGATCTGCCTTGACTTCTGACTTACTGTCGAAATCTCTTTTACCTCTGCTTGTTGATACTACCTCGCCAGATGATACAATTGGACCTGCTCCTCCATTAAAAGTCTACCAAAGAAGATCGAAGGCACCTACTCCCTCTATGGCCCAACCAAGTCTTCCATCCTCATCAGCAGATCAGCCAACATCTCATGTATTTTCTGACTTAGACGTTCCTATCAATTTACGCAAGGCACTCGGTCTTGCACTCAACATCCTATTGGGAATTTCTGCATTACTACTAACCTGGGAAATGATTTTGTAAATTTCACTTTTGCCCTATGTGTTGTTACTATTCCTAAGAATGCTACTCAGGCTCTTCAGCATCCAACATGGCGTCAAGCCATGGAAACTGAAATGCAGGCTCTTACTTATAGACATACTTGGGATTTGGTTGGTGCACCCCCTGGTTGCTCACCAGTTGGTTGCAAGTGGATTTTCACAGTCAAATATCAACTAGATGGCACTATTGAGCGACTCAAAGCTCGTCTGGTAGCCAAGGGCTACACTCAGACATATGGAGTTGATTACTTCGAGACCTTCTCTCCCGTGGCTCGGTCAAATTATGTCTGTATCCTTATTTATGTGGTCGTAAATTCTGATTGGCCTTTATTTCAACTAGATGTTAAAAATGCATTCCTGTATGGTGACCTGCATGAGGTTTACATGGAGCAGCCTCCTGGATTTGTGAGTTAGGGGAGTCTTCAAAAGTCTGTCGCCTTCGCAAAGCAATTATGGCCTTAAGCAAAGTCCCCGAGCCTGGTTTGAAAGCTCAGCTCTATTCTTCAAAATTTTGACTTTCGTCGATCTCAGTCTGATCACTCAGTGTTTGTTAAGAAAACTACCTCTAGTCTTGTAATACTCATTGTCTATGTTGATGACACTATCTTATCTGGAAGTGACTCTGCAGGCATTTAGGCTACTAAGACATACTTGGAAAAGCACTTTATTACCAAAGATTTAGGCAAACTGGGGTATTTTCTGGGCATTGAGGTCTCTCATTCATCCTCTGGTCTCTGTTTGTCTCAGCGTAAGTATGTCTTAGATCTTCTATCAGAGACATGAATGCTTGGGGCTAAGCCAGCTAGTACACCCTTGGATCCCAACACTAATTGGGATGACGACACTTCTCCGCCTTATCCTGACCATTATCAGTATTGCAGAATGGTTGGAAAACTCATCTACCTTACTATCACTAGGGTTGATATCACTTCTGTTGTTGGACTCATAAGTAAATATCTAGATAAGCCCCGCCAATGCCATTGGGATGTTGTCTGCCATATTCTGAAGTATTTGAAAAGTTCTCCTAGCAAAGGCTTGCTATACAAGAAACAAGGTCATTGTAATCTTACTGGCTACTCTGATTCTGACTATGCTGGGAGCAAGATAGATCGTAGATCCACCTCTGGATACTGCACTTTTGTAGGTGGTAAATTGGTAACTTGGCGAAGCAAGAAGCAAACTGTAGTTGCTCGTTCAAGTGTTGAAGCAGAGTATCGAGCAATGGCTCACACCACCTGTAAACTTTTTTGGGTACGCAGTCTTCTGCGAGATTTTGGTATTTTTGTTGCTCCATCCATTCCAATGCGCTGTGACAACAAAGTTCCTATCTTCATTGCCAGCAACCCCACCTTTCACGAACGCACCAAACACATTGAAGTTGATTGCCATCTCGTTCGGGAGGCTGCCTTATCCGGTCAGACCTTATACACCTAATGTGGATCAAGTTGCAGATATTTTCACCAAAATTCTTCCGAAGACCAGATTCACTACTCTAATGGCCAAGCTGGGCATGATTGACATCTATGCTCCAACTTGAGGGGGAGTATTAGTATATATATTCTCCTGGTTTTATTTTTCCTTTATTATTGTGTTATGGGCCTTTGTTTATTAGCTCATTAGCCTTTTTCCTTATTCTGGAATATTCCTGTTTCTAGATTATTCTTACTCTCTAATATCCTATATAAGAGAGTCTCCTGTAATTGTTTTACTGAACTATTACAAAACATCTTTTACATTTTGGACGAACAAAGCACATTGAAGTTGATTGCCACTTTGTTCGGGAGTCTGTTCTTTCTAGTTGCATATGTACTCCACATCTCAGTAGTGAAAACCAAGTGGCAGACATCTTCACCAAACTTCTATCTAAAGCTCGTTTCAAGACTCTAGTGGACAAGCTGGGCATGTTCGACATCTATGCTCCAGCTTGAGGGGAAGTAAAGAGATATGTATTTATTTTTTAATTTCTGTGTTTTACTCTACCTATGTTTTATCCCATATTGCTTAGCTTTACTCTTTGTTTTATTCTCTTGTCCTATAAAAGAGAATGCATTATAAACTCTTTTACTCACCGAATACAATTCTCCTCATTATTCTATAATAAGATGTGGTTGCATGATGATATTGTGTAATATTTAATGGAACTTTGATATTTTCTTGTTAGCAGTTAGTTCAATTTTGACCCTATCCCTTGGTCGTATAAAACTGCGTCGAATCCTCCGTGAAACCTGGTCCAATATAAGAGGAACTATTGCAAAAAAGATCATGTTCTAATTGTGCATAGGCTGCCCCGTCAAATCACTCTTTGGAGCTACCTACAATATACCAGGGGAAAGTAACATCATGGAACAATTTACTATTTGTTATTATCATAGAATTAAAAGTCTGATTTCCATGTCGTGTCCGATGACCCAGAAACAAAAAAAATTTGAAATTTCGCCGAAATTTTGATATTTACGGCCCTAACAATTTCGACGACCAAATTAGAGAATTAAATCGTGACGATCTAAATGCCAAGATCTACTCAAATATGCAATAATAATTCATATTGGATATGTTGGGGGGGGGGGTCTCCCACATTTGCAAGTGAAGGGAGTTGAACAATTTCGATAGAATTTCGATGGCAATTTTGATGACAAAATGAAGGAATTAAGTTATGAAATTTTGCAAACACAATGTTTAGACATAGACACACTAGATTATATAGTTAATTTATATGTTTAGAGGTTAGGGTGGGATCCATGTCTTGATGAGTGAGTGCACAAATGAACAGAATCGTCAAGTTAGTTAGACAGTTACAAACTTGCAAACTTCAAGTTAAAACAACTAGAGTACTAGACTTTAAAACTTAGAGTTACAACTTACAAGTTACATTATTGTAGGTTAATATATTTATTGCATAAGTCTCTATTATAATATATTTAGGGTTCCATAAGTGAAAAACACAAAAATATATTTAGGGCTACAACTTACAACTTACAGTTAACATTTTGTATAAGTCTAGTATTATAGTATATTCAGGGTTACATAAGTGAAAAATACAAAAATATAAGAAATTTCATTAAAAATAGTTTTTTTAACCATTTTGTTATGAAATATATTGATTAGATTTTCAATATAAGTATATATATACGTATTTCACACTATTGTTTCTTAGATCTACAAGTTTCACTTCAAGATCTTAAGTTTTTTTAAGAGAAATGTCACTTACAAATTTAGGATTTTCGGAGTATTTATTAAGATCTGTCTAAAAGGGAGTAGAGAAAGGAGTAGATGGGCTAGGGAGAGGGGCTGCATACCTTAGAATCAAGTAGAGCAGCCTCCGAGAGCAAGAAATCACAAAAAGTTTGCCTAAAGATCAAAATCCCAGCAAACCCAGTTGGCGGAACACTGTTTCGCGAAACAGATGCTGCAGTTTGCAGTTATTTCGCAAGATCAAGGCCCTTACTGGGCTTTTTGCACCGAAATACTCCCTGTTTTGTGAAATTTCTATGGCAGCTGCGAAATTTTCATGAAATTGCAGACCAACTCCTGCGTACTAACGTTACGATGTCCGGTGGCAAAAAAACAAAATTTCACAATTTCGATCGAAATTTTGTTCCATGGTTATTATATCATGTTGTTGGTGTGCTATCATTTTGTGTTTGTGTTTCCTGTAGATATAGACGACCAGTTGTTTTTGTTGCTAGTGCAATGAAAGCTAATTTGTTGGGCCATGGTTGATGGTGTATGGCACTGTTCCCTATCAAACTCCCCCTGGAATAGCTAGAATAAGTAACTATTAACTCTCCGGTTGAAATTCAGCCTTATTCCAAATATGATCACTTTTAGTACCCAATTTTTTCTGGTATAACTCATTCATATGGTAGTGCAAAAACACGAGGAAACATTATCATAAAGATGGTGATAAGAGACATGTAGTGGAGTGGCTAGTATTGAGGACAAACTATGAGATAGCAACCTTACACGGTTTGGACATGTGCAAAGAGAACAGGCATATGCACCAGTTCGCAGTAATATCGTTGAGTAACAAGAAGTTAAAAGAGGAAGGAATGGACCTAATGGCGAACTCTACTGAACTTGAGAGCTGATAGGGAGAGATCTGCATGTATTAAATCTCAATGAGAAAATGACTCAAACCAAAGCCGAAAAAAAGAATGATATATGTAGCTGGTGGCTACATGGTTGGCCTGAGGCTTAGATGATGCTGAACTCTTTGATATATTTAGCTAACTTTTTCACACACCAAACAAGTAGTTGGATCAACAGATTACTTCGTTATTGATTGTTCACAGACATAATTATAGTTGGCTAGTTGGATGGAAGACAAATTCAGATCTTAAACCATTGCTTGTGGCTGTGTAAGCATGTTAAATGCAAATAGATGTACTATTGCTGAATCCTCAAATTAACCAGGTCGTGCTCTGGTAGGGCCTCCAGTGGGACACCTCAGCAATATCGAGCCCAGTAATATCCCCATCAGCAATGCAGAATGGCTAATAAGGAAATAAAGTCAATATTTGTATGCAGTTTCAAGATAAAATTGAAGGTAGAGAAATACTTGAGGTCCTAGCTAGCTTTCTGAGAAAAGCAAATTGTACAGCAAGATCCATACCCATGCAAAATCTGAACAAGCTTATCATCAATCAGATGATGATAAACTCCAACCACAGAAGCTCTTCTTATTCTCAATAAATTACTCCTACAGCCAGTTGAAGGATCTCGCATAACAATGTATCCAACCTAAACAATCAAAGATAAAGATGAAATTTACACCAGAAAGAAGACAAAAATTCTCATTCAATAATTTGAACCCCCCCCCCCCCAACAACTAGATTGAACACCACATACCATGGCGTCTCCAGACATATTGATAACGTCCCTGACCAAAGTATCACTTTTTGCCCAAATAACACAATTTTTGCAAGTCGCCCTATTGACCTGTCAACAGTTGAAAGTTAAGACTAACAAGAAAATTCAAAAAGCTAAGAACAAGATCAAGATGCGACAAATTAAAAAGTAAATTCAGATATGCTATTTATTTGCATATCGTATAACTCAAAAGCAAAACTTAGTAACACTGACTAAACTAGTGTCTAACCAATATCTGTACTAACTAGATATCAGATGAATAACTCATGTATGAATTCCGTGCCTAAATAAATGAATATGCCCTCACTAAGGCTGAGTGCATGGCTTTATCATAAAGGTGCCCTGACATTGCTTGTAAGGAAAGACATCTCATACCCACAAAAACTAATATTGAGCTGACATCAAGTCCTAAAATCATTCCAGTAGAAAAAGTGCAAAACTATTCAGAAATTGTTCAGGCGCTGCCACTAAAGTGATGCAAGAAACTGAACGGAAACATCAGCTGATTAACTGGAAAACATCCTTACACACAGGGAAACGGTATTCCACATCTTCATGCTGCCCACCCTATCTCTTCCTGCTCTGGAAGGGAATTTGATCACTTACATGGTCCGTGAAGATGGGCAGTGGAGGCATCCTCAATTCAAGTGAGGAGAAGAGGGAAAACTCATGTTTTGACACAACTTGCACCTGTCCAGCCCAAACCATCTCTAATGCCTTCCTCCACAACATTCAAGAGGATTTTAACGTCTTTTCTTCCTCTTTGTCAGCCAACCTGGTTGCAAAACCTCCAGGCCAGCCCAACCCTCTCCTTAGTTGCTCCGAGCCTTGGCGTCTTCACCATGGCCCTAGTAAAGTCCTGGAAGATACAAAATACTGATGTCGGGACCATTGTATGTGTGTTTGCCTTCTCAAATTATTCGCCCCTCTTTCGTGTTTGCATATGTGGCATGGTGGCTGGTTTAATGATTATGACCTCCTTCCAAGTACCGGATTGGCAATTTTATTTTCACTTTATTGTCTCTGCAACTTCATTCCATGCCATTATCAGTTGCAGTTAATCAAAGTACAACATAATACCTCCAAAAGACAAAATGCTAATCTCCCTCTGCTCCAACAACTCCAGTATGGACCTATGCTTTGGTCATAGTGCCAGAAATTTTGATGACTTCACCTCCTTGCAACCCCAATGCTTCCCCACTTTCCATGTATGCCAATTGTAGGCATCAAATCTGAATAATGCTCTAACACCCTCAACTCAATTCCCCTACTTGAGCATCACATCCTTAAAGTCAATCATCCATGGATCCATTTTCATTGTAGTAACTTCAATGTTGACACTATTGTTACTGTTGTTGTCAATGACCCTTCAACTACACCTCCTGCTCCATGAGTCCCTCTCTAGATTTGATATTTCCTTTCATCTAGAGTCCCATCATGGTGCAAGACTTCGACTTCATGTCGACCTCTTCAAGTGCGGAAGTGGAAGTTTGTGGAAACTTTGAGGAATTTTGGAGGAAGTTTAGAAGCAAATTTCGATGCCATTTTTTTGAAAATGTTGTGAATTTAAAGGAAACTTTGAATGAAAACTTCTACTTATGCTATAACACTATCTTATATATGTTAATATAACACACAAACATGATTCAGACGTCTCTAGCCCTAGGTATGTTGATAATACGATGTGCACTGGTAGTTGCAAGGGTCAAATGTGCAATACAAATATACAAATACAATTCACCCTATGTCCTTCATACAATATGCAGTCAATAGCGGTTACAAAACCTTCTTCAACAAAGAGTGGCAGCCAATAAACCAGGAATTGATATTAGAATTTTTATAAGAGTATTAGAGGAACCACTTGTGCCTTATATGGTTTTTAGGGTACTAGCTAGGACTAATGAGTTCGGTCATATCAACTTCGCACCTCCATTCCCAAATTCCAGGAAACGTCGACAATTTCGACGATGTTGAGACAAAAACACACTATAAAAATCCAACTTCGTCGAAAAGGGAGAAACTTCGGTCCAAAGTTGGGACTAAGTCAACATAGTAGTGGTTTGACATCGCATGGGCTCAAAGTACAAAGCTTATGTGAAGTTTCGCCCAAATTTAGTTCTCCCGAGTCTTGCAGCTGAGTCAACACCCTTTAAGTGAGCACACTTCACGACGAAACTGATTTTTTAGGGTCGCACCGGGTCAGGTTCATAGTCATGGACGATACTACACATACACGTTAATTCTCACCTAACTTCATTCTGAGACGTGGCACACATTGTGAATGGAACATGTAGTTTGTAAAAAAAAACCACTTAACATACACATGGAACAAAATTTTGATTGAATTTGAATTGAACTTTCTGATCTTTTCCCCACCGAAAATCAAAATTCACATATGTGGGGAATGGGAGGTAATATTGCAAGTTTGCAAAATTTCACATCTAAGTGCAGAATTTTGCAAAATATTTCACAACAAAAAGCCTAGTTTGGGCGTTAATTTTGTGAAATGGCATCGAAACACGACCTGCCTTTCGAGAAATGTTGTTATGCGGGTTGCTGCTGCTACATCTTGGGTATTTTGCAATTTACTTTGATTCTCTTGATTCTGGAGGCTATTTTTCTTAATTCTTAGGTATTCTTTCCCTATTCCTAGCCCATCTACGCCTCCTTCTATTGCTAGCCTCTTCTATATAGAACTAAAGAAAAACCTTCGAAAATAACAATGTTCTAAGTGCTAGATCTTGTGAAAATTACACGATCTACAAACAAAACTTGTATTCCTATGTAATAATGGTATGAAGTATGTAGATCTGCAACAATTTCACAATTCTTAGACATATATCTCATATTAATAGATAAAATGGCTTGAAAAGCTATTTTGGGATTTTTTGATATCTATGTACATATGACCTATGTAACCTAAATAAATGCTAATAACAGATCTAAACAATCAAATATGAACTCATTTTGGGTAAAAAAATATTAGTAGGAAATAAACAATTTCACACATAGAAATTCATGAAAAGTGTAAAAGGGGAATGTGATATAATAAATATGTTAAGTGGGAAGGTATGCTTGAATTTGGCTCACTTAATTGGTACCTCTTCAATTCAACCAACATCAAGCCATGGTTTGAACTAGGTCATTTCATCAATAATTTGTACATTTTCTTACTATGCTTAATATCATTATAATTTTCATTAAGTGGCAAACCAACTGTGAGCAAGAGCTTGAGTGCACACAATTAAATAGAACATGGAAAGGTAGGAGTAACCACTTAAAGTTCTAATGTCCTATCTCTCTCCAAAATAGTTAGTTCAAATTTTAAATGTACACCAAAAACAATGTTTTTTACTTTAATCTACAATGGACACCATCTTAATATCGTATCATGTTTTGCGTATATTATTCTTTTTATGAAGTTCTTCAAGATGTCCATTAATCTTTTGCTTGCAATTGAACTTTTGCAAGACGATTTTCGAAGAATACTTGTTCATTTGCATCAACCCCATCTACTCGGTGTAAGTAGGATAATAGTGGGGTGGGAATCACCACCCTAACTCGCCCCCATCCAACCAGTGGCAGATCAATGTTCAGGGTCGCCTCAACTTTGCCAACTTCGAGGA
The DNA here is from genome assembly GCA_963693085.1 of Alisma plantago-aquatica. Lineage (NCBI taxonomy): Eukaryota > Viridiplantae > Streptophyta > Magnoliopsida > Alismatales > Alismataceae > Alisma > Alisma plantago-aquatica. The sequence continues at coordinate 1,135,306,061 of OY856409.1, forward strand.
AACTTCGACAACTTCGGAGAAGTTGAGACTAAAATACACACAGAAAAAGTCAACTTCACCGACATCAGTGAAACTTCGCCCCGAAGTTTGGACGAGGCCAAAGTATTTGGTATTTGACTTCGCCTAGGGTCAAATTTCAAAACTTTGGCAAAACTTCACCCAACTTCAACAAAGTTATGTTCCATGTTTTAAATACTGAAATGAAGCTAGATAGTATGGTGGTGGTTGCCAAATACAAGTTATATTACGTGATTTACATATTCAGTCTACTTCCATTTATCTTTGTAACATTTATTGCATCATCTCAGACTCAAAAATTGTTCCAGGGTCTTCCATTGGTCATACTTATCATATCCAAATATTCTTGATTGTTACAAGTTGCAACTACTAACTCAAAATGAAAATATGTGATAGCTAAATATACCCTTTACCATAAATTTGTGAAATATATGTACACCTTGGATGTTTATATCATTATGTAGATTATAGCTCAAATATGATACTAAGTCATCTAGAACACTAAGTAGTAGATCCCTACTCAGGTTGATATAAAACTGTTAGATGACCTACTTCTGGGCGAAAAGTTGTAATTATTGATCCATTGGAGTAGAAGTAAAAGGTGGTAGAATTAGGTTGCATTAGGGCTTGTGTGCCTTTGATACAAGTGTGAAGACCATCTCGAAGCTGTAGCTCTTCTTCAGTCAGCTAATAATATACACGCCATTGACCATACCATATTTCTAGATATATATATGCAAAATTTGTCAAAATTGTCAAACTTCCGCAAAATGCATGCCCAAAGTGAGAAAAGTGTCAAAGTTTAGCTCAAAATTTGCAAAAAATCTATTGAAATTCCTTAAAATGCACGGTCATGCCTGAGGTATGACCATTTCCAAATATGACCATCACTAGAAACGAAAAATCGATCAAAATTTTGCAATCTGATTGGATTAATCTATGATCACCGCTCAATCTTATTTATGTTTCTGGTGTCAGCATTTCTGAAGTACAAAAATTTGGCTATACTGCTATAGATAACACTGAGCACTATGGCTATAAAGTTTCCAATAACACAAAACCGAACTGGGTCTGACCTGGAACCACTTTCCGGCTTTGGATTTTGTCAATGATTCCAATTGGAAGTTGATGTCCAAATTGAAACTGGTCAGTAAGTTTTTTCACAAACATGTATTTTTGACAGTGTATTTTCAATATGTTGTATTATTGAAGATAAGAATCAGGATTATATGAATAAAAGATATATATTTTTATTAAAAAAAAAAAGTAGTGACCATTGTAGGTTTAGCAGTCGCGTTAAATTAATTCAATTGTATCACTTCTTCTTAGCACGTATCTTCTGCTAGTATATATAAATATGTACATTTCATGTGTGTGTGCGCGCGCACATGTATATACATATTGTACACATCATGGTAATAAAAAACCCCCTTGAGGCTCTCGAGGCTATCCCAAATGCGCCTCGAGGCTTACGCCTCACAATGTCTGAGGCCCGCCTCAAAGCACTGAGGCTCTGAGGCTTAGCTGAGGTGCACGCCTCAATTCTGAATGATGTCTTATGTTAACCACCAAATTGTCTACTTTTAAGTTTATTAAAAACACTTTCTTCAAACAAATCAAAGTTCTTGTAGTTGATTGTTACTTTTCATTAATAAACATTTAATCATCATTTTCTGAGTTACATCTTTCAATCTTTATTGTTAAATTTCTCTTTGTTTGCTAACTTCTTATTCACTATGTCGGTGAATTTCATATCATTGTTAACTAATTTTGGTTCCTCGTTCCTACTAATTTGAAATTCTATCTCCTTCAATTTATCTATTGACATCTTTTATTCTAGTAGTATAAAGAATTGATATCTTGTTATTTTTTTACATATTTATTTTGGTATTGTGGTGGGTCCTTAGTCTGTATTATCATTATTAAGTTTCAGAAATAATTACTATTTCATATTGTTGTGCTTGTATATACATATTTTTGTTATAACACATTCATACACATAATGTATAAATATATATATATATATATATATATACGTAAATATATGTATAAATTTATTTTTTATGACCGCCTCATACATATTTTGAGGCTTACGCCTCGCCTCACTGAGACAAAAAACGCCTCGTTACGCCTTACGTATTTTTTAACCTTGGTACACATAGATATACATAACATCTTACAATTTATTTATATAATTTTACAAGTTCAATATATTATTAATGCTTATATAATTCATTTATTTAAAAAAACATTCCCTCACATACGCACGCGCACCCCAGACCCAGATTTTGAAATTTTGGATCTTTGTTGGAAAATGGGCCAACATATGCTTGCCCATTAGGGTTTGAATCTATGTTTGTTTTAGTCCCCCCCCCCATATATAAGACTAGAGTAGGGTTTTGCCTTTCTTCATCTCTTTCCAACAATTTGAACAATTCATTGATCCAAACTGCTGTAGTTAAGTACCTATACTTGCATAAATTTTTGTTGTCAACCCTTATAGAGGAGAAGAATAGGGAGCCATAACAAACTGAAAGAGAAAACTTACGGTAGAAACTATATCTTCTGCCAGTCCTTTTTCGAACATTGGAGGTCCAACTTTTGCATCCAGAATAACACGCTTAACACTTTCTGATACTAGCTGCAAAAGAAATCCAGTTACTTTTGCACTTCAGTGCTCCCCAAAGAAAATTGATGGGCGTTCTTATCAATTAGTCGTCAGAATCCAAATGAATTTAGACTGATCAAGTTTTAATGCCAACATGAAAATTAAAAAAAAAAGTTTCAGATGTCCATATATGGCTCGAGTGTAAAACTCTAGATAAAGAACTAACATCCCTGATCAAACTGATGGCCTTTCCAGTATTCTGAAGTAGAATATATGGAAAAGATTGATATTTGCCTACATAAATGAGAAAAATTATTGTATTTGAAACAGGTATATGGGTAAGATGTTCACCAAAAAAAGGTATATGAGCAAGATTACTTTCGCCTACATAGCTGAGAAAAATGCTCATATATTCGCTATTACAGCCCCAGAAAATTGTTAATTTGTAGCCTATTGGAGGATGGTTCATTACATCTTCAGTGAATAGCAGCTAACCATCACCAAGAGATAGGATTGCCCTTTAAGAACCAGTAGGTTTGAACTTAAAATGAATATAAGTCTGTTTCCACTCCCAAGTCGAAGTCGTTAAACCCTGATTCTTCCCCCAAAGAATTTAGCATGTTACTTTGCATGAGGACGATACCCTGAATGGCAAACCTGGGAATTCCTAACTGATTCATTGGATTAGTAATTCAGCCATCCGAGCAGTGAAATCCAAATATTTTACTGAAACTACCCAAATAGTTTACTGAAACTGCACTACTGGGCAAAATTGCTAGCCTACTTCAACGGTAGTCAAGATTTTCTTAAAATTTCTGATCACATATATTTAATATCAAATAAACCATATAACTAGATTCCCTTGATAAATGCAATAAAAAACTGAGTATAAAAAACTGAGTACATTCCAATTCATGTTATTTTTTACGATGAAGAAGGATATTTCATTCTTTAATAAGATTACTGAAGTTAGAAATTGAGTAGAGTTCTGTGACTAAGCCTCTACATTAACTGAAAAGTCTCAACTGTTCTTCCTTATCAGGCAGGCAACAGAAAAAGATGAGTGCATTGAAGTATTCTGCTTACCAAAAGAGCATCCTCAACTGTTGGTACACCTTGTCCATGAAACTCCTTGGTAAAAATCAATCCAGCATTTAGCTGTTTAATCTGATAGCATAACAGAAGTTCCAAATCACTTAGTTTTGAAGAAATCACCAGGCATATATGAGACAATTATCACCTCCTCGGCACTCATATGCCCAACTTTTACTGTGTTGTTTCCCAACATTCTTTGCAAATCCCTGCCTGAGCAAGCAAAATTCAGTTTTCAACCATGAAACTATGCACAGAATTCACATGCAAACAAAATAATCATTGAAGCCAAATATGCAAAACTTGAGAAGTATTACTAAAAAAGAGACCGCATAGCAAGGAAAACCAAGGGTCATATCAAGGGGAGACACAGGTGAAGATCACAAACAAGAGAAGATTAAAAAGCAAAAGAAAAAAAATAGAACTCTAGAACACCAAAATATGATGCCAACTCACGAGAAAGATCATAAGGAAAGAAGATGCAAATTCCAAAGAGAGAAGGGAGTAGCTTCTTATCCAAAACTGGCAACGAACTCAGTGCTGCAAGCTCTCTCATACTCCAATGAGAGATTGAAAAAACCGGCCTTGTGAGACTGAGGAACACCTTAAGAGGCAGGAGTGGAATTGGGAATTAGGCATCAACAAAATTCTGTGCATAGATCTGGTGGCCTGTGTGCCTATCATGCTGTCGTCTAATGGGAAAAAAACCCTCTCACTTATCTCATATGCCCGGACTACCAAGATAACTCAGTTGATAAGAATCCTAAACAACATTCCAATAGCCAAACATCCACCCAAAAGTAGTGCAGAGAGAAAATTAAATGTATAACCTGTCATGAAGAGCGAATAAAACTCCATCAGAAGAGCGAGAGACATCTATTTCCATGCAGTCCACATGGGAGCGAATTGCAAAATGATAAGCACTCATCTGCACCAAGATTCTATAAACAATTTAAATCTCACCATCATATCAGTGATGATATTATCTGCATGAAGAGATGCAACTATGTATCATTCATGGAATTATGCAGGGTCTGTACTAGATTGGATGAAATATCTCTTATGCTCATTTTTTGGTATCTTTACGGGGAAAAAATTGTAAAGAAAATAAGCCTAGTCATGACATTTCACAAGTTATTTAAGAAAATCAAATATCAAAGTAGTAGTTTCCCCTTCCAATGTTGTTACCAAAACCCATGAAATATTCATGTATATGCATGAATGCACAATGGACTCACATACCTTTTCCATTTTAATCACAACCATGTTTATATTTTCCTTTTTTATTTCAATGTACAATCTCTCTTTATATCTACTGCAATAAAGCTAATTTCACATGATTCGGCTATGGAATTATGTTTGGTGTCTTTAATCATGAATTCATGATGCTCTAAAATCTACTCTTTTGTTGATCAGAATGGTTCTGCACTTGCTAATGTTTGTATTTTAATTCTATATATCTATCGCAGCGTCAATTTTAGATTTGTTTGTTCTATTATGTTTTCATTTCTGTAAGTTATCATTCTATATTTGACGCATAAATGACTGCATTAATTAGGTAGCTAAGTTGGCCAAATGGTTGACAAACTTAGACACATATGTCTTTGATCCAAAGGAGCAACTTCTCCCACCGATGACCACAAACTTTGGATGCCCACCCTGGGTGAAGTATGTAAATCACTAGCAGGTACATTTTTATATGATCGTATCTGTGTATGCATATATATGGAGGTATACTTCCATATTGCCAAACTTGTAGTAGATAGTTGACCACACTGAACTAAATCTTAAAACAATTTAAATTTTCATATTTTCCACGGTATTCCAAATTCTCAATTTTTAGCCCGATTAGACATATCCACAACCTAGTATTTGTGATCTTTGTAACAAAAGTTTCGGACTTTTACGGAAAAAATTGACGATTTTTTGCAATTTTATAGGCTCCCAAATTTTCAGTAAGAGTAATATGTTGATTGCCGATTTTCCCGTTTTTTCGCAATTTATCCTATTTTTCACAATTTTTCATGACTTTTCATGATTTTTTCATCATTTCACTTGCTTGCTCTTTTTTTTCAAAAGAATGTACAAAGACAAGGTACAAAGAACTTCCAATATTCACTAAACCTCAAGGCCCCAACCCCCACTCTCCCGGTGGTCCATGTTGCTGCATCGTCCTTTCCCCCTTTTTCCCTTCTTTGATATGGAATCTGCATCCTTGACTTGATATTCTTCTCTTCAATCAGCAAACATGCAATTCTCTCAATTTTCATATTTTTCTCTTATCTGTCATTACCACTATCACATATGATATGATCAATGTTTTAATCAATATTGTTGTTTCACATATTTCTCTCAAATCGTTATATACAATGTTATTGTTCAACTTTTCTTTAATTTGATTCCTTCTTTTTTCACTCAATAAGATTGTATGTCTAGTGACGTTAACAGTTATATATATACATATATATATATATATATATATATATATATGTGTGTGTGTGTGTGTGTGTGTGTGTGTACGGGGGGTAGCTAGGGTTGCATAACTTGATCCTCATAATTTCCTACCAATTTAAAACTGATAGAGTGTCTATTTACTTGAGTGTTTTAGTCTTTTACTTAAGTTATGTTGAGTCTATTTGTAACATAGGCCCAATTGTGTATTAGCCCATTAGGGTTTGTCTAAGTGTTTGTATGCTTCCCCCTTCTCCTATTTATAGGAAAGGGTGGTTGCCTCCTATCTATGAAGCAATAAGAAAAACCTACACGTTGGGGGTTCCCCCCATCATATCGTTTTCCACATGGTATCAGAGCAACCGGTCTTGTGCTGCCCCTAACCCTAAGAAAGAAAGAGCACAAGGAGAGATGCCTCCCCTTGCAGGCGGCCGCCGCCGCCGCTAGGCTCTACTGCTTTGGTAGAGATCCGTAAGGATTTCCCCCTCTTTTGTTGTTGTTGCTGGGGGTTTTCTGTTGTTGATCGCCGCCGACACGGCGTGTCATTTTTGGACAAGGCGTGCATGCAATGTTCTGCTTCTTCGCCACTTAATTCGCAGCTTTTGGACACGTTGTGTCACTTTTAGACACGGCGTGTCGCCTGCTTCTGCCTCGGGCTTCTGTCAACTAACACGACGTGTCCTTTCAATGACACGGCGTGTCGCCGACTTTTGTTGGCGCTGACTGCTGCTACTGCGCTACCAGACACGGCATGTCTCTTCATCGACACGCCGTGTCGCCTGCTACTACTTCTTCCTGTGTCAACTGACATGACATGTCGCTCAACGGCACGGTGTGACCACTGCTACCTGTTGCTACATCTTGGAATGCTACAATGATTCTATCATATGGCGGAGGTATCTATACATGGCGTGTTGCTTCTTTCTCATACCAACAACAATTATCTTCTTGTTCTCAGCATTTTTATAATTTTGTTTACACCCCACGGTCTTCCAACCCTACATAACTTTTTGCCTACCTCCTTAATACCTAATGATCCTACCGAGTAACATTCTGGTAGTGTACATCCTCTTTCTACTGAGTTTTTATTCCGGTAGTCTTCCTTTTATCCTACCCCCAAATCTTTCGGGTCGGAAAAAGATCCATTTATTTTTTTTTATCCAAATCTTAATAATCGGGTCGTGTTACACTTTTAACTCGCATTATCGGTTACCTCCTCCACATATTTGCCTACAAAACCCTACCTCTACCATTGTTTTTGACTCTCCACTCCAACCACTACCTCGACTCTTTTCATGGTTGGCGCGAGGGAGAGAATAGAGGATGAAGAGTAGAGGGAAGAGATGAGATGGAGGAGACATGAAGGAGAGAAGAAGAAGAATTCAGTTATGCTACTACATGGATCTTCATGCCACTTTTTACTGTTGATATATGGATTCTTCTGCTACTATTGGTGTTCCTTTTGCTTCTATGTGGATCCTTTTACTGTTATGTGGACTGTTCATGATAGTTTTGCTGCTATGTGGAGCTTTTTGTTGCTATTATTGCTTATTCATCATCTACCTCGGTTGCTGTTATGAAGTTACATATTGAGACGTCATTCTTGCTACTTGTGCAATGATTAGCACATTTTTCTTTGTGCTTTTGCACTATCTGTTGTCCGTGCTCTATTTGCACGTTGACATTTTACTGTGAACCAGCACTCTCTGGACTCTGTGAACCAACACTCTCTGGACTTTGACGTCTACTACTGCGATGGATACTTTATAAAGAGGGAAGATGATGAAGACTTTTTGTTGTTGACTTTACATGGAGCTTCGTCTACATTGCATATTGGAGTTATTTATTTATTTGCTACTTCATACTGGACTTCTATCCACCTATGTCATCGCCTTTTGCTTCTGTATACCAACACTTTCTGGCTTGTCTGTGCTTTGCGCACGTCAACTCTCTACTTGTTCATGCTTTGTGTGCATGTTGACTTTCTGCTACTATGATCCAGCACACTCTGGCTCGTCCGTGCTTTGTTTGCACGTTAACTATTGTTGCTTCTTGTGACCTAGCACTCTCTAGGACTTGTGATCCAACACTCTCTGGCTACTACGATGACGATTGTGATGAAGATCTTGGTGCCTATCCGCTATTCTTTCTTTTGCTCCAGATGCCATTATAATGATCAAGAAGCCTCTATGCCTGCCAAGATATCTGCTGCTTTGGAGTATCTACTTGAGGGGGAGTCTTTGAGTGTTTAAGTGATTTATTGTAACATTGAGGGGGAGAAATTTTTGTATGGGCTTGGTTATCTTTTTACTTTGTTTAGTTTGTATGTCTGTCTGTTTGCAAGCTGACTTGGGATTCTCCCAAGCTCCAGCTTGAGGGGGAGTGTTAGAGTGTCTATTTACTTAAGTGTTTTAGTCTTTTACTTAAGTCTCGTTTAGTCTATTTGTAGCATGGGCCCAATTGTGTATTGGCCAGGAGGATTTTTCTAAGTGTTTGTATGCTTCCCCCTTCTCCGATTTATAGGAAAGGGTGGTTGCCTCCTATCTATCAAGCAACAAAACTCCACATATCCCCCTTGCCCTAGTCGACATTGGAGAACATTGAGAGAGATCCACATTAATTTTCCTTCAAATTGATGGTGCTTTGGGGAGAGAGAGAAAGGAAACCAGAACCAGCAACAAGCATTGTTCAATTTGGGAGAACATCAATATTAGCAAAGGCAAGCTTCAACAACACAAGGAAGAGGGGTGCATGAGAACCATACTAAGGTCGCAAGGTGATGCACACCCAGCTTGAGCACCTTAGCCTCTTAGAAACATCTATATTATATTTTAAAGGCCACTTTTCTTAATACAAATGTATATCAGTCAACATGGGGATTGAATTAAAAGAAGAGGCAGACTTAGATTAACCTCGGAAGAGCTTATAAAGAGAGATTTTGAATCTTTACATCTTGATAATAATATATGGCTCATAACAGGATTTATTGAAAAAGAAGGATCCGTGTAGCCGACTCCAACATGATTGGGATTGAGGCTTACGAGGAGGGGAAGAGGATGATGAGGATGATGATGAGGAGGAGGAGGAGGATGAGGAGGAGGAGGAGGAGGAGGATCAGGAGGAGGATGACGATGATGATTGGGATTGAAGTGTAGTGTAATAGGCATAAGGATACTGTTAGAGAGTCTGTTTATTAGTTATTTATATTGTCCTTGTAATATGGGCCTCACTGTGTCTTGGCCCATTAGGGTTTAGTTAAGTCTGTATGCTTCCCTGTTCTCTTATTTATAGGAGCAGGGTTTCTCCTATCTAATACAACGATTTGCCTTCTTTTATTATTTGACATGGTATCAGAGCAGCGATCTTGAGTCGTCGTCGTACGTGAGAGAGAGAAACAAGAGGGAGATGTAGCCGGCGGGTGGCCACCCTTCTTCCTTGTGGGTCGGCTGCCCGCAGGCTGTTCCATGGTCTCCGAGGCTATTTCTTTCATTTTCTGCTGCTCCGGGCGTCCTTTCCTTCAGCGCTACAGTACATCTGCTACAATACTGTCGCGCCGCTACAGTACATGTGCTACAGTACGCCACTACAGTACATCTGCTCCGCGCGCATGTCGTTACCTGCCCCTGTGACCGCCCTTGCCGGCACCATCCCGAGCCGCCACCGCCGCCGCTCCTGCTCCATACGCCCCCCACCACTACTGCCCGCTGCAAATTTCTTGGACTGGCTAGAGCAAATTTTGATGGATTCTATCCGTAATATTATTAATCTTTATGAAGATTTGTGCTTGATTTCTCTTCAAAAATCTTTGTAGGCATGGATTCTATCCAACGGGACCCCCTAATTGGGGGGGCGCGCCCCCCAAACCCCGACAGTGCTACGGCCTATGTTTCTTTCTGGGGTGTTCCTTTATCATTATCCACCCCAACCACTCTTGATTCTTTCCGTAGTTGGTGTGAGGGGGAGAAATAGAGAAGAGATGAGATGAAGAAGAAGAATTTCATTCTGTTATTCTATGGATCTTCGTGCTACATTTACTAATGATATATGGAGTCTTCTGCTGCTATTTGGTATATTTTGCTGCTAGATTGTTTATTCATCATCTACCTCGACTGCTGTTGTGAAGTTGAATACTTGGACGTCATCTTTGCTACTTGTGCTATGATTAGCACACTTTACCTGCTGCTTTGTGCTTTTGCACTTTCTGCTGTCCGTGCTTTATTTGCACGTTGACTTTCTACTCTGTGGACTAGCACTCTCTGGATTTATGACATCTACTACTGTGATGGATACTTTATGAAGAGGGAAGATGATGAAGACATTTGTTGCTGACTTTACATGGAACTTTGTCTACATTGCATACTGGAGTTATTTATTTGCTTGCTACTTTGTACACTGGTCTTCTATCTGCCTACGTCGTCGACTTTTGCTACTGTGCGCCAGCACTCTCTGGCATGTCTGTGCCTTGTTTGCACGTCGACTCTCTACTACTGTGTACCAGCACTATCTGGCTCGTCCGTGCTTTATTTCGCACGTTGACCCGTCCGTACTTTATTTGTACGTTGACCTCTACTGTCTGTGATCCAGCACTCTCTAGACTTTGTTGTCTGTGACCCAGCACTCTCTGGCTACTACGACGACGACATTGATGAAGACCTTGGTGCCTATCATCTATTATATCTTTTGCTCCAGATGATTGTGTTGATGCTTATTTCTGCTCCAGATGATCGAGAAGCTTCTGTGACCTCCTTGTCTGCTTGCCTGGAATATCTACTTGAGGGGGAATGTATGAGTATTTGTGTGCTTTATTGTAATATTGAGGGGGAGAAAAATTTTGTATGAGCTTGGTTTATCCTTTTATTTCTGTCTATTTGTTTTCTAGTTTGACTCTCTATCTGCAAGCTGATTTGGGATTCTCCCAACTTCAGCTTGAGGGGGAGTGTTAGAGAGTCTGTTTATTAGTTATTTATATTGTCCTTGTAATATACAAGGACAATATAAATAACTAATAAACAGACTCTCTAACACTCCCCCTCAATATAAAACTAAGGTCTATCATATTGCAATCAAAGGTTTCAATAAGCATACAACTTCCAATTCCTTTTGAGGTCACCTGGGCCTATAACAGGGAGCCTTAATATTTTAAAATTGAGACTTGAAAAATGGCATCGAGGTTGTTAAGGAAATGACTCAAGGTGATATGTTCAAAGTGCATACAAAGTGGAGCCTAGGCACATACCTTGACAACTATGTTTAGGTGCAAGCAAGGAAGAAAATGGTCGATTTCGACGCCGTTTCGGTAGCCGCAGAAACAGAAATTTTGACAAATTTCGACGGAAATTTTGACAAATGCATTCATGGCGTTTCGACGACCAAATCATCGAATTATTTAGCGAAATTTTATCAGAATAATCTACCAGTGTAGATCTACTCAAATATGCAATAATATTTCATATTGGATATGTGAGGGGGTGGGGCTCCTCATGTGTGAGTGAAGGAAGCTGAACAATTTCGATGGGCATTTCGATGGAGATTTTGAGGTCAATTGAATGGCAAAATGAATGAATTAAGTCATCATAGTTTGCAAGCACAATATATAGACTTAAAGACACAAATTTATGGAAACATAGCATGATCTAGGATGGTAGGACCTCTCAGTAGGATGACAGGACATAGTACAGAAACAATGTTGCAGTGGTATGTGAGTATTGAGGAAGCATAAGATAACTATGGTTTATGCATCTAGTTGAACCATTATTGTTGCCATGCTCCTTGTTGATTATACCTATCAACATATTGGCTCCTATTTATTTTGTTTTATACAATCATAGATGTGTCTCACTGTTAATCTCCATATGCTCACAAGTGATAAAATGCATACTAATGGATTAACTTAAGCTTTGTTCTTGGCAGTGTTTTGAAAAGCGTCCCAGGCGCCCGCCTGAGCGGCCAAGAGGCCCAACCGCCTGGTTAAGGCTTTGAGCGGCCACTCAGGCGGCAGCCCATTAAGCGGCCGCCTAAACCCGCTTTAACCCGCCTATGCGCCCGCCTGATTCCTTGTTTTGGGCGCCCGCTTTTGGCCGCCTAATTTTTGGGCGCTGGATTTTTGTATCGCTGCTTTCATTTTTCATTTTTTTGTAATCAAATGTTTTTGCTGCTACTATATATTGACTTGCCTAGTATCTATGTATGTGCATGAGTGACTGTATTAGCATGTAATATAATATACAATACTATAAGTCTGTAATAATATAATACATTGCTGGTGTACATTGTTTAATATGAAACGTTACTGTATGATACATTATATAATGCACCAATACATACATAAATATCTACTGCATATTGTATTTATGTACCCTTCTACCTTATATAATATAATGTACTAATACATTTTATTGTGTAATATGTATTCTACTGCTTACTGGATATTGATAATAAAACATTCTATATATTCTAATTGTTTACTGTATAATCTACATTAATACATTATATATCTTCTACTGCTTACTACATTTTAGTACATATAATCAGAATATATTCACTGCAGTGAGAGTAAACTATTTGGGTATTAGTAGTACCCAAATACCATATTACAACTGTGTCAAAAACTATCTGGGTGCTTTATTTTTTTGTGTAGGCTGTCTAAATAAGTATAAAAGTTCCTTATAAATATATTACTTATATACAAATATGTATATATTTTTTATTAAACTATAGAAGAATTTAGGTACCCACTTTTTCAAAAAGCGGCCGCTCAGCGCTCAAGCGGCCACAAGGTGCTCTCCGCACGCCTCCCGCTTCCCGCTTTCTAAAATATTGGTTCTTGGTCATGTGCTTTTGTAGCGAGAGCGGAGAGCCTATAGGAGGCAACCATGTAGTTAGAGGTGTGATTGATAATGGCATACATACAAAATATCTCGATAGTCATGCTAATTTTGCGCACTATAACATAAATCATGTGACCTCAAAAATGAAAGTTAGCGGGTCATCATAGTCATAGATATCACTCCCACACACATTTTTAAATAGTTCCTTTGTAGATATTTATAGAAGTGAGAGAAATAGGAGAGAGAGGTAGAATTAAGCTAGGAAGAGAAGAAACATAACTTAGATTGCCCCTAACAAGCCCAAGGGATCACATAGTAAAATCTGCAAACATCGTACCCCATTTCTCGAAATAATAGATGTGTTTCTCGAAATTTCGTCGAAATGCGAACGAAATGGGCCATTTTTCATCGAAATTTACCTAATTTCGTCGAAATTCGAAATAATTGTTGAAATTTAATTTTTTTCTGGTGAAATTCCCTACGTACAGACATGTAAGGCCATTTCTATGTCCGATCATTGGCGGCATCGAAATAATTAGCAAAATTTTGCCAATTTCGACAAAATTTTGAACATTGGGTGCAAGTAGGGTTTGGTGTTTTGTCATTTGACTATAGGAGGATGAAGGTATATGTGGGCATTAACGTGTTTGCAAGGAGATGGGAGATAGGCAACATCCAAATAAACCCCGCTTTAGGAATCGACTTCAGGCTTTTCGCCCGAGTAGCTCATGAATTAGGGATAATAGAAATATCACATGGAAAGCCCCTAACACCCTTCACATCTTTATTCTCTCAATATTACAAAACCAAATTGCATCTCATGAATAAAAGGGCATAGAAATGTGTTCTACCTTTTGGGCTCCAATAAAGCTAGACTTAGCTCCACTATGTGAAGTCTATCTCTAGGTTAAATATTGCAAATGTTGAAATAATGGGCTTTGGACCATCTGCCCTTCTTCTCTCTTATTTCTCCCTTCTTCAATGGTGTACATGTGGTACGTTATATCAGCATGTCCATTTAGCCTCTATCAATATAAGGCGGACTAATTGTGTTATTAGCAACTTGTTACTAGCTTCTACCATACCACGGTGAAGGGGCGTTAAAGAAGGAAGGTTGTGAAGAGGTTACACTTGGATAATGGTGGTGTGGTTAAGGAGCGGGATGCCATGGTGCGGGTGGCGGATGACTTTTTCGCAGTTTCTTTTAGGCACAGGAAGGCTCGCAGGTGGTCCCGCAGGACCATCCTCTGCTTGCCCACATCCCCTACTTGCTCTCCACGGAAGACAACATGATGTTGATGACTCCGCTGTCACACAAGGAGATTTTGGCGTTGTTGAAAGAGATGAGTCGGTATTCCATGCCGAGGCCGGATGGCTTCACGGTAGGATTCTATCTGGCGACGTGGGAGATTGTAGGTGATGACCTGGCGGACCTAGAGAATTTCTTCTTTGTAGGAGGGATGTGTCACAGGATTCTAAAGTGCTCTATGTTGATCCTGATCCCAAAAGTGGATGACGCTTGCTCACTTTCCACTGATTTCAGGTTGATTTCAATGGAGAATGTTTCCTTGAGAATCTTGGCATGTCTTTTGTATGACAAGCAGGTTGCTTTTCTCCCTGTGATGGTTTCTAGAGAACAAGACGCTTTTGTGAAAGGGGGGGGATATTATCAGTCACATCCGGCTCACGAAGGAGATTCTCTGCGACATCGACTATCCAACCTAGGAGGTCAATGTTGTGATGAAGATTGGCATGGCAAAAACTTATGATAGAGTAAACTGGGTTTTTCTTGGGGTTGTGCTTCGTAGATTCGGCATGATGGAAGGAGTCATTGATCTCTATTCTTCCTTTTTTGTTGACTCTTGGGTGTCAGTTGTGCTTATTGGGCAGAGTGTTGATTTTTTCCAGATGAAGAGGGGACTGAAGCAGGAGCACCCCTTGTCCCCATCCCTTTCATCTTGTTTGAAGAGGCCTTTGCTAGGAACATCTATTATGAGAAGGAGAGGGGGGCTTTGGCAGGCTTCCACACCAGGGGAAAGGGGAGGCTCCCCTACTGTTGCTATATGCAGATGATCTGATTCTCTTCACCAATGCTTGGGGAGACTCCACATCTTTATTGAATTGGTTTCTACAAGAGTATGAGGATGTCTCAGGGCAGGCCATTAACAGGGGGAAAATCTAAGATGGCTATTAGTAGATGTGAGGAAATTGAGAGGGAGATCACATACCTGGATTGTTTGCATGATAAAGGAGATGTGTACCTTGGGGTCCCCCTGGTGAGAGGTAGTATCAAGGCTATTCTTTTCTCTCATGTTATCGACCGCATTAAACAGAAGATGGCGGGGTGGAAGGTGAAGTTCCTCTCTTTTATCGGAAGGATGACCCTTACTCGACATGTCCTCGTCTCCATGTCTCTGTACACTATGGCAGCCTTCTCCCTCCCCAAGAGAGTGATTGAGTTGATTTATAAGATTTTTACAAACTTCCTCTAGTAGGCTAGGGGAGGGGCATCTCGAAGACATTGGGTCGTTTGGCAACAAGGTTTTGGATGAGTATGGTCAGGGTGGTCTTGATATCACTCATCTAAAGATTTCTAACGAGGCGCTCCTGATGAAGGTGTGCTGGGAGTTGATGAAGGGTGAATCCTTGTAGGTGAGATTTTGTCGGGAGAAATACTAGAGACTTCAAATCCATCATGGTAATCTTCACCCTAGATTTGTCATTCAAGGTTCCTTAGCTTCACCTTACTGCAAGGCGGTGTGGAGGACCTTCCCTGTTGTTCTACCGCATTGTAGATGGAAGCTTGGTAGAGGGGAGATGTCATTCTGGCATGACAGATGGCGCGGTGAGCAGTTGGTGATGTCGGCACTGGATTATGCAAATGTTGATCTGGACCTCTTAGTCCATAATTTTTGGATCGTGGGGGTTAGATGGGACTGCATCATGCTAGCTAATCTCATATTGAAGGAGGGTGTCTAGCAGATCGTGGCCTCCTATTAGGTGATATCCCCGGAATCGAATGTTCTCATCTGGGCGTCGATGGAGCTTGGCTCCTTCTCCTCTAGATATGCAAAGAGACTTCTGACATCTGCAATTTACACGGAGCCTTCTCTCTTAACTCGTCTCTGGCAGGTGGATGCTACCCCTCGCACTAAGGTGGTGGTTTGGAAGGCCCTCAAAAGGGCGCTTCCAACTGACAATAACATCTAGAGATGTTGGATATTGTTAGCCTCGATTTGCAAATGTTGTTCTAGTCTCGGCAAGGAGACCTCGGGACACCTTTTCATGGATGGTGAGTTGGCGCTCTTGTTGTGGCAGTTGGCCCGATCTCGGCTGCAACTGTTGGCTTGCTAACTATTGGGTGGCTGGTAGTGGAGGTTCCTTTGCAGCGTGGATGCACCGGACGGTCCCCGTCTTTATCTGCTAGGTGATTTGGGTTTTGAATGTAGGGCGAGATATGACGGGGGCAAAGGGGGAGTAGGGAGTGCTTGGAGGTTGGTTATTTCCTTGTTAAATGTGATGATGAGGAAGAGGTTCTTCTGAGTGATTGAAGGATGGGAGGGGTACCACCGGGCGGTGGGGGACGGTAAGAAGGAACCAAAGAGGAAGTGGAAAAATATTCAACTGGCGCGATGGACACCACCTAACATGTACAGCTTGAAGCCTAATCTAGCGGTAGGGTGTAGGCGTGATGCCTTAGGTAGTAGACAAAGATGGACGTCGGGCATAGTATGGGACAGACAGGGGTCTATGAAGTTGGCCTACTTTGTGTGGCTCCAGGCAGAAGATTTTTTGGAGGCGTATATGCAAGCTCTGATGCGGGTTGGCTTGCTAACTGTTGGGTGGCTGGTGGTGGAGGTTCCTTTGCAGCGTGGATGCATCGGACGGTCCCCGTCTTTATCTGCTAGGTGATTTGGGTTGTGAATGTAGGGCGAGATATGACGGGGGCAAAGGGGAAGTGGGGAGTGCTTGGAGGTTGGTTATTTCCTTGTTAAATGTGATGATGAGGAAGAGTTTCTTCCGGGTGATTGAAGGATGGGAGGGGTACCACCGGGCGGTGGGGGCGGTAAGAAGGAACCGAAGAGGAAGTGGAAAAATATTCAACTGGCGCGATGGACACCAGCTAACATGTACAACTTGAAGCCTAATCTAGCGGTAGGGTGTAGGCGTGATGCCTTAGGTAGTAGACAAAGATGGACGTCGGGCATAGTATGGGACAGACAGGGGTCTATGAAGTTGGCCTACTTTGTGTGGCTCCAGGCAGAAGATTTTTTGGAGGCGTATATGCAAGCTCTGATAGTGGCCATTTAGATCGGGAATCAAGAGCATGTCATGTTCTCGTGTGTGGAGCTCGAGCACATGCAACGTTTTGAGATGGTTTAGGGGCGGAAGGAGGTGCCTTAGAGGATTGGCCCACTAGTAGATGAGATCAAGAAGATCATGGAGGATCTGGCCATAATCGGTGAATGCACGACCTTCCAGGCCAACAACATTGTAATGGCTATCGGCCGCCGGGGCGAGAGGGGACAAACGATGGTTATGATGCATTACCCTCTAACCCTCCCTAGTGAGATTACAGGTAACATTTTGATGGACAGTAGACAAATACCTTAAATTAGGTTATATTGGGACAAAGATAGTTGATGCGCAAAAAAAGGTATTTCAGTCTATATATATATGGGCCCAAGTGTGTTTTGGCCCATTAGGTTTTGTCTTGAGTATGTACGCTTCTCCCTTATCCTATTTAGTGAAAAGGGGGGCTGCCCTTCTGTCAATAAGAAAACTACACAAGGAGACTTTCCCATCATATCGTCTTTTCCACATGGTATGAAAATAGGTCTTCTCGACGCCGCCCCTAACCCTGAGAGAGCGAGAGAGAGGGAAGGAGCAAAGAGAGAAGCCTCCTCTTGCAAGCGGTCGCCGCCCCTAAGCGTTGCTTGGCTGCCCGCAGGGATTTCCTACCCCTGCTTCTAGGAGTCGTCTCCATCAAAGTTCATCATGAAGTTGCTGCTATTAGATCTACATGGGTCGTCATGTCGCCGTCGTTATTGTTCGCCTTTAAAGCCACTGTCATTATCCTATTTGTCACCATCATCTACACCGCTATCCATCTGCACCGTCATCATCAACACATCTGTCTATCTGCACCGTCGTCATCCATTCGACCACCTCTATTGAGATCTAATTCCAAATCGTGGACAAAGATCTCCTATTTCCGATGATATTTGGGATATATCACCCCTATATTGCCATGGTGGAGATCCGGAAGGATTTATCCACCCCTTTGCTACTGTTTTGGGGTTTACTATTGCTTTTCCGCCGCTGATACGATGTGTTAGCGGGCATATGTTTTGTTTGCAACTTGAATCGTGAATCTTGCACTTCAACACAGCACTTCGCCTAAATGACACAGCGTGTCACTTACGATATGTCCTGGCAACGATGCGGTGTGTCGCCTACTTTGTGCCGACAACGACTTTTGTTATCTGACACGGCGTGTCATCTCAATGATACAACGTGTTGCCTGCTTGCTGGTGCATCTACCGTGTGCGACACGACGTGTCCCTTCGGTGACGACGATGTCTGCTACATCTTGGCGTGCTACATCATCTATAATTTTTCTATAACATGGTGGATGTTTCCATACATGACGAGTCCCTATCTTTATTCTTATCAGTTGCACCTATCTTTTATTTCCTACAATTTTATATTTCTTTTGTTCTTAAATCCCCCTCCACCCATTTTAGCCCTACATACATATTGCATACCTCCTTAATGTATAACCCCCCATACACATATTGTGCCTATTGACTAATCGCATCTGATTTTTTCTCTAATCCATACCGTGGGGGTGTCGCCCTCCGCACTTCAGGTTGCACTAAGATCCCCATATTTTTCTACCCGGATCTATGTAATCGGGTCATCTTGCACATTGACTCAAGTTGTCAGTTACCTCCTCTAAATATTTGCATGCATAAACACTACCTTTACCATTGTTTTTTACCTTCCACCCCAATCACTCTCTTGAGTCTTTTTGTGGTTGGTGTGAGGGGGAGAATAATGGATGATGAGTGAAGGAAAAGTGAGATGGAGGAAAGAAGATTTTAGTCCTTCTGCTCTATATCTATATGGATCCTCATGCTACTTTTGTTGCTACTACGTTGTTAGAAGTATAAGCCTATTTAGTTAATAGGTTAATTAATTAGTCTATTATGTACATTGGCATGTTTGCTCTGGCCATTAGGGTTTATCTGCTTTCTTGTAATTGCCACCTCTCCTATATATATAGGACAGGGGCGTACATATCAATACAACATAGATTACAGTGTCACACACTTGTCAACATGGTATCAGAGCGAGCCCTGGGAATCTAACCCTAGATGCCGCCTTCGCTTCCCTCTCCTCTCCATACACGCAATAACCCTAGAAGCCGCCCTCTCTCTCTCCTAGAGAGAGCAACAACGAGAGCAACAGCTACGGGCCGCCGCCGTCTCACCATGGCTTAGCCCAGCCGCCAGGCAACTGCGGCCACCATGGTCGCAACTCTTCCTCTTTCACATAGATCTTTATCTATGCGTCGGTGCCATCCTTCCCAGCAATCAACACACCCGAGTTTGAGTCTCTAAACTGTGTTAATTGTCATTCAGATCTATCTATATTCTCTGTCTCTCCCCAAAGTTGTCCTCCCGATCATCTGAAGACAGCGTTCATCCTAGCCATCATCAAGCATCGCCGACCACGCCACCATCTTTGCCTATCAAGCCTCTTCATGTCACATCAGCAAAGAGGCATAGCAGCAAGGGAGCCATCGTTTTCCTCGATCCTTGTTCCCTGGACGGCGCCAATTCCCATCCAGATCTGTTTGTGGAGCCGTTGTCATCCTCTTTGTGGCTATTGTCCAGATCGGTCCTTGGTCTAGCAAGAGGTTGTTGCTACCTCAAATCCGCAAGGTTTATGGCCACAAGTGACAGCGCTAATTCTTGTCACCCCTCGTTGCTAATTCACGGTGTTGTGTTCTCCTTGACAACGCTAACTCCCGCCAAAATCGTGCACAAGCCGCCGCCAACATGACGTGTAGCGCTCCAGAATTCTTCTTGACGGTGCAAAGATTTGTCCAGATAGAAACCGATACAGCATGTTTTTCAACCAACACGGTGGGCTGCATTCTAGAAATATACTTCTTCACAACACAGATTGCAACATACATGACATGTTATCTTCAAACACGACGTGTTGATGGAAGCCAGTTTTACGCCCCTGACATCCTACACATGTCATCTTCAAACATGATGTGTTAACGGAGATCTGTTTCACACCTCCAAGTCACATCTTCACATGATGTGTTGCTGGGAGATTGTCACCTTCAACCAACAAAGTTACACGGCATGTCAAGATACAAATACGGTGTCAAAAGCAATTTGTGTACTTCCAGTTCCAGTTATGACGTCCTCTAAAGGTCTATCTCTCCTTCTATACCCAATGACAATCAGATCTTATTATTTTTTGACCTAGTGCAAAAAAATTCCTTTTGGGGTCAAAGAAAGATCCATTTAATTTTTTCTATCCGGATCTTATATTCAGGTTGTTGTTACACATATTGATTCTGGTTATCGATTTTTCTATCGCAATCCATTCTGGTAGTGTCAGTCCTTTTCCTACCTAGATCCACTTTGATAGTGTCACACCTTTTCCTACCGAGTTCCATTTCGGTAGTGCTCCTTCTCTTTCTATCGAGTTCCATTCTGGTAGTATTCCTCTTTCTATCAAGTTTCCATTCTGGTAGTATTTCTATTTTAAACTTTTCCTTTCCCACTCTCCCACCCATCATGTGTGCATCTTTCCACGTGTTGGGGGTCACATGTCCCTTTTCCACGCCATCTACTCACTCTCATCTGGGGGGGGGGACATAGAGAAGAGGGAGAGTACGATAGAGAGGAGGGTATAAGGAGAACATGAGAGAGAGCATATGAGGAGAGAGACAAGAGACGAGTGAGATGATATATTCCAGGCTATCTTCATGGAGCTTCATTTTTCAACACATGTTCTCCACTTTCAGACAATATTGAAGGATCTCACAGTTGCAACATTGATACCAAGCCATTCGCGTTCTTACCGCATTATGTACGTCTGGACAAGAGTTGTTGCGGCTAATTCTAGTTTCTTATTCCCTTTGGCATTGATACCGTTCCAGTCGATCATCCATGTTGTGTTCTCATAAGACAGGACAAGAGTTGTTGCGGGTAATTCCGACCTCTTGTTCCTTCAGGTGTTAATGGTGAGACAGATGGTTGCGTCTTCATCAGGTTTCTTCGAAGCTAGTTATCTTCTAGCTGCACATTTTGTATCTGCAAGGATTCATCCAGAGTTATCTTCACCGAGCTACTTTGTTATGTCTTCTCCGAGTTACATCTACTACTTCTAAATGTTGAAACGACACTTCAACACCTCGTCCAGTGTGTTCGTGCACATTATGCACATTTGTGGTCTTCTATGCTAATTCCAGTTGGCTACACTTCTCAGACGATTCGAAGACACCACTACTACGACACCGACATTGTTGTCTCTGTGTTCGTGTCGCATTAGTACGTGGGATGTGTTGATATGCGCGCTTATTCCACTCACACATTCCTCTCCCGTGAAGATGGCATAGTCATGGTATTTATAATTGTATGCTTCAGTTGTTCTTCATTCCAGATGCACTTCAAAGGAAAGACCTTCAAAGCTCGAGTATTTCCATCCTGCAGAACACATCTCAAAAAGGCGTCATCATATCTTTTTAGTTAGGATATATTGTGTGAAGAAGTGTGTACTATGATGTTGTGTTGTTGTTTCATATGTACACCCCTATCCTTATATAGGAGAGGAAGCTATTTCAATGAGGCACAAAGGAAGCGGACTAACCCTAATGGGCCATGGGCAACAGGCCCATGTAGACAATAGACTAATAACATATTAATTAAATAGGCTATATTTTAACATATTGTTTAGGGGGGGGTAACAATTTTTGTATGGGGAGTGACAATTGTATCTTTCATTTATCATTTCTATCTGACTCCAAGCTTGGACATGTGTTCACCCATGCTCCAGCCTAAGGGGGAGTGTTAGAATAATTAGCCTATTTAGTTAATAGGTTAATTAGTCTATTATGTACATGGGCATGTTTGCCCTGGACCATTAGGGTTAGTATGCTTCCTTGTAATTGCCTCCCCTATATATAGGACAAGGGTGTACATATCAATACAACATCGATTACAGTGTCACAGACACTTGTCAACATATGTGATGTTGCTTTTGTTGCTATGTGGATCCTTCTGTTGCTTATGTAACTTCCTACCTTATGGAGAGCTCGTGAGGTTTATTTCATCACCTACCTTGATTGTTGCTATGGAGTTGTCTACTTCACTTGTGTTGTCTGTTGATTTTTTTATCCGACGACGTTTTTCTTGCAAGTTGTGCTATGATTAGTATATTTTATTTGTTGTTTTGTGCCTTTGCACTATCTGTCGTTCGTGTCTTGTTTGCATGTTGACTCTTTGTCCATGCCTTGTGCACGCCGACCACTACTACTACTATTATCCAGCATTCTCTGGACTGTGACGTCTACTACTATGATGGAAACTATATGATGAAAATTTTTGTTGGTGACTTTACATGATGGAGTTTCATCTACATTGGATCTTAGAGTCCATAATCTACTTGCTACTTCGCACACTGGTCTTTCATCTGACTACGTCGTTTACTTTCTGTTGTTGTGTGCCAGCACTCTCTGGCTTGTCCGTGCTTTGTACATGTTGACTCTTTTCTTGTCAATGCTTTTCTATGCATGTTGACTACTTGTTTCTGTGTACTAGCACTTTCTGGTCTACCTACCTCTGTGTATCAGCACTCTCTAAACTTGACGACATAGCGACTACAATGATGCCACTTGCTTCAATTTGTTGATATATGTTTCTGCTCGAGATGCCACTTCATATTGATCAAGAAGCTCATGCTACCAAGCCAGCATACCTACTTTTGAGATTATCTACTTGAGGGGAAGTATTTGAGTGTTTGAGTGATTTATTTTAGAATTGAGGGGGAGAATTTTATCTAGTATGGGCTTGATTTATCTTTTGTTATTTTTTTTTAGTATGTCTGTCTGTTGGCAAGCTAACTTGGGCTTCTCCCAAGCTTCAGCTTGAGGGGAAGTGTTAGAGAGTCTATTAGTTAAGTTATTTGAGTTTGCTTGTATTTGGACCCAAGTGTGTTTTGGCCTATTAGGGTTTGCCTTGAGTCTGTATGCTTCCCCTTTATCCTATTTATAGGAAAGGTGGGTTGCCCTTCTATCAATGAGAAAAACTACACAAGGGACTTTTCCATCATATCGTCTTCTTCACATGGTATTAGAGCAGGCCTTCCATCGATATTACCTTTCATCATCATCATCATCAACTAAGCCTCAATACCAACTATGTTGGGGTCGGCTACATGGATCCTTCTTTTCCATTCAGCTCTATATTGGGTCATGATGGGATCTGATGCATTAGTGCCGGTATGATCGATATTACCTTTCATGCGCAAAAAAATATCCAAGACAATGTGTCAAGACTCACTCACACCCACTATTGTCACTCTTGACAACTCAGGAAATGAACCCCACGTACTATAAAATTCCACTCTGTAACAATACCCCCTGGTGTGTAATAAGAATCCTCAGAATCTGGCTTCCCCTTGTTCTTCTACAACTAAATCTACAGTACACATTGCCCTCCATAAAGGTAAACAATTTTGTACAGTTAGACATCCTATTGCTAATATTTGTTATTTCTTTGATGTATCTCAGTTTGCTCATTCGACTATAATGAAATTTCAAAGCCCATGAGACCATCGGTTGGAAAGTGGCAATAGATGATGAAATGGTAGTACTTTTGGGCAATCACACATGGGATCTTTTTGTTCCCCTCAAACAAAAATATTGCGGGATGTAGGTGGGTGTTCTGTCAAAAATCGTGTTAATGGCTCTATCAAGACACTTAAAGCCCGTCTGGTTCCAAAAGGACGTACTTATACCTATGGGGTTGACTATTGTAAAGGCTTCAACCCTATCACGAGAATTGGGTCAATTTGGATGCGTATCTCCTTAGTAGTGCACTTTGACAGACCTTTATTCCAACTAGATGTCAAAATGCTTTCTCCGTAGTAACTTATTAGAAGTTTAGATGCAACAACCTCCTAGTTGTTGTTGATGGGAAGTCCACAAAAGTATGTCATCTCGGCTGATCCAATTATAACCTTAAGGAATCATCATGTGCCTTGGTTTAATAAGCTCAATTCTATACTAGAGCGACGCCGTCTGAAACAGTCTTCTACTGATTATTTTCTTTGGTGAAACCCCGAGAGTCACATATTAAGTGTTGTTTATGCTGAAGATATAGCAATTACTAGGAATGACCATAGTCACAAATTCGGGAATCAGAATTCATACGACATGGTTAAAAATTTCAACAATCGAGAATTATGCAAAAAATCGGATAAAAATCGACACCACGGAAGTGGTAAAAGTTTGTTCACATGTTCGGGAAAAATCAGTTAAAAGTCGTACTCTATGTTATGTGTACATATACATACAAAATATTGCATATATACATATATACACATGATAAACACATTGACATATGATCATATATCTACATACACATGATTTGCTTACTGATATATTCTATTCCCAAGTGCTAACTATTAACATGTTCTTTTCATAAATGAGCAATTCGTGAAAATCAGGGACCATTCATGAAGTTCCGATATAATTTGTAAAATTTGTGAATAATTCATGGAATCCGGGACTAGTACCGATTTCTGGCTGATATATTCTATTCCCAAGTGCTAACTATTAACATGTTCTTTTCATAAATGAGCAATTCGTGAAAATCAGGGACCATTCATGAAGTTCCGATATAATTTGTAAAATTTGTGAATAATTCATGGAATCCGGGACTAGTACCGATTTCTGGCGAAATTCAGACGCAACATTTGTCACATGAAAAATTGTGATTAATACATGAAAAATTCAAAATTTTGGAGAATTTTGAATGACAAACAAGGCACCTCTAGTATAAAGATTGTACTTCAATATCACTTCCATACCAAAGATTTTGGATAGCTTCAATATATCTTGGCGACAGAAGTTCCACTAAATTTTTCCCAAAGGAAGTGTGTTCTTCTTAACCTCTTGAAAGTAAGTAGCATGATTAATTCCAAACCAATCTCCACTTCCATGAACCATGCAAAGCTTCAAAATGATGAATATAGTCTACAAAAATGTACAAGCATAGTTGTCAAGCTCATTTATCTCACCATCGCCCGACCTGATATTTGACATGTAGTCAGAGTGGTTGGTTAATATGAGTAGTCCACTATGGGCTCACTAGTTTAGCATACAAAGAATATTGAGATATTTGAAAAAGTGTTCTAGAAGAAGGTCTTTATTAGTGAATAAATCACAGATAGTGAATCCAAATTATTGGAAAAGCTGATGCAGATTGGGCTGGCAATAATGATGATCAACCCTCTACTTCTGGAGCATGCATTCGGGTGAACATCCTTCTGTTTAGAAAAGTAAGAAACAGACCGTGGTGACACGATCTACTAGGGAAGGCGAACATAGAGTTATGGCACGCGCTTGTTGTAATATACAATGGGTTCAATCTATCCTATGAGTTTGGTATTCCATCAAACCCCCAGGCTACTTATGTTTGATAATCAAGTAGCCATACATATTGCAAATAATACGGTCTTTCACAAACAGACAAAGCACATGGAATTGGACTTCCATATTGTTCTAGATCTTGTTGTAGCGAAAGATCATTACTCCTCATAAGATCTGGAGAACATATAGCACATAGTTTTGCAAAGCCCCCACCACCGCGTCTCTATAGATACAGAATTAACAAATGGGGACTAAATGTGGGGTAATAGCTTGAGGGGAGTGTTGCAATAACATATCCAATGGGCCTTGGGCCCTCTATCTTTCTTCTCTTTTATGTCTCCCTTCTTTTATGTTGTACCTGTAATATATTACATCAGCATCTCTTTTTAGCCTCTGTCTAAATAAGGAGGCCTAATTGTATCATTAGCAACTAATTAAGATTCGATACCCTTTTTATATGCAGTAACCAACATCGAAACTAAATTATAATGAAGTTTCTTTGAATTGCCTTCACAATGAATGCAATTATCAATATTTCGTTGTTCTCTTAAGTTAAACGAATAAATTGTAGATTATTAAATAGATGATTTTTAAGAAACCTAAAAAAACCCAAATTGTACAATTTCGAACTACATTTTTAAGATTTCACATACAAATATGATACATAAAAGTAACAAATTCATCAATCAAAAATCTTCAAAAAAATCATTGAACATCTAGCTCAAAACTTGATTTATACGTTGCACGGCAACAAATAGGGCTAAGTGTAATGAAGTTTTTTTCTAGTTGCTTGAACATTTATGCTGAAAACACCACTGGAGTATTCCAAGAAATCGACTAGAACTGTTTACTAATAATGCCTTTTCAATTACAAAATAAATTCCAAAATATTACGCAGCATACCATCATATTTCTCAGATGAAGTTCTACATAGGTGGCCAAGGGCCTAGTATTGGTGTTAAATATGATAACAGGTTTGGCCTGTCTAAAAGCATAATCTGCCAGAGTAACCTTATATATTGTATAATTTTCAAAGCACATTCACACCAGTCTGCACCCACTGCGCTAGGTTGATCTGACATTGAAGTGTGAAATGTTCCTGGTAATATGATGCTTATGGAATGCTGTGTAGATAACCACAAGGTAAGGAAATGATGCAGACCGTGTTGGGAACAGCATTGGTAGAATCACCACCATGAGCGCACACAAAAGGAGGGTCGTCCAGCCAGCCGCACTTGCGCAATCTCATCTGCATTATTCCATCAATGTGTTCAGGAAACATATAGCTTCCCAAAGGCAGGGGCATATTGATAATTCTTCGGAGTCAGAAAGAACATATCAGGTGGTATTTATTTATTCCACTAGTGCAGGAGAGAGTAAAAATGTAAATTCGAAGCGGCATTTTGGGCGGATATATATGCTATAATGATGAACATCGCATCCACATTCTATTGAGGCCCTGAAGGCCTACATTTTTTTCATCATTGATGTTATTGCTTCCTTTAAATACAGAGGGTGACCTCTGGATCAACCTATACGGGAATAGTACAAGAAAATGGGGTTGCCGCGCACCTGGTGGAGCCGCCGGAGGCGGAAGTGGAAGAAGATGGGGCCGGTCAACGCAAGGGCTACGAGAATTGGTAACAGTAGGCGAGGCCTCCGGGAAAAGAGAGATGGAAGCTGGCGGCGCTGGCGTTGATGCCGCGGCATCGAGAAGAACGGCTTCCTTGGTGGAAACGGAGCAATCGCGCCAGCTCTCATCCCGGACTAAAGACAATCGGCAGCAGTAAATAGAAACGACACGGCAGGGGCTGCGGCACGCCTTGAGGCAGGAGGGCTGAGATTCTATGGTGTCAAGGATCTCGGTTCGCTTATATCCCCACAACCAATTTGTTTGTGAAATCACGGCGTCATGCCGCGAGAAATCATGAGGTGGAGCAGCTGATTTCAGTGGCGCTGCAACCTCACGCCTGCATCCTGCGGGGAGTATGCCGGGTTGTGGAGGGAGCTGCTGCTGCAGCTGCAACGACAAAAGCAAGATGATTGATTTAATTTCAGCGTAACGGATCATGGACAAGTAATCAGAGAATGGAAATTAAATTCCGAATAAAATTGCCATGGAAGTAGAATTAATTGATTTCCACATAAAAAAAAAAAGTTTTAGTCATGTCCATTCACTTTCAATTAACACGGTGCAACGAGAACATTATGCATACTCAAAAACAGGACTGTTTGTCATAAATGGTCAAAAAAACACAAAAATCCAAATTCTTTTATAATACATGCGCAAAACAAATACTAAAGTACGTGTTACACACTTGATTAACCTGAGATTTACTAAGGACATGTGTGTAATACATGTTTGTCCTAAGTGGTCTGGAAAACACAGAAATCCAATTCTTTTATAAAATTTTCATGATTTTCAACCAGCCTCGATCAGGAGTCTCGATTACTTTTTAGAGTAGCATATGACGTACAAAATACAGTTGTTAAGTTCTCTACTATAATAAGCGGAAAACCAACAACATTCATGTAACGACTCCACCTCCTGATAACCTCCAATTAAGGAAGATCAAAAGGTCAGAGTCGTTATCTCAATTAACAAGAGCAATGGTTCGACAAATAATCAGTAATAATTATGAAATTCTATCAAACTAAACTAAAATTTGGTATAAAATAAAACTTTTCATACATTTTCACAAACTTAGATATCTAACTTATATCCACATCTGGACTCTATTCTAACTAATCCTCCTTGTATTTTATTTCTTAATTTCACAATATGTCACTTTACTGTTTGTCATTTTCAATTTGTACCTAAAACGTCGACAAACAAAACGTCGGTCAACATAAATTAATATGTCAGTATGTGGAGACAACCAAAATTTCACAAATATGACTAACAATCTAAATATCACAATCAAGTTAATTAACAAGCCAAATTACGCTTTCAGTACGACATTCTCCACCGCTTTTGCCATAACCCTGGCATACCCTCCTTAAGGTTTCTCTTTTGCCAATGACTTAAGGCCACCTTCTCAATCCCGAGCTTGGTGCCTGGGGTCACCTCTCATGGTGCCCGTGAGTCATGCAATAAAGACCACCTTCTCAATCTCGAGCTTGGTGTCTGGGGTCACCACTCATGGTGCACATGGGTCTTCCCTCTTGGGCTTAACCTTTTGGCATCATCCATCAGGGTGGCATGTAGGTGCGAGAATACACACTTATATTATTATTGTGATAATCAAAGTGACTTTATGATTTGTAAGTATGAACATCCAAACAGATAGGTTGCATTCAATGTGATCAATCATCCGGAAAACCTTCGGGACACTAATGCGATTAACCATAATTAATCACATACCTGGTCCAGAGCAACTTGATGTCCAAGCAATAATGATAAAGAACAATCAAACAAGCGATCAACAATATCCTGAAATTAATGCAATACATCCAAGTGTTATAGTTTATCCAAAACATTCTCAAGATAGACTTGAATTCCATCTTAGGCTTTCTAGGCCACTTTAGGGTTTTATTAAGGTTTTAACCTCCATGATACTTTTATCACATTTAATGCTCTCTTAGTTCACAAACCCTAATTTCAACATCATAAGTCCAATTATCATATTTGGTTTCTTTCAAATTAACAACTCATATTTCCTTATAGTTCAATTCATATATGAACTATATTTATCATTAATTCAACATTAATCCACTAGAAAACCCTAATTACTAAATTAAGGGTATTCATCCACAATTAGGAACTTTTATACTCAAAATAGCTTAGAACCATCAAATCTCAGCTTTATACATGAATTTGACCAATTAAAGCCATTAAGAAACATAATTACTAACATTAGCGTTTCAAGGCCCATTAAAGCTTATTTATGTACATGGAACCCTAAATTAATCAAATTATGCATAAAGTTCATCCTTTTAGATCTAATGCATCTTTTATAATCAACAGGTTAATATCAACTTTAAACATTCATATAACCCTTCCTAATTCATTAATCATCAAAGATTAGGGTTTTTCATCAATTAAACCATTAAAGATAGCATCTTTACATACTTTTTGAATTGTAAGCAGAATTAAGCTTCAAATATAATTTATTTATGTTCCTCTAGTTCTGAGGATCAATTTTCATATTTTGACTTTATTCATCGGAGCTTCCTATCAAAAGTTGTGATTTTTGCAAGAAAAGACATTAACTTGAATTATCTGTTATTTTTAGAAAAACGTTGGCCGTTGGATTGATGATCAGCTGGATCACACTGGATCCAACGATTCACGATCGCGCGCCTCTCCCAGGATTGAAAAGAAACCAAAGACATAAGTGCCCTTACCTTCCTTCACAAATGTCGGGGGCAAGGAGGTATTTCCCCCTTTCTCTTCTTCTTCCTCGCAATGAGTCCCCATTCGCGAGCCAGCCTCTGAGAGCAGTCAACCCAGATGTTGACTTTGAGTATCTGGCCACCCCAGCAACTGGAGAAGACCTCGTGCCCTTTGTCACTCCTCGGCGAACTCGAGGGCAATGATGATTTTCCCTGAGAGGGTGTAACCAGAGAGGATGGGTAGGTGACGTTCTGGCAATTTCAGAGATTGGGTGAGATAGAGGGAAATGAGGAGAGGGTAGCAATTGATGGCGGGGAAAGCAGCCTAGATACAGGCAGATATACACGATCACCAAGGTGTCCTTATATTGGGTGCCCATGCACATATATACCTTCTAGGGTCGAGGGTTGGGTTTCACAGCACAGTTGGATTGGGAAAAGCTTCTAGAGAGCTCTAAACCAGGCAAAACCCAGGGTAGGCGGGTTCGCCCTGCTCTCCCAAATCTAAAGGAAAGGTCCCTGAGTTTGCCTATGCATTCAATTGCGAGAAAATCCCTTTGAAAATCTCTTCTACTTTCCTTACCTAGCCCGAGGTAGGTGACAATTCAGACGTCGTTGGATCTTAGATCAACGGTTGTCATGCCACACACATTAGCCAATAATAATCCAGTTGAAATCAAAATCGCGACTTTTAATACTTTCCTCTACATTTTATGAATTTTTGTAAAATTCATATCTCCCAAACCACTCATCCAATTAACCCCAAATTTTCAGTAAAAGTTAATAATAACTTAATCTTTCGTCATGCCGAATTTGGGCTCATTATCTAAAGAAATCGGATCCCTTTCTTTAGTTGCAAGTTATTACTCAATTGTGTATATTTCTCACCTATTTTCTCTTTCCTTTACTATTAAATTATTTTCTTGGATTCCTTGTACCTCAAGGAACCTTAATGGCTCGAAATACCATCTTGGGAATATTCCTTAGCCTTTTCCTTGTCTTTTATTCATTCTCTTATTTATTCCTTCATTCAAATAAATTCCTTTTTCTTTTTCTTTTAATTGGGCTCAATAGCCAATAAAGCCCACTAAGAAATCAAATAAGGCAATTATGAACGAAATCCATTCAATTCAAACAAATAAATCAACCATTGATTTCATTTATCATTAAAAGGAGATTTACAAATATCATTACATGATTTAGAAAAATGAGGTTATAACATCCTTCCCCTCTTACAGGAATTTTGCCCTCAAAATTCCACCAAACATATAAACAAACATGATAAGACTTCCTCATGTCCATCATGGCTCCCATGTGGTTTTACCCTCTCCCTGGTGCCTCCCAAGAACCTTCATCATCTCATATTCTTGCATCTGAGTTCTTTCTCACCTTGGTACTTTGTACCCTCATAGGTGACTCAGGACATTTCAGTTTCTCTCAAAGCTAACTGGGTTCATGGCTCAACACATGGCTTGAGTACCTCACTGTGTCAAAAACTATCTGGGTGCTTTAATTTTTTGTGTAGGCTGTCTAAATAAGTATAAAAGTTCCTTATAAATATATTACTTATATACAAATATGTATATATTTTTTATTAAACTATAGAAGAATTTAGGTACCCACTTTTTCAAAAAGCGGCCGCTCAGCGCTCAAGCGGCCACAAGGTGCTCTCCGCACGCCTCCCGCTTCCCGCTTTCTAAAATATTGGTTCTTGGTCATGTGCTTTTGTAGCGAGAGCGGAGAGCCTATAGGAGGCAACCATGTAGTTAGAGGTGTGATTGATAATGGCATACATACAAAATATCTCGATAGTCATGCTAATTTTGCACACTATAACATAAATCATGTGACCTCAAAAATGAAAGTTAGCGGGTCATCATAGTCATAGATATCACTCCCACACACATTTTTAAATAGTTCCTTTGTAGATATTTATAGAAGTGAGAGAAATAGGAGAGAGAGGTAGAATTAAGCTAGGAAGAGAAGAAACATAACTTAGATTGCCCCTAACAAGCCCAAGGGATCACATAGTAAAATCTGCAAACATCGTACCCCATTTCTCGAAATAATAGATGTGTTTCTCGAAATTTCGTCGAAATGCGGACGAAATGGGCCATTTTTCATCGAAAATTACCTAATTTCGTCGAAATTCGAAATAATTGGTGAAATTTAATTTTTTTCTGGTGAAATTCCCTACGTACAGACATGTAAGGCCATTTCTATGTCCGATCATTGGCGGAATCGAAATAATTAGCGAAATTTTGCCAATTTCGACAAAATTTTGAACATTGGGTGCAAGTAGGGTTTAGTTTTTTGTCATTTGACTATAGGAGGATGAAGGTATATGTGGTCATTAACGTGTTTGCAAGGAGATGGGAGATAGGCAACATCCAAATAAACCCCGCTTTAGGAATCGACTTCAGGCTTTTCGCCCGAGTAGCTCATGAATTAGGGATAATAGAAATATCACATGGAAAGCCCCTAACACCCTTCACATCTTTATTCTCTCAATATTACAAAACCAAATTGCATCTCATGAATAAAAGGGCATAGAAATGTGTTCTACCTTTTGGGCTCCAATAAAGCTAGACTTAGCTCCACTATGTGAAGTCTATCTCTAGGTTAAATATTGCAAATGTTGAAATAATGGGCTTTGGACCATCTGCCCTTCTTCTCTCTTATTTCTCCCTTCTTCAATGGTGTACATGTGGTACGTTATATCAGCATGTCCATTTAGCCTCTATCAATATAAGGCGGACTAATTGTGTTATTAGCAACTTGTTACTAGCTTCTACCATACCACGGTGAAGGGGCGTTATAGAAGGAAGGTTGTGAAGAGGTTACACTTGGATAATGGTGGTGTGGTTAAGGAGCGGGATGCCATGGTGCGGCTGGCGGATGACTTTTTCGCAGTTTCTTTCAGGCACAGGAAGGCTCGCAGGTGGTCCCGTAGGACCATCCTCTGCTTGCCCACATCCCCTACTTGCTCTCCACGGAAGACAACATGATGTTGATGACTCCGCTGTCACACAAGGAGATTTTAGCGTTGTTGAAAGAGATGAGTCGGTATTCCATGCCGAGGCCGGATGGCTTCATGGTAGGATTCTATCTGGCGACGTGGGAGATTGTAGGTGATGACCTGGCGGACCTAGAGAATTTCTTCTTTGTAGGAGGGATGTGTCACAGGATTCTAAAGTGCTCTATGTTGATCCTGATCCCAAAAGTGGATGACGCTTGCTCACTTTCCACTGATTTCAGGCTGATTTCAATGGAGAATGTTTCCTTGAGAATCTTGGCATGTCTTCTGTATGACAAGCAGGTTGCTTTTCTCCCTGTGATGGTTTCTAGAGAACAAGATGCTTTTGTGAAAGGGGGGGGATATTATCAGTCACATCCGGCTCACGAAGGAGATTCTCTGCGACATCGACTATCCAACCTAGGAGGTCAATGTTGTGATGAAGATTGGCATGGCAAAAACTTATGATAGAGTAAACTGGGTTTTTCTTGGGGTTGTGCTTCGTAGATTTGGCATGATGGAAGGAGTCATTGATCTCTATTCTTCCTTTTTTGTTGACTCTTGGGTGTCAGTTGTGCTTATTGGGCAGAGTGTTGATTTTTTCCAGATGAAGAGGGGACTGAAGCAGGAGCACCCCTTGTCCCCATCCCTTTCATCTTGTTTGAAGAGGCCTTTGCTAGGAACATCTATTATGAGAAGGAGAGGGGGGCTTTGGCAGGCTTCCACACCAGGGGAAAGGGGAGGCTCCCCTACTGTTGTTATATGCAGATGATCTGATTCTCTTCACCAATGCTTGGGGAGACTCCACATCTTTATTGAATTGGTTGCTACAAGAGTATGAGGATGTCTCAGGGCAGGCCATTAACAGGGGGAAAATCTAAGATGGCTATTAGTAGATGTGAGGAAATTGAGAGGGAGATCACATACCTGGATTGTTTGCATGATAAAGGAGATGTGTACCTTGGGGTCCCCCTGGTGAGAGGTAGTATCAAGGCTATTCTTTTCTCTCATGTTATCGACCGCATTAAACAGAAGATGGCGGGGTGGAAGGTGAAGTTCCTCTCTTTTGTCGGAAGGATGACCCTTACTCGACATGTCCTCGTCTCCATGTCTCCGTACACTATGGCAGCCTTCCCCCTCCCCAAGAGAGTGATTGAGTTGATTTATAAGATTTTTACAAACTTCCTCTAGCAGGCTAGGGGAGGGGCATCTCGAAGACATTGGGTCGTTTGGCAACAAGGTTTTGGATGAGTATGGTCAGGGTGGTCTTGATATCACTCATCTAAAGATTTCTAATGAGGCGCTCCTGATGAAGGTGTGCTGGGAGTTGATGAAGGGTGAATCCTTGTAGGTGAGATTTTGTCGGGAGAAATACTAGAGACTTCAAATCCATCATGGTAATCTTCACCCTAGATTTGTCATTCAAGGTTCCTTAGCTTCACCTTACTGCAAGGCGGTGTGGAGGACCTTCCCTGTTGTTCTACCGCATTGTAGATGGAAGCTTGGTAGAGGGAAGATGTCATTCTGGCATGACAGATGGCGCGGTGAGCAGTTGGTGATGTCGGCACTGGATTATGCAAATGTTGATCTGGACCTCTTAGTCCATAATTTTTGGATCGTGGGGGTTAGATGGGACTGCATCATGCTAGCTAATCTCATATTGAAGGAGGGTGTCTAGCATATCGTGGCCTCCTATTAGGTGATATCCCCAGAATCGAATGTTCTCATCTGGGCGTCGATGGAGCTTGGCTCCTTCTCCTCTAGATATGCAAAGAGACTTCTGACATCTGCAGTTTACACGGAGCCTTCTCTCTTAACTCGTCTCTGGCAG
Source organism: Alisma plantago-aquatica (assembly GCA_963693085.1). Taxonomy (NCBI): domain Eukaryota; kingdom Viridiplantae; phylum Streptophyta; class Magnoliopsida; order Alismatales; family Alismataceae; genus Alisma; species Alisma plantago-aquatica. The sequence goes on from OY856409.1 coordinate 1,135,340,924, forward strand.
GTGGATGCTACCCCTCGCACTAAGGTGGTGGTTTGGAAGGCCCTCAAAAGGGCGCTTCCAACTGACAATAACATCTAGAGATGTTGGATATTGTTAGCCTCGATTTGCAAATGTTGTTCTAGTCTCGGCAAGGAGACCTCGGGACACCTTTTCATGGATGGTGAGTTGGCGCTCTTGTTGTGGCAGTTGGCCCGATCTCGGCTGCAACTGTTGGCTTGCTAACTATTGGGTGGCTGGTAGTGGAGGTTCCTTTGCAGCGTGGATGCACCGGACGGTCCCCGTCTTTATCTGCTAGGTGATTTGGGTTTTGAATGTTGGGCGAGATATGACGGGGGAAAAGGGGGAGTGGGGAGTGCTTGGAGGTTGGTTATTTCCTTGTTAAATGTGATGATGAGGAAGAGGTTCTTCTGAGTGATTGAAGGATGGGAGGGGTACCACCGGGCGGTGGGGGACGGTAAGAAGGAACCAAAGAGGAAGTGGAAAAATATTCAACTGGCGCGATGGACACCACCTAACATGTACAGCTTGAAGCCTAATCTAGCGGTAGGGTGTAGGCGTGATGCCTTAGGTAGTAGACAAAGATGGACGTCGGGCATAGTATGGGACAGACAGGGGTCTATGAAGTTGGCCTACTTTGTGTGGCTCCAGGCAGAAGATTTTTTGGAGGCGTATATGCAAGCTCTGATGCGGGTTGGCTTGCTAACTGTTGGGTGGCTGGTGGTGGAGGTTCCTTTGCAGCGTGGATGCATCGGATGGTCCCCGTCTTTATCTGCTAGGTGATTTGGGTTGTGAATGTAGGGCGAGATATGACGAGGGAAAAGGGGAAGTGGGGAGTGCTTGGAGGTTGGTTATTTCCTTGTTAAATGTGATGATGAGGAAGAGTTTCTTCCGGGTGATTGAAGGATGGGAGGGGTACCACTGGGCGGTGGGGGCGGTAAGAAGGAACCGAAGAGGAAGTGGAAAAATATTCAACTGGCGCGATGGACACCAGCTAACATGTACAACTTGAAGCCTAATCTAGCGGTAGGGTGTAGGCGTGATGCCTTAGGTAGTAGACAAAGATGGACGTCGGGCATAGTATGGGACAGACAGGGGTCTATGAAGTTGGTCTACTTTGTGTGGCTCCAGGCAGAAGATTTTTTGGAGGCGTATATGCAAGCTCTGATAGTGGCCATTTAGATCGGGAATCAAGAGCATGTCATGTTCTCGTGTGTGGAGCTCGAGCACATGCAACGTTTTGAGATGGTTTAGGGGCGGAAGGAGGTGCCTTAGAGGATTGGCCCACTAGTAGATGAGATCAAGAAGATCATGGAGGATCTGGCCATAATCGGTGAATGCACGACCTGCCAGGCCAACAACATTGTAATGGCTATCGGCCGCCGGGGCGAGAGGGGACAAACGATGGTGGTGATGCATTACCCTCTAACCCTCCCTAGTGAGATTACGGGTAACATTTTGATGGACAGTAGACAAATACCTTAAATTAGGTTATATTGGGACAAAGATAGTTGATGCGCAAAAAAAGGTATTTCAGTCTATATGTATATGGGCCCAAGTGTGTTTTGGCCCATTAGGTTTTGTCTTGAGTATGTACGCTTCTCCCTTATCCTATTTAGTGAAAAGGGGGGCTGCCCTTCTGTCAATAAGAAAACTACACAAGGAGACTTTCCCATCATATCGTCTTTTCCACATTGTATGAAAATAGGTCTTCTCGACACCGCCCCTAACCCTGAGAGAGAGAGAGAGAGGGAAGGAGCAAAGAGAGAAGCCTCCTCTTGCAAGCGGTCGCCGCCCCTAAGCGTTGCTTGGCTGCCCGCAGGGATTTCCTACCCCTGCTTCTAGGAGTCGTCTCCATCAAAGTTCATCATGAAGTTGCTGCTATTAGATCTACATGGGTCATCATGTCGTCGTCGTTATTGTTCGCCTTTAAAGCCACTGTCATTATCCTATTTGTCACCATCATCTACACCGCTATCCATCTGCACCGTCATCATCAACACATCTGTCAATCTGCACCGTCGTCATCCATTCGACCACCTCTATTGAGATCTAATTCCAAATCGTGGACAAAGATCTCCTATTTCCGATGATATTTGGGATATATCACCCCTATATTGCCATGGTGGAGATCCGGAAGGATTTATCCACCCCTTTGCTACTGTTTTGGGGTTTACTATTGCTTTTCCGCCGCTGATACGATGTGTTAGCGGGCATATGTTTTGTTTGCAACTTGGATCGTGAATCCTGCACTTCAACACAACACTTCGCCTAAATGACACAGCGTGTCATTTACGATATGTCCTGGCAACGATGCGGTGTGTCGCCTGCTTTGTGCCGACAACGACTTTTGTTATCTGACACGGCGTGTCATCTCAATGATACAACATGTTTCCTGCTTGCTGGTGCATCTACCGTGTGCGACACGATGTGTCCCTTCGGTGACGACGATGTCTGCTACATCTTGGCGTGCTACATCATCTATAATTTTTCTATAACATGGCGGATGTTTCCATACATGACGAGTCCCTATCTTTATTCTTATCAGTTGCACCTATCTTTTATTTCCTACAATTTTATATTTCTTTTGTTCTTAAATCCCCCTCCACCCATTTTAGCCCTACATACATATTGCATACCTCCTTAATGCTAGTATAACCCCCCATACACATATTGTGCCTATTGACTAATCACATCTGATTTTTTCTCTAATCCATACCGTGGGGGTGTCGCCCTCCGCACTTCAGGTTGCACTAAGATCCCCATATTTTTCTACCCGGATCTATGTAATCGGGTCATCTTGCACATTGACTCAAGTTGTCAGTTACCTCCTCTAAATATTTGCATGCATAAACACTACCTTTACCATTGTTTTTTACCTTCCACCCCAATCACTCTCTTGAGTCTTTTTGTGGTTGGTGTGAGGGGGAGAATAATGGATGATGAGTGAAGGAAAAGTGAGATGGAGGAGGAAAGAAGATTTTAGTCCTTCTGCTCTATATCTATATGGATCCTCATGCTAATTTTGTTGCTACTACGTTGTTAGAAGTATAAGCCTATTTAGTTAATAGGTTAATTAATTAGTCTATTATGTACATTGGCATGTTTTCTCTGGCCATTAGGGTTTATCTGCTTTCTTGTAATTGCCACCTCTCCTATATATATAGGACAGGGGCGTACATATCAATACAACATAGATTACAGTGTCACACACTTGTCAACATGGTATCAGAGCGAGCCCTGGGAATCTAACCCTAGATGCCGCCTTCGCTTCCCTCTCCTCTCCATACACGCAATAACCCTAGAAGCCGCCCTCTCTCTCTCCTAGAGAGAGCAACAACGAGAGCAACAGCTACGGGCCACCGCCGTCTCACCATGGCTTAGCCCAGCCGCCAGGCAACTGCGGCCACCATGGTTGCAACTCTTCCTCTTTCACATAGATCTTTATCTATGCGTCGGTGCCATCCTTCCCAGCAATCAACACACCCGAGTTTGAGTCTCTAAACTGTGTTAATTGTCATTCAGATCTATCTATATTCTCTGTCTCTCCCCAAAGTTGTCCTCCCGATCATCTGAAGACAACGTTCATCCTAGCCATCATCAAGCATCGCCGACCACGCCACCATCTTTGCCTATCAAGCCTCTTCATGTCACATCAGCAAAGAGGCATAGCAGCAAGGGAGCCATCGTTTTCCTCAATCCTTGTTCCCTGGACGGCACCAATTCCCATCCAGATCTGTTTGTAGAGCCGTTGTCATCCTCTTTGTGGCTATTGTCCAGATCGGTCCTTGGTCTAGCAAGAGGTTGTTGCTACCTCAAATCCGCAAGGTTTATGGCCACAAGTGACAGCACTAATTCTTGTCACCCCTCGTTGCTAATTCACGGTGTTGTGTTCTCCTTGACAACGCTAACTCCCGCCAAAATCGTGCACAAGCCGCCGCCAACATGACGTGTAGCGCTCCAGAATTCTTCTTGACGGCGCAAAGATTTGTCCAGATAGAAACCGATACAGCATGTTTTTCAACCAACACGGTGGGCTGCATTCTAGAAATATACTTCTTCACAACATAGATTGCAACATACATGACATGTTATCTTCAAACACGACGTGTTGATGGAAGCTAGTTTTACGCCCCTGACATCCTACACATGTCATCTTCAAACATGATGTGTTAACGGAGATCTGTTTCACACCTCCAAGTCACATCTTCACATGATGTGTTGCTGGGAGATTGTCACCTTCAACCAACAAAGTTACACGGCATGTCAAGATACAAATACGGTGTCAAAAGCAATTTGTGTACTTCCAGTTCCAGTTATGACGTCCTCTAAAGGTCTATCTCTCCTTCTATACCCAATGACAATCAGATCTTATTATTTTTTGACCTAGTGCAAAAAAATTCCTTTTGGGGTCAAAGAAAGATCCATTTAATTTTTTCTATCCGGATCTTATATTCAGGTTGTTGTTGCACATATTGATTCTGGTTATCGATTTTTCTATCGCAATCCATTCTGGTAGTGTCAGTCCTTTTCCTACCTAGATCCACTTTGATAGTGTCACACCTTTTCCTACCGAGTTCCATTTCGGTAGTGCTCCTTCTCTTTCTATCGAGTTCCATTCTGGTAGTATTCCTCTTTCTATCAAGTTTCCATTCTGGTAGTATTTCTATTTTAAACTTTTCCTTTCCCACTCTCCCACCCATCATGTGTGCATCTTTCCACGTGTTGGGGGTCACATGTCCCTTTTCCACGCCATCTACTCACTCTCATCTGGGGGGGGACATAGAGAAGAGGGAGAGTACGATAGAGAGGAGGGTATGAGGAGAACATGAGAGAGAGCATATGACGAGAGAGACAAGAGATGAGTGAGATGATATATTCCAGGCTATCTTCATGGAGCTTCATTTTTCAACACATGTTCTCCACTTTCAGACAATATTGAAGGATCTCACAGTTGCAACATTGATACCAAGCCTTTCGCGTTCTTACCGCATTATGTACGTCTGGACAAGAGTTGTTGCGGCTAATTCTAGTTTCTTATTCCCTTTGGCATTGATATTGTTCCAGTCGATCATCCATGTTGTGTTCTCATAAGACAGGACAAGAGTTGTTGCGGGTAATTCCGACCTCTTGTTCCTTCAGGTGTTAATGGTGAGACAGATGGTTGCGTCTTCATCAGGTTTCTTCGAAGCTAGTTATCTTCTAGCTGCACATTTTGTATCTGCAAGGATTCATCCAGAGTTATCTTCACCGAGCTTAGATTCCTGAATTCTTCACCAAATTCAGGGTACAATAGATCAATCTTCTTCCACTATGGGGAATCAGACGCATGTCGTAGGATCCCATCATTATTTTTCTTAACATCTGCATGCCACCTCAAATTCTTTGCATCTTTCGGATTTGCAAACAAGCGTTGAAACCATGATATTATAGGTAGATACCACATCACCTTGGCAGGAGAACTAGTTTTGGACTCCCCCGAAGTCGTCAATTTATACCGTGATGCACCACATTTTGGACAATCTTTCAAATCCACATAGTCCTTTTGAAATAATACACAATCATTTGGGCATGCATGTATCTTCTTGGCCTCCATTCCCATTGGGCACAATAATTTCTTTACCCGGTATGTTGAGATTGGCAACTCGTTTCCTTCAGGAAGCATTTCTTTCAACAAAGTCAACAATGAAGTGAAGCTTTTGTCACTCCATCTATTGTTAGCTTTCAACTTATACACAACGCTAAGCTTCGTAAACTTAGCACAACCTGTGTATAATGGTATCTTAGCATCATGCACAATGTTTCTAAAGATAGGAGGTGGATCAGTGTGCTCTACCCTACAACTATCCAGCATCACATCAACAATGTCTACTGGAACTGGTTCGTTCACATCTACGTCATCAGAGGCAATTTCTTCTTCCACCCAAGCACTGCTATTGACATCCACTGGTTTCGAGTTTGAAATCTCTCCATGCCAGTGCCATTCTGTATAGCCTTGTACAACCCCATTGTACATGACATGACTTTTGATTTCGTCACCAGTGCTGACTTTCAAGTTGTTACCGCAATGCCTACATGGATAGTAGAACCTATCTCTAGGTTCTTTCCTATGTTCCTCGGTAAATCTAATAAACTGATCAAGACCAGATATAAACTCTGGGGTGCAGCGATTGCGAATGGACATCCATGATCTATCCATTCTATGATCAAAGAGAAAACAAGTATATATTAGGACAAGATTAGGGTCTACGGTTAACAAATACATGTGATGTCATTCTTATATATAATAAATGTGTACCACCTATCCCATCCTTGAACACCTAATCTCACTAGTAAGTGTATAATGTGTATTGGGTTTTCGAGAAAATTTCGGCAACATTTACCCGTTGTTCTCTAAGTACATATGTACTTAGAGAACAAATAGGGAAATGCTACTGAAATTTTCTCAAAAACCCAATACACATTATACACTTACATCCTAAGTGAGATTAGGTGTTCAAGAACAGTCCCAAACCGGGGACTATCCAAGATTTACTCCTAATGAGTAAATCTTGGATGGGTTTCTAGGCCAACAAACACATGTGATGTCATTCTTATATATAATAAATGTGTACCACCTATCCCATCCTTGAACACCTAATCTCACTAGTAAGTGTATAATGTGTATTGGGTTTTTGAGAAAATTTCGACAGCATTTCCCCACTGTTCTCTAAGTACATATGTACTTAGAGAACAAATGGGGAAATGCTGCCAAAATTTTCTCGAAAACCCAATACACATTATACACTTACATCCTAAGTGAGATTAGGTGTTCAAGAACAGTCCCAAACCGGGGACTATCCAAGATTTACTCCTAATGAGTAAATCTTTGATGGGTTGCTAGGCCAACAAACACAATAATAGATATGTACATGTTAGGGTTTCATCACAATTAATGTTAGGGTTTCATCACAATTGATGTTAGGGTTTCATAAATGTTAGGTTTAATCAAATCAAATTAGGATGCTAGAATGGACAAGTTAAATCTTATTTCAACATGCATCAAAATTTACTGAATTAGGTCAAACATTAGGATTAGAAGCATAAATATATGCCAGCAAAAGATTTATTCGCATCCTAGGATTTACATAAAGCATTACATAAAAATTTATTCATATCCTTACCAACAGTAAGCACGGCTGTGGTTGTGTTGGCCTACCACGGCCGTGCTGTCCTGCATGACCATGGTAGGCCAACACAACCATGGCCGTGCTTGTTGTTGGTAAGGTGCTAGGGAGAAGGAAGCAAAGAGGCTAGGGCTACCTAGAGCTAGCATGGAGAAGAGTGGCGGCGAGCGGCGGTAGCAGTGGCGGTGAGCAAGCGAAGAGCAAAGCAGAGCGACGAGCAGCAGTGGCACCAGGAGAAGAGCAGAGCAGTAGTGGCAGCAGTAGGAGAACCAGCAGCAGTGGTGAGCAAAGGCGCACCAGCAGCAGTGGCGACGAGCAGCAGCGGGGGTCGTCGGGCGATTTTAGGCGAGCGGCGGTGAGTAACAGCACAGGAGAAAATTATCGCAATGAAATAGAAGAAAGGGGAAGACGATCGGGTGATATGGGTCTATTAAGTTTGTAAACGATGTCGGTTATCTACAACACCGACACCTTTTACCTTTAAGCGTCGGTTGATATTAAAAAATCGACGTCCAATTAGACAATCTTTGCCCTAAATTATTTGGCGGGAACCATTATCAACATCGGTTATCAAAGGTTTGGTGGTCTGTTTGTGCCTTAATAGCTTACTAGGGTTAAGCATACATATGTAAACCCTAAACTTAAGGATGTTTGTGACCTTGTGGTCAAGAGTTGTAGTTTCCTCCCATCATGGGAGAGGGACCCTTGCGTAGGGTGTATACCAATTTTGTTGGTTTAAGGTAACTTAAAGAGGTCTTATAGGATCTTGAGAAGCTAAATGAAAAGTACATGGTATGAAAATGAACCTATAGACCCATAGAAATCCATCTCTAAGTACATGTGGATGTGTTACCATGAAGGTAACCGGTAAGGGGTCGGACCAGGGTAGGTAGGTTGCCATGATCCCTATGAACGGATAAAAGTCAGCCCATGAATGTAGAAAGAGAGATGATGAAGGCTTGGGTAAGGTTCTAAGTTAGACATGTACTATAAGAGAATCCTAAGTCTATCCTAGGGTCAGGTGGGGATAAGACCGATGGAAGTAGGAGTTGCCTAATTCTCTGGTTGCACATGACCAAAGGGTCGGGAGGTAACAACTATCATTGTCTAAAGGCCAAGGGTTAGGAGATTGATCACCTTCATGAACTCATGGGATACAAAGGGCAGATGAGTAGGGCACTCTCTGGATGTATAAGGGAAGAGGGGTGACCCTAAAAGTTCCAGCACCCTATAGACCTAGAGGTGATGACCAAGGATTGTGTAGTGACCCAAGTAGGTTTGAGACCAGTTTTCCATGGAGGTAACGTTGATATCGAGATGATTGTGATGCAGAGACATAAGTTGTGCATTTCAACTTAGATTTGAAGGTGTACTGGCAAGGTGGGATGTACCATCTCTACTCTTAGAATAGGAAGAACTCTGTATTTGGACTACATCCAAATGCTTATTTCATCTTGTTATGGGAGTGAGAGATAGGACATTACGCAAGCCATACACCAAGGATAAAAGATGATGTGAGTTGGAACGCTACTACGAGGTATGAGGACAAAGATGATAACATACCCTGGTAAAGTGAATGATACATGGATGGTTTGTAAACACTAAAAGGAATGAGGTAGTCACCTTATGAGGATGATGTTATCATGAGATATGAAGTCATACAAGGTTGAGTTTGATTACCAAGAAAATGAGATCAAAAGTGTTCTCAATAAAGATAGACTTAGAGTTAAGAGTTAAGAAGATAAGTGAAATACATGGAAGTGTATGTATTCAATGTTACCTAATACCTAAGGATGTGAAGTGGTAATGGATGCTCTGGTTGAGTTATAGCTGCCTAGTTTGGCTAGAAGAGGTTGTTTGGCTAACCCTAAGTTTGGAAAGGAGAGGTGTTTGGATAACACTCAGATGTAACGAGATACAGGTTGTTTGGTTAGCCAGTCTAGTCCTTGATACAATGAAAGGATGGTGGTAGAACCTCAGATGCACTTCTTTGGAAAAGAAGGTGATGAAACCCCGATAGAATGGTTTAGGTTTTTTTTTGAGGTATTGATCTTGAAGAATAATGACATATAAGAGATCATGAATTTAAGATCACCATACACCGTGCTACGAAGATAATAAGTGACATTGGTACTATAGATACCTAGGATAAAGTTGCATGTGGTATATGTCCATGCAAGCAGAGGATGATGGACGAACACCAGTAACCCAGTGCATTGATATAAAGGATAAAGAGTCCCCGAAAGAGAAAGGGAGTTCATCACTATGGATGTTGTAAGTCTCCCCTGGACTAAGGAAGGTAAAAATGCAATATGGGTTATGGTAGATCGCCTTACCTACATGACATGAGAAAGAAAGAGTTATGTCAAGAGACATATTTGGTTGAACTACTCATGATAGAGATGGTTCAATTACACCATGAAGTGAGTTCAAATGTTCTTGAGTTTGACCTAAAGGTTCCCTTCCAAAAGGTGGAAGTAGGTACATGAAGAACTCGATGTTAGTACAGTTTATCACCCCTAACTAATGGTTAGTATGATCCAGACTAAAGGGTCTGATGAGAGCATATGTGCTCATTCGGGGTGATAGCTAGAGACAGTTCTTGTCCTATGCAAGATGTGAAGTTAACCTCCATATCCAGTATTGGGATTCAAAGAAGCTCTGTAAGAGAGGTTATGTCGATCACCACTTCAGTAAGATGATGCTGGTGAAAGGACCACATGATGGTCAGAAAAGGACCACAGTGCGTGTAGATGAAGTCACTTTGATCGTGCAATGGATGAAAGGAGCCTAAAGATGACGAGAGTCTTAAGCAGATGCAAAGTAGACTGACATGCAGTTCACTGTGGGAGAATATGTGACATGAAAATCTGACCCCTCTGAGCTGTAGCTAAGAAAGATGAGTCCCTGGTACATGGGTCCATTGAGATGGGCTGGTGGAGAAGGCTAAGTTTGATATTACCCCTCAGGATAAAAGAGGAGTTCCATGTGTCCAATTTAGAGCACTATGTGAGGTACCCCGACCATGTGCTGAGCAATGAACCTAGTGAGCCCCAAGGGAGGCTGAAATGACCTGAGTCGCCTGTGCAGTTTATAGACGCCATGATGAAAGAACTCAGAGAAAAGAATATGTGATGATAAAGGTTCTTTGGAAGCGTCATGGGTAAGGTAAATCCACATAGGGGACGTTGATGGACATGGAAAAGTATTATCCTGAAATGTTTGTTTTGTTTGATTGAATTTTGAGGACAAAATTCCTATAAGAGGGGAAGGATGTTACAACCCCAATTTTTGGGTTCAATTGGTGAGAAATGTAATTTCTCATATTAAAGATAATTTAACAAATAATGATATAATTTGTTTTGAATAAATGGATTTTGTTTACAATAGCCTTGATAGTTTTGTTGTGGGCTTTATTGGCTATTGGGCCCAAATAACAAGGAAATTCAATTAATAAATGAATAATTGAGTTTTGAGAAAAGAATGATGTGGAAACCTCTGGAAGGCAAAAGAATGTAATCCAAGGAAGGATTTCGTGCCTCTTGGGTTCCTTGGGTTCCAAGGAGTCCAAAGTTGCATACAGAATGCTATAAGAAAAGAAAAGAGCAATTACATATTTCTTTATTAAGAAAGAAATTGAAAATAATGGTCAAATGTGGAAAACAAGTGAAAAGAGGTACAATTGGGTTGTCCCTAGTGGATTTTTGTAACATAAGGATTCCTAATGTTAAAAGGAATACCAATGAGGAAAATAAAGGAGAAATAAAGAGAAATTCTCAAAAGAGATATTTTAATGAGAAATAAACAAGATAATGTGAAATAATGCATATAGATGTTTTAGAGGGATAATAAGTATCCTTGTAATGGAATTTCAAAATAATAGAGTTTCTTGGGATCCAAGGAGTCCCAATAAAGAGGAGAGAAAGAGGAAATACCAAAATTACAAAATAAGAGAATAATGTAATGCATTATTAATGAATTTTGTGATATTGATAAAAAGGAAGTAATTGCTATTAAAAGGGAATAGAAATTCTTGGCCAATGAATAAAAAGGGCAAGTACAAAGAAAATGAAAGAGGGATTTCGAATTCCTAATATCCAAATAATTGAGGAAATCCAAAGAACAAAGGAGAGAGAGAGAATATTGCTTCTCTTTGAAGCAATTGACTTCCTACTTGGAAAGGGACTCTTAGACTCGTGGATAACCCACCTAGGGCTTCGTACCCTCCTCTATAAAAGGTTAGGACCTCTGGGTCAAGCCTAAGGAAATCCCTACATCCCTTCCTCTCTCATCTCCCTCTTCTTCTACATCCTTTTTCGTTCAAAACCCTAGTCATGGGTTTGGCATTTTCCCTGGAGCAATAGAAAGTTGCGGGTCTTCTTGATGAAGTGGGTGTACCCTGATGACCTAGGGACGATCGACCCTCATCCCCCAAGCCCTCGACCTTCTGCATTGACCTACAGCAGGCCTGCACGACCAGCTGAGAGTCACGGCTCTAGGCACGCTGGTTTGGCCACCATGGATGCGAAGAGGAGGTGCCCTAGGTCTGGTGGAGGTTGACGGAGGAGGAGCGGCGGTTTCTGGCCACCCTCAGGCCTTGGAGCAGAAGGGATGAACCCCCCACAGCCTGCAAAAGTCTTCGTAGGCGCTAGGTCGTGCAAGGTAGAAGAAGGGTGGGTCGTTGGACCATCTTGCCCCTTCTCAGACTGAAGAGGCAACCACTTAACTAGGGGTGAAACGGTAATTTCATTACGTTTTCAAAGCAAGCCGCATGCATGGGAACTTGGCGACGTGGCAATCTCGGATTGGCCGGAAGGTAATTTACTTGCAAAAATCATATCTAATGATTTTTAACTCCGATTAGGGCATATGATATATGAATTTTGATCAGGAGAACGAGAGGAGTCCAATAAAAATGATATTAAATATTGATTCCGTTCCTAATTGAAAAAGTACTATAAGTTAATGAAAAGTGCATTAAAGATAAGTTAAAAACCCTATTTGTGATTAAAGGTTGAATCTAGTATGCGTAATGGGTTAATTGAAGTGCTAATAACTTGTTAAAAGATAATGTTAGATTCGAACCTGATCTAAATGTGAAATTGGCTGATTTAGGATTTCTACCTCATATGAGAATGATTAAATATTTAGAAACCCTAATTTAGGGTCAAAGAGGATAAGATCATATTTAATTTGAAAAAGGTGAAAATATGTTGTTAAATGATGGTTCTAAGTTATTTGCATATAAAAGTTCCTAATTATGGGTAAATACCCTTAATATGGTAATTACGGTTTTCTAATGAATAAAAGGTGGATTTAATGATATATTGAGTTCATAAGTGATTAGACCATAATGAAATTTAAATTAATGATAAATGCGTATAATGATCTTGTCATGGATTAAAAGGACAAAAACAGTAGCTTTAATGTAATAGAGGCTTAATGAAATTAATTAATGGTTAATGGTGCCTCTAATCTAAAAATAAGGTTATATGTTGTTAAGATAACCTTTATGTTGAAGAATAGATTAGATAATAAGGGTTTATGAGTAATGGTATAAAATTAGGGTTTGAAATAGCAAAAGATGAAGGGAAACCCTAATTGCAATGGAAACCCTAAAAGTGAATTAGAAACCCTAAGAAGCGAGCTTGGTTTATTAGATCTTGATGACATGAGCAATAGAAAGGGAATTACATGGTTATTTCAGGATCTTGTTGAAAATGCTTGCTTGCTTGGATTCTTATTTGCATGGATATTTCTGTTCAAATCATCAGATCAATTATGTGGTTACGCTTATGAATATCTTGAGTTAGTTTCCTGAGGTTTACCGAAGTTTTCATCGATGTCATGAATTAATTGTTGGATGATTTTAATTCATGCAAACTATAATGTGGATATGACTATCACCTAAGATATGTGCCTACTAGCTCAGATCATGGTCCCCTATGTGGCTTAATAGTTGACCTAGTACATGGCTACCTATGGGGTAGGACCATCAGGTCATTGGATGACTTAGTACATGGCTACCAATGGGGTAGGTCCATCAAGTCACATTGAGTTAGATATTGGGCTACCTTTGGGTAGTGCCATGCGACTCTATTACCCTATGTATTGGCTACCTGTAAGGTAGGACCATGGTGGTAAGAATCTACCTAAAGAGAGGTAGCATACAAGTCCACTACAGGGATAGCACATAGTTAGGTGATAGGTAAGCATTGAGTAGTATGGCATAAAACATAATCTTGGTTGTTAAATGATTAATTGAATGATTACTTTGTTAAGAATAATTGCATGATTAGTGTTTCCCCCCACATACCATCTTCGGATGACCGAGGTTTTATTTGTCGGCATTTTAGGTACAAGCCAAAAGAACAAACAGTAAATTGTCATATTGGGAAATACATGAAGTAAAATACAAGAAGGATTAGTTAGAGTAGAATCCTTAAGTGGATATAAGTTTAGAGATCCAAGTTTTCAAAAGAAGAAAAAAAGGTATGCAAAAGTTTATTTTCTTACAGCTTTATAGTTTAGTCTGTTAAAATTTAATAATTGTTCTTGGTTAATTGCCGAACCTTTGATCCAGGTTATTGGTTAACGACTCTGTCCTTTCATTCTCCCTTAATTGGGGGTTACTGGGAGGCGGGGTCCTAACATTTGATATCAGAGTGTAGGTTTCTCAGTTAACCATTAATAATTATTAAATTTTACAAACTCCATAGAACCCAAGGGAGTTATTAGAGGATTATCCGAAAGACGGAGGTGTCTAGAAAAGGATCACGATCGGGGGCTGGCAATATTTTCCTCCGCACCGCTAGTCAGAATACGATGACTCCAAGATCCGTGTGACTGCCTGGACAAAATCTTAGGGTATGAATCGAAATAAGATACTTTTAGGACTTTCTCATCTGATTCATCCCCTCTCATCACAAAATTTTATTAAGGACCTTAAGGATTAGGGTTTTCTCTTCTCCTCACCCTCTTGAGGTATGGGTAAGGTTAATAAGGTCTAAGGAATCCTCCACTAAATTAATAAAAAAGTATGTAAATAAGATGTCATGGACATAAGCTTAATAGATTAAGCGCAAACTAAAGAATAGATACATGCTTAGGTCGTATGACACGAGTTGTCTTTTCCCTCAGGAGAGACCTAAGGATAGACCTACTTGTTAGGAGGATGAGTAGAGAGAGTTAATCTTGGAAGTAGAGACCTCCATTAAAGGTATAGACCCAGCACATTCTTTGAGGATGATGTTAACCCTAACCCTAAGTGAAGGTTAGAGAGAGAGATGACATGATGAGTTAGATGTCATGGTAGACCAGGTGTTTGGATAGATATGCCTTGGATGCCATATGAGCCATGAGATGTTAATGACCTAGCACCTGTGGCGACCCAACACTAGGAAGGGTCATGCATGTTAGAGTGAAGGATAGCTCCTTCATTGATGGGGTTAGAGAAAAACCTATAGAACCCTATGGGCTTATGCAGGTAGGGTATAGCTGGCACCCAGAGTATGTCTATGGATGGCAGTAGGTTGAAACCCTGGCCAATATGCATGATGGATGGCTTATGGGATGAGCATAAAGAGCTAGGTATAATCTTGAGCGAAACATGAGTTGAGCATAGGCTTCACCCACCTAGGGGTATGCTTGTGAGCTTGAGCCTTCATAGAGAAGGGACCTCTAGTAGTATGTATGGAGGTGGAGTTAGCTCTAGAGAGAGAAAGTAGAACCCCAACAAGGAGGTTGGAAGCCTAAAACCCCGAAACTTGAGGAATAGTGGGGAGTTGAGGATGATGCGACCTACATGGATGATAGTGGTTGCCTTATGCTTGATCCATGGAGGCTGATGATATCTTGGTTGCCTTTGGAGGAACCAAACCCTAGAGAGAGAAAGATGCTTCTAGTACCTATGGTATAAGTGATTACCTTCTGGATGAGATAAAGAGTATTTTAGACCCTGAGGAGGTTTAAGTAACCAGTTGTGAGGCTTTATACCTAGTTGGTTGTCCTAGAAGAGGATTCAACTCCGAAGTGTTGCTCGGGTAGAAGGATCATGGGAGTACATGACATACCTTGGACATGCTTGATTCATGGTTAAGAGATTGAGCATGCAGTTGGATACCCAAAGGAGAACCTAGGGTTCCTTGGCCTAAGAAGGGAAGCAGTGTATCCGATGCTCATGATGAGATTTGAGTATCTATAGATTCGAGCATGATACTCTTCAGGTGTAGAGGTAAAGGAAACCCCTTAAGGTAAGGGTATGTTTGATGAACCCCTCACGGCTAAGTGGATGACATGGGAAGGTATGATCGTGATCCAGTGTTGAGGATGAGAACCCTGATGACCTAGCATGGTTTGGTGGTCTGTTTGTGCCTTAATAGCTTACTAGGGTTAAGCATACAGATGTAAACCCTAGACTTAAGGATGTTTGTGACCTTGTGGTCAAGAGTTGTAGTTTCCTCCCGTCCTGGGAGAGGGACCCTTGTGTAGGGTGTATACCAATTTTGTTGGTTTAAGGTAACTTAAAGAGGTCTTATAGGATCTTGAGAAGCTAAATGAAAAGTACATGGTATGAAAATGAACCTATAGACCCATAGAAATCCATCTCTAAGTACATGTGGATGTGTTACCATGAAGGTAACCAGTAAGGGGCTAGACCAGGGTAGGCAGGTTGCCATGATCCCTATGAACGGATAAAAGTCAGCCCATGAATGCACAAAGAGAGATGATGAAGGCTTGGGTAAGGTTCTAAGTTAGACATGTACTATAAGAGAATCCTAAGTCTATACTAGGGTCAGGTGGGGATAAGACCAATGGAAGTAGGAGTTGCCTAATTCTCTGGTTGCACATGACCAAAGGGTCGGGAGGTAACAACTATCATTGTATGAAGGCCATGGGTTAGGAGATTGATCACCTTCATGAACTCATGGGACCCAAAGGGCATATGAGTAGGGCACTCTCTGGATGCATAAGGGAAGAGGGGTGACCCTAAAAGTTCCGGCACCCTATAGACCTAGAGGTGATGACCAAGGATTGTGTAGTGACCCAAGTAGGTTTGAGACCAGTTTTCCATGGAGGTAACATTGATATCGAGATGATTGTGATGCAGATAGACCTAGAGGTGATGACCAAGGATTGTGTAGTGACCCAAGTAGGTTTGAGACCAGTTTGCCATGGAGGTAACATTGATATCGAGATGATTGTGATGCAGAGACATAAGTTGCGCATTTCAACTTAGATTTGAAGGTGTATTGGCAAGGTGGGATGTACCATCTCTACTCTTGGAATAGGAAGAACTCTGTATTTGGACTACAGCCAAATTCTTATTTCCTCTTGTTATGGGAGTGAGAGATAGGACATTACGCATGCCATACACCAAGGATAAAAGATGATGTGAGTTGGAACACTACTACGAGGTATGAGGACAAAGATGATAACATACCCTGGTAAAGTGAATGATACATGGATGGTTTGTAAACACTAAAAGGAATGAGGTAGTCACCTTATGAGGATGATGTTATCATGAGATATGAAGTCATACAAGGTTGAGTTTGATTACCAAGAAAATGAGCTCAAAAGTGTTATCAATAAAGATAGACTTAGAGTTAAGAGTTAAGACGATAAGTGAAATACATGGAAGTGTATGTCTTCAATGTTACCTAATACCTAAGGATGTGAAGTGGTAATGGATGCTCTGGTTGAGTTATAGCTGCCTAGTTTGGCTAGAAGAGGTTGTTTGGCTAACCCTAAGTTTGGAAATGAGAGGTGTTTGGATAACACTCAGATGTAACAAGATACTAGTTGTTTGGTTATCCAGTCTAGTCCTTGATACAATGAAAGGATGGTGGTAGAACCTCAGATGCACTTCTTTGGAAAAGAAGGTGATAAAACCCCAATAGAATGGTTTAGTTTTTTTTTGAGTTATTGATCTTGAAGAATAATGACATATAGGAGATCATGAATTTAAGATCACCATACACCATGCTACGAAGATAATAAGTGACAGTGGTACTGTAGATACCTAGGATAAAGTTGCATGTGGTATATGTCCATGCAAGCAGAGGATGATGGACGGACACCAGTAACCCAGTGCATTGATATAAAGGATAAAGAGTCCCCGAAAGAGAAAGGGAGTTCATCACTATGGATGTTGTAAGTCTCCCCTGGACTAAGGAAGGTCGAAATGCAATATGGGTTATGGTAGATCGCCTTACCTAGATGACATGAGAACGAAAGAGTTCTGTCAAGAGACAGATTTGGTTGAACTACTCATGATAGAGATGGTTCAATTACACCATGAAGCGAGTTCAATGGTTCTTGAGTTTGACCTAAAGGTTCCCTTCCAAAAGGTGGAAGTAGGTACATGAAGAACTCGATGTTAGTATAGTTTATCACCCCTAACTAATGGTTAGTATGATCCATACTAAAGGGTCTGATGAGAGCATATTTGCTCATTCAGGGTGATAGCTAGAGACAGTTCTTGTCCTATGTAAGATGTGAAGTTAACCACCATAGCCAGTATTGGGATTCAAAGAAGATCTGTAAGAGAGGTTGTGTCGGTTACCACTTCAATAAGGTGATGTTGGTGAAAGGACCACATGATGGTCAGAAAAGGACCACAATGCGTGTAGATGAAGTCACTTTGATCGTACAATGGCTGAAAGGAGCCTAAAGATGACGAGAGTCGTAAGCAAATACAAAGTAGACTGACATGCAGTTCACTGTGGGAGAATATGTGACACGAAAATCCGACCCCTCTGAGCTATAGCTAAGAAAGATGAGTCCCCGATACATGGGTCCATTGAGATGGGCTGGTGGAGAAGGCTAAGTTTTATCTTACCCCTCAGGATAAAAGACGAGTTCCATGTGTCCAATTTAGAGTACTATGTGAGGTACCCCGACCATGTGCTGAGCAATGAACCTAGTGAGCCCCAAGGGAGGCTGAAATGACCTGAGTCACCTGTGCAGTTTATAGACGCCAGGATGAAAGAACTCAGAGAAAAGAATATGTGATGATAAAGCTTCTTTGGAAGCACCATGTGTAAGGTAAAGCCACATAGGGGCCATTGATGGACATGGAAAAGTCTTATCCTGAAATGTTTGTTTTGTTTGATTGAATTTTGAGGACAAAATTCCTATAAGAGGGGAATGATGTTAGAACCCCAATTTTTGGGTTCAATTGGTGAGAAATGTAATTTCTCATATTAAAGATAATTGAACAAATAATGATATAATTTGTTTTGAATAAATGGATTTCGTTTACAATAGCCTTGATAGTTTTGTTGTGGGCTTTATTAGCTATTGGGCCCAAATAACAAGGAAATTCAATTAATAAATGAATAATTGAGTTTTGAGAAAAGAATGATGTGGAAACCTCTGGAAGGAAAAAGAATGTAATCCAAGGAAGGATTTCGTGCCTCTTGGGTTACTTGGGTTCCAAGGAGTCCAAAGTTGCATATAGAATGCAATAAGAAAAGAAAAGAGAAATTACATATTTCTTTATTAAGAAAGAAATTGAAAATAATGGTAAAATGTGGAAAACAAGTGAAAAGAGGTACAAGTGAGTTGTCCCTAGTGGATTTTCGTATCATAAGGAATCCTAATGTTAAAAGGAATACCAATGAGGAAAATAAAGGAGAAATAAAGAGAAATTCTCAAAAGAGATATTTTAATGAGAAATAAACAAGATAATGTGAAATAATGCATATAGATGTTTTAGAGGGATAATAAGTATCCTTGTAATGGAATTTCGAAATAATATAGTTTCTTGGGATCCAAGGAGTCCCAATAAAGAGGAGATAAAGAGGAAATACCAAAATTACAAAATAAGAGAATAATGCAATGGATTATTAATGAATTTTGTGATATTGATAAAAAGGAAGTAATTGCTATTAAAAGGGAATAGAAATTCGTGGCCAATGAATAAAAAGGGCAAGTAAAAAGAAAATGAAAGAGGGATTTCGAATTCCTAATATCCAAATAATTGAGGAAATCCAAAGAACAAAGGAGAGAGAATATTGCTTCTCTTTGAAGCAATTGACTTCCTACTTGGAAAGGGACTCTTAGACTCGTGGATAACCCACCTAGGGCTTCATACCCTCCTCTATAAAAGGTTAGGACCTCTGGGTTGAGCCCAATGAAATCCCTACATCCCTTCCTCTCTCATCTCCCTCTTCTTCTACATCCTTTTTCGTTGAAAACCCTAGTCATGGGTTTGGCGTTTTCCCTAGAGCAACAGAAAGCTGCGGGTCTTCTTGATGAAGTGGATGTTCCCTGATGACCTAGGGACGATCGACCCTCGTCCCCCAAGCCCTCGACCTTCCGCATTGACCTACAGCAGGCATGCATGACCAGACGAGAGTCGCGACTCTAGGCACGCTGGTTTGGCCACCATGGCTGTGAAGAGGAGGTGCCCTGGGTCTGGCGGAGGTTGACGGAGGAGGGGCGGCGGTTTCTGGCCACCCTCGAGCCTTGGAGCAGAAGGGATGAACCCCCCACAGCCTGCAAACGTTTCCACAGGTGCTAGGTCGCGCAAGGTAGAAGAAGGGCGAGTCATTGGACCATCTTGCCCCTTCTCAGACTGAAGAGGCAACCACTTAACCAGGGGTGAAACTGTAATTTCGTTATGTTTTCAAAGCAAGCCGCATGCCTGGGAACTTGGCGACGTGGCAATCTCGGATTGGCCAGAAGGTAATTTACTTGCAAAAATCATATGTAGCGATTGGTAACTCCGATTAGGACATATAATATATGAATTTTGATCAGGAGAATGAGAGGAGTCCAATAAAAATGATATTAAATATTGATTCCGTTCCTAATTGCAAAAGTACTATAAGTTAATGAAAAGTGCATTAAAGATAAGTTAAAAACCCTATTTGTGATTAAAGGTTGAATCTAGTATGCGTAATGGGTTAATTGAAGTGCTAATAACCTGTTAAAAGATAATGTTAGATTCGAACCTGATCTAAATGTGAAATTGCCTGATTTAGGATTTTTACCTCATATGAGAATGATTAAATATTTAGAAACCCTAATTTAGGGTCAAAGAGGATAAGATCATATTTAATTTGAAAAAGGTGAAAATATGGTTTTAAATGATGGTTCTAAGTTATTTGCATATAAAAGTTCCTAATTATGGGTAAATACCCTTAATATGGTAATTAGGGTTTTCTAATGAATAAAAGGTGGATTTAATTATATATTGAGTTCATAAGTGATTAGACCATAATGAACTTTGAATTGATGATAAATGCGTATAATGATGTTGTCATGAATTAAAAGGACAAAAATAGTTGCTTTAATGTAATAGAGGCTTAATGAAATTAATTAATGGTTAATGGTGCCTCTAATCTAAAAATAAGGTTATATGTTGTTAAGATAACCTTTATGTTGAAGAATAGATTAGATAATAAGGGTTTATGAGTAATGGTATAAAATTAGGGTTTGAAATAGCAAAAGATGAAGGGAAACCCTAATTGCAATGGAAACCCTAAAAGTGAATTAGAAACCCTAAGAAGCGAGCTTGGTTTATTAGATCTTGATGACATGAGCAAGAAAAAGGGAATTACATGGTTATTTCAAGATCTTGTTGAAAATGCTTGCTGGCTTGGATTCTTATTTGCATGGATATTTATGTGCAAATCATCAGATCAGGTATGTGGTTATGCTTATGTATATCTTGAGTTAGTTTCTCGTGGTTTACCAAAGTTTTCATCGATGTCATGAATTAATTGTTGGATGATTTTAATTCATGCAAACTATAATGTGGATATGACTATCACCTAAGATATGTGCCTACTAGCTCAGATCTTGGTCCCCTCTGTGGCTTAATAGTTGACCTAGTACATGGATACCTATGGGGTAGGACCATCAGGTCATTGGATGACTTAGTACATGGCTACCAATTGGGTAGGTCCATCAAGTCACATTGAGTTAGATATTGGGCTACCTTCGGGTAGTGCCATGCGACTCTATTACCCTATGTATTGGGTACCTATAAGGTAGGACCATGGTGGTAAGAATCTACCTAAAGAGAGGTAGCATACAAGTCCACTACAGGGATAGCACAGAGTTAGGTGATAGGTAAGGATTGAGTAGTATGGCTTAAAACGTAATCTTGGTTGTTAAATGATTAATTGAATGATTACTTTGTTAAGAATAATTGCATGATTAGAGTTTCTCCCACATACCAACTTCGGCTGACCGACGTTTTGTTTTTCAGCGTTTTAGGTACAAGTCAAAAGAACAAACAGTAAATCCTCATATTGGGAAATACATGAAGTAAAATACAAGGAGGATTAGTTAGAGTAGAATCCTCAAGTGGATAGAAGTTTAGAGATCCAAGTTTTTAAAAGAAAAAAAGGTATGCAAAAGTTTATTTTCTTACAGCTTTTCAGTTTAGTCTGTTAAAATTTAATAATTGTTCTTTGTTAATTGCCGAACCTTTGATCCAGGTTATTGGTTAACGACTCTGTCCTTTTAGTCTCCCTTAATTGGGGGTTACTGGAAGGCGGGGTCCTAACATTTGGTATCAGAGCGTAGGTTCCTCAGTTAACCATTAATAATTATTAAATTTTACAAACTCCATAGAACCCAAGGGAGTTATTAGAGGATTATCCGAAAGACGAAGGTGTCTAGAAAAGGATCACGATCGGGGGCTGGCAATATTTTCCTCCACACCGCTAGTCGGAATACGAGGACTCTGGGATCCATGTGACTGACTGGCCAAAATCTTATGGTATGAATCGAAATAAGATACTTTTAGGACTTTCTCATCTTATTCATCCCTTCTCATCACAAAATTATGTTAAGGACCTTAAGGATTAGGGTTTTCTCTTCTCCTCACCCTCTTGAGGTATGAGTAAGGTTAATAAGGTCTAAGGAATCCTCCACTAAATTAATGAAAAAGTATGTAAATAAGATGTCATGGACATAAGATTAATAGATTAAGCGCAAACTAAAGAATAGATACATGCTTAGGTCGTATGACACGAGTTGTCTTTCCCTCAGGAGAGACCTGAGGATAGACCTCCTTGTCAGGAGGATGAGTAGAGAGAGTTAGTCTTGGAGGGAGGACCTCCATTAAAGGTAGAGACCCAGCACATTCTTTGAGGATGATGTTAACCCTAACCCTAAGTGAAGGTTAGAGAGAGAGATGACATGATGAGTTAGATGTCATGGTAGACCATGTGTTTGGATAGATATGCCTTGGATGCCATATGAGCCATGAGATGTTAATGACCGAGCACCTCTGGCGACCCAACACTAGGAAGGGTCATGCATGTTAGAGTGAACGATAGCTCCTTCATTGATGGGGTTAGAGAAAAACCTATAGAACCCTATGGGCTTATGCATGTAGGGTATAGATGGCACCCAGAGTACGTCTGTGGATGGCAATAGGTTGAAACCCTGGCCAGTATGCATGATGGATGGCTTATGGGATGAGCATAAAGAGTTAGGTATAATCTTGAGCGAAACATGAGTTGAGCATAGGCTTCACCCAACTAGGGGTATGCTTGTGAGCTTGAGCCTTCATAGAGAAGGGACCTCTAGTAGTATGGCTGGAGGTGGAGTTAGCTCTAGAGAGAGAAAGCTGGACCCCAACAAGGAGGTTGGAAGCCTAAAACCCCGAAACTTGAGGAATAGTGGGGAGTTGAGGATGATGCGACCTATGTGGATGATAGTGGTTCCCTTATGCTTGATCCCTGGAGGCTGATGATATCTTGGTTGCCTTTGGAGGAACCAAACCCTAGAGAGAGAAAGATGCTTCTAGTACCTATGGTATAAGTGATTACCTGCTGGATGAGATAAAGAGTACTTTAAACCCTAAGGAGGTTTAAGTAACCAGTTGTGAGGCTTTATACCTAGTTGGTTGTCCTGGAAGAGGACTCAACTCTGAAGTGTTGCTCGGGTAGAAGGATCATGGGTGTACATGACATACCTTGGACATGCTTGATTCATGGTTAAGAGATTGAGCATGCAGTTGGATACCCAAAGGAGAACCTAGGGTTCCTTGGCCTAAGAAGGGAAGCAGTGTATCCGATGCTCATGATGAGATTTGAGTCTCTATAGTTTCGAGCATGATACTCCTCAGGTGTAGAGGTAAAGGAAACCCCTTAAGTTAAGGGTATGTTTGATGAACCCCTCACGGCTAAGTGGATGACATGGTAAGGTATGATCGTGATCCAGTGTTGAGGATGAGAACCCTGATGACCTAACATGGTTTGGTGGTATGTTTGTGCCTTAATAGCTTACTAGGGTTAAGCATACAGATATAAACCCTAGACTTAAGGATGTTTGTGACCTGGTGGTCAAGAGTTGTAGTTTCCTCCCATCCTGGGAGAGGGACCCTTGTGTAGGGTGTATACCAATTTTGTTGGTTTAAGGTAACTTAAAGAGGTCTTATAGGATCTTGAGAAGCTAAATGAAAAGTACATGGTATGAAAATGAACTTGTAGACCCATAGAAATCCATCTCTAAGTACATGTGGATGTGTTACCATGAAGGTAACCGGTAAGGGGCCGGACCAGGGTAGGAAGGTTGCCATGAAGGTAACCTGTAGACCCATAGAAATCCATCTCTAAGTACATTTGGAAGCGCCATGGGTAAGGTAAAGCCACATAGGGGCCGTTGATGGACATGGAAAAGTATTATCCTGAATTGTTTGTTTTGTTTGATTGAATTTTGAGGACAAAAATCCTATAAGAGGGGAAGGATGTTACAACCCCATATTTTGGGTTCAATTGGTGAGAAATGTAAGTTCTCATATTAAAGATAATTGAACAAATAATGATATAATTTGTTTTGAATAAATGGATTTCGTTTACAATGGCCTTGATAGTTTTGTCGTGGGCTTTATTGGCTATTGGGCCCAAATAACAAGGAAATTCAATTAATAAATGAATAATTGAGTTTTGAGAAAAGAATGATGTGGAAACCTCTGGAAGGCAAAAGAATGTAATCCAAGGAAGGATTTTGTGCCTCTTGGGTTCCTTGGGTTCCTAGGAGTCTAAAGTTGCATACAAAATGCAATAAGAAAAGAAAAGAGCAATTACATATTTCTTTATTAAGAAAGAAATTGAAATTAATGGTAAAATGTGGAAAACAAGTGAAAAGAGGTACAATTGAGTTGTCCCTAGTGGATTTTCGTATCATAAGGATTCCTAATGTTAAAAGAAATACCAATGAGGAAAATAAAGGAGAAATAAAGAGAAATTCTCAAAAGAGATATTTTAATGAGAAATAAACAAGATAATGTGAAATAATGCATATAGATGTTTTAGAGGGATAATAAGTATCCTTGTAATGGAATTTCGAAATAATAGAGTTTCTTGGGATCCAAGGAGTCCCAATAAAGAGGAGAGAAAGAGGAAATACCAAAATTACAAAATAAGAGAATAATGCAATGCATTATTAATGGATTTTGTGATATTGATAAAAAGGAAGTAATTGCTATTAAAAGGGAATAGAAATTCGTTGCCAATGAATAAAAAGGGCAAGTACAAAGAAAAGGAAAGAGGGATTTCGAATTCCTAATATCCAAATAATTGAGGAAATCCAAAGAACAAAGGAGAGAGAGAATATTGCTTCTCTTTGAAGCAATTGACGTCCTACTTGGAAAGGGACTCTTAGACTCATGGATAACCCACCTAGGGCTTCGTACCCTCCTCTATAAAAGGTTAGGACCTCTGGGTTGAGCCCAATGAAATCCCTACATCCCTTCCTCTCTCATCTCCCTCTTCTTCTACATCCTTTTTCATTCAAAACCCTAGTCATGGGTTTGACGTTTTCCCTAGAGCAACAGAAAGTCGCGGGTCTTCTTGATGAAGTGGGTGTTCCCTGATGACCTAGGGACAATCAGCCCTCGTCCCCCAAGTCCTCGAACTTCCGCATTGACCTGCAGTAGGCATGCACGACCAGCCAAGAGTCACGGCTCTAGGCACGCTGGTTTGGCCACCGTGGCTGCGAAGAGGAGGTGCCCTAGGTCTGGCGGAGGTTGATAGAGGAGGGGCGGCAATTTTCGGCCACCCTCGGGCCTTAGAGCAGAAGGTATGAACCCCCCACAGTCTGCAAACGTCGCCGCAGGCGCTAGGTCGCGCAAGGTAGAAGAAGGGCGGGTCGTTGGACCATCTTGCCCCTTCTCGGGCAAAAGAGGCAATCACTTAACCAGGGGTGAAACCATAATTTCGTTATGTTTTAAAAGCAAGCCGCATGCATGGGAACTTGGCAACGTGGCAATCTCGGATTGGCCGGAAGGTAATTTACTTGCAAAAATCATATCTAACGATTGGTATCTCCGATTAGGACATATAATATATGAATTTTGATCAGGAGAACGAGAGGAGTCCAATAAAAATGATATTAAATATTGATTCCGTTCCTAATTGCAAAAGTACTATAAGTTAATGAAAATTGCATTAAAGATAAGTTAAAAACCCTATTTGTGATTAAAGGTTGAATCTAGTATGCGTAATGGGTTAATTGAAGTGCTAATAACATGTTAAAAGATAATGTTAGATTCGAACCTGATCTAAATGTGAAATTGCCTGATTTAGGATTTTTACCTCATATGAAAATGATTAAATATTTAGAAACCCTAATTTAGGGTCAAAGAGGATAAGATCATATTTATTTTGAAAAAGGTGAAAATATGTTGTTAAATGATGGTTCTAAGTTATTTGCATATAAAAGTTCCTAATTATGGGTAAATACCCTTAATATGGTAATTAGGGTTTTCTAATGAATAAAAGGTGGATTTAATGATATATTGAGTTCATAAGTGATTAGACCATAATGAACTTTGAATTTGTGATAAATGCGTATGATGATCTTGTCATAGATTAAAAGGACAAAAATAGTACCTTTAATGTAATAGAGGCTTAATGAACTTAATTAATGGTTAATGGTGCCTCTAATCTAAAAATAAGGTTATATGTTGTTAAGATAACCCTTATGTTGAAGAATAGATTAGATAATAAGGGTTTATGAGTAATGGTATAAAATTAGGGTTTGAAATAGCAAAAGATGAAGGGAAACCCTAATTGCAATGGAAACCCTAAAAGTGAATGGAAACCCTAAAAGTGAATTAGAAACCCTAAGAAGCGAGCTTGGTTTATTAGATCTTGATGACATGAGCAATAAAAAGGGAATTACGTGGTTATTTCAGGATCTTGTTGAAAATGCTTGCTTGCTTGGATTCTTATTTGCATGGATATTTCTGTTCAAATCATCAGATCAGGTATGTGGTTACGCTTATGAATATCTTGAGTTAGTTTCCTGAGGTTTACCGAAGTTTTCATCGATGTCATGAATTAATTGTTGGATGATTTTAATTCATGCAAACTATAATGTGGGTATGACTATCACCTAAGATATGTGCCTACTAGCTCAGATCCTGGTCCGCTCTGTGGCTTAATAGTTGACCTAGTACATGGCTACCTATGGGGTAGGACAATCAGATCATTGGATGACTTAGTACATGGCTACCAATGGAGTAGGTCCATCAAGTCACATTGTGTTAGATATTGGGATACCTTCGGGTAGTGCCATGCGACTCTATTACCCTATGTATTGGGTACCTATAAGGTAGGACCATGGTGGTAAGAATCTAACTAAAGAGAGGTAGCATACAAGTCCACTGCAGGGATAACACAGAGTTCGGGGATAGGTAAGGATTGAGTAGTATGGCTTAAAACGTAATCTTGGTTGTTAAATGATTAATTGAATGATTACTTTGTTAAGAATAATTGCATGATTAGTGTTTCCCCCACATACCAGCTTCGGCTGACCGACATTTTATTTGTCGGCGTTTTAGGTACAAGCCAAAAGAACAAACAGTAAATCATCATATTGGGAAATACACGAAGTAAAATACAAGGAGGATTAGTTAGAGTAGAATCCTTAAGTGGATAGAAGTTTAGAGATACAAGTTTTCAAAAGAAAAAAAAAGGTATGCAAAAGTTTATTTTCTTACAACTTTTCAGTTTAGTATGTTAAAATTTAATAATTGTTCTTGGTTAATTGCCGAACCTTTGATCCAGGTTATTGGTTAACGGATCTGTCCTTTCAGTCTCCTTTGATTGGGGGTTACTGGGAGGCAGGGTCCTAACATTTGGTATCAGAGCGTAGGTTCCTCAGTTAACCATTAATAATTATTAAATTTTACAAACTCCATAGAACCCAAGGGAGTTATTAGAGGATTATCTGAAAGACGGAGGTGTCTAGAAAAGGATCACGATCGGGGGCTGGCAATATTTTCCTCCACACTGCTAGTCGGAATAAGAGGACTCCCGGATCCGTGTGACTGCCTGGCCAAAGTCTTAGGGTATAAATCTAAATAAGATACCTTTAGGACTTTCTCATCTTATTCATCCCTTCTCATCACAAAATTCTGTTAAGGACCTTAAGGATTAGGGTTTTCTCTTCTCCTCACCCTCTTGAGGTATGGGTAAGGTTAATAAGGTCTAAGGAATCCTCCACTAAATTAATGAAAAAGTATGTAAATAAGATGTAATGGACATAAGCTTAATAGATTAAGCGCAAACTAAAGAATAGATACATGCTTAGGTCGTATGACACGAGCTATCTTTGCCCTTAGGAGAGACCTGAGGATAGACCTCCTTGTTAGGAGGATGAGTAGAGAGAGTTAGTCTTGGAGGTAGGACCTCCATTAAAGGTAGAGACCCAACACATTCTTTGAGGATGATGTTAACCCTAACCCTAAGTGAAGGTTAGAGAGAGAGATGACATGATGAGTTAGATGTCATGGTAGACCAGGTGTTTGGATAGATATGCCTTGGATGCCATATGAGCCACGAGATGTTAATGACCTAGCACCTCTGGCGAACCAACACTAGGAAGGGTCATGCATGTTAGAGTGAAGGATAGCTCCTTCATTGATGGGGTTAGAGAAAAACCTATAGAACCCTATGGGCTTATGTAGGTAGGGTATAGCTTGCACCCATAGTACGTCCGTGGATGGCAGTAGGTTGAAACCCTGACCAATATGCATGATGGATGGCTTATGGGATGAGCATAAAGAGCTAGGTATAATCTTGAGCCAAACATGAGTTGAGCATAGGCTTCACCCGCCTAGGGGTATGCTTGTGAGCTTGAGCCTTCATAGAGAAGGGACCTCTAGTAGTATGGATGGAGGTGGAGTTAGCTCTAGAGAGAGAAAGTAGGACCCCAACAAGGAGGTTGGAAGTCTAAAACCCCAAAACTTGAGGAATAGTGGGGAGTTGAGGATGATGCGACCTACATGGATGATAGTGGTTTCCTTATGCTTGATCCCTGGAGGCTGATGATATCTTGGTTGCCTTTGGAGGAACCAAACCCTAGAGAGAGAAAGATGCTTCTAGTACCTATGGTATAAGTGATTACCTGCTGGATGAGATAAAGAGTACTTTAGACCCTGAGTAGGTTTAAGTAACCAGTTGTGAGGCTTTATACCTAGTTGGTTGTCCTAGAAGAGGACTCAACTCCAAAGTGTTGCTCGGGTAGAAGGATCATGGGAGTACATGACATACCTTGGACATGCTTGATTCATGGTTAAGAGATTGAGCATGCAGTTGGATACCCAAAGGAGAACCTAGGGTTCCTTGGCCTAAGAAGGGAAGCAGTGTATCCGATGCTCATGATGAGATTTGAGTCTCTATAGTTTCGAGCATGAGTATAAAACCCACACCTATGCTTAATAAACTGATTGTGGGTACTAGTTGAACCAACTGATAAGTGCTTAATAAACACATGTTAGTTTTTCTTTTCTTTTTTCAAAAACTTGAAAACTAGACATCAAATACATAAGATATGAGATATGCTTCCATTACTCAGAATTAACATTTCACAAATACTCAAGTGACCAGGGCCAGTAAGACCAAGAAAAAATGATGTTGATAAGACACAAACCCATTAACCAGAATTTTGCCTACCACAGTTGAGAATAAGCAAACTAGTACTTTTTAGGTGTAACAGTTATTGGCCTTACCTTTTTTCTTCATTTAGTGTAATAAATAATAATAAATTTAATCAATCTATCTAAACAACAAAGAAGGACACTTTACAATAAACTATTCACATCCAACTTCAATTACTATAACATAATTGAAGTAGAAGGAAATCTAATTATGACATTTAATATACATTATCTACAAGCTTAAACAAAACTGCCCTCATTTTCACTTTCACATTCCTAGGCCATATAAAGGATAAGATATCGACTAATATCTAGGTACTCCTTTGTAAACACATTTGGTAGTTTTCTTGTTGATAGCTTGCTTGAGGATCTTCCTGTTGGGTTGAACCTATACTTGGAAAAAAATATTTTAGTGGTGTGAGCTTCCAGCTCATTGTGTGAAAAGTCACCCAAACAGCCATGATAATCTCGATATAATTTAATTAAAGGAGTTTCTTCTTGAGAAATGGAAGTTTGGAAATTTAGTATTATAAATTAGACAACATATTAGGTTTTTGAAGTTACAACAAATGGTTGAGATTTGTTTGAAAATTTCTTATTCATTTGCCTTGGACCCACATGGAGTATTACAACAATATGTGAAAATATTGCAACTAATGATTATTGCAGTGCATACGAATTAGAGTAGACATGAGACTTTGAGTCTACTAAACTATCTCTCCAGCTTGCAATGATTGATGGCATATCAGTTATCTCCTATAAAATTGAGTACTCTGGTAGAGAGTCAGAGCACTGGCTTAAATACATACAGTTATCGTTTAACAAGGGTTTGCTCACTAAGTAGTAATTGAACTACTTTTATATGAGTACCATGAGAGTCTCTAATTAATATTAGGCACCTCACTATACAAATACATATTCCTTGTTAGCCTTCATCCCCCATACCCCAGTGCTACATTTTGACTACGTCATTCTAATCTCTAGCACTCAATATCCATGTTTACTCCTTCACGATGCAGACCTCACTCATGAAATCTATGATTTTCTAGGAATCATGAGTCTAAGGGATTCTTTACTTTCACTTACCAATAATCTACAACACTTCTTATAATGAAGTTATATTAAAAAATATATCTCTTCAATGTGTTTTGTATGGTGATAAAACTAATACACTTCTGTATTGTATAATGCTTGAACTAAAATAAGCAAAGTATTCATGAAAATACTAAATAATTTTATGCATTTCCCAACATGATTTTGTAACTAGAAACAATCATGCAAGCTATCCATATTTATTGTAGTTTATTCACTATCATGAAATTAGGGGAAATCTAGATTTCTTGGTGTCTCTACAAAGTTCTATCTTTGAGCATAATAAAATTCATATATGATCATTCTCAAGCTATAATATTTCACATTCCATGATTTTCTAGCTATTTCATATAATCGTACAATAGACATGTTATACCTTAAATACATATATTGTATGTTCTTCGTGATTTGCTTGAATTTCTATAATTTCTTGGTAAAACACTGATTTTCCACTCACATTAGGTCATATTCTTGTTATTGATTACAAATATAGGCTAGTTGAACCTAGATTTGGAAGAAAATACCCAATTCTCTCTTATATAGACATGTTATTTGTTCCTCATGTTCGTAAGTCACCCACTAGATCAATAATCAGATCTTTCAACTGATTTCACCCATGAAAGATGTAAAGAAAGGATATAAAAGGGTAAAAGAAAATAATTTCTTCAGTGAATTTTATTTATGTTTTTAGTTCTTGAGCTATTCTTTGTGTTTCCTCCTTTTGTCCCAAAAAATACCTCTTAGCTCACCAAATGCTTTGTTTTAGGGTTTTCTATATCTAGGTACTAACTAAACAAATATATGATAGAAATTACATCCACTTAAATTAAGAAAATCTTGAGATATTACACGTTTTGTAATTGCCTATACAGGTAGCATCATCTATAGTTCTGTCAACCAAGTGGTCGAAGTGTGGGTCGAAGAGGTGATTGAAGCACCCTAAAATAATTGATTTTAGCATGCTTCAATTAGTGTAGAAGTTCAAAGCATGACGACAATGATCTTAGTGGTTGGTTGAAATGCAATGGCCACACTTAGTGCAACTCCTATTTTGGTCAAAAGGCCAGGTCAAAGTGGTCATGTGATGACTAGAAATCGACATGATTTGGAAACAATTGCAAATCTCTTTAGCAATTCAAGAAAGTTTATAAAGAAGCATAAATAGTAAATGTCCCAGTGGGACTACAATAAGCTAATGAAAAAAGATAAATTCTGGGAAAAGGGACCTAGCCATGTTGTGAGTTATTTCCTTCTGTCCTTCTAGGGTTCTTCATATGCTTTGTTAGGTCTTTTCCATGAATTCCTAGAGGGAACAAAACCACATATGGACCAAAGAGGGAAAGGTGAGTTAGTCAAATGATGGGTATAAAATTAATATTTGGGAAGTAAACAAGTATTAAGCTAGTTACTATGAATTTTCAATGATAATATGCAAGGAATCATATAGTGTAGGTAAAATAAACTAGAAAAAAGGTATCCAATATTATCATGATCCAATATCAAAATTTGAGGCTAGTCATTCAAATTTATAAATAGATAGCACATGAAATATTGGGGAATCCATGTGTTCTCTCCTAAGGAAAATAACAAGATACCAACTAATTTTCCTAGTATAGTTATGAACCCTATGTCCTTTCTTTGTATAGACTCGTCAAAGCATAATTAACCTAAAGTAAAGGGAACTAGTTGTCCTGTGTTTAATCAATGCACTATTATTTCTAGAAATTTTATGTTAGTAGTTGTTCCACATGAAGTCTGAATTTTTGAAATTGGTTTAGGCCAATCAACCTATCATGCATTCGCTAAGGGAAATACCTTTCCAAAAACAATAGTAATTTTGTACCTTGAATTCAGAGGTAAGAAACTCCAAAGTTCATTCACAATGGATGTTTGATGTAGAGATGAATAGGTCACCGTTGGCTTAATATCATTCATATTTCATACATTCCATTGTGTTATCAGTTATTAGTATCCTCGTATAATAGTTTCGGTAATCTAGTTTCTTATTACATACATTCACATATTATTAATTAAGTCATATGTGATCAAAATATGATGTTGTCATTATATAAATTTCATTATTATCATGTGAGTAAGTCATCAAAGTAAGGATTTAATACTATAGCACATGCATATTTAATTCCTTAAATAAAAATACATAAGATCATAAATATATATACGAGTGTAGGTATGTACTTAGATGTAAAAAAGGATGGGAATTTTTGTATAGTTTGAATTGTGACACAATTTAAAGTCCTTTATAA
Organism: Alisma plantago-aquatica; assembly: GCA_963693085.1. Lineage (NCBI taxonomy): Eukaryota > Viridiplantae > Streptophyta > Magnoliopsida > Alismatales > Alismataceae > Alisma > Alisma plantago-aquatica. Next base: position 1,135,373,356 of record OY856409.1, read on the forward strand.
ATAGGATAGTTCATATCTAATCATATAACCAAGTCTAGATCCATATAATATTGTAGTCTTTTTATACAAGTGGACTATATACAATATCCATGTCCAAGGGTTGATGAGTAAAATAGTGTACTGTAGAATATCATTTGACATTTTTAGAATTTTGCACTTGTTGTCACTATATGATATTATGGTATGTTTACATTTAATGTATTATATGCATATGTTGTGCAAGGGTTAGCATACCCTATCATTACTAAATTATGATTCAAGTCACACACTTCTCCTTTTATTTATCAGTACATTAACATGTATACATTCTAGTACTATTTGAATAACCTCATTTCTCATCAATAATCAGCTAGACATGTTAGTGTTATTCTCTCATCCATGCATGACACAAAAGAAAATGGATTTATTACCGAGATAAATCTTATCAACACCAATACATCATACTAATAAGTAGGTTATGTACTTATGACTAATCTAGGTTGTGAGTGGGTACTAATTATACATTTTATAGCATAATTTAGATCAAGAGGTTAGTGTGACTATTTTCATATTGTATAAGAAGTCCATGATTGATTTTGTAGGCAAATATACAAAATGTCATATCGGTCTTCATGATGCACATTTATTTCTCATTCAACATGTCAATTATAAGCACATGAAGGAATCTAATTTCCTTATTATCACCTCTCCTCGAAACACTAAACTTAAAAAGTATGATGACTTGTGGAGTAGAATGGACTATTCTAACTTCGATGTGCATACCATCAATGACTATCAAAATGTTCTCTTGGCCTATGGTCAGAAGACTTATCTAAAAGTTCTCTAGAGGTGTTGTAGCAGTTGGATCCAAGGTATGATAGAGTGAAGTTGTGATGTAACATTAGCACAACTTTGGTTTGGTTTGGGTGATTTGCAGAAGCAACAATGTTGGGTTGTCGTCTGGTTCTGATTTACAACATTGTGGAGGAGTTGTGAGGAGTCCTCAAATTGGTGGTGGGAGGTTTTTGTCTCACAGAATACCTTGAGGTTGCGAGCTTGTGGTGGTCAATGGTCAGCTTATAGAGGCAAGGTTGAATTGTCGCAAGTAGTACTTCTTCATTTGCAAGATGAGTTCAGATCTGTGGCATGTGGTTGGGAGTTTAGGTGCTTTTGTAGTCAAGGGAGTACTTTCAATGATTTCTAGTAGAAATATGGTTGTTGGGGAAGATAGAGGTAAAGCATGTTTTAATGGATCTTTAATTGAGGTACTAACGGTTCTTTGTTTGTAGCAATGAAGACAAAAACACCATGTTCTTATAGGGTTTTAGATCCTTGGCTCCTTCTCTTTCTCATGAGTTGAGACCAGCACAGAGAGAAGAGAACACTCCCCTCACTGTTGGAGCTTTGAGCATAGAGGAAGAGGATCCACATGGATCCCATATCTTTATTACAATTTAGATTTTCTACTCCCAGTGTGAACATGCATGGAGTAAGCTCCACCTTTGGTTATCTTTTGACATGTGTAAATGTAATTAAATCCATTGATTCAGATGAAACGTTCATGACACATGGCCTTAATCTAGTAGGGGTGTAGTAACTCCATGTTCACATGGGACCAACAAATCCTAAAGCATCTGTAATAGCCGTTGTTGACTTTACAAAGAAAGAAAATGATGATTTCTCAAGTCTCACTATTCACTTAACTGTCGTCAATTAATCATCATAATCTATTATTATGATTTTAATTAAAAATTGTATAACCCATAAACCACATACCAAATCACTACATGATTTTGTCCATGTGCCAAATTTTATTCAAAGAAAATTCTAAAAATAGTAACTCTTCAAAATTAACCTATTTTATATTATGACAAATGACTCAAAAGATAATCATTTCTAATATGATATCACTAGATTTTCAAGGTTTAAACAAAATATGATAAATTTCAAGTGTTTCTATAATGATGTGAATATACTCAAAGAGTAATGAATTTATTAATTGAGGTTTAAAGAAGGGTTTGAAAGGTAAATAAAATTTCAAAAAAGGTGGAATGATTAATTGTAGCTTTAGGTCAAAATTGAGTATGTTACAACTCTCTCCAAATTTGTCCCCGAGATCATGCAAAGAGTTCAGGGTAGAGTCTCTACATGCATTTCCCAAGTGGCTTCTTCCAAGCCATGATGATTCTACAAGATTTTCATTAGAGCAATATCCTTGTTCTTCAACTGTTTCACCTGACTATCCAGATCCTTCATCAAGTACACCTCATGTGTCAAATCTTCATGAATATCAAGTGTCTCCAAAGTTAAAACATAAAAAGTGTATTTGACATATTTCTTTAGAACAAATATGTGAAACACATCATGTATATTCTCATACAATGGTGGTAAGACTAGTTGGTAAGCACAATTTTCAATCTTTTGAAGTATCTCAAAGGATGTAAGGTATCTTGCCTCAACTTCCCCTTGATTTTTGACTCAGAAATAACATTCAAGGGGTTCACCTATAAGAACACATAGTCTCCCTCTAGGGAACTTTTGTCAATGTGATGCTAATCATCATAAGATTTATGCATATCTTGAGTTATTTTTATTCTTTTCTTGATCATCTCTACTTTACTAACATAGAAATGAAGTTCTTTAGACTTAATGAGTGCTTGTTTTCCTACATAATTTTAGTGTAGAGGATATTGGCAATGCATTCCATATAGATATTTGTAAGGTGGCACCTCAATACTAGCTTGATAGATATTATTTGTATGCAAACTCAACCAAAGTTGGATATGTGTCCCATGACCCATTCCAATCCATATCACATGATTGAAGCAAGTCTTCCATAATATGTAAATTTCTTTGTGACTGGCCACTAGTTTGTGGATGATAGGTGGTCCCTAAATCTAAATGAGTTTCTAATTTTTAATGTATTTACTTCCACAATACATATGTAAAATTGGGGTCTTAGCCAAAGACTATCATTGAAGGTGTAACTGGTAATTGAACAATCTTTCAAATGTATGATTTGGCCATGGCAAGTACATCCATTTTTGAAAGGCAAGAAATGAGTCGACTTAGTGAGGCATTCTATAATGACCCATGCAACATCATATCATTTCTTCATCTTTGGAAATCATGTGACGAAGTCCATAGTGACTTTTCCCATTTCCATTCAAGGATATGTAGAGTTCATAGCTGTTGAATTGGTCTTTGGTCATCAATTTTGACTTGTTGGCAAGTAAGATACTTTGCCAAAAATTCAAAAATATCATTCTTCATGTTTTGCCACCAAAAAGACCATTGTGAGTTTGTGTATATGTTTGTGATGCCTGGATTGATATTGTACTTCAAACAATGGGCTTAATTTACAAGTTTATCCCTTATGACATCCATGTCATAGACCCATAATATTTGTTCAAAATTAATAAGCCCCACCCAATCCCAATTGGATGTCAATTTGAGGTTTTCCATTCAATTTCAACATCTCTTCTAGCTCAGGACTACTCTTTTGTGCAAATATCATTTTTGTCACCCAATCATAAGTGATGGTGAAACTTGCCATTTTGACTTGAACTTTAGTGAGTTCCTCTAGTTGCCATTAGGTTATGACTTTAGGTTTTCCCATTCTGAGAGCCTCATCACACCATATAAGGTAGCCTTCTTTCTATTTGGTGCATCTGCAATAACATATGCTTTACCGAGATGGTATGAGATGGTAAATTCATAGTCCTCAAGTATTTTACCCGTCATCATTGTCAAACATTCAACCCTTTTTGTGTAAAAGAGAAAATTAGACTTTTTTGGTCAGATAATACTTCAACAATGATCCCAGATAAGTAAGCCTCTGAATTTTGAGGGAAAATATTATAGTTGCAAGTTTGAGATCAAGAGTCAGATAGTTTTTTTCATATGGTTTCAGCTGTTGAGATGCATATGCAATGAATTTCCTTATTGCCTAAGCAGACATCCCATCCCTTATCAAGAAGCATACTTGGTATGATGAAGCTTCTTCCTTCAATTGGTAGTGTCAGCAAAGGTGTAAAAGGCAATATATTTTCAGCTCTTGGAACTTCTTCTCACACTATTATGTCTAGATGAACTTTTCATTCTTACTTGTCAAAATTGTCAAAGTCATGGTATATTTGAGAAGTCCTAAATATATTATTGATAGTATCCTTCAATACCCAAGAAATTTTGTATCTCATAAACTCTCTTTGGGGTTTGCCATTTTCAAGACTTCTTCAACTTTTGTCAGATCTACAACTATGTGACCAACAGATTAACATGGCCAAGAAACATCATCCTCGGTGAGCCAAAACTCACATTTAGATAACTTGGCATATATTTGATGTTCCTTCAAGGCGGTTAATAGAATTATCCAGATGATCCTTGTGTTGATCTAAGGTTTCTACAAAGATGAGGACATCATCGATGAATACCACTACAAAGTCAAGGTAAGGTTTGAAGACTCAATTAATAAGGCATATCAATGCAGTTGGAGCATGGGTTTGTTCAATTGGCATGAACAAGAACTCATAGTGTCCAAATCATGTGCGAGAGGTATCATCTTCAAAAACTTTCATCTGGCGGTAACCATTTCATAAGTCAATCTTTAAGAAGATCTTGATTTGAGTTGATCAAAGAGATCATCAATTCTTGGAAGCGGGTAGCAGTTCTTGGTGGTGACTTGGTTGAGCATGTGATAATCATTACACATGAACATAGACCCATCCTTGCTTTTTGTGAACAACATTTGTGCTCCTTGTAGAAGCATGCTAGGTTGAATAAATTCCATGTTGAGCAATTCTTGAAGTTTTTTATTTCAATTGTCTAAAAATGCATATGTCATTCTATAAGGTGCTTTAGAGATGGGTGAAATCCTTGGTATAATTTCCATGTAATGTTATACCTCTCGATTGGGAGGTAGATCGAGAAGTTCATTAGGAAAAAGAATCCAAGGAAGTCAAGAACAATCTCTATATCTTCAATCTGTTTGGGTTGGATTCTATTGTTAAAACAAAAAGGAATGCATTGGCACCCAAAGTTCATAATCTTCTAAGATTTCATTACAAAGATAAAGAAATTGTCACACAACTTAAAGACAGTAATTTGGCTTTTTTTAGGGTAAGTGGTATGTGCTTTGTTCTCTCCACACTCTGGAATCACATTAAAAGGGGTTAACTAGTCCATCCCAAGGATGATGCCAAAGTCTTGCAAATTCGATAAGATGAGGTTTATAGGAAAATTGTTTCTTGATATGGTTATAGATATCGAATTGATTTTCCTATAAGTGGTTGATTGAACCACTAGGGATATTTACATCTAGGATAATTTGGTGTGACACCCCGCCACACCAAACAAGATTACTCAAAACAAAACATATGTTCAACAACTACACGTCTGGATTACATCTTTTATTAAGCTATGAGGAGTTGAGGTATACCACTCAACTCCAACTGACTACTGCTAAGTCAAAATCAGTGCCATACAAGATCTATAGGAGAGAAGGATTCCTAAGATCTCATCCACACTTGACCAGTATGAGTTCACCACAATGACACATAAGGTGAAGCTACAAAAATTTCCTAGTCCACCCTTAGTATATAGGTCAGGACACTAGTAAACAACCTAGTCTGCCCTGAAAAGGTCACAGTACTAGTGAAACCAGGTATACAAAGCCCAAACATCTGAGGTACAACCATAGTTGTCCTCAATCACATCATATATATTGAATCATAATCATCTGAGATATGATCTCAACCTTTCCCCTACCAAGGTATGATCACAACCATCCTTGTGAACATGCATATACTCAACAGTATATGACTCCATGATTCCACTAAAGGAGAACTCTCTTCACCATCCAGAAAGTCTTGGCACTAGAATGGATCTATGGCACAAGGCAATACATGATTAAGGTTTCACTTGATTAGTTAAGTTCATTTAGGTGATTTAATTCTCAATCAAGTTACAGTCAACCCCTGAAAGAGTTCTACAAAAGCATGGGTAGATTACAACCTCAGAAGATATAAAATGTATGTAGTATAAAGTTTATCACATCACCACATGGTACTATTACATTGCCATACATTTAGCCATGTTCATCATCATACCATCACATGTACAAGTCCTTGTCACATCATACAAAGGATAATGCCTCAATTAGGGCACATAAAATGTATGCAGTATAAAGTTTATTACATCACCACATGGTACTATTAAATTGCCATACATTTAGCCATGCTCATCATCATACCATCACATGTACAAGTCCTTGTCACATCATAAAAAGGACAATGCCTCAATTAGGGCACATAGCTATGTCCAAGGTCATAAAACCATTCATATCATTCCGTGCAAGAACATCATTATCTTTAAATGCCTCATCCAATCTCATCATTTCATCACCACACATGTGTTATACAAGTTGATACAACATTGCATTAGAAATCTATACTGTTCATAGAACAACAAATTAGGGTTACAACAACATAGAGAGAGAAAGTACTTCATCATCATGCTAACCAGTCAAGAAAGCTAAGCATTATCATCGCTTACTTGGATTACTATTAGGTTCAACAATGTAAGTGAATTAGGGTTTTAAAATAGCAATTAGAAGTAAATTGTGACTCCTCACGCCACACAAATTGAGATTACTCAAAACCAATATGTAGAATTAATAGTAAACAACCAAGTTACTAGAAAACACATGAAATCAAAATTGATTGCACATAAGAACAAAGGTTGGAACTTATCATATATGTGTCCACAAAATCCACATGTATATATAACACTTGCCAAATGATTATTATATAACTGTGTTCACTGGCTCATTGGCCACAACGTGTTATAAGAGGTAACTTGTTCACATACATACATGCCATATATGTACAACAAGGGCATAAAGCCAAAACATTGTATCGATCTACAAAACTCCCCCAAGTACCTGAGAGTACATGGACAACACATAGGACTCTATTAAAATAACATGTAGATAACACACTAAAAAGGTTTCAGCTAAATGATATGTATTAAACTGATAAAGTAGATTAAGAAAAACTAAGCAATTACCACCGAGAAGTAGAACAATTATTACTTTAAAAAGGAATATGAAAAAAATGTTTAATTGTTGATTTCTATTACCACATTATAATTCAAAAAATAAGTACAAAGATAAGGCAAAGAAGTCATCAAATGTTAATCATATTTTGACCCTAAGAAAATATACTATATGACTGTATTATGTCTTTAATTATGCCTTAAGGATTTGATCCGTACCACTCAAATCCAACCGACCACTACAAAGTCGAAATCAGTGACATACAAGGTCAATGGAAGAGCCAGAATCCACGATCTCTCCAACACCTCTTGGTCAGTATAAAAGAAACACCGCAGAGACATATCAATCAACTGTGAATAGTGACATATAGTCAAGCTGAAGGATTGGCTCACACATGGCCATCCATATATAAACTCCTAGCCTGCCTTGGTAGAGGTCACGATGCTAGAAAAATAGGCTCACACATGTCCGTTCTAAAAAGAGGCATCACATGTAGTTAAAATGTTGTCTAGCACATATCACAAGGAGAACAACTCACCCATGGCTATCTCGCACAACCTGTAATTATGGACGCAAGGAGATACTCAACTTGCACCCCACATATTCAAAATATTGGGTTCACATTTCTTGTTGGAATGAATTGTTTCACCATCTAGCAATAAAACTGACACTAGAATGGATCAATAATACAAGGCACCCTACATGATTAGGGTTTCACTTGATTAATTGGGCCAATTGTGTGTCTTTTAGCATCAATCAAGTTACAACATACAAAACCAAAACAAACTCTATAAGGATAAGTGAAATAATACAACTCCAGAAGATACAAAATATATAAGGTGTGAACTAGTCACACCATCATCACATGATACTTGCAACACTTCCATTCACAAGGCCATCACCAACGTCACACAACCATACAAGGCAACCACCAATGCCACATCATTGTGGGATGTCAAACCCTCAATCACGTCACTAGAGGATATCACCTCACAATAGGCATTAAGCCTTCACCAAGTCATAGGACCCATCACATCAATATGATCTCATCATGTCTCATCAAAGCTCATAGCCATCACCTTGTGTCTTATGATCACCACCTAGCATACACAAGCTATGATATTCATTCAACATGCAAGGATAGAATCACATAGGCAGGAAAGAGAAAATGCAAACACATGCCATCCATCCATGTAATCTCAACAAGTATATCATACCCTAGGATTAGGGTTTCAAACACATAGCTGATTAGAGTTTCATATCATTATTCAATCACCAAGCCCTAAACTCATCACATCCCACTTTCTTAGAGCATATTAAGATCAAAACATCATCATCATCTTAAATAATCAACTATCTAAATAGCATTTGGCATCAACCAACATTTACATACACATGTATAACAACAATACAATGTCCCACATGTGTAGCGACCATGTACCTTTGTGAGTGTATCGACCATCCATAAAACATGTGTCACAGCCACTCTCAAAGTAGGTGTCTCAACCACAAGCCAACCATGTGTCTCCATCACCACAAAACATGCGTTTCGACCATGACAAAAGCACATGTCTCCACCATGACAAAAGCACATGTCTCAACCATGACAAAAGCACATGTCTCGACCAATACAAGAACATGTGTATCGACCCTAAGTGTTATGACCATCAACCCAAGACCTCCCATTTTTTCAGAATGGTCTCGAAGAAATGGTTGTGATGACATTACTTATGCTGTGGAGTCATCGGGCCCTATGATTTTAAATGAGACCATCGACTATAAGACCAGTCCACTATCATGGTTGAAGCAACATGGGATCATACTATACTATTAGAATAGGTTAGGGTTGCAATCGTGACACAAGGTCATGCATTTCGATCGAAATAAAGAAAACATCATGACCATCATCCCATAGACAAAGAGCCTCGAACAAGATAAAAACCAAAGGGGTAGTGACCTCCAAGGTCAAGCTACCACAAGGTCAAATAGCCATATTAAAAAAAGGGATGAACCAAACTCAAAATAGAAGTATATCACAACCAAAATAGAAAATTCCATCAAGGAAAAATAATCATCAACAAGATAGAAAAATCATGCAAAAAGAACATCAACACTTTGAAATTCGATCTCCAACATAAACCTTTAAGAAACCAACTAAGTGGAAGAAGACCAAGTTCCACCTCAGAAAACCCAACTCAAAAACTCAAGAAAACACCAAGGCCAGATCAAAGCATGGTGATAAAACCAAGAATCATGTTGCATGTAACAACTTCACTTCATCCATCACTTAAAAATCGAATGCATGGAATTAGGGTTTAAGAAAGAGAGAAAAATACATGAGAATACTACAAAGTCTTGAACCTTAGATCATGATAACCTTATCTAGAACATTAGCATCAAGTTTAGAGATCAAAATAGAAGCATGCAAGCAATATTATGGTGCAAGTAATAGAAGAAGGTAGAGAGGTTTATAAGCCGCCTTATGTAGAGATCCAAGCTCCAACATCAAAGGCTACAAAAGAGAAGAAGATACTACAACTTGGATGAACACTTCGGCCACAAGAACACCTCAAAAAGAGAAGAACACCATGGTCAAAAGAAAGCTCAAGAAAGAGGTGAAAAACCCTAGGCTAAACCAAGAAGAAAGAAGAAAGAAGAAAGAAGAAAGAAGAAAGAAGAAAGAAGAAAGAAGAGAGCTCCTTCTCAGTTGGGTATCACCATGTCAAAACATAGTCTATAACCTTTATGAAGAGAATATCTTCTAGGTAGCCACCATGTCAAAACATGGCCTAATGGTTGAGAAAGGGGAAGAAGAAAGGTAGGATTTCAAAAGGAAAAATGTGATCAAGAAGGTACAACCACTTACTAAGAAGAGAAACCACCACGAATCACCACAAGGAAGGTGATCAAGCTCCAAAGCACCACATGCAAGGTTGATTGACCTCCAAAGCACCAAGATCATCCCTTATTGCTCCTCAAATATCCAAGGACACAAATAAGAGAGGGGAGGAGGGCCAAAAAGATCACTTGCATGAATGCGAAAGGGGTTATATACTCAAAGGAGGAGGGAAGTAAGGTAGGGGTGAGGTATCAATACAAGAGAGCACCAAAGGGACACTTGTCCTCTAAGAAAACAACCATGCAACCAATAAACACATGCATGTAACCTATGGTGATAAAACCTAAGTGGGGTTTCTACCACATGAGTCACCACCACCCTAGAGGTCAAAACAAACATCAAGATACCTTATCTCGACCACAACAAATGATCACCAAACCAACATGGTCAAAACACATCACAAGAAGGCCAACCATCTCGACCATACCACACCAAGACCTCCATGGTCAAAACATACATCAACTAGGGCAAGTTTTGTGGTTGTAACAGACCTCTAAGTGAGCTGTTACAGTTGCAACACATTTCACATGAGCTCAAGGTTGATACACATCACCAAGGTCAAAACCCTAGCATCATCATATGATGCCATCTCATCAAACAAGGTCCAATAAGGTGCCTCATAGTATCATTATCTCTCTCATGAGGCTAGAGAACTAAGGGAACACTGAACATGTGACAATTTGCAAGATAACCCCTCAACATGGGTAAATTGCAACTTGGTCCAAAACAAGCATACAAAGCTCAAACATCATCACAACACAACCAAACTAGGAACATAAGATTTTCACATGTTAAGAAAGCATCTGAAAGGATTAGATTAATGTTTAATCATCTCATTAAGCAAAGCAAGCATACTCAAGCATCAAGCTAGGTTAGGGGCCTTAAAATCATAAACCCCTAACAAGGATGTCACCCCCAAAATCCTACACAAAAAGAGACGGGTACTTCCTACACATATCTTCCTCAAGCTCCCACGTGGCTTCCTCTACACCACAGTGATGCCACAAAACATTAACCAAAATGACATCCTTCTTCTTCAACTTCTTGATCCTCCTATCCAAGATCAACACAAGGCCTTCCACATAAGACACATCCTCATCTAGCTCAACCTCCATAGCCTGCAAAACCAACTTAGTGTTAGGATGGCATTTCCTCAACATGGACACATGGAACACTAGATGACATGTGTGTAACTCAGGTGGCAACTCCATCTTATATGCCACCTTCCTAACATGTGCCACCACAGGGTAAGGTCCCATATACCTGGGAGCCAACTTACCCTTCTTCCCAAACCTCAAAACACCTTTCTAAGGAGAGACCTTGAGATACACTTTGTCTCCCACTTGGAATTCCAATGGTCTATGCCAGTTATCTGCATATGATTTCTATCTGTCATGGGCTGCCTTCAATTGTTGTTGTATCATATTTATTTTCTCTTTTGTATGCTAAACAAGCTCAAGACCTAAAAGTTGGTATGCACCAGTCTCATTCCAACACAATGGAGACCTACAACATCTCCCATACGACACCTCATAAGGTGTCATGTCAATGCTCTTATGATAACTGTTATTATAGACAAAATCTATCAGACTGAGGTGGACATCCCAACTGCCCAAAAACTGTAAGATACAAGCTCTCATCAAGTCCTCTAAAGTCTGTATCATCCTCTCAAACTGTCCATCTGTCTGTGGGTGAAACACAATGTTGAACCTCAACTGCATACCCATAGTTGTGTGCAAGGGCTCCTAAAAGATATTGGTGAATTGAGGACCTCTATCAGACATGATAGTAGTTGGGATACCATGAAAACACACTATCTCGTCAACATATATATGCGCAAGCTTCTCTACTATGTATGTCGTCTTCACTAGCAAAAGTGTATTGTCTTTGTCAATCGATCAACTATCACACATATGGAGTCATGCCCCTTGGTTGTCCTCAGGAGACCAACCACAAAGTCCATCATAACATGATCCCATTTCCACTATGGTATGGGCAACAGTTGCAAAGTTCATGCCAGCTTTTGATGCTCCACTTTAACTTGCTGACACATAGGACACCTTGCAACAAACTTAGTTACATCACGCTTCAAGCCAGACCACCAATACAAATCTTTAAGATTATGGTACATCATGTTGCTACCTAGGAGCATAACATAAATTGAAGAGTGATCCTCTCCAGAACCATCTTCCTCAGATTATCAACATTAGGAACCACAATTCTACTATGGTACCACACTGTCATATCCTCTGACTCATGGAAGCCATCACACTTCTTACTATCAAACTTTGATCGTATCTACTGTATCACAGTATCACTCTGATGCACGTCTCTGATTTGCTACCTCAAAGTGGGCTTCACCTGTAATCGTGCCAACAACCCTACTAACAGGGATACTTCCAACTTCACATTTATCTAATGCAAGAATACCAACATGACTCTCTTATGGCACACCAAGGAACATAATTATGCCTTATCAATAGATGATGACGATGAAGACTTCCTGCTCAATGCATCTACCACGACATATGCCTTCCCTAGATGGTAATCAATAGTGCAGTCATAGTCCTTGATTAACTCCATACAACATCTCTACCGCATGTTCAACTCCTACTATGAAAAGATGTACTTCAAGTTCTTTTGATCTGTGAAAATCAAACACTTCTCACTATAAAGGTAATGTCTCTAGTTCTTCAAGGCATGAACCACTGTAGTAAGCTCCAGATCATGGGTGGGATAGTTATCCTCATGATTCTTTAATTGTTATGACACAAAAGAGATCACATTCTTATCTTGCATTAGCACACATCCCAGACCATTCCTCAAGGCATCACTAAAGACAATATAGCATTTTCCCTACTCTGGCAGCACTAGCATTGGTGCACTTGTCAACTTCTCTTTCAACAACTCGAAAGAACGTTTGCACTTGTCGTCCCAAACAAAAGGCACATCTTTCCTTGTCATCTTAGTTAGGGGTAACACCACTGTGCTGAAGTTCTTGATAAACCTTATGTAGTAGCCTACCAAACCCAGAAAACTACACACCTCTGTCAGTGTCTTCAGCTACTCCCACTCCAACATAGATTCAACCTTCTTGGGTTCTGCAAGAACACCCTCAATGTATATCACGTGTCCCAGAAAAGATACCTTCACTCAAAACTCACATTTACTGAACTTAGCGTACAAATGATGTTGTCTTTACAAGGTCAACGCCTGACGCAGATGTTGTTCATGTTGTTGAATACCTATGGATTATATCAAGAAATCATCTATAAATACCACCACAAAATGGTCTAGATACAGCCAAAACACCATGTTCATCAGGTCCATGAACGTTGTCGGTGCATTGGTTAGCCCAAATGTCATAACCACGAACTCGTAGTGACCATACCTTGTCCTAAAATCTAACTTTGGTGTGTCATATGTCTTGATCTGTAGCTGGTGATATCTCAATCTTAGGTCTATCTTAGAGAAGACTGAGGCACCTCTTAACTGGTTGAACAGATCATCAATATGTGGCAAAGGATACTTATTCTTGATTGTCACCTTGTTCAACTGTCAGTAATCGATGCACATCCTCATGGATACATCCTTCTTCTTCACGAACAAAATGAGAGAACCCCATGGAGATGTGCTCGATCTGATAAATTCTTTCTCAAGCAACTCTTGCAATTGTTTCTTTAACTCGGCCAACTCAGTTGGTGCCATCCTATATGGTGTATGTGCTATTGACTGCATGCCTGGAACTAGATTCATCTCAAAATCAATCTCTCAAACTGGAGAAACACCTGGAAACTTGTCAGGTAACACATCCTCGAACTCACAGACAACTGGTACCTCCTAGATACTCAGACTCCTTGCCTTGATATCCACCACATGCCCTAAGAATGCATCACAACCTTGCTTCATAATCTTCTTTGCCACCATCACTAACACCAGACACGTTGAAAGAATCTTCCTATATCCTTGGAAGATCCACGCCACACCATCATCAACAAACATCGCCACTTTTGAACTATAGTACAAGACCACCTGATACTTCTCCAAAGTGTCCATTCCAAGGATCACATTGAATCCATGCATGCCAAGTGGTATGAGATCCACTTGAATGCTATGTCCTAAGAAAGAAAGGACATAGGAAGGATACACCTCCCGCAAATCGGCGGAACCAACCAATGGGGTTTTTAAATGAAGACTATCATGTTTATGACTACCAGACAAAGAATAACTATCAATCACTTCTCGAGTGATAAAAGAGTGTGTTGCACCCAGATCAACCAAATAGATAGAAAGCAATAGAAGATAAATCAGAATGAAATAAATCCATCTCACCTGTCACAACTTATGGGTTGACCACTCCTTCTGGCTGACTCATGTCATACAATTGAGCGGTTTACTATTGTCACCCCATCCTCTGCTAGCTTGCCTAGAAGAACCAGCCAGCGACACCTATCACATCCTTGACCTCCACTGCTGCTAAACTGATGCCACTACGAGCCCTGGTGACTCTATCTTGACTATTGGGTCACCTCATCATACTTCACAAGGCAATACAGTCTTGTATGCCCGGTCTATTTCACACTTGTAGCAAGTCTTACTCTCACACCGCAGCCTAGACGGCCCTGTCACTGACACAATATTGTGGGCTCTAGTTGGTGAAAAATTACAGTCCCTGCCTGTACTCGGTGACCACTGTGACTAAACACTTGACCTTTGTTGTGATTGCGGTGTAGAGAACCTAGGCTTCTTGAATTCTTCCAAAGACTATCCCTAATACTGTGTTGGTCTCTCCTTGACACTTCTTGAAGTCTTCCAAATACTGTCCCTAATACTGTGTTGGTCTCTCCTTGGCACTCGCCTCACGTTTCTCCACAACTAATCTCTTCATCCTCCTGAACAACTCCATGAACATGGCAAACCGATCACAATTCTTCAAAACTGACACTGGTGTAGTCAACTCTGTGCTCAAGCCCTTCTCAAAATGTATGATCCCCTCTTAATATGTAGCAACCATATGAGGACAAAGCCTCAATAGCTCCATAAGCTTCACCTCATACTCTTTAATCGACATGGATCCTTATCGGATCCACTCAAACTGGTTGATCTTCCCATCTAGGTAGGTCTGAGGAAAGTACCAACTAATGAACTCACGTCAGAACTCCTCCCAACTGATAGCAACACCATGCCTGTTCTCCTCATCAATGACCCACCAATGGCCAACAATCCCCTTCAAAAGATATACAACATGCTTCACCTTGTATGCTTTAGGGATGTTGAGGATCTTAAAGGACTTCTTCAACTCTGTCAACTAAAGGTCACCATCTACTGGATCTGCCATACCAACATACTCCACAGCCCCAACTTGCCTCAACCTTTCAAAGGTCTTCCTGATTCCTAAAGATTCAGCACCAGGAACGACTGCCCTTGACTATGGTGCGGGCATTCTGTCCGCCATGTGCGTCATCATCTCCATGAACTTCCCAAACAAGGACTAAAAGACATGGCTCTCAATCATGGCTGGGTCAAAATGGGGTACCTCAATCACTCCATCAACCCTCTCCTACCTCCTTGCACCACCTCTAGGTACAAAAAAGCTGGTCTCAACATCATTTTCTTTGTGTTCTCCAATCATTTTTTCTTCTCATCTTCTTCTTCTTCCGCATAAGCAAAATTTACCATTAACACACTGTAGGACACTAGAGCAGACACAAACCCTAGTCCTATATTCCTGTAGACTCAATGAACCATAAGCTCTGATACCAACCTTCACTATGATCACCCACGTCACACTAAGCGAGATAACTCAAAACCAAAATGTGGAATTAATAGTAAACAACCAGGTATACCTGAATACACAGGAAATAAAAAAGGATTGTGCATAGGCACAAAAGTTGGAACTTATCATATCTGAGTCCACAAAATCCACATGTATATATAATGGTTGCTAAAAGATTATTATATACCCTTGTTCATTGGATCATTGGCCACAACCTATTACAAGAGGTAACTTGTTCACATACATACATGCCATATATGTACAACAAGGGTATAGAGCCAAACCATTATTTTGATCTAAAAATCTCCCCCAAGGACGTGAGAGTACATAAACGACACATAGAACTCTACTACAAAACACTAGTAGCATATCCAACCTTTGATCAACTATTGCTCCTCTTATTTCTCATCCTCAATAGCACGAACTCTTCCTCTATGTGCTTGACCACCTAAAAGATGTGGAAACCAACAGGGCGAGACTAAACATCCCAGCAAGAGATGTAAATCTTTGCCAACATCTATTAAAAGAACAAATAGATAGCACACTTAATAGGTTGATCAGATTCAGCTAAATGATATGTATTAAACTGATAAAGCAGATTAAGCAAAACTAGGCAACTACCACTGAGCATTATAACAATTATTACTTTAAGAAGGAATATTAAGAACATGTATAATAGTTGATTTCTCTTACCATATTATAATTCAAGAAATCAGTACAAAGATAAGGCAAAGGGGTCATCCAATGTTATTCATATTTTGACCCTAAGAAAATATACTACACGATTGTATTACATTCTTTTATTATGCGCTGAGGATTTGAGTTGTACCACTCAAATCCAGCTGACCACTGCAAAGTAGAAGTCTATGCCATACAAGATCAATGGAAGAGCCAAAATCCATGATTTCTCCAAAACCTCTTGGTCAGTACAAGAGAAACACCGTAGAGACATATCAGTCAACTAAAAATAGTGACATATAGTCAAGCTGAAGGATTGGCTCACACATGGCCATCCATATATAAACACTTAGCCTGCCTTGGTACATATCATGGTGCTAGAAGAACAATCCCATGCATGACCGTTCTAAAAAGAGGAATCACATGTAGTTAAATTGCTGCCTAACACATATCACAAGAAGAACGGCTCACACATGGCCATCTCACACAACCTATAATTATAGATGCAAGGAGATACTCAACTTGCACACCCGCATATTAAAAAATATGCGCTTCGAGTTTCCCGTAGGAATGACACATTTCACCATCCAACAATAAAACTGACATTGGATGGATCTATGGCACATGGCGCCTACACGATTAGGGTTTCACTTGATTAATCAGGCCAATTGTGTGTCTTTTAGCATCAATCAAGTTACAATGTAAAAACCCAAAACAAACTCTACAAAGATAAGGGAAATAATACAACTCCAGAATATATAAAATGTATAAGGTGTGAACTAGTCACATCAACATCACATGATACTTGTAACACTGCCATTCACAAGTCCATCATCAATGTCACACAACCATACAAGGCTACCACCAATGTCACATCATTGTGGGATGTCAATTCCTCAATCACATCACTAGAGGATATCACCTCACAATAGGGTTTAAGCCTTCACCAGGTTATAGGACCCATCACATAAATATGATCTCATCATGTCTCATCAAGGCTCATAGCCATCACCCTGTGCCATATGATCACCACCATAGCATATACAATCTCTGATATTCATTCAACCTGCAAGGTTAGAATCACATAGGTAGAAAAGAGAAAATGTAATCACGTGCCATCCATGCATGTAAGCTCAACAAGTATAAAATACCCTAGGATTAGGGTTGGGGTTTCAAACACATAGCCGATTAGAGTTTCATAACATTATTCAATCACCAAGCCCTAATCTCATCACCCCCACTTTCTTAGAGCATATTAGGATTAGAACATCATAATCATCTTGATTAATCAACTATCTAAACAACATTTGGTATCAACCAACATTTACAAGTACATGCATAACAACCTTACAATGTCCCACATGTGTAGCGACCATGTACCTTTATGAGTGTATCGACCATCCATCAAACATGTGTCACGACCACTTTTGAAGAACGTATCTCGACCACAAGCCAACCATGTGTCCTGACCACCAAAAAATCATGTGTTTCGACCATGACCACCACCATAGCATACACAAGATATGCTATTCATTCAACCTGCAAGGTTAGAATCACACATGTAGGAAAGAGAAAATGTAATCACATGCCATCCATCCATGTAAGATCAACAAGTATAAAATACCCTAGGATTAGTGTTAGGGTTTCAAACACATAGATGATTAAAGTTTCATAGCATTATTCAATCACAAAGCCCTAATCTCATCACCTCCCACTTTCTTGGAGCATATTAGGATTAAAACATCATCATCATCTTGATTAATCAACTATCTAAATAGAATTTTGTATGAGCCAACATTTACATGCACATGTATAACAACCTTACAATGTCCCACGTGTGTAGCGACCATATACCTTTGTGAGTGTTTCGGCCATCGATCAAACATGTGTCATGACCACTCTCAAAGCAGGTGTCTCGACCACAAGCCAACCATGTGTCTCGATCACCACAAAAGCATGTGTTTCGACCATTATAAAAGCACATGTCTAGACCATGACAAAAGCACACATTTCAACCATGACAAAAGCACATGTATCGACTGACACAAGAACATGTGTATCGACCCTAAGTGTTACGACCATCAACCCATTCGGGTTAGGGTTGCGATCATGACACAAGGTCACATGTTTTGACCAAAACAAAGCAAACATCACGACCATCATCCCATAGACAAAGAGTGTTCACCAACACAAAAATCAAAGGGGTAGTGACCACCAAGGTCAAGCTACCACAAGGGAAAATAGCCATATGCAAAACAGGGATGAACCATACTCAAAACAGAATATATTATGGCCAAAATAGAAAATTTCATCAAGGAAACATCATCATCAGCAAGATAGAAAACTCCATGAAAAAAAAATCAGCACCTTGAATTCAATCTTCAACATAAACCTTCAAGAAACCAACTAGGTGGAAGAAGACCAAGCTTCTACCTCAGGAAAACCAAATCAAAACCTTAAGAAAACACCAATGTCAAGCCAAAGCATCATGATAAAACTGAGAATCATGTTGCATGTAAAAACTTCACTTCATCCATCACTTAGAGATCCAAGCTCCAAGATCAAAGGCTCCAAAAGAGAAGAAGATACTCCAACTTGAATTAACACTTCGGCCATAAGATCACCTCAAAAGAGAGGAACACTATGGTCAAGAGAAAGCCCAAGAAAGAGGGTGAAAAACCCTAGGACAAACCAAGAAGAAAGAAGAAAGAAGAGAGCTTCTTCTCACTTGAGTATCACCGTGTCAAAACATAGTCTATAACCTTTGTGAGGAGAAGATCTTCAAGTTATCCACCATGTCAAAACATGGTCTGATGGCTGAGAAAGGGGAAGAAGAAAGGTAGGGTTCCAAAAAGGAAAAACGTGATCAAGAAGGTAGAACCACTTACTAAGAAGAGAAGCCACCAAGAATCACCACAAGGAAGGTGATCAATCTCCAAAGCACCACATGCAAGGTTGATTGACTTCCAAAGCACCAAGATCAACCCTTATTGCTCCTCAAAGCTCCAAGGACAAACACAAGAGAGGGGAGAAGAAGGAGGGCCGAAAATATCACTTGCATTGAGGGGAAATGGGCTATATACTCTAAGGAGGAGGGAAGTAAGGTAGGGGTGATGTGTCAACACAAGAGAGCACCAAAGGGACACTTGTCCACCAAGAAAATAGCCATGCAACCACTAAACACATGAATGAAATCTATGGTGATAAAACCTAGGTGCATTTTGACCACATGGGTCACCATCACCCTAGAGGTCGAAACAAACATCAAGATACCTTGTATCAACCACAATAAAAGATCACCAAACCAACCTGGTCGAAACACATCACAAGAAGGCCAACAGTCTCGATCAAACCACACTAAGACCTCCATGGATAAACAAGCATCAACTAGGGAAAGTGTTGTGGTCACAACACATGTCTAAGTGAGGTGTTGCGGTCGCAACACACTCCACATAAGCTCAAGGTCAATACACATCACCAAGGTCAAAACCCTAGCATCACCACATGATGCCACCTCATCAACCAAGGACCAACAAGGTGCCTCATATCATCATTTTCTCTCTCATGATGCTAGATCACTAAGGGCGCACACAACATGTGACAAATTTCATGATAACCCCTCAACATGGATAAATTATAACTTGGTCCAAAATAAGCATACAATGCTCAAACATCATAAAAATAGGACCAAACTGGGAACATAATATTGTCACATGTTAAGAAAGCATGTCAAAGGATTAGATTAAGGTTTAATCATCTCATTAAGAAAAGCAAGCATAATCAAGCATTAATCTAGATTAGTGGCCTTACATAAACCCTAAATCTTATCCCATCCTTCAATCATGAAACCAATTTGGTCAAGCATCACCATTGACCATAGAACTAGGAAAGTCATAGTGACTAGGAAATCATAATTTCTCATTGATCCTAAGGGTCAGAGATGTCATCGACTGCTAAAACTAGGGTCACCATCTTTGGCGAATAACTAAACACACAATCCTTGACGACCACTATGAATCCAACATCTCATCAACCGTAAGAGATCCAAACCATTGAGAATCACAATCCTTAGTGACCCCTAAGAATCCTACACCTCATCGACCGATAAAGGTCCAAGGCTTAGAGACCCCAGGACATCAAAATCTTAACAATCCGCATAACATCCAAACCTCATTGACGACATATATCAAAACTTGGCAATCAAATAAGGGCATCAAACTTGGTGACTACATAAGATACAAAATAGCCACAAAGTCAAAGCCATGTGTTGGAACAAGGAAGTCAAGTCAACTAAACCAAGACCAAATGATCAGATACCTTATCAAGGAGGAACCAACTTAAAACCTTATAAATCCAAGAGCAAAACCAATGATTTGCATATGCATGCAAGCACCAACACTTCCATCACCAAGGAAAACTCAAGCATAAGAGTTAGAGTTCGTACAAAAAGAGTTATCTATTCAAGATTATCATGTGAACACAAACCTTAGATAAGGGATAGTATCTCTCTACTTGTAACCACATTTTAGAGTAAGATTATGTGCATGCAAGGTATGAGTAAACAATAATAGTGGTGAAAGTTATATTACTCACCTTAGAGTTGATGTAGTAAACTCCAAATAGTAATGTAGCTTGAAGAAGAAAGGTAGGAACCCTATCTTGATCACTCCTCTTAATCAATATAGCTCCACCTCCAAGAAAGAAAGAAACCCTAGGTCAAGGAGCAAGAAAGAGATAAAACTGTAGGTCTATAAGCAAAGAAGAGAAGTTCTTTAAGCTCTAACTCAAGCACTACCATGGAACACCATGGGTTTGGCCAGTAAGAGAAAGAAGAAAGGTTGGGAATCAAGGCAAGCATAGGTAAAGAGGAAAAACTCACTTACCAAAACCTAGAAGAAGAGCAAGGTAACACCAAATGATCTCAAGGTGGATAGATCCAAACCCTGGACCAACATGCAAGGAAGATCGACCTTCTTCTCCTTTGTTGGCATCTCCTTCTCCACCAAGCATCAAGGGGACAAGATCCAAGAGACAATAAAGAAGAAGAGAGAGAATACTAGATGTGTAAAGAGGTTATTTACATGCAAAGAGAGGGCTTTATATAGCTTAGGTTTCGAGAGAGAGAAAGAGGGTTAGGTGTCATGCTAAACATACCATGTGTCCAAGAGATGTCGTCCATGCAAGCACCACACTCATGCATGCAACTAGGGCGATCAAAACATGAAAAACCATCGTCCACACTTGTCTAGGAAAAGAAAACGACTGATGAGAATACATAGCGACCAAAGGTGATCAAAATATAACGACTGTAGAGAAACTCATTGACCCTTAATACATGATAAAGTTGGAAACCAAAGAACGATACCAAACCTCATCGAACGAAAACCCTAGGTATCTCACAAGAAACTTCATTGACTACTAAAACCAAGGACCTAAGAAACTCAGTGATTGCCAAACTAGGGTTCAACACCCAAGGTCAAACATCTAATTGGGGCATCCATGCAAACCGTAATCTCACACATGAGGTGTCACCACTCAAACCAAGGTGTGACAAGGTTCCCCAAAGCTCAAAAAAATACAAAATGATGTCAACACATGTGAGGTACAAAAATACTATGAAAATTTCCAAGAAGAACCCTAGACATGGGTAAATTGCAATTAGGTCTAAAACAAGTGCATATATACATAACTAGCTCAAATAGTGTCCAAACTGGACCAAACTTGAAACATAAGCTTGTTTCTTGATCTTAAAGCAAATCATAAGGTTTGATTAAGGTTTTAAGCATCTAATAATGCTAAACAAGATTGATCAACCAGAAAGGCAAGGGCATGGGTCTTACAAATAAAGCTTACATAACCTACATCAACCTTTAGGGTTCTTGCTAAACTTTCAACAATAAATGAATATGTTGAACCTGAGTCAAAAAGATCCTTCATAAGTTGACCCAAAATAGTGACCATACCTTCAATTATCTCATTCTTATTTTAGCTTCTTCAATGTGGAAGACATAAAGCCTTCTAGACTCACTATGTTGAAACTTGTTTAGTTGTTGTAAGTTGTTTTTGAGTTGATCCTAGTGTAGTTTGACCTTGATTATCAGGATGAGGTGCCATCTTAGTTATTGGAATTCATTGTTTGTATGGCCTGATTTTTTGTGTGACAATTGTAGCAAACTAGAGTCAGGTATCGAGATTCTCCTCCATGAGGTAGTTGGCTTCTTGGTAGGTGATTGAGACAGGGTTGGTGCAGGAGGTACTCTTTATCACAATTAATGTAGTGGGGAGTAGTTGGGTTCCTGACAAGTGATTGAGATGGGGGCGGTGCACGAGGTCTACTTTTGTTTCTATAATTGTTGTGGTCGGGGCGACTCCCATGATTACTATTTTATGATTATCTTTGCGTCAGGGAGGATTGTACAATTGTTGATAACTTTGCATATATGTCACCATATATCGAGCCTTTACGACATGTTGTTTAAATGTCAAAGGCATTTTTGGTGGTAGGGAATCACTCAATAACCTTATAAACCCATTTATGAAGACTTCTATAGTCTGTTGCTCTATAAACCCAGTTATAGAGCGCTTGAGGAGTGTGAATCTTTGAAGGTAGAGTACCACCAATCACTCCCTTGTTATATTGCATTGAACTCTACATCTTTCTTGATCAAGGAAACAACATGTATATACTCATTCTTGAAGATTCAGAGAATTCCTTCTACCTTAAGCAAGCAACAACTTCATGTTTGTTGTGGGTGAAGTTTTTCCACTAAACCTTGGTCATCTTTTGAGAATGAAGGTGGCATATTTCACCCAATTCTTTCTTGGGAAACTCTTGCTTTTGATATGAATTCTATTTCTAGGTATCCAATCTTATGCTTGTCTATGATGTCCTCATTTTCTCCATGTAATTTGCGGTGTGTCAACTTGAGGAGATCAACTGATGAGGTGTCCTTTGATGTGGTTGGTTGATTTGTTGATGAACCCTCCTATGTCTAATCCCAGTATACCTTCCAAGATATAAAGTGTCTTCTCACCATGAAGTGGGGGAGTTGGGGATGAGGGACCTTCTCACTAGTGGTAATAATTTCAGTGATGGTGTTCCTTTTTATACTTTTGAGAGGATTCCCTTCCAAACTTCTCCAACTCATGGTGCACCTACAAGATAAGAACCTATTTAGAATTCCATGTCTAGGGTTTTGGATGGATTTTATGAGGGTGATTGGTGTTGGTTGTTGTTTTCTTTACCCATTTCTCTAACAAACCAAAACTTAGAATCTTACTAGAAAGATTGTAAGATCGGTTTCCTAGATTTAACCAAACAAGGATAAAATTAAACAACCTCACACATTTACATTATAACTTCAATATATGCTAATATGTTACATGTATTTCGTTTGATAACTAATACTCACACAATGGATAAATAAAAACATATAACATGCTTTGAATTAATAATTAGTAATTTGATGTCCATAAATTTTAATAATGTTCTATTGTTTAAATAAAAATGAAATTAATGGATTAAATATTTTAAATATGTAAAATGTGGAATTTTATTCATAATAATAACTTATAACTTTTTGGTGACATTGTGAAATTGAAAGGACTCTAATTTAAGATTTGTCAAAAAAAATATGTAGATACTTGCCTAAACCATAACAATGATATAACTCACAAAAGTAAATCTAAAAAATAAAATATAATGGTAAAACATGTTCATTAGACCCAATAAACACGGGTGTCAAGTTTTAACTATCCTAATTTTATTTAGAAAAGAATATGAATTTGAACCAAAATATTAAATAATATATTTAATGACTTTAAAATTATAAATAAATCCCAAATTCAAATTCCACACACCAAAATCAGTACAGGTGTACATTTCCAATTTAATTAAATAACCTTGTTTATCCAAGTTTCATTTAGGAGAGAATATAACTTAAAGTCCAAAACATTAAATAAATTAGTAAACATTCCCAAAATGGAAAATTAACAATAAAATCACACTCCTCATGTTTTACTTTTCTTGTAGGTCAAGTTTCACATCTTTTGAGTGTTCCTATATGCTCAATTTCCTTAAGAAAAGAAACTGAAAGATAAAGGCAAAAAATATTAAAAAGAAAACATCTAATATATTAAATGGATAATGTAAACCATATTGTATGGATTTTATGTATATAAATTATGTAAAGTTATAATAAATAAATTTATGGTGTAATATAAAGGGAAACAATGTTTTACATGCATGTCAAATCTATAAAATATTATCATTAAAGAAATAAAGTCCAAAATTTATTTTGGAAACATATTAATTAATACATATGTAAATAATAACATCATATTTGTATGTACTAAAAAATTATATGTGAAATGTTTGTAGTAAAAAGTAGTACGAGAATACAAATTTCTCCTCTTTTATTATCTTTATAGAATGTTACTAATATTATGAAAACAATTAACATGAATTGGGAAACTAAGTTGGTATTATCAAAAAAGAATTAGAAATAAACATATTTGAGGATATTTGAAGAGAGACTGAGGAATTTAAGTAAATATAAGACATTTTTTACTTCTCTCATGAGTGGATAATTTTGAAAGGATCATAAATACCCAATATAGTAACTCAATATACACTATATAAATATTCATTTTAATGTTGCTAAAATAGTCATGTATATGAAATAATCCACTATATATTTTTTTCAACAAGAAAGTAATGTCAAATTTATTTCCCATGTATCAATTGGTCCAACTACCAAATTCCATTTTAGTTGAATAATACTAGTATCCATAAACAAATTCTAAAATAAATTAACAAGATAATGCTAAAAGGATTCAAATAAAGCAAATGACATATTGAACATTCCAAAAATGAAAACTAATGTATATTTCGAATTCTACATGTCTTAATTAACATGTGTTAAAAATTAAATTATTTGAACTTTGTTTGGACCCTCAATTAAATTTGGAAAGAGAATATACAATTGTAAACATCAATTGTTAATTGTTTAATTTAATACATTCTATTTGATATGATTTTTAAATTTCTTCCTATCACATTTTATTTTTCTTTTCCTTTTTCGTGCAACACTCTCTTTTCTTTTGATTCCTACTCTCTCTCTCCCTTCATCTTTTTTCCATTATTACCCTTTCCTTACTTTCTCCCGAATTCCACCAATTATATTTATATTTTGATTTTTTGTCTTTTCTTATCCTTTTGCATTTACATTTTCCTATTTGACTAGTTGATGATAATAATATATATACCCCAAAATATGCACTCTCTAGATCATATATGGTGATTACCCACCACCGCTATGCCTCTCCCAAAAGAAACCTATGCATGTAAAACTATATAATATTCATCCAAGGACTTGTTTGATCACCTAACTTTGTCTTCGATACGCCCATCGATACCTAGTTATCATCAGCCATCAACTCTTCATAATGATGGGTCTAGAACCCTCTCACCTCAAAAAGTCATCACGAAAGGCTATGAGAGAGACCCTCAATGCTTTTCCTATACTATGTTTCCTGATTATATTATGGGTAATCTACCTTTCCCATGTGGTATTATTGGACTCTTTCTATTTACCGACATACTTCTCTAAAACTTTTCTTGTTACAATTTTCTACCATGAGTTTTATCTAACTAATTTTCTTAAAAAACTTCTATATAATATTCTAAAACCATAAGCCATTGTTATACGCTTGGTAGCTTGTATTTTTGATTTTGATTTTCACTGAATTAGTCTGTGTGATGTGGTTCTTGTTTGTCCTTTCTAGTTGTATTGGCGGAAGGTTTCTTGAGAATTTCTTGTTATCTCTGTATCCATCCCAATTCTCTGGGACCAGAAGGACATGTGGAGTACATTATTCATATTTTCTAGAGCATTGTGTATGAGGTTGAAGAGTCCAATTTCCTCCATCAAGCCTAGTGCATGCATCTTCTTTTACGCATAAAGGATCTGAAGGAATAACTATGTTTTGACAAGTTTCTCTCTATTGCCAATGATTTGATATCTACTATATCACACTATGTGTGGGCTTCTCTATCTTATTTCCTCGTCATTATGATTTAAACATGTGAATATGACTAGCAACTTAGTAGTATGCCCATGTCATGCTACATGATTTTCAATCGTGTGCAAAGGCATATGAGAAATTTCTCAAAGTGATTTTGTTATTTCAGCTGGTAAACTTTATCATCTTAGATAAATTATTATACTAATATATTTGTAAGAAAATAAAGATAATATTTTTTAAGTATCATGGAATTTTCCTCCACTCAATGGTATCAGTTTCACACTTAATTTTGATATAAACTACAATTTTAAAGAAACTTTCTAGTTGGTTGGAATTTCTTAATCCATATGTATTAATCTATCATAAAAAAATATCTTTTGGAATTTAAATGCCTAACTCCAATCTAATAAATATGCAATTTTAAAAAATTATCGAATTGGTTGGACTTTCTAAAATTCATTACTAATAATCTATAAGTCTAGAAAAATAAAGTGAAATATGTTATGAACTTAGTAAAATATATTCCACAACATATTATGGTTTTTAATACCTAATTCACTAATAACAAGAGTATGCTTTTTATATTTTATATAATTAATGCAAATATAACCCTATTTTCAAATATTACTTTAATAGGGTGCTTGTGGACTAAGATGGAATTATTGTTTTGACTTTGGACATATGTAGACTTCATGTAAGGTATGTTATATATCTTTAATTCAATATTGAGCAATTAACCTAATTTAATCCTCTTTTAATGTATGTTGCATCCCCATGAGTCATACTAAGAAATTATTTTTACTACTCTCTCTCTTTTGAGCCTCTTTGAGGTATTTTGGGGATGAATGTTCTCTTTCTTGACTTGAAGACCTATTTAGGTCTAATATTAATGACTTTAAACCCTTGATCTATATTGGACTCTTACTTATATATTGTTCATCTTAATCCTTGTGATAACCTAATTTTCAAGTTGTGGACCTTTGTGATCATGTGAAGCATCTTATTGTGGAAATGATTATATATTTGTTTGAGTCCTCTAACCCCACATATTAATTGTCGGGTGTTCTCATCCATTATTTTAGATTGACTAGACTTATTCTTGCCTTTATATTTTGGTGTGCGTGCGGTATCATGTACATATCTACTACCATAATATTTGGGTGCACCTTTCCACCCTGAGTGCGCCTTTCCACTCGTATTATATATAATAGATGGGCCTTTCCACCCGAATTAGGCTTGGAATTTTATGACTCTTGACCCTACATAAATAAAAGTTGTCTAATTGTTTTACATACACTAATGATGATATGTAAATGTTGTTATATGGCAATAATTATTCTATTAATCTTTTCCCAATTGATAAATGTCTTAGCTACTGACCTTTTTTTTAATCTTATTTTGATTAATTTTCTTTTGATCTATTTGGGTGATACTTACATCTTCTATGGGAAGCCTTGTTACATTTGATGTACTTTATTTCATAATGTTGCTCAATCTCTGATTTAGTATGCATATATTGATGTTTATGTTGATTCATCTACTTTTCTTCTATTGTTGGGAGTATGCTTCCAACCCCAGGTGCAGGTCAAGGAGAAGCTAACCAAGTTGGACCAGGACATCATCAAGGGTAGTAAAACCTTTTTGGGAGATACTTTTGAGGTGGTTATACGACCCTCTGTTGATCCTATGTTATAATTTTTGTATGTATCACCCTGTGTGGTGAAGCAAAGTGATAATATCAAGCATCATAATAGTTAAATATTTTATATTACACTGCAACATTTGGTATCTTGAATCATACTTTAAATAAATTGGTTATCATCCCTTTTGTGAAAAAATAATGGTGATATGCATATGGGATGTTTCCTTTTATTTGATTCGGTAGGTAGTAGATCCCTTCTTGGGTCCCACTCTTTAAAGTTTCATTTGATGGCTAGATTCGATCAATCAATATGATTTGGTAACCATTGCATATTCATTAAACAATTCAAATTTTTCATTTACAACATAAAAATTAAATGTCCCGGTGGAACTACAATAATCCAACGGTAAAAGATAAATTCCAAGAAAAGGACAACTAGCCATCCTCCAAGTTGTTCCCTTCCTTTCTTTGAGTGTTCTTTATGCAATTCTTCTTCAGGTCATGTCCATGAATTTCTAGAAGAAATAAAACCACATATGCATCAAAGAGGGAAAGATGGTTAGTCGAATGACCAACAAAAGTCATTATTTGGAAAGTAAATTGGGTTCCTTGAGCTAGAAGGGAGCCATCCTCTCAAAAAAGGTATAGGAGCACATGGTGAAACCAGACTCTATTTATCCATTCTGCCTCAATGAAGTATGAAACTAGCTATTAATAATTTTCAATGATAATATGCAAGGAGATAAATATTTTAGGTAAGTATCAAATAGAAAAAGGATTCTCAATACTAGTCAGATTCAATATAAATGATCAAGACTTATAATTTGAACTTTTAAATAGATAACACATGCCAATATCTATTTTTTTGGGGAAGCCATGTGTCTCTCCTATAGAAAAGACTACACACCAACTAGGTTTCCCAATATAGTGAGGGCTCTACTTCCTTTAAGCTAATGGACACTAGTCTACTTGTATTGACATTTAGATAATGTGCTACTTTCTAGATTTTTTTTGTAAGTGGTCGTTTAAGAGGAAGAATAAAGTTTAATTGTTTAGTCCAACCAACATATCTATTAAAGCCTGCATTCAGTAAGGGAAATAACTTTAAAAAAACAATAGTAATTTCTTCCCTCGAATTCAGAGACAAGAAAGTTCAAGTATGTAAGTATTGAAATCCAAAGTTCATCCTAAACGAATATACAATGTAGAGATTAAGATATGACCACTTAGAACCATTCATTTCTCATAAGTTCATTGAGTTATCAATAATTAGTTTCCTCATATAATAGTGTTATTAATCTACTTTCTCATACTAGACATTATATGTTAATAACTAACTCACCTTTGATTGTAAACTAATGATGACATTATATTACATTTACTTGTCATCATATGACTATGTCATCAAAACAAGATTTAATACTTTATACATGCATGTATTATTCCTCAAATAGAAATACATAATATCATAAATATTGTTGTGATTATAGTAATGCACTTGGATGTATGAAAGAATGAAACTATTTGCATAGGTTGGATTATGACATAATTTAAAGACCTTACTTATTATAGTTCATATCTATTAATATAAACAAGTATAAATCCATGTAGCATACAATCCTTTTAGATATGTGAATTATATCCAATATCCATGCCCGATCACTAATTAACAAATCAATGTATCATAGTATCTCATTGACATTATTTGAATTCATTTTCTTTCTATGGATATATAATATGATAGAGTGTTTACATCTAATGTATCATATGTTGTGTGAATGTTAGCATAACCAGTAGTTATTAATTTATCATTCATACCACATACTTATCCTTTTATGTTTCCATGGATTAGTACATATACATTCTAGTATCATCCATATAGGTTTGTTTCTAATTAATGATTAACTAGACATGTTAGTGTTATGTTTTCGTCTATGCATGACACAATAGAAAATGAATTTACTGACTAAAATCAATCTTATCTATAACAATGCATCATATCAATAGGGTTTGTACTTAGACTAATCTATGTTGTGAGTGAGTACTAATCATACACTTGATAAATTATTCAGATCAAGAAGTTAGTGTGATTGGTTTTTAGATTGTAAATTTAAGAAGTCTATGGCTGGTTTTTGTAGGAAAATATAAAAGTGAGCTTACTAGTCTATACGACACAATACTCTTTCTAATTTAGCATTCCAATTATAAGTGCACTAATGAATGCCTTAATATTGCCTCTCCTCAAAGTAGTAATCTCAAAAACTCTAACAGCTTGTGGAGTAGCACAAACTAGTCTAACTTTGATGTATATATTGTCAACTACTATCAAAAGTCTCCCTTCTTGGTGGTCAAAGGATTCATCTACAAGTTCTCTAGAGGTGTTGTTCTAGGTGAATGTAAAGTATGATAGAGAAGAGGTGGTATGTAACATCAAAAAACCTTTGGTTTGGAATGGGTGATTTGAAAAAGTAGTGATGCTGGGTTTTCACTAGATTCTGATGTTAGGTGACGTGGAGTTGCAAGGATGTCTCATTTTGGTGGATGAAGGTTTTTGTCTTGCAGAAGGCCTTTAGATTTTGAGTTAGTGGTGGTCAAGGATTGGTTTATATAGTCGAAAGGGTTGGGTTGTCACATGTAGTGCTTCTATGTTTGCAAGATAAATTTAGATCTGTGGCCTATGTGTTTGATAGTCTATGTGTATTTGTAGTTGAGGGGGAATTACGAAGGATTTCCAGTAGCATTAGGGTCATAGGAAAGATATATGATGTGTAATGTTTAATGGATCTTTAGTGAAGACACTAATGGCACTTCATTTGCATCAATCAGGGAGTCACATCATGCTCACCATTAATTACCCGACCAACAATTATTAGTTGTTAATGACTAAAAAACTAATTGCTAATGAAAAGAGATTACAAATTATTTCATGCTTCACATAGAATAAACATGCAAATTTCAAATGTTTCTAGAATAGTTTGAATATGCTCAAAAAGTTAGAATAACAAGTTTCATAATTGAGTTTTATGTGATAGACTAAAAGTAAATACAATTTCAAGGAGGTCAAATGATTAATTGTATCTTTATGTCAAAATTCAGCAAGGTACAAGTCCACTTGAGGTGGAAGGCACCCACTATTAATACTTTTGATTGATGTAATCCACTCCTTGATCGATTTGATCCTCACATAGATTGATGATATGTATTTTTAAGATTGGAAATTGTTACAGACATGCATGTACACTATTTTTTGATAATAATTTTACCCAATTTAATGCTTAATTTCAATATATGCACAAAAAATGTTTTTCACTTAGTGAAATTAAAACCGAGACTATGATCAATCATTAATCAACCAAATCTTATGAAAATCAACTAGAAAATATATACACTAAGATTAGGGTTCCCATAACCTTAGGATTATGGAATAAGCTAAAATAGGTTTTAGTAAGTCCCCCCTCTGATAAAAACTTCATCCCTAAATTTGTAAAAAAGAAAAGGATACTTGTCACACAGTTTAGACTCTAACTAGAATGTAGCCTCCTATATACCATGATTCCTTCACATAATTTTCACCAAATGTGTATTCCTTTTCCTAAGTTTATCAATCATTTGTTTTTAAATTTAAATTAGGCCTTCAATGTAGGAAGTATATTCTATCAAGTGTATTTTCTCTAAGTCTATAATATATCAAGTTGATATTTATTAGCATCAAGACATGAAATTCATCACATTGATTGGATGACTACGATGGAAACTCAAGATTGTATGTGGAAGGAGTGGGACCTGAGAGAGGGTCCACTCCTCACTAAAAAGAGAAATAAAACCATCCCATTCAAAAAATAGAGAAAAGGATGAAATTCATTATTTCCTAAATGGTATATATAGATACATAAATTTATATATGTATATGTATATGTATATATATATATATATATATATAGTGAGAGTGAGTGAGAGAGAGATAGAGGTTAGACAATATGTACCAATGGACATATGTATTATGCGTGTCGACCATTAAAATGTCACATGTGAAGTTAATAAAATCCAACCATATGGATTGATTCAACACTATATAGGTTATTTGTATTAAAAAATCACAACCATGTCTGATATAGATCGAGAGATATAGCAGTATATCATCCAATGATTTTTGCAATTTCCGCAACTTACCGCTGATTAGAAAATATACACTTTATTTCATTAGAGTTCTAAAAATATCAAATTGTGGTGATTTTTGATATACATCCTATCTAAGGGGTATACATAACATACATAAGGTTGGATTATTCAATATAAAATTGCAATAATCATAAGTGTAGATGGGGACATGTAAACTACATGTACTCAGTACACAATTCTTTGATATATATATATATATATATATATATATATATATATATCAAAGAGTGTAAAAGTTAATAGCCATAAAAATTAAACTATTAAAAAGTTACATAATACTTCATATACAATTGTTCTTCACTATAAAAGGTGGCATGACAAAATAAAAAGCTATACACCTTATAACATGTAAGGCCAATTGCAGACGACAACCTAGTCATTCCAAGCTATATTAAAATCCACATTTTGTTTATGATCTATTTGAGTCCATGCTCTCTGAAGATCTTACACAAGTGTGCTTTTGGGAGCCACACCAACAAAAGATAAAAAAGGTATAAGTCAGAACATAACTGAGTACGTTCATAGTTAAAATGTTTGGGCGTTATAATGGGTCACAAGTGCAAAAAGGGCATTCCTAAGCAAGGAGAGGGATACCAACATACTGGTAGGTTCCAAAAGAATCAACTAAAAAAATGTGGCATTGAACTTTTAGATGATACTTTAGATCAACATTCTTGCCATAATAATCATTCACCATATAAAAATAATAACTATTTTGCAAGCATAAACAATGTGGACTAATTATATCTCAAATAGGATTATAACACCATAGGATTTTTCTAAAAAGTAAGGTTGGAAACTCACACCTGGGTGGAATAAGCACACACTATATATGTATGGTTGTACATAAGTACGACTGCTTTAGATATCTTTGTCAAAAAATTTAGCATGCATAATAAAGTGGCAATGTTAAACATCCCAATCATAAATCACATCAAGTATTTAAAGGGCATAGAAGGAGGGATCAAAAGACCCATAATAAGATGATATCTCAATATTCACAGTTTGTCAAATGATATCAATTTAGGAAGACAAAACTTCAATCTAGATATAAAAAGGAGTGTTGTTCAATAATGTGCCTCATTGTAGGAAATCAAGAAGTATAGTTAATTACAGGCACAAACATAAAAAGGTATTCACGCATACCTGATCTTCATGACTAACCCTATCTCAAGGGGTGAAATTTACAAGTCTCCAAGAACTGACAATGAGAGAGCTATAAGGTACAATGTGTTGGGAAATAGGACAACAACATAGACAGTAGAAATAAAAAAATTATTCCCATATTCTCCATAAATTAGCGGACCACGTCAACAACTATATAATGTAAATGATGGTTTCAAGGATATACCTGGTCCTAGAGAAAGTCCAATGAGATACTCCTCGTCATTGTAGATGTACAACTATCTTCTAGTTACACAAGGACTCGTTGCGGTTACTCCATGGACAACAAACTCGAATGTCATCGTCTGCAACAACTCCTATCGCCACGAACTACTGGCTGACATTGTACTCCTTAGAGATGGGCAAAGGCCACCTCACCTCTAGAGAAGTCCACATGGATCGCCTAGAACTCCTTTCATCCTACTAGAACGGACAAGAAGGAGTTGTCCCTCCCATTGGTATACTAGTCACAAACCTGCTCTCCCACAATAATTCTCATTTGTTATCTCCCTTGATATCCCTCCCTAGTGGGATAGGACTTACTTGGGCTCTCTTGGTTACCACAATCAGTGAGGACAACAATTATCAGAGCAACTGATTCTCAATTGTGTGCGTTGAGAAGTCCCCAGTAACGTCTATTTATAAGAGGAGTTTGGGTCAGGGTTCCCAGTCTGTGCGGGAGTGGAAGGGACCAGAAGATCATGAAATTTTGCAACATTTCAGTCTCGAACAGGTTCAAAAGTGAGACTGTCAGTTGGCTTAGTGAACCGATTGTTTCGCATGTTTCTGAATCACATATGTATTTGGCAATTCTATTTCAATTAATGCCTGACATGATGTCAGCACTATTCCTTGATGCAATCAAATTACATCTCGAATCGATCGTCTCACTGAACGAGACAGTCATTTCATGACCACCAACCGATAAGCTCACTCAGTGAACTGGTCCATTGGTGCCCAGTTCGTGCAGAACTCAACCAATACAATATCCAATCAACCTGACACTCCAACTAACTATTTCATCACATGAGATGATTGGTTGGGAGTCCTGTTAGTTGATTTGTTGTGTGAATTGAATACCTAAACTCTTTAGTAACCATCCAATCAGAATTTAAGATCAAACTCCTCTTCTAGGTCATGTCCTATGTGTGTGGCCCTATAGGTCTGTTGACTCAAGGTCAATTAGGTCAATGTTGACTCACGTCTAAATTGACTAAACCCATGTTTTGATGATGACTAACCATTCCACATATTGGTGTCTAATGTCTCTACTTGAGTGATTTCAGATTAGGTATAGACACACTACAATTGCCCTAATTTGCACATATCAAATTGGAGAAAAGACAAGTCAAAGTCATACAAGTGCACGTTTTTGTAATATGATGTAAATCCATTAGAATCATGTTGTAAATCACTTATAATGATTGTATGACTTGTAATTAATCTTATAAAAATATCAGCAACACTTAGATCGAATATTAAAGCACTTTAGATGCAACTTTGAAAATTGATTACAAACACTTTGTCGATCGAGTTTCCCAGCTTAAAAACTCGACCGATCATCCTTGATCAATTTTCTAAAGATTACATCGGTCGAGTTGTGTTTACACAAAACTCGATCGATGGAGTAACTGACCAAATCGATTTTCATTGGTCGGTTGAGTTTCCTCAGGACAAACTCGACCGATGGTCTGAATATCGGCTTTGTCTTTTACTCTATCGGTCGAGTTACCCTTATAGAAACTCGATCGATTGCACTGTACGGAAAAGTGCAGAAAAGTGCTTCTAGCCGTTGTGGAGTTGCAACAAGTGAAAATAGATCCATTGCAAGCCACAAAATGGCTAGTTTTCTTTCTCAAGTGCTCCCAAAGGCTAAGAGGCATCCCCAACTATAAATAGGACCCCTTGGGCTTCATTCCAAGGTTGAACATTCATTGCAAACTCTATGTGAGGTTCCAATTCTATAGTTGAGTGCTTCCTACAGTATCCTCTCTCTCTCTCTAAGCTTAATCACTTTCTATATCCATTAGAGTGAGTAGTAAATCTGTAAGAGAGATAGTCCTACATGTACATCTTGTGAGGCTCTCACTTCCACCACCTCCTTATCTCTCTTTTCAATCATGAAGATGAAGGTTCTCTCTCTTGTTCAAGAGAGGTGAAGAAGAACAAGGGAAGGAGTCCCTTGGTGAAGATCAAGGCTGAAGACTTGGATCTAGAGTGGGTAAGCCCTTGGAGAAGGCAAAAGACTCCTTGCTCAAGTAGGTAAGTCCTTGGTGGAAGCTTCTCCGAGTGAAGGTGAAGTCAAAAGCTGAAGATCCAAGAAGAGTGGGTAATCCCTGCAAGGCTGAAGACTTGTGCAAGAGTGGGTAAGTCCTTAGAGAAGGCCGAAGACTCTTACAAAGTGGGTAAGTCCTTGGTAAGGTTGAAGACTCTTTGTATTGGATAGGTAAGTCTTTTGTTTGGTCATGCATTGTATGTCTTATGAATGAATATAAGAGTGCAATAGTTTGGAAGTCCTAGAGGTTGACCTCTCTAGGAAAGTGGACTGACACACTTCTAGTTTGAAGTGTGGAACCACTCTATATAGCTTCTCTCTTGGTATATGTTCAATCTCTCTCATCCTTGCTATGCATGTTTTAGTTGCACTCAAATTACCTAGTAAGCAACCTTATCTTGTCATATATCTTGAAGGTTTAATGAATTTTGTTTAACTGCTTTCAGCTCTATTCACCCCCCTCTAGAGCATCTGATCACCCATCTAGGATCCAATAATTGGTATCAGAGTGGGTCTTCTCCAATCATACTTCAACAAGTAGGATAAGATGGGTGACTACCTAGGAGGGAGATTCTCGACCAGCCTTCCAATCTTTGATGGGAGAAATTTCCTCTATTGGAGAAGAAGGCTTCAATTCTACATCCAAGGATCAAGTCTTGAGATGTGGCAAATGGTGAAAATCCCATACATGCTACCAAAGACAAAGATTGAAGAATGGGATGAAGCTACCTTGAAGAAAGCAACCTTGAATGCTAGAGCCATGCACATCCTCTATGCCTCCATGACCCCCACCGAGTTCAACCGGATTTCTTCATGTGAAACAGCATATGAGGTATGGAGAAAGCTTTACATCACTTATGAAGGGACAGATCAAGTGAAGGAAAGCAAAGTCTACATGCTCAAAGGGCTGATTGAGAACTTCAAGATGGGAAAGGAGGAGAGCATAGCCAACATGTACTCAAGGCTCGACACCATTTTGAATGGTCTTTCTATTCTAGGACATCCTATGTCTAGTGGAGAGATCAACTCAAAGATCCTTAGAACTCTTCCCAAGCAGTGGGAACCCAAGGTGACTTCCATTGAAGAAGCAAGGTCTCTTAGGGATATTTCTATTGAAGAGCTCATTGGAAATCTACAAGCACATGAAGCTACACTTGACAAGAGGGAGGAAGTAGAAAGACAAGAGAAGAAAGAGCTAAAGAGAATGAAGAAGGCTGAAATAAAGGCTCAAATTGAAGCTATAATGGAACAAGTCTCTCCATCCTCTGAAGCTAAAGAAGATGCCATGTACTCCAAGGGTAAACTCTACAAAGGCAAGTCATCCTCCATCCGGTGCTTCACATGTGGAAAGAAGGGTCACTACAAGGAAGATTGCCCACAAGGCAAAAAGACCCATCTTCACAAGAAGAAATGACAATCAAGCTCAAGTGGCTCCTCCAACTCAAGATCAAGTGAAGATTCAAGTGAAGGATCAAGCTCAAGCTCTAGTGATGAAGGAGAATGCGATTTTGCTCTTATAGCATTAACAAGTGAAGACTCAAGTGAGGTAAATCTAAACTATTTGATAAAAAATCTTTGATTGCTATTATTCATGATATTTGTGCCTCTCTTAAGTCTTCTAAAAGGAAAAAGAAAAAGCTTGCTAAAATTGTTGATTATTTGAATGTAGAATTAGATGATCTTGAACATGCTAATTCTTGCTTGCTTGATGATAAAAATGATTGTCTTAGCCAAGTAGACTCTCTTAAACTTGAAAATGCTAGTTTGCTTGATAAGATTAGATTTCTAGAAGCTCAACCTCTTATGACTAGTTCTAATGAAGATCATACCTTAATTGTTGATTCTCTCATTCATGATATTGATGTTCTTAAATCTGAAAACAAGGACAAAAATTTTGTTTTTCATGAATTAGAAATAGAAAATGCCTCCTTGCTTGCTAAAATCAATGGGCATGAATCTTGTTCTAGTTCTACAAGTAGAGACAATGATGTTGCTGCTCTTCATATTGATAGAGATTCTTATTTAACTAAAGCTCTTTGCTTAGAAAATGATCTTTTGCATGCTAGAGATAATATTAATAATTTGTCTTCTACTATTGCTTCTCTTAAGCATGGTAATGACAGTTTGAGATCATCCTTGCAATGATTCTTAGTTGGTAAAAAGAGTCTTAATGACATCCTACACCATACTACTAAACAAATTGGTAGATATGGTTTAGGGTATGATAGTAGTCAAGGGAACAACAAAGGTAAAAGACCTCCAATCTTCCATGGAGAATCCTCTAGTTCCAAGACTATGGGCACATGAAACTATTGCAATGAAATTGGTCATTATTCTACTTGTTGTCCTTTTAGGAAAGCACCCAAGAGAAATAGGACTTGGGTTGCTAAGCTAACCCCTCCAGACCCAAAAATATGATTGGGGACCATTTCATCTTTCTTCTTATAGGTACTTGCAAATGGATTGACTTGAGCTATTGAATTGCAAATTGACTTCTCAATCCACATGAAAGAAGAAAGGTGAGATGTGTAGAGGGTGACAACAAGTGGAAAAGGAATGGTAAGAACAAAGGTAAAGTTTTTATTGCTTATAACCATCTCTAACTTATTTTTGTCAAGTTAATGTGCACTATACATATGGTTTTTGAGTCAAAAGTGGTATTTTGTGTTTCTCTTCACACTATTGCTAAAAAACTATTTCTAATGCTTCTATAGTGCATTACTAACTTGCTTAGACATGTTTGGATGTGGTTTGTATATTTAGCATGCCTTTAAATATGTTTTTATAAAATATATGTGCTTTCTGACAGCTGCTCTGTCAGTTGAGTTTGTCCTGGTTGAAACTCGACTGATAGGAACCAATGGGTGTTGCCAATAGTTGTCATCGGTCGAGTTGTAAATGCACATAACTCGACCGATAACACTGTGCATAGAATATACATTTGGCTTATTGAGTGAGAATTTCCCTCTCAACTAGATTTTCTCAACAAATAGCCTTATTCTTTGGCACTCTCTTTTGGTACCTTTATATATGCATATTGCCTTGTTCTAAATTGTCTATCTTGCTTACAACTCTATCTCTCAAATTTCTCTAAATTGGTATACCTATATCTTGCAATTACTTGCTTTGAGTTGTTTGGCAGGTCTTGATGATGATCTCTTTGGATCTCTTGGTTGTGTCTAAATATTGCTTCCGTTGTTCTCTAACTTGCTATATCTGTATAGGTGTATATCTTGTGTTGATACAACCTTGAGGTTCTTAGTGGTAATCATCTTTTGGTAAGGATGCATATTTGTATATGAGTTATATCCTTTCATGCTTCTAAAATTGCACATCTCTTTGTTTGGATATATCTCTACATCTACTCATAGCTTGCTTCATCTTGTGTATCTTTTGGTATCTATTGCTATGATCTAGATCCTACTAGTAGTCCTTACTTGTGATATCATCTACTAGTAGTTCATATACATGTAGTTCTAACCTTGTTTATAATTGACATCTTTGCTCATCTATATGCTATGCTTGTATCTTGTCTCATACATGCTCAAGATTGTTCCTTGAATTGCATATCTACTATCTTGAGTTGCTTGCATAACATTGTGATGCAGGGTACATAGATCTACATTATATGTAGAAATTGGAGTATTTTTGGATTTTATGCAGATTTTGCTCCAGTTTCAGTTTTTGGTGCAAGACTAGTGTTTTTCATGCAGAAACAACCTTCTAAGAAAGACTCATGGCTTTGCGATGAGCTCTGATGGTTTTTGGTCAAATTCCGTCATCTTGAGGGTCAAAATTATGTTTTATTGTTTTTCTACAGCACCTTATCTTGCTTTTTGGGTTGTTCAAGTATATGCTTTAACTTGCTTTTCTTTCTATGCTTGGACAAGCCCCTATATGTGCTCTTCTACTCTCCAAATATATATTTGTGTTCTCTCCTTTCTCTTTAACTAGTGATGTTTCTTATTTCTTCATAAACCCACTTTTTGAAATGACAAATGGGGAGAAATGTATGTCTTCTTTTAAAAGAGGAAGAAGGCATGTCTTACATGAAAAGGAGAAGCATGTGCATGTAAAGGGGAGAAGGTAAATGGGAGAAGACATATATGTGTAGAACATATATGAGTAGAAGACATAGTATTCTATAAATGTTATGAAAGCTAACCATGCAGGAGAAATAGCATCAATTGAGGGGGAGTATGAAAACTCCATGCACATCAATTGAGGGGGAGCATATGAACTCAATTCTATTGAAAACCCTAGGTTTCTCCAAAAGTATGACTTTACTTAAAAGCTTTCAATACATTTATGGAATGGTTTGTCATCTTCAAAAAGGGGGAGATTGTTGACTCAAGGTCAATTACGTCAATGTTGACTCACGTCTAAATTGACTAAACCCGTGTTTTGATGATGACTAACCATTCCACATATTGGTGTCTAATGTCTCTACTTGAGTGATTTCAGATTAGGTATAGACACACTACAATTGCCCTAATTTGCACATATCAAATTGGAGCATATCCATTAGAATCATGTTGTAAATCACTTGTAATGATTGTATGACTTGTAATTAAGCTTAGAAAAATATCAGGAACACTTAGATCGAATATTAGAGCACTTTAGATGCAACTTTAAAAATTGATTACAGGCACTTTGTCGATCGAGTTTCCCATCCTGAAAACTCGACCGATCATCCTTGATCAATTTTCTAAAGATTGCATCGGTCGAGTTGTGTTTATACAGAACTCGACCGATGGAGTAACTGACCAAATCGATTTTCATTGGTCGGTCGAGTTTCCTTAGGACAAACTCGACCGATGGTCTGAATATCGGCTTTGTCTTTTACTCTATC
Organism: Alisma plantago-aquatica; assembly: GCA_963693085.1. NCBI lineage: Eukaryota > Viridiplantae > Streptophyta > Magnoliopsida > Alismatales > Alismataceae > Alisma > Alisma plantago-aquatica. The sequence continues at coordinate 1,135,413,880 of OY856409.1, forward strand.
GGTCGAGTTACCCTTATAGAAACTCAACCGATTGCACTGTACGGAAAAGAGCAGAAAAGTGCTTCTAGCCATTGTGGAGTTACAACAAGTGAAAATAGATCTGTTGCAAGCCACAAAATGGCTAGTTTTCATTCTCAAGTGTTTCAAAAGGCTAAGAGGCATCCCCAAATATAAATAGGACCCCTTGGGCTTCATTCCAAGGTTGAGCATTCATTGCAAACTCTATGTGAGGTTCCTATTCTATAGTTGAGTGCTTCCTACAACCTCCTCTCTCTCTCTAAGCTTAATCACTTGCTACATCCATTAGAGTGAGTAGGAAATATGTAAGAGAGCTAGTCCTACATGTACATCTTGTGAGGCTGTCACTTCCACCACCTCCTTATCTCTCTTTTCAATCATGAAGATGAAGGTTCTCTCTCTTGTCCAAGAGAGGTGAAGAAAAACAAGGGAAGGAGTCCCTTGGTGAAGATCAATGATGAAGACTTGGAGCTAGAGTGGGTAAGCCCTTGGAGAAGGCAAAAGAATCCTTGCTCAAGTAGGTAAGTCCTTGGTGGAAGCTTCTCCGAGTGAAGGTGAAGTCAAAAGCTGAAGATCCAAGAAGAGTGGGTAATCCCTGCAAGGCTGAAGACTTATGCAAGAGTGGGTAAGTCCTTAGAGAAGGCCGAAGACTCTTGCAAAGTGGGTAAGTCCTTGGTAAGGTTGAAGACTCTTTGTATTGGATAGGTAAGTCTTTTGTTTGGTCATACATTGTATGTATTATGAATGAATATAAGAGTGCAATAGTTTGGAAGTCCTAGAGGTGGACTTCTCTAGGCAAGTGGACTGACACACTTCTAGTTTGAAGTGTGGAACCACTCTAGATAGATTGTCTCTTGGTATATGTTCAATCTCTCTCATCCTTGCTATGCATATTTTAGTTGCACTCAAATTACCTATTTAGCAACCTTATCTTGTCATATATCTTGAAGGTTTAATGAATTTTGTTTAAGTGCTTTCAGCTCTATTCACCCCCCTCTAGAGCATCTGATCACCCATCTAGGATCCAACAATTGGTATCAGAACGGGTCTACTCCAAGCATACTTCAACAAGTAGGAGAAGATGGGTGACTACCTAGGAGGGAGATTCTCGACCAGCCTTCCAATCTTTGATGGGAGAAATTTCCTCTATTGGAAAAGAAGGCTTCAATTCTACATCCAAAGATCAAGTCTTGAGATGTGGCAAATGGTGAACAGCCCATACATGCTACCAAAGATAAAGATTGAAGAATGGGATGAAGCTACCTTGAAGAAAGTAATTTTGAATGCTAGAGCCATGCACATCCTCTATGCCTCCATGACCCCCACCGAGTTCAACTAGATTTCTTCATGTGAAACAGTCTATTAGGTATGGAGAAAGCTTTGCATCACTTATTAAGGGACAGATCAAGTGAAGGAAAGCAAAGTCTACATGCTTAAAGGGCTGCTTGAGAACTTCTAGATGGGAAAGGAGGAGAGCATAGCCAACATGTACTCAAGGCTCAACACCATTTTGAATGGTCTTGCTATTCTAGGACATCCTATTTATAGTGGAGAGATCAACTCAAAGATCCTTAGAACTCTTCCCAAGCGGTGGGAACCCTATGTGACTTCCATTGAAGAAGCAAGGTCTCTTAGGGATATTTCTATTGAAGAGCTCATTGGAAATCTACAAGCACATGAAGCTACACTTGACAAGAGGGAGGAAGTAGAAAGACAAGAGAAGAAATAGCTAAAGAGAATGAAGAAGGCTGAAATGAAGGCTCAAATTGAAGCTATCATGGAACAAGTCTCTCCATCCTCTCAAGCTAAAGAAGATGCCATGTACTCCAAGGATAAACTCTACAAAGTCAAGTCCTCCTCAATCCGGTGCTTCACATGTGGAAAGAAGGGTTACCACAAGGAAGATTGCCCACAAGGCAAAAAGACCCATCTTCACAAGAAGAAATGGCAAACAAGCTCAAGTGGCTCCTCCAACTCAAGCTCAAGTGAAGATTCAAGTGAAGGATCAAGCTCAAGCTCTAGTGATGAAGGAGAATGCCATTTTGCTCTTATAGCATCAACAAGTGAAGACTCAAGTGAGGTAAATATAAACTCTTTAGATAAAGAATCTTTGATTGCTATTATTCATGATATTTGTGCCTCTCTTAAGTATTCTAAAAGGAAAAAGAAAAAGCTTGCTAAAATTGTTGATAATTTAAACATAGAATTAGATGATCTTGAACATGCTAATTCTTGCTTGCTTGATGATAAAAATGATTGTCTTAGCCAAGTAGACTCTCTTAAACTTGAAAATGCTAGTTTTCTTGATAAGATTAGATTTCTAGAAGCTCAACCTCTTATGACTAGTTCTAATGAAGAGCATACCTTAATCGTTGATTCTCTCATGCATGATATTGATGTTCTTAAATTTGAAAACAAGGACAAAGATTTTGTTTTGCATGAATTAGAAATAGAAAATGCCTCCTTGCTTGCTAAAATCAATGGGCATGAATCTTATTCTAGTTCTACAAGTAGAGAGAATGATGTTGATGCTCTTCATATTGATAGAGATTCTTATTTAACTAAAGCTCTTTGCTTAGAAAATGATCTTTTGCATGCTAGAGATAATATCAATAATTTGTCTTCTACTATTGCTTCTCTTAAGCATGATAATGACAGTTTGAGATCATCCTTGCAAAGATTCTTAGTTGGTAAAAAGAGTCTTAATGACATCCTACACCATACTACTAAACAAATTGGTAGACATGGTTTAGGGTATGATAGTAGTCAAGGGAACAACAAAGGTAAAAGACCTCCAATCTTCCATGGAGAATCCTCTAGTTCCAAGACTATGGGCACATGCAACTATTGCAATGAAATTGGTCATTATTCTATTTGTTGTCCTTTTAGGAAAGCACCCAAGAGCAATAGGACTTGGGTTGATAAGCTAACCCCTCCAGACCCAAAAATATGATTGGGGACCATTTCATCTTTCTTCTTGTAGGTACTTGCAAATGGATTGACTTGAGCTATTGAATTGCAAATTGACTTCTCAATCCACATGAAAGAAGAAAGGTGAGATGTGTATAGGGTGAAAACAAGTGGAAAAGGAATGGTAAGAACAAAGGTAAAGTTTTTATTGCTTATAGCCATCTCTAACTTGTTTTTGTCAAGTTAGTGTGCACTATACATATGATTTTTGAGTCAAAAGTGGTATTTTGTGTTTCTCTTCACACTCTTGCTCAAAAACTGTTTCTAATTCTTCTATAGTGCATTACTAACTTGCTTAGACATGTTTGGATATGGTTTGTATATTTAGCATGCCTTTAAATAAGTTTTTATGAAATATATGTGCTTTCTGAAAACTGCTCTGTCGGTCGAGTTTGTCCTGGTTGAAACTCAACCGATAGGCACCAATGGGTGTTGCCAGCAGTTGTAATCGGTCGAGTTGTAAATGCACATAACTCGACCGATAACACTGTGCATAAAATATACATTTGGCTTATTGAGTGAGAATTTCCCTCTCAAATAGATTTTCTCAACCAATAGCCTTATTCTTTGGCACTCTCTTTTGGTACCTTTATATATGCATATTGCCTTGTTCTAAATTGTCTATCTTGCTTATAACGCTATCTCTCAAATTGCTCTAAATTGGTATACCTATATCTTGCAATTACTTGCTTTGAGTTGTTTGGCAGGTCTTGATGATGATCTCTTTGGATCTCTTGGTTTTGTCTAAAAATTGCTTCCGTTGTGCTCTAACTTGCTACATCTATATAGGTGTATATCTTGTGTTGATCCAACCTTGTGGTTCTTAGTGGTAATCATCTTTTGGTAAGGATGCATATTTGTATGTGAGTTATATCCTTTCATGCTTCTAAAATTGCATATCTCTTTGTTTGGATATATATCTACATCTACTCATAGCTTGCTTCATCTTGTGTATCTTTTGGTATCTCTTGCTATGATCTAGATCCTACCAGTAGTCCTAACTTGTGATATCATCTACTAGTAGTTCATATACATGTAGTTCTAACCTTGTTTATAATTGGCATCTTTGCTCATCTATATGCTATGCTTGTATCTTGTCTCATACATGCTCAAGATTGTTCCTTGAATTGCATATCTACTATCTTGAGTAGCTTGCATAACATTGTGATGCAGGGTACATAGATCTACATTATATGTAGAAATTGGAGTATTTTGGATTTTATGCAGATTTTGCTCCAGTTTCAATTTTTGGTGCAAGACTAGTGTTTTTCATGCAGAAACAACCTTCTGAGAAAGACTCATTGCTTTACGATGAGCTCTGATGGTTTTTGGTCAAATTTCGTCATCTTGAGGGTCAAAATTATGTTTTATTATTTTTCTACAACACCTTATCTTGCTTTTTGGGTTGTTCAAGTATATGCTTTAACTTGCTTTTCTTTCTATGCTTGGACAAGCCCCTATCTGTGCTCTTCTACTCTCCTTATATATATTTGTGTTCTCTTCTTTCTCTTTAACAAGTGATGTTTCTTATTTCTTCATAACCCCACTTTTTGAAATGACAAAGGGGGAGAAAGGTATGCCTTCTTTTAAAAGAGGAAGAAGGCATGTCTTACATGAAGAGGAGAAGCATGTTCATGTAAAGGGGAGAAGGTAAATGGGAGAAGACATATATGTGTAGAACATATATGAGTATAAGACATAGTATTCTATAAATGTTATGAAAGCTAACCATGCAGGAGAAATAACATCAATTGAGGGGGAGTATGAAAACTCCATGCACATCAATTGAGGGGGAGCATATGAACTCAATTCTATTGAAACCTCTAGGTTTTTCCAAAGGCATGACTTTACTTAAAAGCTTTTAATACATTTATGGAATGGTTTGTCATCTTCAAAAAGGGGGAGATTGTTGACTCAAGGTCAATTAGGTCAATGTTGACTCACGTCTAAATTAACTAAACCCGTGTTTTGATGATGACTAACCATTCCACATATTGGTGTCTAATGTCTCTACTTGAGTGATTTCAGATTAGGTATAGACACACTACAATTGCCCTAATTTGCACATATCAAATTGGAGAAAAGACAAGTCAAAGTCATACAAGTGCACATTTTTGTAATATGATGTAAATCCATTAGAATCATGTTGTAAATCACTTGTAATGATTGTATGACTTGTAATTTAGCTTAGAAAAATATCAGGAACACTTAGATCGAATATTATAGAACTTTAGATGCAACTTTGAAAATTGATTACAGGCACTTTTTCGGTCAAGTTTCCCAGCATGAAAACTCGACCGATCATCCTTGATCAATTTTCTAGAGATTGCATCGGTCGAGTTGTGTTTACACAGAACTCGACTGATGGAGTAACTGACCAAATCGATTTTCATTGGTCGGTCGAGTTTCCTCAGGACAAACTCGACCGATGGTCTGAATATCGACTTTGTCTTTTACTCTATCGGTCGAGTTACCCTTATAGAAACTCGACCGATTGCACTGTACGGAAAAGTGCAGAAAAGTGTTTCTAGCCATTGTGGAGTTGCAACAAGTGAAAATAGATCCGTTGCAAGCCACAAAACGGCTAGTTTTCATTCTCAAGTGTTACCAAAGGCTAAGAGGCATCCCCAGCTATAAATAGGACCCCTTGGGCTTCATTCCAAGGTTGAGCATTCATTGCAAACTCTATGTGAGGTTCCTATTCTATAGTTGAGTGCTTCCTACAGCCTCCTCTCTCTCTCTAAGCTTAATCACTTGCTACATCCATTAGAGTGAGTAGGAAATCTGTAAGAGAGCTAGTCCTACATGTACATCTTGTGAGGCTCTCACTTCCACCACCTCCTTATCTCTCTTTTCAATCATGAAGATGAAGGTTCTCTCTCTTGTCCAAGAGAGGTGAAGAAGAACAAGGGAAGGAGTCCCTTGGTGAAGATCAAGGCTGAAGACTTGGAGCTAGAGTGGGTAAGCCCTTGGAGAAGGCAGAAGACTTCTTGCTCAAGTAGGTAAGTCCTTGGCGGAAGCTTCTTCGAGTGAAGGTGAAGTCAAAAGCTGAAGATCCAAGGAGAGTGGGTAATCCCTGCAAGGCTGAAGACTTGTGCAAGAGTGGGTAAGTCCTTAGAGAAGGCCGAAGACTCTTGCAAAGTGGGTAAGTCCTTGGTAAGGTTGAAGACTATTTGTATTGGATAGGTAAGTCTTTTGTTTGGTCATGCATTGTATGTCTTATGAATGAATATAAGAGTGCAATAGTTTGGAAGTCCTAGAGGTTGACCTCTCTAGGCAAGTGGACTGACACACTTCTAGTTTGAAATGTGGAACCACTCTAAATAGCTTGTCTCTTGGTATATGTTCAATCTCTCTCATCCTTGCTATGCATGTTTTAGTTGCACTCAAATTACCTATTTAGCAACCTTATCTTGTCATATATCTTGAAGATTTAATGAATTTTGTTTAAGTGCTTTCAGCTCTATTCACCCCCCCTCTAGAGCATCTGATCACCCATCTAGGATCCAACAAGGTCCACATATTACGTTGGTAGTGAATGTCCATAACTAATTACAACATCAAAAGTAAAGAGTGGTGCCTATTCGTACATCATTCGCACCCAAGTAAATGGAAAGTTGTGGAACAACTTCAACCTACAATCTTTGCTTAGTGTTTTAGTGTTTGTATAATTCCTTTGTCTCTAATATCCAAATTGAACTCAAGTCTTGGATCTGTCATCCTCTTCAATAATCAATCTATGTTTCTTTCTATGGAAGACTGTATGAGATATGTGTAAGCTCAATATCATATATTGACGCACATGTACATGGCCATGCATTTCTCAATCTCTCTAACTCAAGTGGTATAGGATATCATACTCCCATACGAGGGATAAATCCCATCTACATCACTCACAATCAGTCTCCGTGTGTCAAAATCACCCAATCATCACCTTTATAATATCCTAATTCAGGATTACATTTGATGATGTCAAAGTATATTGAATGACATATGATGAGTGTGGTGACTTTAGGTCTAAGAATCACAATCACTACCATCACTATGAGAGCTAACTATGACCACCATAACAATGGTTTCCATGTTTGGGTCTCATGGTGGGTCTGTTAGATACACTATTCTCTAACATGTATCCCTGTGCTTGATTTGATATCGCCATATCATGACTAATGAGATTCAGTCATCAACCAACACACACTCTAGTCGTATGTGTTATTGTTGTCTATCAACCTTCCACAATGACATCCGACTAGGGACATAATGAGAATGTATACTCTTAACATATGTATAATATTATTCTTCAAGTCACGTACTTAAGACATACGCCATCGAGTAATATCATCCTCTAGACATTTATTATTTACTTCATTATCTCATCACTAAATAAAACATAATAAATTGTAATCTTGACTTTTGTTAATAATGAAATCATTTACACATTAGTATCATTACAATCATCATATGATTGACTCTCTGGGCATACATATCAACAGACTCCCACTTGCGCTTAGAGCCAATCAACTATGAATTGTATTCCAAGTGTTCTAACATGTCAATCATGCTTCTGCTGTGAAAGTGCCTTTATCATGGGATCAACAATATTGTTCTAGTTGGCACTCTATAAATCTTTACATCTCCTTGATGTACAATCTCTCATATGATATGGAACTACCTTTGTATATGCTTTGAGTGATGATGTGATCCAGGTTTCTTAGCTTGTGCAATAGCTCCATTATTGTCACAATATAGCTCAATAGCACCACTAATGCTTGGAATGACCCCAAGTTCAAAAATGAAATTCTTCATCCATACAACCTCCTTTGCTGCATTCGATGAAGCAATATACTCGACCTATTTTGTAGAATCAACAACTGTCTCTTGCTTGGAACTCGTCCAAATTATAGCTCTATTGTTTAGTTAGAACATGAATCCTGATTGCGATCTATAATCATCTTTATCAGTCTGGAAGCTTGCATCAGTGTAACCCTTTACCACCAACTCTTCCTTTCTGCCATAAACCAAGAATTGATCCTCAGTCCTTCTCAAGTACTTGAGGATGTTCTTCATGTTTGTCCAGTGAGAATCACATGGATCTGACTGATATCTACTCATGCTCAAGGAATATGAGACATTGGGACATGTATACTACATTGCATGCATGATTGATCCAAGGCATATGGAATCAAATTCATGTGATCCCTTTATTTATAAGAACTGGGACTTTGAGCTTTAGAGATGGTAACTCCATGTAGTATGGGCAGGTTTCCTCTGAGCTCTCCATGTTGAACCGCTTCAACCCTTTGTTAGTGTATGTGCTTTGACTTAGTCCAAGAAGCCTTTTAGATATATCTCTATAGATCTTAATTCCTAAGATGTAGGATGATTCTCCCAAGTCTTTAATAGAAAATGTATTTCCAAGCCATGTCTTTACCTTTGTAAAGTATGGATGTCATTCCCCATCAACAATATGTCATCTACATATAATATCAGGAATGTCACTATGCTCCCATAAACCTTCTTATACACACAAGATTCATATTCATTTTGAATAAATCCAAACTCTTTGACCGTCTCATCAAAATGAAGATTCTAGCTCCGAGATGCTTGCTTCAATCCATAGATTGACCTTTGTAGTTTATGAACTTTATTTGCATCCTTTGGATTTATAAAACCTTCAGTCTATGTCATATACACATCCTCAAGAAGATCCCCATTAAGGAATGCGATTTTAACATCCATCTGCCAAATTTCATAGTCATGATAAGCTACAATGGCAAGCATGATCCTGACGAACTTAACCATGGCCACTGGAGAAAAGGTTTCGTCATATTCAACACCTTGAACTTGTATGAAACCCTTTGTAACCAACCTACCCTTATAGGTTTGAAATTTTTGATTCATGTCAGTCTTCTTCTGGAAGACCCACTTACACTCTATAGGTTTAACCCCTTCAGATGGATCCATTAAGGTCCATAACTTTTTGGCATAAATGGATTCCATCTCAGATCTCATGACCTCAAGCCATTTCTCAGACTCTGGTCCCTCAATAGCATCTAGATAGGTTATTGGCTCATCATCTATGACCAATTCATTGCCTTACTAAGTCATAAGATATAAAAAATATCTCATGTTCAAGACGTGTCCTACTACATCTACGAGGTACCTGTGTTAAGGAATTTGAGTCTCCCTAACACTTTGTGATTCTCTTTATTCCTCTTATACATCTATTGGTTCAATGCTTTCTTGTTGGTCTTGAACCTCTTTGGGTTCCACTTTCCTCCCACTGATTCCTTTGAAAATAAATTTCTTTTCAAGGAATGCAACATCTCTGGCAACAAACACTTTGCTGTCAGATAGGGAATAAAAGTAATATCATCTTGTCTGCGTAGGATATCCAACAAAGTAACATTTATCAGACTTAGGGTCATCTTTTCAAAAACATTTTTCTAACATAAGTCTCACATCCCTAAATCCTCATAAAAGACATATTGGGACGCTTCCCAAACCATATCTCATATGGTGTCTTTTGAACCAATGGTACTCGGTTTAGTGTATACGCGGAGATTTCTAGAGCATACCCATAGAAAGTAGTCATAAGCTCATCTAAACTCATCATTGATCACACCATATCCAGTAATGTGCAATTCCTTCTTTCTGATACACCATTATGCTGAGGTGTTCCAGGTAGAGTCCATTGGGATACAATACCATGGGCTTTAAGAAGGTCCCCAAACTCTTGGTTCAAATATTCTCCACCTTGATTAGAATGAAGTGCCTTAATGGTTTTACCAAGTTGGTTTTGTACTTCATTTTTAAAATCCTTGAACCTGTCAAGAGTTTCTAACTTATGTTTCATTAAATAAACATAGCCATACCTACATAAGTCATTAGTGAATGTAATGAAGTGCTGATACCCACCTCTAGCTATTGTTTTAAAAGGTCCACATACATCAATATGTATGAGTCCTAATATATCACTAGCCCTTTCATTGTTACCAGTGAAAGGGGTCTTTGCCATCTTGCCAAATAAACAAGATTCACATGTCTCTATTGATTCAAAATCAAAACAATCCAAATACCCATCTTTATGGAGTCTAGATATGTGATTCTCATTTATGTTCCTTAGACGACAATGCCAAATGTATGTTTTGTTTGAGTCATTGAGTTTTAGTATTTTGATATTTATGTTGTATACTCATATCTTTATATCTAGCAAATAAATACCATAAGACATTGGGGCACTCTCATAAAAAATCCCATCTTTAGCAATATAACATTGACCATACAAGATACAAAAATGATGTTTATATTTATAGAAGGTACATAATAAGAATTCATTAACTCTATTATAAGCCCTATGGATAGAGATAATCTATATGTTCCAACTGCATTGTCCGCAACTCTTTTACCATTTGCAACGTGTTGTTCCACCTCCCCTTTTCCCAAATACCTACTTCCTTTCATATCCTACATATTTGAACATATCTAGTACCCGTGATGAAGAAGTAGATAGATTTATCTCAATAATGTATATACCTAAAGTGGAGATCACCATCCCCATCTTCTTCTTCCTGAATGCCTTCAAGTACAAAGGATAAGTTCCTCTTATACTTTTTTTTCTCCTCGTCTTGAGTGTTGAAGATTTGTATTTGGGCTTGGCCTTAGAACTCTTCACATCTTTGCTTTCATCCTTGGACACATCTCTATTGATCATCATCACATATTTACCCTTCTTCATTCTTGCTTCAACATGTATCAATATACCAAGCAAATCTGACATCGGTCTGGCCATATTAATAAATAAAGTGGCTATATCATTCTGGCAATGTCTTTAGAATCATATCGGTGGTCAACTCTTGGCTCTGAGTGAATCCCCATTCTTCAAGATGATACACATGTCCAATCATATTGAGCACATGTTCTTCTACTGAGATTTCCTTTGTCATATTAGACTCAAGTAGCTTATGATATCATCCCTTTCTTGCTTTGTAAGGCCTAGGTTCACTTTCTTAAATTGCGTTACCATCTCAATAATACCCATGTCCTCGCACTGCTCATGCAACTAAGCATAAGGTACTTTATCTTCAAGGCATCATTGGCATGCTTCCAATAAGCATCCACCTTTTCCCTAGGCGCATCAGGAGTAGGAAGTTACAACAACCAACTACTGGATTAAAAATGGGGGGGGGCATAGTAACTTGTGTCTGAAAAAAATAATAGGAATGTTTCTAATAGGTACATTAGCCATTCTAAACATTTTTTGGTAATTATCTTCCACATCATTCATTACGAATTCTTATCATAGCTTTCCAAGATCTCCTTATGCAACTGATCATACTTCCTTTTTTTGTCTTAACCTTCTCCCCACTTTCATTTTCCTGTTTACTTCCTTTCTCCTTAGATTTCCCTCCATGAAACATACATTCCCAAGCTTTTCTTTCTATCTATGACTTCCTCTATGGTACAATTTCTATACCACTGTTTGGTAATTCTAAGATCATTGGAACATCTTATGTTTTCATCCTAGCCTCAATCCTTGGTGCTATCATGAATATGTCATCATTAATATACCTTTCTAAAAAGTCTTCTAAAAATGCCACATCTGCTTAAGATGAGACATTATTATGCAAATGCAGTTGTTGTCATCATTTCGAGTTGATTTTTGTTTAGCACCAAACTTCTTTGAATATTGTTATAATTCTTGACATCAGTGGTATAGAATATGTGTACCTATTTTAAGATTAAAATATGATGTTACTTACTTACTTAGCACTTATTATGATATGTAAGTCAATTCTTCCTAGTAAATTATTATGTTCATTCCAAATTTTACTTTATGTGTTAATTAGTTAATTTTTATATTTAATAGTTACCATTTGCATCCACTTATTACCTCTTCAACCTAATAGTTAATTTTTGTATTAATCCTTTACTTCCTATAATTAATACTTACTTCTTACAAAGAATATTACTTTGTATTTGTAGTATTTATTTTTAGTATCAAACTGAAGCATTTATTCTACATATTTTACTTTTATATGCATTTGATATATTTTCTAATGATTACTTACTTTTGATAATCTTTTTTTACATTTTTCACTTAATGCATTTCTTGTTGTAGTGATTTATTACTTTTTTATCCAAATAGGTACATTCATTATACAAATAGTTATTTTATGCATTGATTAGTTACTTTTAATTTTTATTTGTTACTTTATGTCATCAAATCTTACATTTTGTAATAAAAAACTGTGTTTTTATGTGTATTAGTTATTTTTGGTTCGCTATTATTTATTTAGATATAATATAATTATTGTTTAGATAAAATCAAGTGTAATACTGACTCCTAAAGGACTATTACCTTCTACACATTTTCTCACCCCTTTACCTTTGTTATTCTCTTTCACAATCATTTTCTTATTTTCCTCTTGTGTTTCTTATACAAACCCTAAATGGGTTATGTCATCATTTCATGATCTACTCCCAAACTCTTCTTCAACATCATCAGACACATGACTCTCTACATCAACCTCTCTATCATCAACTTTATCCCCTTGTTTTCCTTCATGCATTGTTATTCTTACATCCCATGCAACTTTTTTAGATTGTTTCCCATGTTTGTTCTCTTCATCTTCTGCTTCTTCTTCATTACCCTCATCTTCAACACTAGCACTCTTCTGTATCTTTTTGCTATCCTGCTTCTTACCTTTCTTTGTAGTCCTTTTTGTGTCTTCTACATTATCTTTAACACCTTCTTGCATGACATTCTCTTCCTGTGTACTCTTTGCAATGTCATCGTCTTAAATATTATCCACATCATCATGATTCTTTGATACATTAGTACTTGCTTTACTTACTTTCACCTTGCACTTTATCTTCATAGCAGTTACATTTACTCCAGGATGACCGTTGCCCCACTCTAGTTGTAGGAACTTGAACACCATAGAAGTCAATTGTCAGGGCAGAGAACATAGGCATAATGACACAATCACATAGGTGGTTGGAATGGGGAATGATGCACATTGAGAATGGAAGGTGTAATTTGAGAATTTTCTAATGAAAGCGAAATTTGGCATGGTGTATTTCCCAATTTTGCATACAAAATCACTTTTTTTTTTGTGTGTGCGCTCATGATAGGATCCGATTAAACATACATGTTTTTCTAATTTGAAATCACAGGTTGAACTGCTATGCCAGATAGCTAATGCTATAATACATACATGATCATTAAAAATAGCCTATTCACACACACATATAATATATATATATATATATATATATATATATATATATATATATATATGAAGAGAGAGAGAGAGAGGTCAAGAAGTGTATACCAGCTGGTATATGTAACTTATGTGTACTGACCATTAAAGTGGAAGACGTGGAGTGTGTTTACAAGATCTTACTATATGGATTGATTCAACACTATATATAGCAGATGTGTTTAAAAATCATCACCATATCTCATATGGATCATGAGATATAGAAATATACCATCCAATGGTTTTTTGCAGTTTTTGCTACTTACCATTGATTGCAAAATACACATATTCTTTAGTTGGAGGATGTATGGATATCAGATTGTGGTGATTTTCAATATACATCTTATCTAAGGGGTATACATTACATCCATAAGGTTCCATAATATAATGTAATTTACAATCATAATAAATAAAGATGGGTGTACCTGGGTACTCGGGCATATATATATATACATATATATATATACATATATATATATATATATATATATATATATATATATATATGGGATTAAGAGAGGCATTCTCTCCCCCTCTCCCATGCCAGTGGCAAAGGTCGAATGCCTGGGAGGGTGATAAATTAAGGCGGCAACTGGGATTCAAACCTGGGTCCCTTTGTTAGGGGACACCATGTTGAACCACTCCTTGTCGGACACATATATATGAGTCATCAAGGAGAATTCCTCTCCATGACCCCTCATTGACCTGTGGAGGCCCGACACATGAGCAGTATGGTAAACCAAGTGTGCAACCCATCAGTTTCAGAGCAAACCATGTCAGACACAAATCCCAATTTTATTCATCCCCATGACTATTCAAACGTGAGACCTCTGCATGCATTCAAGGTCTGATCACCAGTGAGCTACACCCTTACATGCACATATACATATATGTATGTATGTATGCATGTATATATATATATATATATATATATATATATATATATATATATAGGGCCCATCTTTATTGCCCGTGTGGGTAGCTACCCGCCCACCCTTCCGATCACTTTTTTTTCAAATTTTTTTTCTCGAAATTGTAGAGGACTATTTTGTCTAGCTCTCCAAAAAATTTGAGCCAAAAATAATATCATTTGCCCCTCCAAAATCAAAAAATTCGTCCTTATATATATGCTGTATATTTTGTACAGAGTTACTTTTTTGACACCATAGTTACTTTTTTTACAGCAGAGTTACTTTCTTAGCTAGGAGAGTTACTTTTTTGGCTGCAGGGTAGCAAAAATCCATACTACCCGCGCGGGCAATGAATGAACACCCATATATATATATATATATCTGTGTGTGTGTGCGTGTGTGTCGAAATCAGGTAAATATATTCTGACTTCCCCCTAAAAATATAGGAGGTCAAGATTACATGTAGGCCCAACGTCATACACCCAAAGCAGAGCTACAACTCACTCAGCTAGCTAATGCGTAGTCTACGTCTAACACATTTACAATTTTTTATAGCAATGCTTATAGCCTTCGTGGACTTTCCTTAGTGTCTTCTAGCATTCCTCTCTTCCCAAATATGGTAGCATAAGCCATCAAACAAGAGATACTTTTTTTCATGACCGTCGCACCTAGCAAGCATTCTTTTTGGATTAGCAGAGAGTTGAATATGTAGTATGAATTCACTACATATATATTCTCAAATATCCTTTGTGAATTTACATTCTCCCACAAGGTGGCTGTGGCTTTCTTCTTTTCCTCCGCATAGCAAGAAAACTATAGAGATATCATAATTCTAGCCCTTTATTCTATCCAGAGTAGCAAGAATATTATGCAGAAATTTATAAACACACATGCTCCATTTTGGCATATACCTACCAGCCCATATTTGATCGCCCAATAGGTCCTTTGTGCCCCTTGTCCGGGTCACCTCCCATATGCATGTCTTCTTGTCTTTCAGCTGCCATCCACCAGAATTATTAGGGACAAACAAGTCTTTTAATTTGTGACCATGTTTCCCTCATGACATTGATGCTCCTTGAGCATCCTTCTCTTGTCTTTGGCATAAAATCTAGCCCCCTTAGATATCTATCTCTCATCCACTTTTCCCAAGTAGACGTGTCTTTTTGAAAAGCAATGAGCCTTCTCATGGTTCTCGACCTGGCAATGTCTCTAGGGGTCTTTAGATTCAACCCTCCCTCATCTGTAGGAAAAGCTAATATGGAGTACTTCATAGGATGATATTCACTTCCCCACAGAAAATTGGCAATCTTCATTTCAATTCTATCCGGAACAGATCCGGGAATTTCACCTTGCTGTACCCAGAAAATGAGAAGTCCCTCTATGGCAGCCTTTATCAAAGTCCTGCGTCCTTCCATGGATGTACGTCTTCTGTGTTGGCCATCTATTAGTCATCTCCTCCACTTTATCAATGTACTCAGTAAAGTCTTTGACTTGAAAGTTGCTACCGACGAGAGGAAATCCCAAATATTTTGTTGGGAATTCACCTCTCTCCACTCCCATAGCTTGAGTGAGCCTATCTTCCATCTGGTAGCAGTTCTTGGATAAAAAAATAGAAGTCTTGCTTTCATTAACACACATCCCCGTTTGGTTTTCAAACTTCCCCATAAGACTTCTAAGATTTTCCAAATATTGTTGTTTGGCTTCAATAAAAACTAGAACATCATCCGCAAAGATCAAATATGTCATGACCTTCGTACCGTGCACAGTGTAAGGCTTTATTTCCTTCCGTTCTTTAGCTTGTTGCATCTTTCTTTTGAAATACTCCATGACCATCACAAAAAGAAGAGGGGACAAGGGATCGCCTTGGCGCAGCCCATTACCCCCTCTAAAAATACCTACATACATGCCATTAACCAGGATAGAGTAGCTAGTAGTCCCAACACATTTCTTCATCCAGCCAATCTATTGTTCATTGAATCCCATATGTTGCATGATCCACCATAATTTCTCCCACCTCATACTATCATAGGCTTTGGAAACATCCAGATTTAGGTAGGCCTTCTACTACATCTCGTAACATTGTAGTCCAAAAGAAATTCTCTATCCAGAAGTGAACAATCACGGATACTTCTACCTGTTATAAAAGCTCATTGGTTTGTAGAAATCAGATAAGGGAGGACCATCTTCAACCGGACAACCAAAATTTTTGTAATAATCTTGTATTGTACCGAGAAGCAGACAATATGATGAAAATCAACAAGAGAGGAGGTGACCTTCTTCTTTGGAATAAGAACAAGGAAAGAATGATTAACCTGTCTCACCATATTTCTGCCTTCCAGAAACCAATTTACATAAGCAAACAAGTCATCTTTAATAATCTCCCAAGTCTTCTTGTAAAAGAAAGCATTGAAACTGTCAGACCCAGATGACTTATTACTGCCAATGCTCCACACCGTTTCCTTAACCTCCGGTTCATTGGTTCTTCTTGTGAGAATGTTGTTGTGGGTTCTTGTAAGTTTATACTTCCACTCAAAATCCTCTTCATCATCAATGTCATTAGAGAATCTTTTGTTATACAAAGACGTGTAGAAGTTTATGGCTTATTCCTCAAGGTCTTCCTGTTTATTGACCACCATCCCTTCAACATTAATAAGTTCAGAAATACTATTACCTACCTCTCTTCTTCTAACCACTGTGTGATAGATCTTTGTGTTTTGGTCTCCATCCTCCAACCATTTTTCCTTACTTCTTTGCCAGTAGAATTTTTCCTCAGCCTTTTTTAGATCTTCTAGCATCATTTTTAACTCACTATCTTTCTCTATCAGATTGGGATTCAGTAGATCAGCCACCAGCCTTTCTCTGACGTCTTTGCATTCCTTTTTTGTTTCTTTCAGCAAATTTGGGATATTCACCTCCTCCTTTGCCCACTTTTTCAGTACTGCCTTGGTATTCATCAGCTTCTTAGCAAACACATACATAGGATTACCAGTTACCTGAATGTTCCAGCTTTGCTTTATGACATCTTCAAAACCTTTTCAATCTGACCAATAGTTTAGAAATTTGGAAGGGCCTCCTTTTCTACTTTTTCTCCGTGATCCGAACTGAAATAGGTGCATGGTCACTAATATCAGAAGCTTCGGCCTTTACCTGAATATTAGGAAAAAATTTCAGCCAGTCATCATTCACCAACACTCTATCAAATTTGCTTGCTATTCTATGCTCTGGGGCTCTTTCATTATTCCACGTGAACAAATCACCACCCACTATAGGTAACTCATATAAACCTACTTTGTCAATGGCCTGATTGAATGTGTCCACTTCAGCAGTAGTTGCAAGTCTCTTAAGCCTTTTTTCTCCGTCTGTAACCGGAAAATATTGAAATCACCAATGACCAGCTACAGAGTCTTCACCTGTTTGGAAAGTATAACCAAATCTCTCCATAAAGAAAGTCTTGACCTACCGTCATTATGACCACAGACAGTCGTCATCCATATATGCAATTCATCATTATTTCTACAATCAACTGTGATATGCTAATCTGACATCTGTATCACTGACACATGCCAAGCATTGGGTTTCCACACAACACAGACTCTAGCAACATCACCACACTCCAAGTTAGACACGTGGTTCCATCCTTGTGGGAAGAGGCATTTAATACTATTGCTATTTTGGGTCTTTATTTTTGTTTCAACCAAAGCAATTAACGAGTGGCCATTAGCAGCAATCAACTCACGTATCTCCTTCTTCTTATTCCTGTCACACCCTCCCTTAATATTCCAAAGAAGCATGGCCATTAGCAGCAATCCACTCACATGTATCCTTCTTCTTCGCCCCTTTTTCTTTGACGATCTCTCCCTCTTCTTTGTCTGAGTCTGAGAGTACCTCGAAACTATTAGTAGTGTCGAGAATCATCCCCACTCCTTGAGATTTTGGGATACCTATCCTTCGTGGCCCAACCCTACTGGACGCAGGTGTGAAGTCTTCACCTGTCATCTACGACCTATCACCCAAGTTAGAAGATGTTGTAGCTGTTGTCGACTCCACTGGGCTGGACACATCTATCTTTGCTACAGTGCTACCATAATCTTGAGTCACTACCGGCGAAGCACTTGCTATCATCTTCTCCCCTAGTAACGGTCCTACAGCAGGTTCTTTTAAGGCCCCGACGGTTGTCTTCTCTCTCCAAGTCACACCCTTTGGCCTATCCTCCTTGCCCACACGCTGATCCATGCTGTGTCCAAAGGCACGACACCTAGTGCAGCTAGCTGGAACATGGTCGTAGTCGACGACCACTGGGATGGGTTCCCTGCCCTTATCATTGAGCCAAACCGTCTTAGGTTTAGGACCGTCGACTACTAGCTCCACCAAGACCCTGGGTTTGTCCCCCTCCAGCGATCGCTCATCGATGTGGAGAACTTTGCCGACACCAACAACGATCGTCCCGACTGCTTTCCTCATCCACGATCGACCAAATGAATAAAGAGTTATCCATGTCAGAATTGTAGTGAACGCATCCTTCCTTAATTCTTCCCCATGGTTATAGTGTTTCACTATCACGAGTTGGTGATCGAACCAGCTAGGCCCCATGGCCAACACTGCCTCCTTATCCACCGCTGTCGAGAAACACACTAGGAAAACACCTCCATCCCTCGAGAGCAGTTCGAAGGATCCTTTGGGTTTCCAAGTCCGTTTGATCCAGGCAAGCAAGTGGGGGTAAAATGGCCTTTTACCGAGGGTGTACACCATGACCGTGTCCTATGTTCTGCATCCGATCAAATTCCGCCTCCTCCAGGTCGACGTGAACATCGCCGTTCTCCATCCTTGGCTGCGGAAACTCCTCCTCATTACGCTTCGTTGGCTGTTTTTAAGGACCTAGTTCCATGCCACGACTTGCCGCCAGACTCTCTCTGCGGTGTCCTAGCTGGTCGGGCTTTGCTCATCTTATTCCTCCCCACGGCAGTTAGCGTTGGATGCCACCGCGACATGTTTGTTGGATTGGTGGGGTGGTTGGAGTCAGGGGGTAGGCGGTGGGGGTGAGGTTGTGCTTGGGTGGACGCCGACATCCGGAGTGGATGCATGTGTGGGCACCATGGATGGGTAGCCCGAAGATCGCCTTCGCGATTGCCCAGAACGACAACCCTAGGAGACGTAGCTGTATGGTATGTATGTATTATATATATATGTATATATACATATATATGTATGTATATATATATGTATATATATACATACATACATACATACATACACATACAAAAATTATTAATGTATTCATGTGTGTGTACACATATATACATATCATTATACATAAGAATATATATGTAATAATATATATATATACATATATATATATATATATATATGCATATATATACCCCAAAATTTCCTTTTCTTTGGTGCAAACCCAAATTTGGGTCATGTTGACCTCTATGGACTTGTTGATGTAAAGTCAACGGTCTTTGTGGGTTCATGTATATGTGATCACAACTAATATATGTTTTTTTGATAAAGCTTCGCATCATCTTTTGGTGAAATTTACTTAATATATTTATTTGATAGTTTTTTCTTTTTGGTGCATGAAATATAGATTAGGTAGTTTGGAATATACTAAGTGTCTATCAAAATTTTAGTGATTTAATATTATATGTAAATTTTTATGTTAAAAATAGAAACTCAATATTTTCACAATATATCCCTTTTGGTTATTGTTTCCTATTGGTTCCATGATACATAATTTGTTCAATTTGTTATGAGAACAAATGCTCTTTCAAATTTAATGTGCTAAAATTTCATATCATTGAGCTTGTATGTCTTCATTTGATGAATCATTTTCCTATTAGTACTTCTTAGGATAATATCCACATAAAATACTTCATGGTTGGTAGGAAAGCCTAACTTAACCTTTATTTTTATCTTCACTTGGTTTGAAATCATGACGACTTCTTTTGTCTTCTTGAGATTTAATGCTAGTTCGATCCTTATGGACTACCACTACTTCTTATGGCGATGATAAATTTCTTACTAACTCCTCATAGTATATATATATATGTATATATATATATATATATATATATATATAGTCCAAACCATATACATGCTTTACTATTAAAATCTTTTGATGAAATATTGTGCCACAAAGTGTTGTGGAACTGGAAAGGTTTAGTTCAAATTTAGTGGAGGATGGCACTATACTAACAAAGAAATGCAGGACAAAACATGACCATCTACTACTAGTGAAGTATGATACATGACAATATATTGTATTCACAAATACTTAAGCATAGGAAAACATAGAATTTTGGCATGCACTATAAAAGTGGTGCCTAGACTACGCTATAAATTGGAAAAGGATAGCAAAAGACCTCCTACACTACATAATTGACATAGAATGGCACATGACCACTTTTCACCATAATACAATATTAGATTTTTCCAATGCATATGTTTTAAAAAATTCTTTCCATGTTCACTTTCCATCTTATTGATGATGATATTTTGTTATGATGCATGTGATTACTAATTTCAAGTATTGGTTATATGTATGTATGTATATGTGTATATATATGGGTGTGTGTATGTATATATATATATATATATATATTCTTACAAATGATATCATTGTTGTTATGATGCATGTGATTAGTAAATTTCAAGTATTGGCTATATATATATATATATATATATATATATATATATATATATATACCTTGATTCCCCCTTTTAGCATTAATCTAAATTTGAGTCTAGTTCACCCCTATTGAGTTACTACTGTAAACTTGATGTTCTTTGTCATATCATGTACAAAGTTTCACCACAAATATAAACTTGTTTTTATAATGTTTCCCATCTACTCTATGAACTTCACTCGATATACAAATTTAATTGTTTATTCCTTATTTGCATATAAACCCTAGGTTTACGTTCACTAAGTGCCTATCCGTCAATTAATGTTTATTATGCTATTGAAACTTGGCTTTGCCACAAAAAGACTTTTAGTTACTATTTCTTATTGGTTCCATGGAACTTGATTTTCTAATTTATGTATACATTAATATTTTGCTTTTCGTATTGATATTATAAATTTCATACTACTTACCTTCCATGTCTTCATTTGAAAATCCATTTATTAGGACTTCTTAGAAAATTATCTGTATTAAGTATAATTTGTTAGTTATGAAATTGTGACATGATCATGTTTGGTCCTCACCAAGTTTCAAAAACTGACTTGAATTCTCTAGTCTTTAGGAGATTTGAAACCCTATAATATAATAATGATGATAAGTTCTTACTAATCTCCCAAGCTGTCCTTTTGCATATATCTCCTTCTTGGATGAATTGTATACACACTTTATAAAAATCATCTATTAATGAATTATCATGCCACATGTGTTGCGAAACTACTAAGGTTTAGCTTACAATGAGTGGAGGATGGCACTACACCACCCACTTTGAGTGGAGGACACTGAAGGCCACCTACTTTGAATGAATGATGCCACTTGGAAACTAACTACGTGCATAAACACTCAAGTGTAGGACAATACATTAGTGTCTATCAATGATATCAAATTGGAAAAGGGCAACAAATGAATGCCTATCCTACACTATAAATTGAATAATAATAGTACAAGATCTCCTATCACATGCTATAGATTTGGCATAGGATGGCACCTGACCACTTTTCACCATAATATAGTGTCATATTTTCCTATACAACTATTTAAATGTTTTCTTCACATGCCCACTTTCTATCATATCAATAAGGACATTGTTGTTTTGATATAAGTGATTATTAGTATTGAATTCTTTATTGCGTTGGATCTCTTTTTCATAATTTTATGTTGCTCTTATCTCTTGGGACATTGGTCCACTTCTATTTCATTTGCATGTTCCTCTAAAATCAGTATATTGTTATAATCTTCTCCACGAACTAATTATAACTTTTCCATGTCTTGTTTATATTACGTACCAACATTTCTTGATTTCTTTTTTATGCCCCTGAACTGCGGCATATTTGGTACCAACAGAAGGGTGAGTACAAGTAGTAGACTCAACTTGGATTTAATTGAAAATGATTTATTTGACTAGGTTTTGGATAGCCGAATGATTCATTGATCAGTATTTAGTTACTTCATTTGATTATAGACCTTGTATTTCATACATTTCAACTCATCAATGGTCCATACACTAGTAATTTCTCATATATAAACCTTTCATTGTGTAATTTTTTTTGAAATCATTGAAGGATTTCAATATTTATGAACAAGCCAATTAATTAAATTCAAAAACATATCAGTGTAGTATCATAACTTTATTTCATTTGTAAGTAATCATATAGACCCCAAAACACAATGTACGAGCCACATAGTGGCTTAGGTGATATTTTACTATAACATAGTTTTTATTTCTCCTTTGACTATGCACACCCTGACTCATAATGTACAAAATTTCATCCAATGACTTCCCTCATAATCAATTATATGTATTAGAGTCTCATATTGCACTATTGATGATATATGATTGATAAATTGCAATTTTGAACTCAATTACATAGTTTTGAATGCCTTAAATTAACTTGGAAAGTTTTCAATTTTTTGACCAATCAACATCCTTATCTTGAGCTCAATCTTTATTTATTAGATAGAGAGTGACATTTGTGATGTGATGGTGAAGACTTCGCCCAAATTGGGTTATCAAGGAGAAAGTTATGACATTTTTATTTTGCCTTCTTTTCTAGTCTCCTTCACCTTTTTCTTCCCTTTTTGCTTCATGGGCCTTGACCCCTTTCATCTAGTCGGGCTGGCCCACCTGTGTGACCATATAGGTCATGACCCGCACATTGGCTTGGAACAACCCTCGGCTGCCCGACTGCGTCTACCGACCAAGTGGTTGGGGAGTCACCCTCAAACTCATGCAAGATCAACGACTAGAGATAGGTCACCACATACCACACAACTACCACCCATGTACATGCTTAACTTTCTTGACCCTCCTTTTCTCCTTCCATCCTCTTCCCTATGTTGATACATGCTCGATCATTCCTCTAGGTCCTAGGTATGCCTAGCGGAATGAAGGTGTGCCCCTCTGTTGCTTTGCCCTCACTCTAGAGACACGTTGTGCCCTCTACCATGCTCCTTATCACCTATAAAGACCCATTTGGGTTCACAAGCCCCATTCTGTGCCAACATCCACCTATTTTTCCCTCTCGTACCCCATGTCTCTTTTCGCTCTTATGCTCTAGCAAGGCTCTGACCCCTCTATCGTGTGAGTAACGGGAGGTTGAAGATGACACGAGAAGCATTGAATCCACATCCAATGATCTCGTCCCCCTTCCACTACCACATGCCCCTGCTCCTTTGGCCCCTCACCTCTCTCAGTTCCTATCCTATGGTTAGCCTTGGCCTGGAAATGACCAGCCACTTATGGGGTGCCATGCGTGTACTACGGCCCCACTTTTCCTCTCTCTCTATCTCTCTCACACATTGGCAACCGGCCCGCTCGTTGACACACCAGCTCAAGCCGGCCCCACTTGCAGGCACCAACCAACCAAGCGTCTACATGCATCCCATGATGCTAGCCCATACATCTGTGCCCCAACACACGCCACACTCATAGGAGACAACCTTGCCACATGACTGCACTCCATTCGCCCAATAGGGTATGTTTTCCCTCATTGACCTATGCTTTATGCCTTGATCTTGTAAATTTGATATAAAATTATTTATAAGACTAAACATGACATATTATATGAATCTTAATCTAGAGAAGAGATCTATCTAATAGAATTGGTTTTATGATCAAATTAACTCATAGCTCATGTTATGTTAAAAAGGGCATCAACTTGTCCTCTTTTGTAAGTTTAATGGTGTTTTACGCCAAACCATGATCATATAATGAACCCACTTAATTTTCATGCTCCTAATCAGTAAAATATGTTGTATTGTGATATACAACTCAAACTTGATCAACCATTGCCCTATTAATGACCTTAATTTGTGAAATGAACCATGAAATATGTATCATATGAACTTTAATGTAATGATCATTAATTTGATGGTCAAGTTTGTTATATAAACTCCAATTCATCATGTTTGCTCGAGATTAGTAATGTTTGATGCATGATTGAGCTGTGAATTGAATTTTCCCATACTGTAACTCTATTGCAACTTGATGGTATGAAAGGTGACCTTAAATGTGATATTGATGGGCCCTTTTAATAATGAACTTTAAACCTTGGGCTAATTTGGGTCAAATATGTTCATGTCTATATATTGGACTTCAAATCAGATCTTATGATGAATTGTCACACAAAAATATCATGTGACACACTCTTGTTCACTTCGTGACTAAGTGACCTAAACATGACATCAAATGTGACCTAGTGTGCATGTTGTTATATTTGAGATGTAACATGTTATAAGTATTTCCCTAATGATGATGCATGCTATTTTATACTTCAAGATCAGTAACATTTATGATGATAATGACACTAAATTAAGTTTGATCTCATATGATATCTAATGTTGGCAATCTTGCATGAAAATGACTCAACATGACTTAATTGATGTTATAATGAATAAGGCTTTAAGATTATTCAATATTATGATTTCCCTAATAAGATTATGAAGATTAAGTTTGAAATCCTTGATCTAGTTAGGATGTTCCACCCTAAGTCAAAATCATATATGATGTAGTATGTAGCTTGATGATGAATATTGCATGAACATTAGAGATGTCAAAATCAATCATTGATAAAAATGGAACTTAGATTAAGTGAAACATCTACCCTTGAGGAATATGTTTAAGATGATCTAAATACTTTTAATATTAATCATTCCACACTTTTTTATAATATTAGGATGTCTTTGAAAAACTATGTTCAAAGATCTAACCATGTCCTTAATGCCAGTTTACTCGAATCAAAGTACATGTTATCCTCCTATGGGCCATAC
This sequence comes from Alisma plantago-aquatica, assembly GCA_963693085.1. NCBI lineage: Eukaryota > Viridiplantae > Streptophyta > Magnoliopsida > Alismatales > Alismataceae > Alisma > Alisma plantago-aquatica. Next base: position 1,135,438,996 of record OY856409.1, read on the forward strand.
TAGTGGTCTAAAAATGCATGCATGTATGTAGTATAAATGTGTGGCTCTATATACTTGTTTTAGCTACATATTCCCTATGACTATTATATTTTGGTTTTGAATATTCTATGTTGAAAAAAGTTGAAAATATAACCATAGATGTCCATCATACAACCTTGTGCACCTACTTGTAATGTTAGGATAAAGATACAAAATTGGGTGTCCTACTTGATTTATCAAGCTCGGGTAGACCATGTTAACACAAGGGTTAGCTCTTGGCGATAGCCTTGAGGTCCCTTATGAATAGGGTTAACTGTTGATGTCTAGTCTTGTAGTCCCTCATGTTGAAACATAATAGATAATCTTGAGCACCCTCACGAACCCCTTCCTTTGAGAAGTTGATCAAATGCCTTACAATATTGTTGGTATAATGAAAATGAACATAAAATATGCTTGCATGTTAATAAGACAATCTCTAAATGTTTTTGCTTCCTTTCTTTTTATCACATTATGTTTTTTCCAAGCAATATTATCTCAAACTATGATTTCATATGTTTGCATAGCGTAGTCAACGCAGTAGTGACATTTTATGATTTTAGGTAACATGTACATTATGAATCCCTAACAATGATCGTTGCTTCCTCATTATGATAATATGATCATACTCTAATGATATATAATGACATACAAATTGAATGTACACGGTTGATATATGAGACCAAAGATCTCATGTTAGGCATTAGTTTAGCATCTTTTATGCTTTGTTGTCTCATATCCTAGTTTTTGTTTGTGATTATTCATGCGTATGTTATCTGATCTATTTTACGGACGGACACTCAGGTCATCTTGTATATGTCTTTCTAGCCATTAGGAGTGAGGATTTGGGTAACAAAATGTTCCTTGACAGTAACCTACCAAGGCATTGTAGTTATTCATTAAAAAATACAATCCCAATTAAGTTTAAGAGGGAATGTATCCTTTGTCCTAACAAAATACCTCTAAAGTCGTCACTTAAAATTTATTTTTTCCAAATCATGCATAAAAATCAACTTATCACAAATTTATTCATAATAGGTCCAAAGTTGACACTCAAAGTTGTATTTTTCATTTCATGTAGAAAAAGTGTTGTTTATGTGTGATAGTCTTGCATATAATAGGTATAGAGTTATCACTAATTGATGTAGACAAAGCATCACTTATTTTTTATGGTTTTATTTGTAATATATCTAAAAGTCGTCACTCAAAGTTGTAAATTTGTTCCCACTAAAAAATTAGTTATTTGTTACAATTTTATTCATAATAGATCCAAATCTACCACTCAAATTGTATTTTCCAATTCCCACAAAAAATGTCACTTATTTATGACATTTTTTATTCATTATAGGATCAACACCATCACTTAAAATTGAACTTTTTCATTTCCTATGGAAAAGATAAATGCTTATTTTTTACGGTCTTATTCTTAATAGGTGAAAAGCCATCACTTAAATTTGTCTTTTTTGGTTAATGTGAAAAAAGTTTCACTTATTGTGACAATTTTATCGATGATAGGTCCTCATATGTTAGAGTTATATTTTTTAGTTTCAATGGAGAAATCGTCTCTTATTTTTGACAATTTTATTCATAATAGGCCCAAATCCATCACTCAAAGTTGTAATTTTCTATTTCTAAGGGAGATATGTTGCTGGTTAGTGAACATTTAATTCATAATACGTCTAAAATCATATTTTCTGATTCCCATGGAAATGTGTCACTTATTCTTTATAATTTTATTTGTAATAGGTTCAAAGCTGTCATTCAAAATTGTAATTTTCAATTCCCATGAAAAATACATTAGTTATTTGTGATGGTTTTATTCATAATAGGTCCAAAAGTTGCCACTAAAAGTTAGGTTTTTTAGTTCTCACAGTAACAACGTCACTTGTTTGTGACAATATTATTCATAGCAGAGATGCAAGGACATACTTTGACACCATGGTAAGTTGATTCTTACACAATCCAAGTATCTTAGGGATCAAGCAAGAAGGTCGTAGAAGGAAATTGTAGTGACATCGATATAGATCTATTTAGATATGTCAAAGGTAGAATGTCGATGGACAAATTGCTCCAATTCAACAATAGGGACAATAGGTGATAGATCATAGTAAGGGTCCAAAACTAGAAGTGTAGGGTTGATGACTTGGATTGTGTCAGGTTAGGGGGGTATCTAGTGCTAAATCCATAGGAAGGACATCTTCTTAATGATATAGGTCTTATTTTCTACCGTAAGGAAGGATTGCACAGAGGTATTGTAATTTCTAGTGTTGAGAGGTTGTGAAAAACATCACATTATTAGCAACAAGTTGGGCATGAATGAGTAAACTTTGATACATTAGAGCTAGTAGGTTCTATAAAACTACCCAATTAGATCTGCATACGCATGTTAAGTTCTAACCTATTCTCCAACATTGTATGGTTGATACACTTTCCTACATAATCTTATCATTGCCATGCATGAAATTCCCATTAGCCATTAGCAATAACAAAAAAAGCATGCAATCTCAAGTCAAATTTAACAATATGTCTATGGTGGCTTAACTTCATCAAGACAACTCCAAATAAGATAGGTCTCTCAACAAATTTAAACATCTAGTAATACAATCTCAATATGTCGAGAAAAAGGTAGCATGGAACTTTACACAAGAAATAATTTATAATGAGATGCCTTCATCGATTACCTTTCTATAATTCAATTGAACCATTTATATCAATTGTAGGACATCCATTTGGTTCCAATTGACTAAATCTACAATAAACTCAAATTTTAATTTCCCTTGGCAATTGAGGCTTAGATCAATATAATGATTTCCATAGTGTACATTGAATGCTTGAATAAACCGCTAGTAATATCATTTATTTATAAAAAACTAATAACTATGATCCTTCCAACTAGTAATAAATCTTAAGAATAAATTTATAATGCTTGATCTTCCACGTGATTATGTTTAGCTTCCACATATATTCACTTATTTGGAGTTTTAAAAACAAAGGTGATAAGATTTATGTGATGACTTAGGAACTTTGGGACCCTGATTGATATTCATTTAGGAATATTTTTTTCAAGAAAATGATGTTGACCATTTGTTGAGGTTGTGCATGATCAATTCATTGGTCTAAGTCATTTGGGTTGAATTGATGAAACTAGGGATATTAGGCTTGACCTTGATTAAGATTTTGGTTAGGATTATTGTAAATTATATACCATAATTTTTCTTGAGGTGATTCATGATATACTGATCGTAGAATAAGAAACCTAGATACTTTTAATGTCCTTTAAGATAATTTATATCATGTGTTTTCACCATATCTCTAATTAAATTACACGCTTCAACAAACCCTAATTCGTCTACTGTGGGTTACCTTTTAGGACAATGATGATTTCTGAAACATATTTTGGAAAAAATAATACATAGACATTATATGTTAGGAGGTGAATTTAGGATAAGTTGCAAAATTTTGAGACAATGTGATTATTTTTTAATTTGTGGAAGATATTGTAGAAATGAATAATGGCTTGGAAATAAGTATTCCCAGATAATAGGATTACATTTTTCTTTGTATTTTTGCATATAACTAGACCAAGATGAAATAAATATAATATCCAAATTGTATGTAATTTGGATATATATGTTGCCTAGAGAATGACTACTAGAGTCAAGGTTTTATGTAAATATTATAATTGGATGGTTGGGGTTGTGATGGGAGGAGCCATCTTTGTTCACTGATCTAGGCAAAATTGTGGTTGGGGGTCTCTTCTCCATTCTTTTTCTTTTTGAAAGGAGGATGCCATAGTGGTGATCCTTTCAAGTCACTCCCTCCTTCGCATTGTTTGTAATTGCCTCTTGGTAATAATCCATATAGGTTCATGACAATTCTAGATATTGTTTGTCCTTATAAGTTATAATTCCATTATATTAATGATTTGAGAGTATCCCCAACTTTTTGATAGGTTGGAACTCATCCTTGAGCCTTAATTATGGAACTTGTCAATGCCACCTCAATTTAATGGTTAGTGAAACTTCCTTGCCTTTGTAGATGATGCAATATCCCTCTAATTTTGGCCAATACCCTTCCACCTCCATCCCAAACTATTAACATGCCTCTCTAAACCAGAAGGTTTGGCCCTTACCCCTGATAATGGAAGCCAAATTGACCATGACCACACCATCTTAGGATCAAGGCATAGGTGCATGTGCCCTCAGATAGGCATATCTCTCACTAGAGTTCTCCCTCGGTCCAGGTTGTCAAGGACCTACACCGAGGATATTTGTTTAGCACTCCAAGCAAAACAACAATTGGGGAAGCATCCTTGAGGCATCATCTAGCCACAATGGACCTCTACAATCCTCTCAATCAAGGTCATATATCTTAAATAACCCATCTCTTGTCACTTCTCCTCCACTAGTCAGTCCTGATTGCAACAATTATGCCCGTTGCTAGTGGCCAAGAGGGGCTTATTGAGTTTGGTTGCTTCATCTAAAACTAGTTGTGGCATTGGAAGCTATCACGGGTGTCTAGAAGTCAAGGTTGGTTGACCCCAGGTAGGCAACAATTTGTCATGGGGGGAGGGAGAATTCATGGGTCATATTGACTAGTCTTTCCATGGGCTTGTGTTACCCCCAACAAAACATATAGGGGCATTTAGATCCTTTTTGGTAGGAAATTTGGTGTTATCAATTATAATGGCCTCATCTAATTGGTATAAAACTAATCATTTGAAAATACTATAGTAATTTATGTACTTCTCATAATGAGACCAACCTATATATATTTTTCATTAAAAAATACCTAGAACCTGTGAAAACTATTCTTGAGTCATCCCAACCCTAGTTAAAAAAGTTATATTACAACCCCAATTAGGTAATGTGATTTATCTAAAGATGTTAGTTAGATAAAAATTTAGTGCTAGCATTAAACTTGTTTTCGTTCATAAGCTTTGATTTACATTAATAAATGACCACTATTCATGGAAAATGATGTCATATTGAGGTATTCTTAATGTTGGTTGTAATTGGTAGACCCAAATAACCTATTAATGAGAGTATGGACTTGTCTTAATGAGCTCAGGTACAATTAATTATTGTGATAGATTGATTCGTGTAAATCTAAGCATGAACTCATGTGGACATCCTAGACCATGAATCTAGGGTTTTGCACCAAAAAATGGGAATTGGACCCACAAATCCTAATCCTAGGTGGGACCTTGAACCCTAGAACCATGTAGGGAACCCACATTCATGAATATATCTAAATACCAATACATAGCTATATGGCATGTGTTTTAAGAATTCTTAAATCTATTGGTTGTTTTAAACTTGTGTGCTGATCATTAAAAAGGATATGTGGGAAAATTCTGGCTACTTAAGTAATGTCATGAAGTTTGGTTGCAATTAGATACATGGTATCTAATATATATTATTCGGAAAACTATGTTCTTAGATGTTGAAATAAGATATATATTTTGTTGTTATGCTTAGTATGACCTAAAACATAAACTAAGATTTCTTACTAAAACTGCGCCATAAGATGTTTTGGGAGACACTATGGTTATAAGTCCATGTCCCTCTTAATGAATCTATTATACTAGCACTACACTTTTGAGCTATGTGAAAACAATTGACATGAGTTTGGGTATCCTATTTTTTAGTAAATGAATTTATGATAAGGGAAAATGTATCGGTCCATTAGTAAAGAACAATGCATGTTGAACATATGTTTTCGTTTGTTAAGTAAAAGATTTCTAGTATCAATATTTCATAGTTCATTTATTTTTCCAAATTATGTGCAAGTACTCGATATATTTTGTTCCACAATAACACATTTTGTGTTGATATTTCACCTTTTTAGGGTCACATGTTACAATGATGATGATGTGTATATATATATGCATGCAAATAATGTAAATTTTTAGAGTTTATATACGTTTTATGTTGTGAACTTGTAAGATACTTTTTTGTAGTCATCCTCCATCTTTTCTTCTAAATATCTATGAAACAAATATTTATTAAAATGATAATTCCTTTTGGTTCCTTTTGACATCTTATTATTTGGTCAAGAAATGTGGAATGGGGTTGAGAATCTCCTTTTATGGTAACTAAAAGACTTCACATTCTCAATTCTTAAACTTGGATAAACTCTTACTTTGGACTGCAACCATACATTATCTTTTCACCTTAGTAGAAGTATTATAGGTTAGGGGTGGCCACACATTAGGTATAATCATATGAGTAATAGGAATTGTAATGAGAAAAAAGATAGTTATGTGATTATGACAATCCAACCTCAAATAACTCTATCCTTCAACTAAAAGGCACAAAATTTCAATTTGGGAAAAGCTTCCTTAACATGACAAGAAAACCATGGGCAATGCGAGAAACAAATAGGATATCATGTAAATTACAATTCACACATCATATATACAATTACCAATAAATTCGAGTTCTCCCCTCGATCGAAGAGCAAAGGGAATGAAATAGATAAACGAATCCTCACTAGGGCAAAGCTTTCACAATGATATTTTCTCCTCAAGAGACCATCGTGATATCTTGGGGACCAGGTGAATGCCTGTTGTTGAAACTACAATCTTTGGCCAATTTGCCTTTGGTTTCAACCTGGTCACTAGGTGTCAATGTCATTTTCCTTTCTTCCACCTACAAAACTTGTTTGAGTTGTCTCCTTAAACAAGAACTCTAACATTATGCTTGTTAATTCTCCTTGCGGTGAAGTCATCAGACATCTATTTACCTGAGAGAAAATATGGAAATCCACAAAGAAGACTATTATTGTTGTAAATACACCACCAATGTGCCATTAAGTTCCACATGTAACTCTACCTTGGGATTTAGCTATGGACCCTCTCTCCTCTATAAAAGAGAAAATTAGGAATCATTTGTTATTAATAACACACCTACTCTACCTTATGGAAGAGTTGTTAATTCTCTCTCCTCTACGAGATAGTACCACCAATTACCTCCTATTCTTTGGATATTATAGAACAAAAAAGCCAGTAAAAGAAGAATTGGTGGGATGATTTCAATGCCCTTCTCTATGCCCCCTATATATTTGTAATGTGACATATGGTTACAATAAGGAGTTTGATTGCAAATCATAGTTTTACCCTAAGGGGGATAAGAGTGAGACACCTACTGTTGCCCCAACAATCTCCCCCAATAACCCATGAGGGAGACGTTGTCTTTGTCAATCATCATAATTAGTTCAAAGAATACATCAACATTTATAAAAAAATTCATTGTCGATCATTCTCCTAAACCATGACAATAAGTGCCACAATTATATTTCTTTTTTAAACATGACCCTAACTTTGTTATGTTCAGTAACAATTGTGAATTCTTCATTTTGGCACTTTCTATTTACATGTCTCCACCTAGAAGTTGTCGGATCCCCTGACTGGTGAATCAAGTCATCTTAAATGGCAAACATGTTATTGACTCATAGGATGAGTCTTAGAAGCCTTCCTATAAAAAGAGAAATTTTTTACTAGAAGAGAAATGCCATCCACTCTCAATGTAACATATATAGATCATGAAGCCTCCCTCACCCTCACATGCATGTTTTCTTGAAGAAGGTTAAAGACAAACAACTCATTTAGTCATTAGTAACATTGTTTAACCATGTCCTTCATATCACACTTCTTTGGTGTCTACAAAAGTTCACCCTTTGACCATTGTTGACTGTCTAGAAAAAGGAAATTTTGATGTCAAGATTTTGACAAGGCTTTTATCTTGTCTTGTTTGACTCAAATATAGATCAACTTTATCTTGTTGGTTGCTACTGGTGTGTCAAAGTCATGCCACCACTACGACATGACTAATGGATTCTAACACATTAGTCTTTCTGAAGCATGGGTAATTTTATTTCTCAATGATATATTACCAAGAACACATCATTGGCCATTGCTATGTAGACTTGTCCACTTGAGCATGGCATCTGTGCTTCATGCCACTACAACTTGTTGATGGCTTGGTGGTTAACCCAACCTTTACAATCCTCTTTTGTACACATCTATCTTGTTCTCAAACCACCATCACAACTGTTGACATTTTTCACCTTCAATTGGATCTACCACATCCTTTTAGTGCAAGATGTCCACCATCTTTAGCTTTTCGATATGCTATTAAACCCTTTTGACGTGATCATCATTATGATATTTTTCCATGTCTACAACAAATTTGGCTCTAATACATCTTATTAATGACGATAGATAATTTTTTTGATTTGAATTGTAAGGTTGATTCAGTCTAAAAAGTTCTGACTTGCAAAGTTCCAGGCATAGCATTTAAAGTGAATAGTTCTCCCCTAAAATGAGAAGAGAAAAATCAAAGACAATATTAGAAGAAAAAATACTATAGAAAAATATTGCAATCAAATTATGCATATTTCATTACCTCTAAATTTGAGTGTCCCCCTCCAGCCCAAGAACAAAGAGAATGAACCACACTCGACTTGTGCAAAACCTTCTTGATGTCATTTTCTTCTCACTCCAACACTTCTATTATTGGGGATCTAGACGTACACTTCAGTCCTTGATGTCGCAATGAGCACTAATTGGGTTGCCTTTGGTGGTTTCTCAACCAACATGCATTGAGAACATCTACCTTGATGTCACATGCACTATTCATATTTGGCTTCACAATTAGAACTCTAGTGTGTCGCCATCAACTGCTAGTTTACTAGTGGCAAACCCACTAGACATATTTCTATTTGAGGGGCAGATGTGTGTCTTCCATTGACAGAAGACCACATTGTTGTTGTTGTCAATGCATAAAAAATATGTCTCATCATATACAGTCTTACTTTGCCTCATACATGGCCATTGGTCATATATTCTCCAAGAGAGAGCAGACTAGGTATCTATCACTAACAAAACATATCACCATATTCGAGGTCCCAAAAAATTCACATTCTATTGTTGACTGCTAATGTACCTTGTTTTAGAGTTGCCGACCCTCTCTCCTCCATGGGAGAGCACCACCAATTAAATCCAGTCCTTTTGATTTTTTTTAACACATAGAAGATGTTACTTGATACGATAAAATCTCAATAGCCTGCCCGAGAATCTCATATGGTTGTTACTAGGAGTCCGGTCGTGAATCTTATTTCAGCCCTAGATAGGAGCCATATTTGAACCTCCTTGACTAACTCCAATCAGAATGGCAGAGTCCAAACACAAATATACTTGTCCTAGTTGAAGAGACCAACAAAAGGTGTATTTCAATATGCAAGATTCTCTTGCAATCTCACTAAACAAGAAGAGCAGATTTAACACTGTTCCTGTTTCTCCAATTAGAATTGGCAAAGTTCAAATCAAATTCTACTTGAATCCTAGTCTAAGTGACCAGCAGTAAGAGCGTTTGAATCTACAAGACTTTCTTGCAATCTCATAAAACAAGAAGAGCATATTTAACACTCTTCCTGTTTTTTCACATTCTAAAATACAATCCTTTCCTACTTTAACTTGTTAGAAGTTCATTATCAGCCGAGATAAAAAAGAATGTGTCGTGTACGCTCATATGAGCCTGTTTCTAGACATATGCTGATGAAGAAAATAATATATTCGGCATCATATTTGGAAAACCGTCTGTAGACTCGTACATCAGTTGAGAGAGAAAATGGAACCATCTTCTACAATTTGAGTAGCAAGCAAAGGATACTTGAAAAGTGAAAGATAGCTAAAGGAACCCAAAACTGTTGAGCTGGATCAATTTAATGGAATGGTGTCGAAAAGAGGTTATTTTAGAAAGCCAACATAAGAAACGGATTCACAACCTCTCGAAACTTTGAATCATAGGAGTCATACTATTGGTGGAAAATGCCCCACCGTAATACCAGGGAGAGGGAGGAAAACACACAAGTCGCACATGTTTTTCATAGTATATACCTTTTAGGGGTGCCATCATTTTTTTAGAATATCAATAGGAAGAACACAACTAATATGTATAGGAAAAAGAAGTTTGGCAAACAACAACAAAAAGAAATTTCGTTCTCATGTCATTTCTACTATTAATAGAACTTATATTGTTCATGATCATCGTATAAAATTCATTCGAAAGAACCTACATTATTTTAGCAAAGGTTACACATTCGTTTAGGATAAAAAAACTGGCTCAGGCTTAACCACTAAAAGACCCAGGGAAGTGAACCCTTATATGTTGGGCTGATTGGCGTACAATTTCCAAAGCACTGTACGAAGCTGCACTATGCTTGTAACTATGCCAAGGAATAGCATGCAGTTTTTTTCTTCAACTGCTATGCCACACATCTCGAGTAAGGGATTCCACCCATTCATTCAGTGTTATGGGCACCCGATGGGAAAGGTGGATAAGACTCCGAATCCATGCAGCCATCTACCAGTCACAGGCCATATATAGAATAAACGATATATGCCCTCTAGAATCCCACAACAAACATGATTCATGTTCTGCTATGTAGCACTGAGAACGTTTGTTACATTCTCATAATTATCCTCCTGAAACAGAAACACCATCTGTAGGTAGGAGCTCGAGAAGATCTTCCGGTCCCAGTTTTGATTTAAGGATGCCTCTCAGGCAGCATATCTGAAGAACAAGTACGTCACCTATGAAGAACAAGGTTGGCATTATTATACATTTCTCTATCAAACTCTTGTTTTCCCGATACCAAAGCATTTTTAGGCCCAAAGGAGGAAGGACATACAACAACATAACGAGCTTCAGAGACATAAAGTTACATGCAAGCCCTACTTAATCCCTTCACTCTAGCAAAACTTCTGACTTGCTGACGAGCAAGAAGAAATGTGCTATTACTTGTCACTTGCCGGTTTTATTGACAAATGCACACTTATGTTCTAAAATAATTCAATACTCTGCTATTAGTCCACCTTACACCACCTCCTTGTTTGCACATGTCCCTTTCTCTAAGGATACATCATTTTTTGATGGTGGGTCTTCTGTTACATAGATTACGTTGAGGAGCTTTTACCTCTACCCATTATTTTCAAGACTTATGCACCCCTTTCCCCACAGGACGATGTACATGAACCACCCACTAGTCCTCCCATTACTCATCTGTACACGTGTCATAATGGACCTCGGTTGTAAGTAGTCCTGCAACTTCACCACCTATACTTAGTTGCTTCTCTATCAGACGATCGACCAGGTAGATGCATACCTGCCAGCACATCTTCAATTTGTTTCATATGCTAATCTTTCTTTGGTTTATTATGCCTCTTGTCTTCTTTCTCCTCGATATCCACACCCTTGCCTATAACAGAAGCCTTTGATCACCCAGGATGGCATGCTGCTATGGAGGAAGAAATGTCTGGCTTGAACATAATCACAGAGGGTCTTTTGCCTGACTCGTAGTTTGTGGTTGGTTGCAGATGGATATTTACTATCAAAGTCGGGTCAGATGGTTCTTTTGACAAATTCCAGGCCCATTTAGTGACCAAGGGCTTCACACAAGTTTATGGGGAGGATAGTGTGGAGACTTTTTTATCTGTGGCCAAAATGAAATTTATTTGTTTATTCCTATCTCTTGCAGTCACACGTTCTTGGCCTCTTCCACAACTTGATATCAAAAATGCTCTTTTGCTTGGTGATCTAAATGAGGAGATTCATATGGAGAAACGACCTAGATTTATTCTCAAAAGGAGTCGATCTAGTCTATCGACTTCACAAGTCGCATGGCCTACTTAGTTGTGTTCTTTCTTAATTTGGTCTTCACAGGAGCAGTATGGACCATTATGTTTTCTATAAGCGACTTGACTCAGTATCTTTATGATATTCTATGTTGATGATATTGTGATCACTATTAAAGATTAAAAAGGAGGTTGAGCATTAAATCATTTCTTCATGGATTGTTCAAAACTGAAGACTTATGCTATCCCAAATATTTCCTTGGGATTGACGTTGCCCATCTAATATCTAGAATTGTCATCTCATAGCGGAAGTATGTTTGGAATCTTATCACTGAGACTAGCATATTGGGAGCTAAGTGTGCAGACACTCTCATGGACCCTAAGATCCGATTTTGTCAGACCTAACAGTGCTTTTTCTACCAGTGTTGTTAGGAATACTATGGAGAAGCGTTGTATAGCCGTACAGGACGTAGCATGGTTAAAAAATTTGACCAAAATGGCAAAATTTCTGTCGAAATTTCATTTTCAGCGAGTACCCAATATAGAAATTCATGTACCCACAGCAGAAAAAAATGGTATGTAATTTCGTTAAAAAGACAAAAAAAAAACTGAAAAAAGAGGATTATTATGCATTATCTTAATGCATACAAGATATAAAATGTAATATATTATTGAACTAGTACTTTAATTTTATTCACTGGCAAAAAAAAAATTCAAGGCTGAGAACTAAATCTTTAGCATTTTCTCACTTAACTAGCAATTTAATTTTGTTCAGACATTGGAATACACCTTCTCCCAAGGCAACACACCCTGGTTCTGCTGAAATGACAGTCTGCTGGTAGTGATCTTTGCTCTCTTCTGAGTGTTCTGCCTGATGTTTCTTGTAACTTTTAATTCTATCACCAGAAGTCACTCTGAGACCATAATTAACTGATTGGAACAGTATTTTTTTCTTAAAATCAAACTTGCAAGCATCTTAGCACCTATTCTATTATTTGCCTTTCTTCATAAGTAGCAAACTCATGAAAACCATTTTGCAGAACGCATAATTTCTAGTCTGGTTAATTTTGAGTTTATTCTATGATTGCGCTTCTTTTTAAGTGCGCTTATAAAACCTTTTAAGAAATCATTGATGATCATTAAAATCAACCATGTGGGATTCTACAGATGAATCATGGCTCTCGCATTGAGTCTGAGCAAATGCAATCAGCTATGGTTCTTCACATGTATGCAGCAATTGACAAATATGAACCATGAAACCCCACTTTCTATGAGTAATCATAAAACTCCTGCACAGAGAGAAACCCATCTAATTGGGCAAGATTACCAGGTGGAAAACAACATTGAGGATGTAACCATTAACTTGGCCAAATAGTAGTAGGGCTGCCACATGCCCCTCTCAATTCGGATTAGATTAATTAATAGCAGCAGTTAGTCTCCAAGTGCTTGACAAAGCTGTTTCCTTTAGCAGCTCAGTTATGTTGCCCCTTCCTTTGGTCTGGCCACCAAGCTCCAAACTATGTGTTTGACACAAGTTTCCAAAGGAAGGCACTCATCATATTATGCAATCTATCGAGATCAAGATCGTGGCAATAAACCACCAACAATCCAATTGTGATTAACCAAAGACAGTTAGCCATGCAATCAATTGAATCAATTCTAGCTATCCAGTAAGAGATAAAACCAATCAGAAATGTGATTCTTCTTCCACCAATCCCACAGTTTGGCACAATGTTGGACCCAGTTCAGCACCCAGCAGAGAAAGAAAATATGCCTCTTTGTCACATGAGAATTTCCTTTGAGCCTAGTCACCAATAAATTTAGGCATCTACCAATATCTGTGAAGGACCATGTAGGAAGCTGTCAAGAAAACCAAATATCATCCACAGATTATATGGATCCTTATCTTCGCTCTCTCACTATAGTCCCAACTTACCATCCTCGTATATAAAGAATTTCGGTAATGACCGTATACCTTGTAGTTTAGAAGAATAGATAGAAGTGTCATGACAATAATGAGAAGTCCCCCTGTTGTAGGCCAAAATCCAATGAGAAACAGGTACTTTGTTTACTAGGACCATGAAGGTGTGATTGTGCATTGTTCTATCCAACAGGTGAATTTCTCCCTAGAACCAAGGCACTTCAAGGCCCATAGCAGAAAGTACATATCAACGTGATTGGAAGCTTAAGATATATTGCATTAGATGCCAGCCTTCTTTGTAATTTGTAATTGCCGCTCAACTAAAACTTTTCACTTTCTCATGAAAGAAGTGTGTAATCACCAACCCATCTTCTATGACGAATGCACATTAAATTTCTGAGATAATCTAAGTGGCAAATCAGTCCAACCACTGTCTTAGCAGCATGATATTTATCTATGATCTGTATAAAGGTCTGCAACCTTTGACTTCAGAATAGAGTCAAAGGTGCGTAATGTAACGTCCAATTAGTTAGCTTCTGTCAAAGAAAACAAGATGCCTTTCTCACGTCCCCTTTTATCTCCTGAAAGGATTGTAGAATCTTTTTTCGGAGCCATCAAACCTAGGTGCTCTGTCAAAGTACATGGATTTTTGCGGCGTTTCAAATCCATGGCCTTAGGTCTACATTCAAGTCGAGCTGCTCCTTCCACATAGCACTTTCATCTAAAGGCAAAAAAGGGTTTGATGCTACTGCCCATTTCAATTATTTATTGAGAATAGCCATCAAACCTAGGTGCTCTGTCAAAGTACATGGATTTTTGCGGCGTTTCAAATTCATGGCCTTAGGTCTACATTCAAGTCGAGCTGCTCCTTCCACATAGCACTTTCATCTAAAGGCAAAAAAGGGGTATGATGCTACTGCCCGTTTCAATTATTTATTGAGAATAGTAGATATCAGACTAGCTACTTCACCAGCAAGCAGAGTTGGGTGTGCCTCAACATCAATAAAATGCCCAATATTAACATTCAGGTCAGTTTCAATTCTCAATTACAAAACTTAATAAAAGATAATAGATAACTCTTCAGTGGATCTTAACTTCAAATATTTTTGTAGCTGTGCCACTTAACATCAGAATAAGAAAAAAAAGATTTAATAACGGTTAGAAAGTATTAGCCTATTCAGATAATAGGTTAATTAGTCTATTATGTGCATGGGTTTGTTTGCCCTGGCACATAAGGGTTTAGTCTGCTTCCTTGTAATTGCCTCCTCTCCTATATATACGACAGGGGTGTACATATCAACAAAACAACAAAAACGATTACAATGTCCCACACACTTGTCAACATGTATCAGAGCATGCCTTAGGGATCTAGCCCTAGCCGCCACCTCCCACTTCCCTCTTCTCTCTCCATGCTCAATGCTGCCCTAGCTGCCGCCTCTCCTTCCTAGAGAAAGCACCAACGAGAGAGCACCTCCTGCGGGCGGCCGCCATCTCCATGGCTTAGGCTGGTCGCTCGCCAGACATTTCCCGGCAACCATGGTCGCATCATCTCTTTCACATAGATCTTTATCTATGCGTCGACGCCATCCTTCCCGACCATCTATCCTTTTTGATCTTTAGTCAAAGTAGACACCAAGTCTTCCTCGTAGACGTCATCATCGTCACTTTCCCCGAGTTCTTCGTACGCAGCCACCGCCATTGAAGTAGCCACACCAACTCAGATCTGCCTTCCGCTCCAGCAATCGTCTCCAGTACCATGCTCACCGCCTTTTGCCCAGTCAACGTTTGCCCATCACTCCATCGCTACACCACTTCTCAAGATCTTGAACAGTACTAATTCATGTCCAATTCGGGTCGTAGTCAAGCAAGGAGTCACAACTTTTCATGATCACAAGAGTACAAAAGACGACGCTAATTCTCATTGACCCATGGTGCTAATTATCGAGTTTTTTTGCCTCCTTAATGGTGTGAATTCCCGTCAGATCGTGCTTCAGCGACATCCTACACGGCGTGTACCAGTCCAGAATCCACTCGGCGACGCAAAGTTTGTCCAGATCGCTTGTCACACGGTGTGTTGACATCCAACATAGTGTGTCGGTGGGGATCTAGTTCACGCCTCTGACATCCTACGCGGCGTGTAGGATTTCCAGACAGCGTGTTGCAAGGATTTAGTCATTTTCCGAGCAAAGGAGCTACACGACATATCAACAATCTCACACGGTGAGTCATCAGACACCCCTGACAATCTACACAACGTGTCAAGATACAAACATGGTGTGTCAGAAGCAGTTTGTGTACTTCTGGTTCCAGTTATGACGTCCTCTAAAGGTCTATCTCTCCTCCAATACTTGATGATAATCAGATCATGTTATTTTTTGACCTAGCCTAAAAAAAATTGTGGGGGATCCGCCTTTGTCGGCCTAAGGGTCAAACAAATGTCTTTTTTGGGTCAAAATAAGATCCATTTAATTTCTCTATCCGGATCTTATAATTGGGTTGTTTTGCATATTGGTTCCGATTATCGCTTTTCCTACCGAGATCCATTCTGGTAGTGCCACTCGGGGAATGGAGAAGAGAGAGGAGGGTATGAGGAGAACATGAGAGAGAGCATATGAGGAGAGAGACGAGATGAGAGAGACGATATTCCAAGCTATCATCATGGAACTTCATATTTTTCCACACATATGCTCTCCACTTTCAGGCAACTTTGAAGGATCTCTATTGCAGCATTGACACCAAGACTTTCGTGTTCGTACTACATTACGTATGTCGGGACAACAGTTGTTGTGGCTAATTTCGGCCTCTTGTTCCCTTTGGTGTTGATGATGTTCCAGTTGATCATCCATGTTTTGTATTCATTAGACAAGACAAGAGTTGTTGCAGCTAATTCCGCCCTCTTGTTCCCTCTAGTGTTCATGGTCAGATAGATGGTTGCTTCTTCATCAAATTTCTTTGAAGCTCGTTATCTTCTAGCCTGCGCATTTTGTATCTGCAAGGATTTCATCCAGAGTTATCTTCATTGAGCTACCTTCATTACGTCTTCTTCGTGTGGCATTTGCTACTTCTCTGTTAATATATTTCATATCTATTCTATTTTGTAATTTCTATATCCTGCTGGACATGTATGCAAATTATCCAGTTTCTCTTATTACTAAAAAGGGAGAAGGCCTATGGCCTCTCTTAACGCTGCATTGCACGTTGCATTGCGGCACCACATTTCACATGGTATCAGAGAAAGGTTCCTAACCTAACCCTACCCAGCCGTCACAGCCCAGCGTCGCCGCCGGTCGGCCGGCCGCCAACCTTCCCCCACTGCCAGCGTGAACAGTAACTCCGACGTGAACAGTACGACGTGAACAGTAACTCCGACGTGAACAGTACGTCAGAGTGAACAATAATTCCTGCGTGAACAAAGCACGTCGCCAGCCTTCCCCGGCCGATGCGTCGCCGACCCAAAGTCGGCAGAGCAGCTGTCTCCCGGGCCAGGCGCCATAGTCGCCGTCCCCCTTTCTCTTCTATCTCCGGATCGTCGGGTCCTTCGGTTGATCCAACGGATTTTTAAATCCCAAACCGGAGGGTCCGTCGGTACGTAAGAAATTCCTAATCACATCTCCTCCATGTGTGATTAGGGAATTTCAGTTGGGGGCTATGGATGCGTCAGATACGCATCTGATCTTGTAACGTGACGTGTATCTCCCCGTCACCCATATTTTCTTGTGACGTGTATCAATCCGTCACTTTTCTTCTCGTCAAATCATGGAGGACACCAAGGCATCTACCATCTACAGTGAGATGTCTCCTATCCCCTCCATCAAGCTAAACGGGAAGAATTATCTCTTATGGATGAATGTTGTCCATATTGTATTGGAGTCACGCGACAAGGCGAGACACGTTGATTCTGATCCTCCTACACTTACTGACAAAGGCTATGCTGAATGGAAGTGTCATAACAGTCTGGTGAAGACCTGGTTGTGGGGGAGCATGGAACCTGGGATTGCCTCGAGGTTCATGTTCTACACTACCGCCAAAGAGATTTGGGATGCAGTGAAGAAACATTATTCTCAAGAGAAGAATGCGCTTCGTCAGTTCATTGCCTGTTTGTAGAACGACAGGGAGACAGACCTTTAGAAGAATACTTTGGAGTGATTAAATGTATTGCACAAGAGCTGAGTTTCTACCACCAGTAACTGTCCAGGAGCAAGTCAAAGATAGAGATGACTTGATTATAGCAAAATTCTTGTATGGTCTGAGTTCTTCGTGCAGTTCAGCCCGCAGTGTTATCTTAGCTTCTAATAAACTTTCCAGCTTGGAAGAGGCCTATTCAAGGATTTTACAGGTAGATTTTGAACCTGTTGATCCTACCGTAGTCTCATCTCAGGGAGATTCTCATGCTTCTGTAGCTACTGCAGTGAGAGGAGAACGGACAGGTATGGGCCGAGGACGTGGAACTCGCCCTAAGTGGACTTTCTGTGACAAACATGGACACACAGTTGAGAAATGTTGGAAGAAGCTGGTCGACCTGCTTCACCACCTGTGGGAGTAGCAAACTATGCTACCACTACTGAGTCTACTGAGCCTCCTGCTTTGAGTTCTGGTCCTTCTGGCATTACACTCACTAAGAGGAATATGATAGATTTATTCTAGCTACTCAGCATCTGAGCTTGGGATCATCATCTTTAGCCAACTTGGCGTCCACCACTGGTAATCAGGCTACCTCTTTATTGGCTTCTGGTTCTACTTCATCATGGGTCGTTGACTCTGGAGCATCACAACATATGAATGGTATGAGGAGACTCCTTCATTCCATTGACTCACATATTCCTCACAAATTTGTAACAATACCAGATGGTTCAGTGAGGAGAGTGTTAGCCAATGGATCTATTTCTCTGAATCCTGGAATTGATCTTAAATTCGTACATTATGTGCTTGCTTTTCCTTTTAATCTTCTGTCTGTTGCTAAGTTGATTGATACTGTGAAATGTAAAGTAACTTTTGGACCTTCTTGTTTTGTATTACAGGATCTCAAGAGTATGAGGACGGTTGATGGGGGGCCTAGGAAAGGGGTGATCTCTACCTCTTCCACGGTGACAGTCTGCCTCGCCAAGTGTCTGCTCCTGCTCCATCTGTCCTGTTGAATGGCTCTCCCTTACTGTGGTACTACAGATATGGATATCCTTCATTAGAGAGCCTGAGAAAGTTAGAACCAGAATTGTCTCAAGTATCGTCTCTAGAGTGTCAGTCCTGTCAACTGGGGAAACATCATAGAATGTCTTATCCCGGTCGTGTCAATAAACGAGCGTCATGTCCTTTTGAGTTGGTCCATAGTGATGTTTGGGGTCCTGCAAAAGACCATAATTATAATTGTTAAAGTGTCTAAATTAGTCTATTAGTTAAATAGGCTAATTAGTTTAGTGGGCCTTTATCTTCCGGCCCGTCTAGTTTAGATTACTTGGGTCCTAAGTAATAGGGCGTCTCTCCTCTCCTATATAAAGGAGAGGTCGTCAGTCTTTGTATCACAATCCATTCATATTCAATCAATTCTATTATTCTTTACAATAATGGTTTTCATTATTTTATCTCTTTTGTGGATGACTTCTCGCGTATGACTTGGATTTATTTGTTGAAAAGTCGAGAGTCTGTGCTATCTCTTGTCAAACATTTTCATCAAGAAATAAAAGTTCAATTTGATTGCAATATTAAAGTTCTTCAATCTGATAATGCCTTGGAGTATGTTCAAAATGCTATGGCTGATTTTTGTAGTTCAGTTGGGATGATGCATCATACATCCTGTCCTCACACCCCTCAGCAGAATGGGGTAGCAGAGAGGAAAAATCGTCATCTCCTTGATATTAGCAAGACAATCATGTTTCAATCTAATGTTCCTAAGCGTTTTTGGTCTGACGCCCTTCTTACTGCTTGTTTTCTTAACAACATGCAACCTTCTTCTGTGCTTCAAGGACGTACTCGTTTCTCTGTCCTACGTCCCAAGGATCAACCTTTCCATGTTCCTCTTAGAGTGTTTGGTTGTACTTCTTTTGTCCACAATTTTGATCCTAAGGCTGATAAGTTATCTCCTAGGTCAATTAGAACTCTCTTTCTTGGGTACTCCAACACTAGCAAAGGGTACAAGTATTATTGTCCAAGTCTTCGTCGCATGTTTGTGTCTAGAGATGTGACTTTTCATGAATCCACTCCATATTTCTCTAGTGTTTCCAGTAAGGGGGAGCAATTATGTGAGAGAGTGCCACCATCAAATGTTAGTAAGAGAGTGCCACCACCACATCAGAGTGAGAGAGTGCCACCTATCATTCCTGACTATACTATAATTTAGGAAGAGCAGCCAGTAGATGGTCCACCAATTCAGCAATATTTACATGTTTATAGCAGACGAGGCAGACAAGATCCAGAGGAGGTAGCGACTCCAGTCTCTGAGCCCTCCCCATCCTCCTCTACTCAAGGGATTCCTGAAGAACCATCTGACCTTAATGTTCCCATTGTTGTTCGCAAAGGTACCCGTTCCTGTACTATTCGGCATCCTATTACAAATGTGTGTTGTTTGGCCAAGTTATCTCAGCAGGCTCGCTCATTTGCTCTTGGGATTGATTTTGTGGTCATTCCAAGAAATCATCTTGATGTTATGAAGGATATTGGCTGGAAACAGGCTATGCATGTTGAAATGTCTGCTCTGTTACAGAACAACACTTGGGAACTTGTTGACTTACCTCTAGATAAAAATGTTGTGGGATGCAAATGGGTATTTACTGTAAAACATAATCCAAATGATTATGTGGAGAGATTGAAAGCTAGATTGGTGGCAAAGGGGTACACTCAGACATATGGGGTTGATTTCTTTGACTAGTGGCTCGTCTGAATTCTGTGCGTATTCTTATTTCTCTGGCTACTACATTTGACTGGCCTCTATTTCAGTTCGATGTCAAGAATGCCTTTCTTCATAGTGATCTATAAGAGGTGTACATGGAGCAACCACCTGGTTTTGTTGCTCAGGGGGAGTGTCAGAAGGTGTGTAGACTGAAGAAAGCAATCTATGGATTGAAATAATCTCCTAGAGCTTGGTTTGACAAGTTCAGTGATGTTGTGCTAAAGATGGGTTTTTCTCGTTCTGTTACCGATCACTCTTTATTTTATTCTACTTTTCTGGTGGATCTATTATTATTGATGTATATGTTGATGATATTGTTATCACTGGTAGTGATTCCACAGGCATATCTTATTAAATTATCCAGTTTCTCTTATTAATAAAAAGGGAGAAGGCATATAGCCTCTCTTAACGCTGCATTGCACGTTGCATTGCGGCACCACATTTCACATTCTACGTGTTGAGACGACACTTCAACACCTCGTCCAGCGTGTTCGTGTCACATTGTGCACATCTGTAGTCTTCTGCGCTATTTTCGGATGGCTACACTTCTCAAACGATTTGAAGACACCTCTACGGCTACATCGATATTGTGCCTCCACGTTTGTGCTACGTTATATACGTGGGATGTGTTGATTTGCGCGTATTCCACTCACACATTCCTTTCCAGTGAAGATGGCATAGTCGTGGTTCATTTGATTGTCTACTTCAGATATTCTTCACTCAAGATGTAGTTGATACGTCTTCTCCAAGTTGCATCTGCTACTTCTACGTGTTGAGGCGACACTTCAACACCTCGTTCAGCGTGTTCGTGTCACGTTATGCACGTCTGTAGTCTTCTACGCTAATTCCGGATGGCTACACTTCTCAAACAGTTTGAAGACACCTCTACAGCTACATCGACATTATGCCTCCACGTTCGTGCCACGATATGTACGTGGGATGTGTTGATGTGCGCTTATTCCACTCACACATTCCTTCCCAGTGAAGATGGCATAGTCGCGGTTCATATGGTTGTCTGCTTCAGATCTTCTTCACTCCAGATGCAGTTGAAAAGAAAGATTGTGAAAAATAATAATGAATGTATTGAATTGATTCAATGAATAAAAGATGTACAACCCTGTCCTATATATAGGATAAAGGGAGAAACCCTGAGACTTGGGATACAAGTAATCTAAATGGGCCGAGACACTAAAGGCCCACTAACTAATTAACCTATTAACTAAATGGGGTAATATGTACTCTCTAACACTCCCCCTCAAGCTGGAGCATGGGTGAAACACATGTCCAAGCTTGGGGTTACAAGACTCGATAAAATGATTAAAGAAATGATAAATGAAAGATAGAAATGATAAAAGATAAATATCACTCCCCATACAAAATTTGTTACTCCCCCTTAAACAATACTCCCCCTAAAATATATGATGACGACATCTCTCTTCTTTGGAATTGTATTCAGCAGGCTGGAGACCCTCGAGCTTTGAAGAATGTCTTTTGGAGTGCATCTGGAAGGAAGAACATCTGATGCATGGTCACTGAATGCTACAACAAAAATTCGCCACTTTGGAGCAGAGGATCATCAATACCATGACTACGCCATGTTCACTGGAATACGTACTTAACGCGACACGAACGCGGATCTCCAATGACGATGTAGCAGTAGTGGAATGTTCAAAGCGTCTGACAAACATGCATAACGTGGCACAAACACGAAGGGACGGTGTGTCGATGATACGATGTAGGTACCATAACTCTGGCGCATGAACTTGGGGGCTTGACAGGAAAGGAGATCATCCATCAAGGAAAGACCCAAGTAGATCAGCAGAATGTGATGCTAAAACAACAAATGCAGCTCGGAGAAGACGTGATGAAAGCAACTCGGTGAAGATATAACTGGATGAACTATTAACCTTACAAATGTAGACTTGTCAGGCTTGAAATTACTGAGCTTCTAAGAAGTCTGAAGAAGCACCCATCTGTCTCTCAAGAATGCAACAAGAGTGATCAACTGAACCACCATTAACACCAGAGGAAGAGGAAACAAGGGGGCTGAAATATGCGTAGCAAACTCTTGTCCTGACGTACATTGCGGTACGAACGCGAGAAGGCCGGTGTCAATGTTGCAATGAAGATCCTTCACTGTTGTCTGGAAGTGGGGAACAAATGTGCTGAGTAATACAAAGTTCCATAATGATAGTAGCCTGGAATATATATATAATCACTCTCATCTCTCTCATACTCTCACTCATGCTCTCCCTCATACTCTTCTCATGTTATCTCTCTTCTCATACTCTTCCTCTCCTCTTTACCCCCCCCCCCGCACACCAAATACGACGAGAGTGAGTATATGGTCTGGAGAAATGGATTTAGGGGGCCACATGGAAAAGGGGACACACACATGATTGGTGGAAGGGTGGGAAAGGAATTGGTAGAATTGAGAGGAACTGTGAAATTGAGAAGTGCAATATGTGGTGTTGGAAACCGATAATTGGAGAGAAGATGCTAAATGGGTCAATGTAAGATCCGAGTAGAAAAATTAAATGGATCTAATCCTGACCCAAAACGAACGTCTATAATTGGGAGAAGACAGAATACTTTCGGGTGATGATGGTATGTGGACAGCAGGCCTAATGAATAGAGATGATGAGTGGCGATGGCGAGAGCCAAATGTGGCTAAGTAGGCGGGATGACGAGCAACAGAGCAACAACGTGGAGCAGCGACCTAGGGGCCTAGATGATGGCGACGACGGCTGATAGTGTGATCGTCTGCTGGGGATACAGTTGCTGGATGATGAGGCAGTAACACAACAACGAACGGACACAGAGGATGGTGATGATTGCTCGTGTAGGCAGTAGCGGTTGCTGCTGCTACAGATGCCTGGCGTTGATTGCTGCTCAACGACGATTATGGTTGTTGCCTTGGATGAGGCCGACGATGATGTTGTTACTCCTGTGATTGACGACAACGGCTGTTGCTGGCCAGTTGATACCACGCATGTGGTCGAAGACGGCACCATTTGCTGGCCGAATTCGGCGGCTAGCTTGCTGATTGGCAGCAACGTTTGTTGGATAGGGACGCAATGGCGGAAAGTGACTAATGCAAAAGCTATGAAAGTTGTTGACGACGACTAAGGCTATTGCTGCTGGTTGGTGCCATAGAATTAAATGTCCGATTTCGTTGTCGTGTCCGATGGCCCAGATATAGAAATTTTTCAAAATTTTGATATATACGGCCCTAACTATTTCGACAACCAAATAAGCAAATTAAATCATGAAAATTTACCAGGACGATCTAATCGCCAAGATCTACTCAAATATGCAATAATATTTCATATTGGATATGTGGGGGGGGGGGGTCTCCCACATTTGTAAGTGAAGAAAGCTGAACAATTTTGATAGAATTTCGATGACAATTTCGATGACGAAATGAAGGAATTAAGTTATGGAATTTTGCAAACACAATGTTTGAACATAGACACACTAGATTGTATAATAAATTTATATGTTTAGAGGTTAGGGTGGGATCCATGTCTTGATGAGTGAGTGCACAAATGAACAGAAATGTCAAGTATGTTAGACAGTTAGACTGTTACAAACTTGCAAACTTCCAAGTTAAAACAACTAGATTTATAGACTTCATAACTTAGAGTTATAACTTACAAGTTACAGTATTGTAGGTCAGTATATTTATTGTATAAGTCTACCATTATAATATATTTAGGGTTACATAGGTGAATAATAATAAAATATATTTAGGGTTACAAGTTACAACTTACACATCATTTTGTATAAGGCTACTATTATAAAATATATAGGGTTACATAAGTGAAAAATACAAAAATATAAGAACTTCCATTAAAAAAGCTTTTGTAGCCATTTTGTGTATAAATATGAAATATATTGATTAGATTCTCAAAATAAGTATAGATAAATGTATTTCACACTATTGTTTCTTAGATTTACAAGTTCACTTCAAGATCTTGAGAATTTTAAGAGAAATGTCACTTAGAAATTTAGGATTTTTGGAGTGTTTATTAAGATATGCCTAACAGGGAGTAAAAAAAAGTAGTAGATGGGCTAGGGAGGGGATTTACATACCTTAGAATCAAGTAAAGCAGCCTTCAATAGCAAGATATCACAAAAAAATTGCTAAAAGATCAAAGTCCCAACAAACCCAGTCGATGGAACACTATTTCGCGAAATAGGTGCTGCATTTCACACTGATTTCGCAATATCAAGGCCCAAACTAGGCTGTTTTGCACTAAAATACCCCCTGTTTTGCGAAATTCCGACTGTAGCTGCGAAATTATTGCGAAATTGCTGACCAGTTCATGCAAACTGACGTTTCGATGTCCTATTGAAAAAAAAACGAAATTTCGCAATTTCAATCGAAATTTTGTTCCATGGTTGGTGTTGGATACGGGCAGCGGTAGTTGCAGCTAGTTGTCGGCGGCAATGGCTATTGGGGATAGGCGGCGTGATGCGGAAAGAAGATCGAATCGTTATGAATGGAGAATAGATACGACCATGGAGGCCGGGATAGGCCTAGCGGGCCGGCCTAAACCATAGCTACAGCGGCAGCCGCCCGCAGGTGGAGGCGGAGCCCCTGTTGCTTTCTCTCGGAGAGAGGAGCGGCGACAAGGGCTTCTGTTTACGGCAGCTAGGAGAGAAGAGGGAAGCGGAGGTTAGGGTTCCCTAGGAGCAAACTTGCTCTGATACCATGTGAGAAATAATAATGAATGTATTAAATTGATTCAATGAATAAAAGACGTATATAGAGATATGTGTTTTCTTGAGCGTCATGTGCTTAGCATGTGCTCCACTTATTCTTTCTCTTATGTTGTTTAGTCCCATATGGGTTGCATCTTAACTAGTCTCTTTTTCTGTTTGTTATATAAGAGACTACAATGTACACTGTTTGAATCATCCAATAAACAACAATTCTCCACTTTACATGGTATCAAGAGCAGGCCTCCATTTTCTCCCACCCTAATTTCCCACCCATGACCAGCCGCCCCCCCAGCCGCCGCCCGCCGGCGGCAGCCTCCTGCCCGCTCCTCTTCTTCCCTTCTCTCCCTCATTCCCTCACCCTCATCCTCCCTAGCCGCCCCCCCCCCACCACCACAACCACCCAGCCGCCCGCCGCCCCACTCCATCCCTGCCGCCGCTGCTTGCAGCAGCCCTCCACCTCCAAACACCCACCACCACTAGCCTCCACC
Source organism: Alisma plantago-aquatica (assembly GCA_963693085.1). Taxonomy (NCBI): domain Eukaryota; kingdom Viridiplantae; phylum Streptophyta; class Magnoliopsida; order Alismatales; family Alismataceae; genus Alisma; species Alisma plantago-aquatica. The sequence goes on from OY856409.1 coordinate 1,135,464,666, forward strand.
ACCACCCCGTGCCCTCTCCTTCTCTCTCCCTCTATCCTATCTACCCATCCATACCTTCTTCCGCCATATTCTCCACCTAACACCATTTCTCCACTCCTACGTAAGGCCTGAACACTTTCTAATTTTTTTACGTCTACGACCGGGCTTCCGTCAGTTCTTGCTCAGGTGTCTGCTGGCCATCTAAGTTGAGAGTCCTCTTTGTCCGTGGGGATTTCTGCCTGCGCCTCATGGGGGAACGTTGAGTTTTTCTCATGCAGGCGTAGGTTTCTATGCATATTCTGCCCGTTTTCGGGTTCTTCTGATCTGTTGCGTCAGATCCCTACTCCTTCTGCCCGTTTCGGGTTCTTCTGCTCTGCCCATTAAGGGTCTCTCCTGCTTCTACGGCGTCGACGTCTACTGCTACTATGGCTTACTCTGAGCCCCCCCGATCTCTGTGTGCCACTACAGTGAAACTCGACGGCGGGTCCAACTACCACCTATGGTCGGCGTCGTTTGTTCTCTATGTCAAGGCGCAGGGTCGATATCACCATCTTACGGCCAATCCTCCTGATGCTCCTACGGCGGATTCTGATGACAAGACTAAACAAAGCTACATCCAGTGGTCCAAGGATGATTCGGGCGTCATGTCTTGGATCCTCAACAGCTCTGAGCCCCGGATCAGTCAATCTCTTCTCTGCCATCATGATGCCAAGGCGATGTGGGATCATTTGGCACATGTGTACTCACATCAGGAGAATCCAAAGCGGGTCTTCGAAATCTTCAAACAGCTCGCCAAGAAGGAGTTCTCCACTGACACGTCTATTGACGATTTCTATAATCAATGTTCTGCTTTGTGGAATGAATATGAATTGTATCACCCTCTAACTGCTGATATCAAGATTGCCCAGAAACAAAGAAATGAACTTCAACTTGTGCATTTTCTGGCTGCCCTTCCTGCCTCCTTCTCGGGGGTTGTTGATCAAATTCTATCAAGCGATCCACTTCCCACTGTTCGTGATGTTCCCAAAAGAGTTCAGAGACTGCCTTCTCTGACTCCCACACCTGCTCCTGAGCATCCTGCACTAGTTGCGCGCTCTTCTGACTCTAATCGTGGCCGTGGCCGTGGTCGCGGTCGCAGTGGACGACCTCCTCCTTCTGGCGGCCGAGGATCTTCTACACCAGGTCGAGGTACTTCTCAAGGCCCACGTCACTGCAATTGGTGTGGCCGCGACAATCACACTGAGGACTGATGCTGGATCAAGCACGGTAAACCTGCTTGGGCTAACCAAACCGTTGATGATGCTGTCGTGGCTGAATCTCCTGCTGACATATCACCTGCACCAACCAACACTGATTGGCTCCGCTCAGAATTCGAGAAGATGTTTCAAGAGCGCCTTGCACAACTACCCTCTACATCAGGCCCATCTGCCATGCTCACCTCATCATCTTCTGGTAACAAACAGTGGTGCATCGACTCCGGTGCTTCCACTCATATGACTGGTGCTCTTCATTTATTTTCAAAACTTAGTACTACAACTCTGATATCATCTGTTATTGTTGCAAATGGATCTAAAACTGCTGTTCACGGCACCGACACAATTCCTCTTTCACAAAAGCTGCATCTAAATTCAGTTTTATACATTCCGAAATTTCCTATTAATTTGCTTTCAGTCAGCAAAATGATTAAACAACTAAACTGCTCTGTCAAATTTGATCCCTCTGGTTGTATTGTGAAGGATATCCGCACGAAGACGAGGATTGGTTCGGGCCGTGAAGGACCTGATGGGCTGTACTACCTGGATGGACCACCTGCTCCGAAGGCGATGATCTCTACCTCTGTGTCAGGTCTACAGTTGCATGTTAGGCTTGGACATCCTTCTGCAGCAAAATTGAAGCATCTTTTTCCGCACTTATCAGGCGATAAATTTTCCTGTGAGACCTGTGTTATGGGCAAACATTCTAGATCTGTTTTTCCTGCTAAAAGTTATTTCTTCTAAAGCACCTTTTGAATTAGTACATGCGGATATTTGGGGACCATGTTCTGTGCCTAGTAATTCTGGTGTGAAATATTTTTTGACTTTCATTGATGACCATTCTCGTACCACTTGGATGTTTCTGCTCAAAGGTCGAAATATTGTGTTAGATTGCATTTGTACTTTCTTTGCTGAAATTAAAACACAATTTGGTCAATCTATTAAAACTCTTCGCACCGACAATTCCCTTGAATTTGTGCAACAAGCTGTTACTTCTTTTTGTGTGTCCCAAGGAACTATCCACCAGACTACTTGCCCATACACCCCACAACAAAATGGCGTAGCGGAACGGAAGAACCACCACCTTCTTGAGGTTGCTCGCACCCTCCTCATTCATTATAAAGTACCTCATTGTTTTTGGCCTGATGTTGTGTCCACCGCATGCTATCTTATCAATCGCATGCCATCCTCTGTTTTGAAAAATCAGGTTCCGTACGCCCTTTTATTTCCTGATAAACCTCTGTTCTCTGTGCCGCCTCGTATCTTTGGGTGTACATGTTTTGTAAAAAATCTTCGCCCCGGTATCACCAAGTTAGATGCTCGGTCTGTGAAGTGTGTGTTTTTAGGATACTCTCGCACTCAGAAAGGCTACCGTTGTTTTGATCCAGTTACGAAACATTGGTATGTTAGTGCGGATGTGATATTCTTTGAACATATGCCCTATTACTCTGCTACCGGGAAACACTTGACTCCTGATATTTTGACTACCACTCCACTACCGTTGGTAGACGATCTACCTCCAGCTGCTGTGCCTCCAGAACGCCCTTTACAAGTCTACAAGCGAAGACCGAAGCCTGTCACTGTCCCGGCCGAACCAACTCCTCCGTCTGCGGATGATCCACCACCGGCTGAGGTACTTTCTGACTTGGATATTCCTATCAGTTTACGGAAGGGTGTTCGTTCTTGTACTCAGCATCCTATTAGTCGCTTCTGCTCATCTGCCAATCTCAGTGATGAATTTGCCTGTTTTACATCTGCTTTATCTACTGTGACTATTCCTAAAACCGCCAAGGAGGCGCTCTGTCATCCTGCCTGGAAACATGCTATGGAACAGGAAATGCAAGCTCTAAATGACCAACATACCTGGGATCTGGTTGACCGACCATCTTCTTGCCATCCTGTGGGTTGTCGCTGGATCTTCACCATTAAATATCAGCCAAATGGTACCATTGAACGTCTGAAAGCTCGTCTCGTGGCAAAAGGATATACCCAGACTTACGGGGTTGATTATTTTGAAACCTTTTCTCCAGTAGCTCGTCTCAATTCTGTTCGCATTCTGATATCTGTTGCAGTCAATAAAGACTGGCCTCTTTTCCAGCTTGATGTGAAAAATGCTTTTTTATATGGCGATCTACAGGAAGATGTCTACATGGAGCAACCCCCCGGATTTGTTGCTCAGGGGGAGTCTGCTTCAAAAATCTGTAAACTTCGCAAGGCGATATATGGCTTAAAACAAAACCCACGAGCATGGTTTGACAAACTTAGTAAAATCTTACTTTCTTTTGGCTTTCGACGATCGCAGGCTGATCACTCTGTTTTCATACGAAAAACTACATCAGGGCTTGTTATTCTCATTGTGTACGTTGATGACAATATCTTATCTGGCAGTGATAGTGCAGGAATTCAAGCAACTAAAAACTATCTAGCACAACATTTTATCACGAAGGACCTTGGTAAATTACGATACTTTCTGGGTATTGAGGTTGCTAGATCTTCTTCAGGATTGTGCCTATCACAGCGGAAATATGTTTTGGATTTGTTGCATGAGACAGGCATGTTAGGCTGCAAGCCAGCCAACACACCTCTGGATCCCAATATGGATTGGGACAGTGAATCTTCTCCCCCATATGCTGACCGACACCAGTTCAGGAGACTAGTAGGCAAACTTATCTACCTGACTGTCACTCGAGCTGATTTAGCTGCTGCTGTTGGGTTTGTTAGTCGGTATCTTGATAAACCAAGCCAATGTCACTGGGATGCTATCTGTCATATTCTTCGATATCTCAAAAGTGCTCCTGGGAAAGGACTATTATACAAGAAGCATGGCCATTGTAACCTATCTGGTTTTTCTGACTCTGATTATGCAGGAAGTAGATCTGATAGAAAATCCACATCTGGATATTGTACCTTTGTGGGGGGCAATCTGGTTACATGGCGCAGTAAGAAGCAAACCGTTGTTGCACGATCTAGTGCTGAAGCATAATACAGAGCGATGGCTCATACTACATGTGAGCTTCTGTGGGTCCGCAGTCTTCTGAAGGAATTTGACATCTCTCCGACTAGCCCCATCCCTATGTTCTGTGACAATAAGACATCGATTTTTATTGCGAGCAACCCTACTTTTCATGAAAGAACCAAACATATTGAAGTCGACTGCCACTTTGTACGAGAAAAGGTTATGTCCGGACAGATTCACACTCCATATATCAGCACGGAGAAACAACTTGCAGATATCTTCACCAAGGTGCTACCCAAAAATCGCTTTCAGACGCTGATTGACAAGCTGGGCCTCTTTGACATCTACGCTCCAGCTTGAGGGGGAGTATAGAGATATGTGTTTTCTTGAGCGTCATGTGCTTAGCATGTGCTCCACTTATTGTTTCTCTTATGTTGTTTAGTCCCATATGGGTTGCATCTTAACTAGTCTCTTTTTCTGTTTGTTATATAAGAGACTACAATGTACATTGTTTGAATCATCCAATAAACAACAATTCTCCACTTTACAACGTACAACCTTGTCCTATATATAGGAGCAAGTGAGAAACCCTGAGACTTCCGATACAGGTAATCTAAATGGGCCGAGACACTGAAGGCCCACTAACTAATTAACCTATTAACTAAATAAGCTAATATGTACTCTCTAACAAAGACCTTCTCCAAAAGCTCGAGAATTTCCAATCTGCAGAACTCAACTCAAAAGAGGCATCATCATATGTTTAGTTAGGAAGTATTGTTTAAGGGGGAGTAACAATTTTTGTATGGGGAGTGGCAATTCTATCTTTCATGATTTGTATCAAATCATGTAACTCCAAGCTTGGACATGTGTTCACCCACGCTCCAGCTTGAGGGGGAGTGATAGGAAGTATTAACCTATTTAGTTAATAGGTTAATTAGTCAATTATGTACATGGGCATGTCTGTCGTGGCCCATCGGGGGGTTAGTCCGCTTCCTTGTAATTGCCTCCTCTCCTATATATAGGACAGGGGTGTACATATCAATAGAACAACAACAACGATTACAGTGTCCCACACACTTGTCAACAATAACTAAATGTGAAGCTGATGGTATAAATCTTAGCAGATATAAAGGCCAGAGAAGAATATCCAATCATATGAATCTGATTAACTACGTTCAATTTGATCATTTAGCACTAACTCCAGGATGATCAAGAGATTCAGTAAAAAGTGGACCATAAGTTAAGAGCATTGTTCATTTTCTAGTTTGAACATGTCGCATTTCAGTTTGAACTCTAAAATATTGCCCATGACTCTAGTTAAACAGTGAACACCCACGCAAATCAAACACTAGTAAACTTGGGTTTACAATTGTTTCATAGCTCTTAAGTTATTTCCAGTGCAGAAGAGCCAACAAATTGCTGTCTAGGTAATCATGAATGACCAGGTTTCTGTGTTCCTTATAAGTCTAGATGGCACAAGCGATTAAGGCTCTGCCACGTTTTGCTGCAAGTAAGGCAGAGTTCAGAATGAAGGTGGTGTCAGTCACCCACAACAGATATGATCCGACCTTTTTCAACTGTGAGAGAGATTCTCTGCACTTTATTTCTCATACTGGTTTAATAGGGAATTTAGGCAATTGAGTTAGCTTGTTGTCACTTGTCATCAACGTGGTTGCTGAAGTAGCCCTTTTTGGGTTTCGTGCCAAATTACTCTAGAACAGAAGGCTGGCACCTAGTTTCTAATTTTAAGGTATGCTGTTGCAGATAATAGCCATCAGAATCAAGTCAGCCTCACGAGAAAATGATGATACAATAATGGGTTTCTATAAATGATTTATTAAAATTTTGGTATATAGCCTTCATGCTCTTTGTTAGAGGTGTCCCAATTGAAGCCAACATTCAATTTGGTAGATAAAATTGTTCAAAGTTTAAACCATTTTGGAAAGGCAACTTCAAACCATACAGGTTCCAGTCCTTAAACATTCACAGCATAAACTACAACCATGAAGTTGGATTCAAGGATAATTCTCCAGTGACCATTAATCCAAGCCAACTTTGAGCCAGACGGCATTCCACAGCTCAGCTTTGGAGGTCACAGCATCATCTCATGTCTTGAGCATAACCATAGCACAAACACCACAGGAATATCAAATAAACAGCCGCCAGGCTCCAGAAACTGCCCTCTAGAACTCCCACAGACCATCCATCGAGGTGAAGAGCAAAACTAACCCTCAGTGGAAATGATCACATGGGTATACCTTAAAACCAACCCCCCCTTTTTTTGCAATCTCTTTAAATTGGAAAAGCAGATTCATCATGGCTCCTGCATCTGTCACATGTTATAATTTGTCATAATGCTTCTGCCTATTTCATGGAAGTCCATTGTGTACCATGATCCACTGGAAATTGATGTGGTCATATGATCATATTTTCAATACATATTTTAATGAAGAAAAAACATATTTTTGTAGCTCTATTTGGCAGACAGCTGCATCTTTTAAAAAAAAACACAAACCATTTTCTGCAGTTTCCAAAAGTGCACTATATAATATATCTACCTTCAAACAGAGAAAACTGACACACTAAGGCACTAAATGATCGAGTGGTGGGAAACCAACTCCCTAAAAGCCATTATTCAATAATTATCATCTGCCTGGACACATGCCTTAGGTCCTTAAGGTAGGTATTTATAAGAAAATACAAAAACCAAAATAGTCACGACAATTGCCACTTATTGCCTAATTTATAACTTAGGAAGCATGGACACTTCCCGGAGGTTTTTGATTGTTGTTTTGGACAGGTGTTCAACTTGGACACACCATGGACACGCCTAGACATGTGGTGAACACAAGGAAAATGTGTCCACAGCATGTCTGTTTCTGACATATGTCCAAGATGGTCCAACAGCCTCCTAGAAGAGTCCTTGTTCTACCCCCTCCCATCAACACACCCTCTTCTTCCTTCTCCTTACATGTCTTCCCCTCTACTTCCTCATGTCCCACTAATTCGACTCCTCTTCCTCAGCACCATGAAAATATGTCCAAAGGTAACGCACACCCTCCGCTATGTCTACTATTACCTTCCACTCCTCTTACATAAACTACTTCAAGATGCATCATTCTCCTATACCACCACGGGCATAATGAAACTAAGATCCAATACACATCCTCTTCTCCTATCTCATTCTTGTCTCCTCTCCCTCTTTTTTACTTTACTACTTTATAGACATTCTCTTCCTCCTCTTTCTCACCACTATAGTAAATTTTTGTTGTTCTCAAATATACAATTCTTTTAATATAGTGTTCTTAGATTGTAATAACTTTTTTTGTGGTTATAAATTGTGGGTTCTCATACATTTATGAATATATTGTTGGTTCGATTTCATAGTGATTTATGCACATATAATCTGCTTTCCAAGTCCGACGTCGTTCATGTGTCCCATAGTTTCTAAAATCGCAGTGTCTCTGTCTGTATCCATGCTTTCTAGTTAACAACTAAATAAAACTTAATCATACTAACAAAACTAGGACTTCCAAATAGGTTGCTGGAAATAACTAAGTCCTAGAAATGGAAAAATCGACTAAAAGCTGAAGAAAACCCTAATCTAAGTTGATCGAACGACTCAACTCAGATGACTGGTCGGATTTGCAGAGTGTCCTACATCATTGAGCTTATTACAGCATGACGATCATTGATCAGGTATCTTAAGTTATTTGACCTTGATCAGAGTTTCCCTGCACCTAATTCTCCATGATGGTTTTCTAGGACATATTGGCCATAGATATATTGGCATTGTCACTGACTTTGTTGTTTTATTAGGCTGTGTGGACATCAGAGTAATACTAGAGTAGATAATCAGCACCTATGCTGTAATTCTAAGGCATGTTGTTGTGAATAATAACCAAAAGAATCGAATCAGCCACCTTTACCTAGTATCGACAGTTTGATGCTTGGGAATACCTCTCATGTGAAAGTGATCAGAAAAATTCAATACATAACTGATTTTTTTAATTAAGCGTGTTAGGTTCCTGTTAGTGTACCACTTAAAGGCGAAAGCTACTTTTAACTTGCACATCCATGCCACATTCTAAGGTGTCATTTTATTTGGTTAATTGATTGAGTCAAAACGTTTGCCATAAAGATTTGTCTGATGATGGCATTTCCATTATCCACATTGCATTCTAATGTGTCATTTTTATTTAATGAAACGGATGAGTTGAAGTTTATTAAGATAAATGAGTGATGGAAAGCATTAGCTCTCCAAGGTGCCTTAGACACCAGCTGCAAAACAGGCAATATCAAATTCTTGGTACAGATTCCTCATAAATTAAAGGATGAAGCAATTCTTCCGAAAGAACAAGAAGGAAAAATTAAATATATTTCTGCTGCTTTTTAAAAATCATTTATTAGCCACCCTTGAAGTTCAAAATACTTGATAAAGATATGGGAAAATAGCAAGCACGTGCTAAGCAACGTGAAAATTCCAGCAAATTCTCAAACACTGCATAAAAAACTGTCTAGATGACTTTGTAGTCGACAACCCATACTAGCAGAGAAGTCATCACTCAGACGCCAGACACATTTTTATCCAAATGCATTTATTGTTTTTGCAGCAGTTTTTGCAGTATCAATGTGCATGTATAGTATATAAAAGGCATCAAGGATATCCGTACCATATGTCATTTATTTGATAAGCAAAAAGTCTTTCTTATTCCTTGAAGGCACCATTCAAGATCCTAGAAGGGCATGACTCAATATGGATGACAATTTGACCCTACCTTTAGCGTCAGTTTCAAATCTAAGAAAGACAGTTACAAAACTTAGAATATCATTATTCGAATGGTTTCGGTTATAATACTAACCAAAGAGTCTTTTGAAATACGAAAATAGTGATGTCTTGTGTGCTAAGCATTAACATCATCTGCACGGAGCACAAATGGGTGAACTGCGGGAAATAGATGGACCGCAGTAATTTCGAGAATAGAACTTCACGTCAAATCAGAAAAAATTGCAAAATAGATCAGTCACAGGTAAGGACCATATGAGTCAATGTAACAATTTAGGAGCCCTTTTTTATCCTCTTAAGATGTGAGATCTTTATTGCCATCAATTTATGTTCGACCTTCTTAGCATCTTTTACGAGACCCTTTATCTTTCTTGCAAGTTCCTCTACTGTAAAATAGCTTAAATACCATATACATGAAAAGCGTGAACACTAGTTTACCAAGGAAACAGAAACAGAAGGGCCCACATACATGCGGTGAGTAGCTTGTCCTTTACTCTGGATGAGATTCTTGATCAAATAAAGGTAATGTGAGGAAAATAAACACTTCAATTTTTTTACACCTTCATGAGCGGAATTCAAGAAAGTTCTATTGGAACAATAGATAGTATAATTATATTACAAATAAGTTTGAAGAATTTTAGTTTGAATAAGAGCAAGAGGAATTTTAACCATAAAGGTTTATCTAAAAAAAATGATTCTCAGCAGTATTTATGAAATGAACACATCAAAAATTTATACCGCGCTCCTTGTTTTGTGACTAGAAGATTGCTTCAACATCCTATTTACAGGGAAGTAAGAATGCCAAAGAGTCATTGTCAAATTGATTGCTAGTTGGGGCTAAAACAAAAGTTGATTGCTGGTAGGATGTTCTAAATTGCGCAGATAGCCTTTTGTTAACAAATTGGCAATATGCTAATACGAATAAATATCACAACAGTTACACATAATTATTGACCGAGTAGGCAAGTATGCATATAATCATTATGGCCAGAGTCCCATTGACAAAGGTCATTTGCCTCCATTGCCAGTTTGATGGGGAGAAGATAGACCTACTTTTCTCTAGCATCTTTCAGATTAGTAGCAAGATAGTTGTGAGGGTGAGCATCCTCCTTATTTCAGATTATTAAGGTTTCCAATACGATATTCGCCTCCTAGTCTAGAACGTAGGTGAAAGTGAAAAACAATAGTTTCTTCAATACAGTATACACAAAACAAACCCTTCAGACCATACTGAAGAAAAACAAGAGAGCAAAGAAGTCTCATTATTTACTTTTCGAAATATGACTTTCCATGATATATATCAAGAGTAGCGCTAAGGTCTAATTAAGATATTAATTACCATTACATTAAGATAAAAAGAATTTGATATGTGGATGTCCATGAAAACTGATTGAGCCATTTACAACTAGTGGTGCTTCATGTTGCACTCCTGCAACTCTAGCACCTCAAGTTACCAGAGAAATGACAACATCAAACTACAAAAACCAGTAAAAAAACCGTTGATAAGCAAGACCCACAAGAAAATCCGTAAAGGATAACGCAATAAAAATTGAATGATGATGCCGCCACCATCGGAATATATATCAACACACAAATAACCACATCAGCCATAGGTATATAGCATATATAGTCAGACTAGCATCACGGGTCTCTCTTTCATAATGTGTGTACTACTGTTAGAAAGTATTAGCCTATTTAGTTAATAGGTTGATTAGTCTATTATGTAAATGGGTCTATTTGCCTTGGCCCATTAGGGTTTATTTCGCTTCCTTGTAATTGCCTCCTCTCCTATATATAGGACAGGGGTGTATATATCAATATACATAGATTATAGTGTCCCACACACTTGTCAACATGGTGTGCGTATCACCATGGCTTAGGCAGGCCAACCACTCGCCAAGCTCATCCTCGCCGCTATGGTTTCTCTCCTACTTTCTTAAAGATTCAATCTTCATCTATTCGCCAGTACCATCCTTCCCGACCATCTATGTTGGGTTTTAGTGGAGGCAGAGAAGGCAGCGGAAACAAAAATTTTCTCCTCCCCAAACCCAGAACAAGAAACGCGTCAACGTCTATACAATAGGAAATGATGGTTTGTGGAATCATACCTTGTCCCAAGGCTTGCTCGGCGACAATACCTCGCAGCTTGCGCGGTCTTCACCTCCGGTCTTGGACGGTGTCTGTGCAGCTTCTGGTCGCACCGGGACTGACGACTCCTGGTCTCACCGGGACTGTCGGGATTGACAGCTGTCCTCCGAGCGGCAGAAATCTCCCGCCTCTAAAGTAGTCCACACGGACCACCTGGAACTCCAATCTCCTTGTCCCACAAGGAATTGGAAGGAGTCGCACCCTCCTGTCAGCGTACTAGTCACTGACATACTCTCCTGCCACCAGTCGCTTTCTGCAGTTGTTTTTCCCTTGTTGTGCCTCCCTTATCGGGTAGCACTTGCTCGGGCTCTCTCAGTTACCAAAACCAGAGAGAACGAAAACTTTACAGAGCAACTGGTTGCACTGGGTTGTACTTTGAGAAGCCCCCAATACCCCTATATATATAGGAGGGTCATGGGACAGGGTTCTCCATCCCGGGCAATGCGGGACTAAAGCAGGAGTAGAAGGGTTCGAGATTTTCCACAAAAACAACCAACAGCGCAACCTGAACCGATCGTTTCAATTCTGAAACGGTCGGTTGGGGACCTGAGCCGGTCGGTTGACACCTCAACCGATCGGTTGGGACCCATGAAACGATCGGTTCACTTCTGAACCGGTCGGTTCGTGGTCCTGGTCAGTTCCCGATTGACTTTTCATCTTTTGTTTCTAATTGGTATCATATACCAATCCTTGTTCCAATCAAATTGGGCAAGTGAAACGAAAGGAAATTTCTCACCAATCCTACTTTCCCGACTTGCTCAGTTGCATCAGTTGAACCGGTCGTTTCAACACTTGAAGCAATCGTTTCATCCTGTCCATGAGTCGATCGACTCACCACCTGAGCCGATCGGTTCACCAAGCTCAGTCGATCGGTTCATCACATGAGCCGATCGGTTGGGAGTGCAGATTGTGCAGAATCAGTCAATTGCAGTTTCAATCAATCCGATACTCTAATCAATGTGTCCAACACCTTGAACATTATGACATTGAGCTATCAATTAATTGAGTGTTTAATTGAACTACTAAACTCCTTTAGTAATCAATCTAAACATTGTTTGTGGACAAAACTCCTCTTCCAGGTTAAATCCTATGTGTGTGACCCTGCAGGTCCATTTCACGTTGGCAGTGAAAGTCCATAACACTTATGACTTCACAAGCAAAGAGCGGTGCCTAGTCACACATCAGTGCTACCCAAGTGAAATAGAAAGTTGGAGAACAACTTTCAATCCTACAATCCGTGAATGGTGTTACAGTGAATGTATAATTCCTTTGTCACTGATATCCCGAATGAACTCGAGGCATGGAACAGTCATCATGTCAACGTTCATTCACTTTCTTGATCTCAGAGTAGATTGGAAGAGATATGTATGACATCAATATCACATACTGATTCACACATGCGTGCACACCTTTCTCAATCCTACTCATCAAGTGGTCATGGATATCAAACTCCCTCAGGAGAGACAAATCCCATATCTATCACTCACCCCTCAAAAGCCCAATGTGTCAAAGCCACCCAATCATCACCTTTATAACAACCCATGTTTCATGATTGCGTTTGATGATGTCAAAGTGTGCCCAACGACATGTGTTGAGTGTAGTGATTTCAGGTCAAAGAATCACACTCACCACCATCACTGTGAGTACTGACTGTGACTACCATGTCATGGTTCCATGTGTCAAACTCACGGTGGGTCTGTCCGGTACACTTGTTCTCTAATAAGTACCTATGTGTTTGGTTTGATATCTCTATATCATGACTAATGAGATTTTGTCATCAACCAACACCACAATCTAGTCTTGTGTGTCATTGCTGTCTATCTACCTTCCACAATGACATCCGACTAGGGACATAATAAGAATGTACAAACTCTTAACATCTGTATGATCTCATCGTTCAAGTCCTGAACCTAAAGGCATATGTCATTGAGTACTGTCATTCTCTAGACATTCAATCTGTTCTATCACTATCTCATATGACTGAACCAAAAGTAGGTGCATTGACACAATATTGACTAGAATTGGAAGCTTGCCTTTGATGTTTATCAAATCAATCTTAATGTATCCCACCAATCATCCCATGATTGGCTCTCAGGGCATACATACCAACAATCTATGCTTTCGATCCACAGTCAAAGTAGCCACCGAGGCTCCCTCGCGGTCGTCATCGTCAACTCATCACTTTCCTAGAGTTCTCCTCAGAGAAGATCGGTTTGTCACACAACTTCGTACATAGCCGCCGCCATTGAAGCGGCCACGCCAACATCTTCCTTCAGCTTCAACAACTGTCTCCACCATGTCTGTCGGCCCATGCCGCCTCCTAGTCCAGCAATCGCATTTGTCCATCACTCCATAGCTCCACTTCTTGGGACCCTAGACGGCGCTATTTCCTGTCCAGTTCGGGTTGTGATCAAGCAAAGAGCCTCCAATACGTCATGTTCACATGATCTACGGGAGAAACAAAGATGGCACTGATTCCCGTCAACCCATAGTGCTAATTCCCAGGGTCCTTTGTCTCCTGGACGACACTAATTCCCGTCAAATCATGCTACAACGGCATCCTACACAGCATGTTGGCCAGCCAACACGGCGTGTAGTAGTCCAGAATTCACTCGGCAGCGTAAGAGTTCGTCAAGATCGCTGTTGGCCAACCAACACAGTATGTCAATAAAAATTAATACTTCAATTTTTGTATACCTACATTAGCAGAATTGAAGAAAGTCCTATTGGAACAGTTGATAGTACAATTATATTACAAATAAGTTTGAAGAATTTTTAGTCTGAATAGAAGCCAAAGGAATTTTAATCATAAAATGTTTATCTAAAAATTGAGTAAATAATTAATTCTCTGTGGTATTTATCAAAATCAACACATCAAAAGTCCGTACCACGCTCCTTGTTTGTGATTAAAAGATTGCTCCAACATTTTATTTAAAGTGAAGTAAGAATGTCAAAGAGTCATGGTCAACAATGGTAGGATGTTCTAAATTGCACAGATAGCCTTTTGTTAAAGAGTCATGGTCAAGGATTGCTGGTAGGTGTTCTAAATTGCGCGTAGCTTGTTCTTTACTCAGGATGAGATTCTCGATCACATAAAGGTAATGTGAGGAAAATAGATTGGGTTTACAATATAGTTCAAGGATTTACGCAGTAATTTGATAAAACCAGTACAAAGGGAGCAACATCTGTTGTCTGACTTTTTAAGAGTGATCACTGATCAGGTTTCTTAAGTATGATTTTGCCTTGATCAAAGTATACCAGAAAATAATTTTGTTGGTTGGGAATATCTGGTGTGAGAAGTGATCAGGTAAAAACTGATAAAATCACTGCTTTTAAAACTTAGATGTAAAGCATTCCTATTGATGTACCAACCAAAACTACTTTTCACTTGCATGCATCTTTTGAATTTTTTTTTTTTTTTTCAGAATGCTTTTTCCCATGTCATGAAAGTGCATCGTGGATCATGAGCTACTGAAAAAAAACTATACTCTCATATGTGATCATTTTCAATATATATACACACACACACACACATATATATGAAGGAAAAAACAAGTTTATAGTTCTATTGGCAGGTGCCTGTATCTACCAAAAAACATGGAAACCATTTTCTGCAGTTTGCAAAAGTACATTAAAAAATGTCTCCCTTGTGATAGGGAAATGCCACACAACCCGAGTCACAAATAATTTAGATTATGATAGTTTAAGGATTTAAAAAGTTACATAAGGCCAGTTCAAAGGACTCGTCCAATTATATATGAATGATGATCATTGATCATGTATCTTACGTATGACTTGACCTTGATCGGTAGTTTCCCTGTGGATGAGTTTCCATGATGGTTTTCTAGGACATGTTGACTATCAATATAGTATGTTGCCATTGACTTTGTTGTTTAATCAGTCTGTGTGGACATGCCAGAGTCATACTAGATTAGATGACCATCACCTAGTTTGTAATCCTATGTCATGTCGATGTGAATTATAACCTAAACAATCAAACTATCCACCTTTACCTGGTAATGATAGATTGGTGGTTGGGAATGCCTATGATGAGTAAGTGTTAGAAAAAATAGAATACACGTCTGGCTCTTTAATCAGGTGTGTCGTGTTCCTATTAGTATAGATATGCACGCCACATTCTAAATAGTCATGTTTTGTTTGATTTATAGAGTCAAAATAGATGCTACAAAGATCTATTTGGTGGAAGGCATGTCCATAGAAATTCCAATCTGCCATCTGTACTTAGTGAGATTTATGAGTTAAAGTATATGCCTAAAAGATCTATGACTCATGGATAACATAAGCTCTCCAAGGTACCCTAGACACCAGCTGCAAAACAACAATATCAATTAGTGGTACATAGTTTCACTTTTAAATGACAAAAAGGCGTAAAAATTGTGAGTACATAAATAAATCGAGTTACTAAGTTATGCTTCTGAAAAAACGTGGACGACAACCAAAAATGTAATCACGCTACTGCATGATAATCTGATAAAGAAAAATGATCACACGACCACATTGGCCTTTAGTTTGTGATTGAAGCCGACAATCTCTTTCTCATCACACCTTTCCCTTACAGACATGAAACCAAACTCATGGTGTAAATAATTACAAGAAAATACAACTACACACTATTTGGGTGTGTATTCTAGACCACATTTATCAAGACTTCGGCCTAGGGCTATCTATGGTTGCTAGGATCTGGAGGAGGTGTGAAAATCTAGGTGCCTATACACCAAGTTGAATGGGTGGGTGCCTAGGGATATTTTGTCGCAATCCATGTCATGTTGACACCAAACCAGGCTAATTGAGGTCTGAATTAAGTCATGCAAGGTCATTTTAGGGGCGTATTAGGTTGGTCTATGTTTGATTTGCTTACAACTTAGGGTCGGCTTGATTAAGGTCAAAATAGAGAAAGTTAGGTATGATTTAGGTGATGTTAAGTGTGTTCTAAATAAATTTAGAATTTGTTAAATTTTAGACAATACCTATATGAATATATGTAGCAAAATGTATGTGCAAACATATCTAATATGCATGTAACCTATCCAGATAGGTATAAAAATAAGAAAAACAACATAACACATGGGCCACCTAGGAGACTAGGCTCCTCAGTCATGGAGACCACGGCCTAGTCACCAAGACAATGATGCTCTAGATAGAAAAGTTGCCATCATGGACAAGTACCCAATTAATTTTCACCCAGTCTCAAGCAATGTAACAAGGATATACCTTATCAAGGTAATTTTATATGTGTATGCCCTAAAACTCCTCATTATTTTGGCAATCTCTCAAAGCAAAAGAGAATATTCATCATGGCTCATGTATTTTCTAAATTTTCGAATTTGTCAAAACCCTTCTATGTATTCCGTTACTTACAAGTTAATTGTAGGTCACAATCCTTAGGAAAATTGATACACTCGTATGAGACTATTTTTACATACATTGATGAAGATAACAATATGTTTTGAGTTCAGGTTGGCATATGAATGTATATATATAAAAAAAGCAGGGATGCCATTTTTTGCAATGGGTTTATGCTTATTAGGAAACCATTTTTTGCAACATTTAGACACTAAAGAATCCATTTACAACTAACTGTAATAGGAAGTACTTTTTTGATAATAAAATTGAGTTAATACTCTTGTATGTCAAGGCTCAAAAGGATACAAAGAGTGAATATTCTAAGGAACAATCATCATGGATAAAGTGAATCACATGTACAATGCATGAAAATGAATTATACATAGACCCGAATAGGCTTATTACAATATCATCCCAACACTCAGCATGCACAGCTTGACAGACATTGTTTAAAAGTGAAATGGAATCAACAATATGACGAAGGTGTTCACAAGTTGTTCACCCGTTCATACACATGCCATACAAATCTTCATGGATACCATCATGTTTAAAATAGTGGCATATGACTTCTATATGTTGTGTATGTTCACGAATCACTAGGTTATGTGCAATACGAATTGCAACTTGATTATCATACAACAAGGAAACTGGTTGACGGACGTAGATATTCAATATATAACATATGTTCTACCTGCTACAATTTGCAACATTCATGGAAAATGCCTCTCGACATTTTGCTTCAGTATTGAAGAGAGCAACGACATTGTTTCTTGTAACATAGTACCCAAATGTAGATCATTTATCAATACACTGTACCCAGATGTAGATCATCTATCAATCACACTACCTTATATGTCTTCTTTTGCAGTTAAGATCAATTATAAGCCTTGTGAAATGTAAATCCCTTTCGAGGAGCAGCTCGATAAGTTTTTTAATGCAACTCATAAATTGGGTGAATATCCCAACTGCGCATGATATTATTAGGTCGGGTTACCATGAGATATGTAACTTCTCTAACTATCCACCGGTTGAGCAGGATCATCACAATCTTCATCCTCCTGAATAAGTTTGCAGCAATAATTTACAAGTGTAGATACAAGTTTAGCATTACAACATCCGTGTTTTGTTGAGAATGTTCATTATGAATTTTGTTTGTGACAAATGGATTCCTCTTATTAATTTGAAATTTTGTTTCTTAAATTTACCTAGATCCTTGTTGTGAAATGAGCTCGTAGTCCTCTTGTAATATAGAGATTCCACATCAGCCATCTTCAATAATTACAATATCAATAACATAGACAGCTAGAACAACCAACCCTCCCCTTTGGTGGTGAGTAAAAGAGAGGATGATTAATAGCACAAGAAGTGAAGCCCAATTCAATATAACTAATCAACTATGAACAAAGTGAATGTTTCAACCCATAAATGTCCTTCCTAGATTGGCATATTTTGGTCTTACACCCCCACTTGACATGATACCAAAGAGATTGATCCATATGAACTTCTTCAAGATAATCACATGTGGAAATACATTTTCACATCTATCTAGAAGAAGACCAATCAAAGAGTTAGCAACAAAAGAAAAAGACAAACTGAGTTCAAACTAGCTACGTAGAAAAACATCTAAGACAAGTCCACTCCAAACATCTCAGTGAATCCCTTAATCAACCATGTAGGCCAAACTACAACCCGCAATTTAAGTCCTAAGAGGACGATCAAACCCATCCAAAGGTATACTCTTGAGAAGAGAATCCATGAAAAGATTCATAGCATCAGTCTAGTCATTATCCTTGATACCTTCAACATGACTTTTAAGAATGGTGGTGGTGTCTAAGGTTAAGAAAAAAATTGAGGTGGAAGACAAATAAGATAAGAAGCAAAAATTTAACATCAAATTACCTATAGAGGAAGGAGTTTTGTTACTTGAACCAATGGGAATCTGGAGTCAAATGAAAGTTCAAGAACCTTTTGGTTAGGAGTTGCAAAACTAGACCGATTGGAAGCAAAATCAGTTAAACAAGTTATGTTCAAACATTTTTTTACCCAGCACGAGATTGAACCGAACCTAAAGAGACTAAAATTACTTTAAGGTCGGGTCTGAGTTTTGATTTTGGACCTGAAATAGCTTGATTTGACCAAAATTCATAAAAGTCATTCAATAATACAAAAGGTATTAATTTTTTTATGAAACAAATTATTAGAGAGTCTATTTGTTTAAATTATTAAGTGTTTTGTAATATGGGCCCAAGTATGTCTTGGCCCATTAGGGTTTAGTTGTGTCTTGTATGCTTCCCTGTTTTCCTATATATAGGAGCAGGGTTGCCTCTTATCAATATATCGATTAGCCGTCTTTTACTGTTTAACATGGCATCAGAGCAGTGATCCAACCCTAACACAAACAAAAAGAAGAAAGAAGAATTTCTGCCTGCGGGCGGCTGTAGCCACTTCTTGGCTTGGCTGCCCGCTGGGCATCTCCCCTGCCTCCGTTGGCTGCTGCAAAGAACTGCCACCCGCCGCATTGTCACCTCTATTCCATAAGCCTTGTTGTCATCCACCACTCAATTAGTCTATACGCACTGCTATCCCTGCTGCTGTGCCTCCGTTTATGCCTCGCTGTCTATAAGATTTCTCGTATTGCTGTTGCTTCTCTCCCAAGGAGATGAAATTACTATTGAAAATCTGCCGCTTGTCATCACGTGGATGCCCAATACGATCGATTCTCTCTATATGCAGTTTCTGATTGCCCATTCAATGCTATCGGGGTCCTTATGTGTCGTTGCGGCACGTTTTAATACTTGCTGCCATTTTTTTTGGGTGCACCGCTTTAACAAATGTCATCGTCTCTGTTGCTTATTCTATTGCGGAAGTATAAAGGGAATGCAAAAATACAAGGAAGAGGAGAGTTCTACCAGTCAGCAGTTGAATAAAAAAAGTAGTATTTTTCTGACCTTGAATGGAATACAGCTGTAGACAAATGTATGCGTCAAGTGGAGCAATTCTATTATTTTTTTATTCTCAAGCCAGTCATAACAGTGCTGCTGTTCAGAATTTTTTTATTTTAAAAATCAGCCTCTGATCTTTGCGATATGTTCTGTACTACCTTCTGTTCTAACAGCCGATGCTTGCTACTTTCTGTCCTCTATCCAGGCTACCTAATTCTTTTTTTTATCTAAACGATTTGTCCTTTTCTGGGCAATTATTATCTCAATCACTTTACGTAGCCTGACTTCATTTTATGTTGCTGACTATTCAAACTATCCTATTCACTGAGTTTACCGACGACACCTGCGTTCAAATGTCAGGACTCCATTGCTGTTTTTTTTTACTGATTCTGAAATCAGTCAAGTAACGCCATTATTAAGTGTTGCAACATACTTTTTCATCTTGTAGTATTTCCTCTACAATTATTTTTTTTGACTCTTCACGCCAACTACTCTCTTCATCTTTTTCGTGGTTGGCGTGAGGGGGAGAATAGAGGATGAAGAGTAGAGGAAGAGATGAGATGGAGGAGAGATGAGGAAGATATATATGTTGTTGATTATATGGATCTTCATGCTGCCTTTATTGTTGATATATGGATCATTTTGCTGCTATTGTTGCCTATTCATCATCTACCTCGACTGCTATGAAGTTACATACTTGGATGTCATTGATACTACTGCCTGCTTCTTGGAGTTTTTCACATCTAGAGTTTATTTATGCTGCCTATTTAGTTGATGTCTTCTATCTAGCTACGTCTTCAACTGCTGTGTTGCCAACACTCTTTGGCTTGTCCATGCTTTGTGCATGTCGACTCGTCCGTGCTCTGTTTTGTACGTCGACTTCTACTGCCTACTGCTGTGTGCTAGCACTATCTGGTTTGTCCGTACTTTATTTTTACGTCGACTACTACTGCTACCTGTGATCCAGCACTCTCTGGACTTTGCTGCCTGTGACCCGGCACTCTCTGGGATGCGACGTTAGCCACTATGTTGAAGACCATGTTGCTGTGATGCTTACTACTGCTCCAGATTCTACTATGATGATCAAGAAGCTTTTGTGACTTGCTTGCCTGCTTGCTTGGAGTATCTACTTGAGGGGGAGTGCATGAGTTTTTGAGTGTTTTGAGTGCTTTAATGTACTATTGAGGGGGAGAAACATCTTGTATGGGCTTGGTTTTTTTTTTCTTTCTATCTCTTTATTTTTAGTCTGACTCTCTGTTTGCAAGCTGATTTGGGATTCTCCCAACTTCAGCTTGAGGGGGAGTATTAGAGAGTCTATTTGTTTAAATTATTAAGTGTTTTGTAATATGGGCCCAAGTATGTCTTGGCCCATTAGAGTTTAGTTGTGTCTTGTATGCTTCCCTGTTTTCCTATATATAGGAGCAGGGTTGCCTCTTATCAATATATCGATTAGCCTTCTTTTACTGTTTAACACAAATGATGTGCCTCGATATTTTTATATTTGGTAAAGGTGTATAATTTATTACTTCCGTAGTAGTGTTTACTATTATCTATATATGATTTTTCATATAATCTATTTTATTAGTGTTAATATGGATTTGAGGAAAGTCTTCTACAGCAGTGTATAAATTATCTGATATATGCTTTGCCTTTTTGGGCATTTTCCATATAAATTTGGTGAGTATTTTATTATTTTGTTAGAGAAATTATAGATTTACTATTGGAATTTGTGTTTTTGGTTTCTGATTATGCAGGTTAGACCATTTAAACTTGAAAATACTTCAAGGTCGGTTTAGGTCAAGTCCTTGCAGCGTGTTTGGTTAGACAATTAGAGCGAAAGTAGTAGAGGTATCTACATCTAGGCCTCGTGAATCATCTTTAAACTCTTATGATCCTGTAAAACTAGAGCCAAATGTCACACTATTTCAAGGAGTCAACAAGCTATGCTACAGACTTGAGACAAAGGAAATTAGGCACATAATGAACTGATTGTAGAGCGAAAGACGAGGTCAGTGGCAAAAAACCACAGATATGGGCATGACTTGCAGACCCTTCAAGTAAAGTTACTAAGTGTGAGGATTGGGTGAATCACTAGAGCAGAGAAAAGATTCCACACCCATCATGTGTTGCACTAGAGTCAAGCACCCAGGAAGATGGACCATGAGAAGTAATTATATATGTTCCTTGCTCACCCAAAGGCGAGACCAGATGTTCTACAAATAGTATTAAACATGCTCTTAGTAGTGTAGATAAGTCTATCATATTCCTCGTTAATGGTGATGACATTGGATGTGATCTCTGGAGTAGTTAAGCGTTGACAGAATAACCAGTAGGTGTTGACGAAGGATGGAAATGCTTGTGATATATGTGTCTGAGGTATGACCAAGTCATCCAGGGAAGAAGCATTTGGGTCGTGTACCTCTGCCACCGAGAGTGCCACAGCCTTGTTTCCAGCTTTGACTGCAGCAACTATATAAGCATGACAATTCACATACTACATATAGAGTTAGAAATCATAGGAGTGGTCGGGGAGGAGTGGTTTAGGTGGTTCGGCACGGTGTCCCCTCATGAAGGGACCAGGGTTCGAACCCCAGCGGCCGCCTCCGAAATGGTACACGTCGTACAGGCCGGCCAACTGTGCGCTTTAACCGGTTCCCGAGTGTCCGGGGCGCTCGGGGCCCGAGAGTTTTATGTTGTCTGGGGGGGGGGGGGTCACAAAAATGACGCTTCTACGGGGGCGGTTATTTCGATAATTAAAAAAAATCATAGGAGTAGGTTTATGAGTTACTTGCTATAATTAGACAGCGATCAGAACGACACTCCAAGCTCAAGCAAAATTTGAAGGGAGACCAGATAAGAATTTAACTACATTGAATATGCTTGGATCTTGAATTTGTTTCTTGTATATTTAAAGACTAGTAGAAATTGAGTTGTTGAGCCATGGAGTTTATTGCACCAAAATTTTTATCTATAGTGTTATCACCCTATTTCTTAGAAAACATCTTATCCCAATCATTACAGACATGGAGGGCATTCATGTCTTGAGTAAAGGTTATTCGGCAACATCCCAAATTCTTTGGTTGTGTTATAAAACATAAACCTCAAGAGTGATTTGTAGCTCATGCCATTTCACAATCATGACTTAACCAAATTATTGTTCTTGGACCATTCTGCATAATTTGTGTTACCTATCAACAGGCAATCAACATACTTTGGTTTATTTATGAACACACTTAAGTATACGCTGCATTCATCCAAAGGGGAAAAAGATTAGATTGATAGCGGTAACAGTGGATAGATCATTGTAGATGGTCATAGACTGAAACTTTCATCAGTTTGTCGTCAAATTTTAATAAAACATAAGAAGGTAGCACTACTGGAATGATGGCACAGTAGGAGGTCCAATAGGCCTCTTGTTGTGGGAATGATGCACTGTAGGAGGAAAGAGACAGAAAACCCGTACTCACCCACACAATGAGGATTTTCCTGCGAAGGGTGAATTGAAAAGCGACATCCTGCCGATTGTGATCTTTGCTCTCTTCTGAGTGTTTCTCCCAATGTTTCTTGTAATTTTTTATTCTAACAGCAGCAGTCACTCTGAGACCATGATGAACTGATTGGACCAGTATTTTCTTTTTTGAAATCTAGCTTTCCAGCATCTCAGCCGCGAATTCCATTATTTGTCTTACTTATTAGTAGTGCACTCCTGGAAGCGGCAACTATACAGAGCATGGAGGTCTCGCGACTCAAACGGCGGCCAAGGCTCCTGTACGCGCCGCCTCTAGTCGGGGGGAGGGGGTCTGGCGGCCTGGGTGCGCCGCCCTGCTTCCCCCTGGACCGCCTCTGAGCCTTCATCGACGGGTCGTTGTCCTCGGGTGTCCCTCTGCGCCGTGTTCCTCCCTCTGTCCTAGCCCCCTTTCTGCAGGTGGCTACGTGTTCCAGATCCGGTCGGGGTCTGGAGTCGGCTGGTAGCAACGTCCTGTTTGCGACATCTTAGGTCGCTGGTGGTGGTCGTTCCAGGGTGGTTTGGAGCCGACGGGCGGGCTCCTTTCGGTCAGGGGTCCCTTTTGTTCGGGTGTCTTCTTTCCCCCTTTCTTTGTTTCCGATCGTGCTCTCCCTGCTTTGTTTCCTTTTCATCTTTTTGTTTCTGTTTTGTGTCGTTCGTAGATCTAGTTTGTTGGGGTCTTTCTTTGTTTTGTGTCTTGTCTGTGTTCTGCCACCTGAGGTTCGGTGGGTGTGCCCTCGGTTTCTCTGTTGGCTTGCTGGGGTAGGGGATAATCAGGGATCTTGGGTTTGGAGGCGTTGCTTCCGTTCCTCTCTCGATTGCGATCGAGTTAGGATTCTTGGTGAGTGGTGGTGGGGTTCTGCTGTGTTTTCTATCCCCCATCCTTGTTCTTCCTCCAGCCTTTTCTGCTCCTTTACTTGTCCTTGAAAGGGATCCGTAGTGGTTTTTTCTGCTGGTGTCGTAGTGCGGCCTGTGTTATCTATTATCTTTCTCTCTGTTTGCAGTTTTCTCTAGTGAGTTATAGGTTCTATGTTGTCGTGTGGTTTGTGTCCTCCTTTCATGTTAGGTCTTTTTTTATTTCTTTGTTATATGGCAGCAAGTGCGAAGATGATCCCTTCTTCGGTCACTGGTTTGGAGCATATATTTTATATCAAATATAATCTCAAGTTGAAGGAATCTCTCATAAAAAGTTGTTTTGGTCAGCGATATAGAAGAGAGATCAATACATCATTGTACTTATCACGTTCCGATATGAGTTTCTGGTTATTGTATCTGCTCTTTACTTTTTTGTGTTCGGTTGGTGTATCTCCCTTTACATGTAGATGTCGTATGGCTTTAATGTAATGAATGTGGTGTCTTTCAAAAAAAAAAAAATAGTAGTGCACTCCTGAAAATTGTCTTGTGGAACGCATTATTTCTGGTCTTGTTGAGTTTGAGCATATTTTGCTGTTGGCTAAATGGACATCTATAAATCCCTTTGTTTTGATTATGACAAACATTTCATTCTTATTAATCTAACGAGCTACTTGAGTGTGCAGGATGACAAAGCAACAAGGGAAAATCTACAAGCTTACATATTTATATTTTCATGCAATGCAATCACTGTTGTAAAAACTTGTACAAAAATATAATGTACAAGTACTTAGAATTGCATGTAAATCAAGCGTTAGATTCTCCCTAGCTAAACACCACAGTTAGACAAGTCATCCCATTCAAATAGGATTACTTATGCACACTTACACACATAATTAGTGCCTAAATTGAAACCTTGAAACAGGATCAATCTCGGTCGACAAACTCCTCGACCGAGACACTCTCGGTCGACAATCTTCTCGACCAAGAAAGATCCAAAGTAGCCGTTAGACACAACAGACAAGTTAGTTGGCAGTTGATGAAAGACGTTGCAAATCACTTGTTCCAGAGAGCCTGTCGGTCGACAAAAGTTCGACCGAGTAGGTGTCTCGGTCGACCATTTGTCGACCGAGATGGTCTCTGACAGCAACTGCAGAATTAATTAATTAGCCGTTGTTAAAGCAACAACTTTGTACCTAACGGCTAGTTAAGCACTTAGAAACCCCTAGAAGTTGTCTAGAACGTCCTTAAGCATCCTTAGGCCATTCCTATAAATAGGACAAGCCATAGGACACCAAAACTCACTTGTTTTCACACTTGTTACACTTGAGAAATACTTGAGCATACTTGAGCAATCTGTTGCAAGAAAATTGAGCACTGTGATCATTGGCCTACTTTCTCCTTAGCTCAAATTCGTGTCCTATAGGCTAGAATCTCCTACCCACAGCAATCACAAGTTCACACATTTGGTTAGGAGATCTATACGCTTGATCTAGGCATATCAAGCCTTGGGCTTTAAAGGATAAGTTGTAATTTCCTTTTTCTTTCTTATTCCCTATTACTGTTTGTACTCTCCTTGCTACTCCTAGGTTGGAGGCTACGGATTGGAGAGGGTGAAGATCTTCTTGGCAAAGAAGGAGACTTTGAGCTACTTCAGAAGGCTGGTGCAACGGGAGGTTACTTCTAGAGAGGAAGGCTACTTCAAGGGGGAGCTTGGAGTTACTTCAAGAAGGCTACCTCAGGGTTGGTGCACCTACTTCAAGTGAAGGCTGTTCAAAGGGTGTGGTTGAAAGTATTGTATTTTGTATAAATCCTCGAGAGGTAATAAAATAAATACTTTCAAATCCCGGTTGGGTAAGCAACCGGGTAGTGGACTGACAACTATAGTATTTGCTATAGTTGGAACCACTCTAAACGCCTGTCTCCTTCTTCTAATCTCAATTTTGGTTGTTTGAGTTAAATAATTATTAAAATCACTATAAAACTCTATTCACCCCCCCTCTAGTAGTTTTCATTTGCGACTGCGCTCCTTTGTTAAGTGTGTTTATGAAAATCCCTCTAGAAATCACTAGTGATCATCAAAATCAACCACATCCTCTCTACAAATTTATCAAAGCTCTCGCGTTGAGTCTGAGAAAATGCAATCGGCTTTGGTTCTTCACAGGTCAGCAGCAATCAAGAAATATGTACCATGTAACCCCACTTTCTGAGTACTCACTATACTCCTATACAGACAAACCCATCTCAATGGGCAAGACTCCCACATGGAAA
Organism: Alisma plantago-aquatica; assembly: GCA_963693085.1. Taxonomy (NCBI): domain Eukaryota; kingdom Viridiplantae; phylum Streptophyta; class Magnoliopsida; order Alismatales; family Alismataceae; genus Alisma; species Alisma plantago-aquatica. The sequence goes on from OY856409.1 coordinate 1,135,490,722, forward strand.
ACAACATTGAGGATGTATCCATTAATCTAGGTTAAGATATTCATAGGGCTGCCATGTACCCATCTTAATCAGATTAGATTAATTAAAATCAGCAGTTAGTCTCCAAGTGTTTGACAACGCCATTGCCTTTTGTAGGTCACCAATATTGTTCCCTTTCTTTGGTCTGGCGACCAAGCTGCAGATGATGTCTTTGCCACAATTTTCTGAGGCACAAATGCAATCTATCGTTTGTTGCAGTAAACAACCAAAAATCTGATTCTGAATAGCCGAAAACGAACAGGCATGGGATCAATAGAATCAATTCTAGCTGTCTAGTAAGAGTTAAAACCAGTCGGAAATGTGATTCTTCCTCCACCAATCCCACAGTATGGCACAGATTTTGGACCCAACTCAGCACCCAGCAGAGAAAGAAAAAAATATGGCTCTTTATCACATGAGAGCTTCACTTGAGCCGAGATCCAATAGATTTAGGCATCTACGGATAGCTGTGAAGAATAGTGTAGAAAGAGCATTTACAAATAGCTGTGAAGAACAATGCAGGAAGGTATCGAGAAAAACAAGCATTATCCACATATATATATAATGGAAGCTGCTCTCCTCTCTCTCACTATAGTCCCAACTCACCACCCTCCCATTTAAAGGATCTGGGTAATGACCGTAACCCTTCTCATAGTTTAGAAGAATAGATAGAAATGCCATGACAATAATGAAAAGTTTAGGGAAAGGGGTCTCCCTGTTGTAGGAGAAAATCCAACGAGGAACAGGCACTTTGTCTACTAGGACCAGGAAGGTTGGTGCGGTTGTACATTGCTCTATTCAACAGAGGAACTTCTCCCTTGAACCAAGGCACTTCAAGGCCCGTAGTAGGAAGTACAATAAGCAGGATTAGACGCCAGGGTGAAAGAACTCAGAGAAAAGAATATGTGATGATAAAGGTTCTTTGGAAGTGCCATGGGTAGGGTAAAGCCACATAGGGGCCAATGATGGACATGGAAAAGTCTTATCCTAAATTGTTTGTTTGCTTGATTGAATTTTGAGGACAAAATTCCTATAAGAGGGGAAAGATGTTACAACCCCAATCTTTGGGTTCCTTTAGTGAGAAATGTGTTTTCTCATATTAAAGATATTGGAACAGATAAAGATATAATATGGATTTTATTTACAATAGCCTTGATGATTGTGTTGTGGGCTTTATTGGCTATTGGGCCCAATAAAGAGGAAATTCAATTAGTAAATGAATAATTGAGTTTTTGAGAAAAGAAAGGTGTGGAAATCTCTAGAAGGCAAGAGAATATAATCCAAGGATGGATTTCGTGCCTTTTGAGTTCCTCGAGTTCCAAGGAGTCCAAAGTTGCAAAAAGAAAGCAATAAGAAAAGAAAAGATTAATTAAGTATTTCTTTATTAAGAAAGAAATTGAAAACAATGGTAAAATGTGGAAAACAAGTGAAAAGAGGCGTAATGGAGTTATTCTTGGTGGAATTTCGTATCCCAAGGATTCCTAATGTAAAAAGGAAAACCAATGAGGAAAATTAAAGAGAAATAAAGAGAAATCCTCAAAAGAAAATATTTTAAATAAGAACTCAACATGATAATGAGGAATAATGCATGCATCTAGAAGGATAATGAGTATCTAATAAAAAGGATTTTGAAATAATAGAGTTTCTTGGGATCCAAAGAGTCCCAATAAAGAGGAAAGATAGAGAAAATACCAAAATTGCAAAATAAGAGGATAATGTGATACATTATTAATGAATTTTGTGATTTTGATAAAAAGAAAGTATTTGTTAATAAAGGAAAATAGGATTTCGAGGCCAATGAATTAAAAAACAAACATAAAGAGAATGAGAGGAAAGAATTTCGAATTTTTAATAACCAAGGATCAAGGGGAAACAAAGAATTAATATAAGAGAGAGAATTTATTCTCAACTATGGAGATATGGTTTCCTAATGAGGAGAAGCCTTGCTTTTCTCATGGGCAAGTACGTTAGGGCATGGATGTCATCCCTATATAAAGGGTTGAACCCATTGGCCAAGATCAGAGAGTTCCCACGTGGATATCTCTCTCCTCTTCACCTTCTTCATCGTTTCCATCCACAAACCCTAACAGAGGGTGTAGATCCATCACAGGAGCAAACGAGAGGCTGCGGAAATCATCATGATGAAGGTTCGAAGGTTGCACGTCAATCCGAGGGAGGTTGGCCATCGTTCTCTAAGTTCTCGACCTGCTACGACCACCAGCAGCCGCCTGCAGGACTAGCTAGCTTCCGGGGTTGGTGTGCTCGAACCAGCCACCGAGGTTGTAGGTTGGGCGGCGCCCCATGCACGGCGGATGCTGGCGGAGGTAGGGCACCCATCGGCGGTGCCCTCAGACCTTGGAAGGCGCGAAGAAACCCTCTCGCAGGTCGACCTGGTCGGCGGACAGCGCAAGGTTCGGAGGTTGAAGGAGAACGGTGGCGTTGGACGCTTATGCCCCTCATGGGCGTGAAGAAGCGAACCGCGGCCCAGGGGTATAAGAGACTTTTCGTCATATTTCCAAATAAGTCAAGCGGGCCGCTTTGCATGCAAGGAGCGACGTGGCGCTCTCCGATTGGCCAAAGGTATTCTTATTTTACAAAAATCATATCTAATGATTGGTAACTCCGATTAGGACAAGTAATATATGAATTTTGATCAGGAGAACGAGAGGAATCCAATAAAAATGATATTAAAGATTAATTATGTTCCTAATTGCAAAAGTACTATAAGTTGATGGAAAGTGCATTAAAGTTAAGTTCAAAACCCTATTTGTGATTAAAGGTTGAATCTAGTATGCTTAATGGGTTAATTGAAGTATTAATAACCTGTTGAATGATAATGTTAGATTCGAACCTGATCTAGATGAAATTTGCATGATTTAGGGTTTTTACCCCATATGAGAATGATTAAGTATTTAGAAACCCTAATTTAGGGTAAAAGAGGATAAGATCGTATATGATTTGAAAAAGGTGAAAATACGTTGTTAAATGATGGTTTTAAATTATTTTGAGTACAAAAGTCCTTAATTCTGGATAAATACCCTATATGTAGTAATTAGGGTTTTCTCATGAATAAAAGGTGGAAATGATGGTAAAACGAGTTCATATGTTAATTAGACCCTAATGAACTTTGAATTGATGATAGGTGCGTATAATGATCTTGTCATGGATTAAAAGGATAAAAATAATAGCTTTAATGTAAAAGAAGCTTAATGAAATTAATTGATGATTAATGTGTTCATCGATGTCATGAATTAATTGTTGGATGATTTTAATTCATCTAAACTATAATGTGGATATGACTATCACATAATATATGTGCTTACTAGCTCAGATCCTAGTCCCCTCTGTGGCTTAATAGTTGACCTAGTACATGGCTACCTATGGGGTGAGTCCATCAGGTCATTGGATGACTTAGTACATGGCTACCAATGGGGTAGGTCCATCAAGTCACATTGAGTTAGATATTGGGCTACCTTCGGGTAGTGCCATGCGACTCTATTACCCTATGTATTGGCTACCTGTAAGGTAGGACCATGGGGGTAAGAATCTACCTAAACAGAGGTAGCATACAAGTCCACTGCAGGGATAGCACAGAGTTAGGGGATAGGTAAGGATTGAGTAGTATGGCTTAAAACGTAATCTTAGTTGTTAAATGATTAATTGAATGATTACATTGTTAACATATTTGCATGATTATTGTTTCCCCCACATACCAGCTTCTTGTTGACTGACGTTTTGTTTGTCGGCGTTTTAGGTACAATGAAAAGTACAAACAGTAAAGTGGCATATGTGATATTAAATGAGAATTAAAGTGCAAAGGAGGATTAGATAGATTAGTATCTGTGTGGATAGAAGTTTTGAAATCCCAGTTTTAAAAGGTATGCAAAGTTTTTATTTTTACCATATTTCAGTATAGTTGGTAGAATTTAATAATTGTTGATGATTATTTGTCGAACCTTTGATCCGGATTATTGGATGACGGCTCTGATCTCTTGGTCTCCCTTAAGTGGGGGTTACTGGGAGACGGGGTCGTAACATTTGGTACCAGAGCTTAGGCTCCTCACTTAACCATTAATAATTATTAAATTTTATAAACTCCATAGAACCCAAGGGAGTTATTAGAGGATTATCCGAAAGACGAAGGTGTCTAGAAAAGGATCACGACCGGGGGCTGGCAATATTTTCCTCCGCACCGCTAGTCGGAATACGAGGACTCCCGGATCCGTGTGACTGCCTGGCCAAAGTCTTAGGGTATGATTCGAAATAAGATACCTTTAGGACTTTCTCATCTTATTCATCCCTTCTCAACTCAAATTCTTTTAAGGACCGTAAGGATTAGGGTTTTCTCTCTTCTCCTCACCCTCTTGAGGTATGGGTAAGGTTGATAAGGTCTAAGGAATCCTCCACCAAATTAATTAAAAGCATGTAAATAAGATGTCATGGACATACGCTTAATAGAGTAAGCGTAAAGGAATAGATACATGCTTAGGTCGTATGACACGAGTTGTCATTGCCCTCAGGAGAGACCTGAGGATAGACCTCCTTGGCAGGAGGATGAGTAGGGAGAGTTAGTCTTGGAGTAGAGACCTCCATTAAAAGTAGAGACCTAGCACATCCTCCGAGGATGATGTTAACCCTAACCCTAAGTGAAGGTTAGAGAGAAATATGACATGATGAGTTAGATGTCATGGTTGACCGAGTGTTTGGTTGGACATGCATTTGGGATGCCATAAGAGGTTAGATGACCTAGTACCTTTGGCGACCCAACCCTGGAGAGGGTCGTGCATGTTAGAGTGAAGGATAGCTCCTTCATTGATGAGGTTAGAGAAGAACCCATGGAAACCCCATGAGCTTATATGAGAATGGTATAGTAGACACCCATAGTACGTCAGTGGTACGAGCAGTAGGTTGAAACCCTGACTAGGAAAGTACGAGGGAATAGCCTACGAGATAAGCGTAAAGAGTTATGGATAACCATGAGCAAGCATAGGCTTCACCATGTAGGGGTATGCTTGTGAGCTTGATCCCTCTTGGAGAGAGAACCTCTCGTAGTAAGGTTGTTTGTAGGGTTGGCTCTAGAAAGAGCAGGAAACCAAGCAAAAAGGTTGTAAACTTAGACCCCGAGATACGAGGAACAATGGGAGTTGAGGATGATGCGACCTAAGTGGATGATAGTGGTTGCCTCGTTCTTGATCCCTGGAGATGGATGATATCTTGGTGTCCTTTAAGAGGAACCAAACCCTAAAGAGAGAGTAATGCTTCTGGTACCTATGTGCCTATGGTATAGGTGTTTACCTGCTAAGTGGAGATAAAGAGTGCCTTAGACCCTGAGGAGGTTTAAGTAGCGAGTTGTGAGGCTTTATACCTAGTTGGTTGTTCTTGAGGAAGACTCAACTATGAGGTGTTGCTCATATAAAAGGATCATGGGAGTACATGACATACCTTGGACATGCTTGATTCATGGTTAAGAGATTGAGCATGCAGTTGGATACCCAAAGGAGAACCTAGGGTTCCTAGGCCTAAGAGGGGAAGCAGTGCATTCGATGCTCATGATGAGATTTGAGTCTCTATAGTTTCGAGCATGATACTCCTCATGTGTAGAGGTAAAGGAAACCCCTTAAGTTAAGGGTATGTTTGATGAACCCCTCACGGCTAAGTGGATGACATGGGAAGGTATGATCGTGATCCAGTGTTGAGGATGAGAACAAGTATGACCCAACATGGTTTAGTAGGTGGTCAGCTTGTTCCTTAGTAGCTTACTAGGGTTAAGCATGCTCAGGTGGATGTAAACCTGAGGCATTAGGACGTTTGTGACCTGTGTTATCGAGGTGAAGTTTTCCTCCCATCATGGGAGAAGGGACCCTTTGGTGGGGTGTTTACCAGTTTTGTTGGTTCAAGTTAATCTAAAGAGGTCTCATAGGATCTTGAGAAGCTAAGGGAAAAATACATAGTATGAGAATGAACCTGTAGACCCATAGATAACCATCTCCAAGTGCATATGGATGTGTTACCATGGAGGTAGCTGGTATGGGGCTTGACCAAGGTAGGCAGGTTGCCATGATCCCTATGAAAGGATGAAAGTCAGCCCATGAATGCAGAGAGAGAGAGAGATGATGAAGGCTTGGGTAAGGTTCTAAGTTGAACATGTACTATAATAGAATCTTAAGTCTATCCTAAGGTCTGGTAGGGATAAGACCGATGAAAGTAGGAGTTGTCTAATTCCCTAGTTGTACATGACCATAGGGTCGGGAGGTAACAACTATCATTGTCTGAGGGTCATGGGTTAGGAGATTGATCACCTTCATGAACTCATGGGACCCAAAGGGTAGATGAGTAGGGCACTCTCTGGATGCATAAGGGAAGAGGGATGACCCTAAAAGTGTCGGCACCCTATAGACCTAGAGGAGATGACCAAGGATTGTGTGGTGACCCAAGTAGGATTCAGGACCAGTTGTCCATGGAAGTAACTTTGATATCGGGATGATTGTGATGAAGTGACATATGAGGCACGTTTCAACTTAGATTTAAAGGTGTACTGGCACGGTGGGATGTACCATCTCTACTCTTGGAACAGGAAGAACTCTGTATTTGGACTGCAGCCAAATGCTTATTTCCTCTTGTTATGGGAGAGAGAGATAGGACAGTATGCATGCCATACACGAAGGATAAAGATGATGTGGATTGGAACGTTGCCATGAGATATGGGGACAGAGATGATAACGTACTCTTGTGGAGTGAATAATACATGGATGGTGTACAAACAGTAAGAGTATTAAGGTAATCATCTTGTGAGGATGTTTTAACACGAGCTATGTGGAATTTGCAAGTGGTACAAGGTTGAATTCAAAAACCAAGAGGATGAGCTCAGAGTTTTCTCGATGAAGTTAGACTTAGAGCTGAAATGAGATAATAAGTGGAATACATGAAGGTGTATGTCATCAACATTACCTAATACCTAAGGATGTGAAGTGGTAATGGATGCTCGGGTTGAGATATAGCTGCCTAGTTTGGCTAGAAGAGGTTGTTAAGCTAACCCTAAGTTTGGAAAGGAGATGTGTTTGGCTAACATTCGGATGTAATTAGATATGTTGAGCAAGGTAGTGGTTGTTTGGTTAACCTAGTCCTTGATATAATAAAAAGGATGGTGGTAGAACCTCAGATGCACTTCTTTGGAAAGGAAGGTGATGAAGCCCTGATGAGTTTGGTTTAGGGTTTCTGAAAAATTGATTTTGAGGAATCAAGACGTACTAGAAATCATGATTTTAAGATTACCAAACACCGTGATACTACAAAGATAGTAAGTGATAATGGTACTTTAGATACCTAAGATAAAGTTGCATGTGGCATATGGCCATGCAAGCCGAGGGTGAAGGACGAACACTAGTAACCCAGTGCATTGATATAAAGGATAAAGAGTCCCTGAAAGAGAAAGGGAGTTCATCACTATGGATGTTGTAAGTCTCCCCTGGATCAAGGAAGGTCGAGATGCAATATGGGTTATGGTAGACCGCCTTACCTAGATGACATAAGAAAGAAAGAGTACTGTCAAGGGACAGATCAGGTTGAACTACATATGAGAGAGATGGTTCAACTACACCATGAGGTTGAGTATAAAAGTTCTTGAGTTTGACCTAAAAGTTCCCTTCCAAAAGGTGGAAGTAGGTCCATGAAGAACTCGATGTTAGTACAGTTTATCACCCCTAACTAATGGTTAGTATGATCCAGACTAAAAGGTCTGATGAGAACATATGTGCTCATTCAGGGTGATAGCTAGAGACAGTTTTTGTACTATGAAAGATGTAAAGATAACCACCATAGCCAGTATCGAGATTTAAAGAAGCTCTGTAAGAGAGGTTGTGTCGGTCACCATTTCAGTAAGGTGATGTTGGTGAAAGGACCACGTAATGGTTAGAAAAGGGCCACAGTGTGTGTAGATGAAGTCGCTTTGATCGTGCAATGGCTGAAAGGAGCCTAGAGACGACAAGAGTCGTGAGCAGATGCAAAGTAGACTGACATGCAGTTCACTGTGGGAGAATATGTGACATGAAAATCCGACCCCTCTAAGTTATAGCTAAGAGGGCTGAGTCCCCGATGCATGGGTTCTTTTGACATGGTTTGGTGGAGAAGGTTAAGTTTGACCTTACCCCTCAGGATAAAGTAATGTGTGATGAGTTCCATGTGTCCAATTTAGAGTACTATGTGAGGTACCCCGACCATGTGCTGAGCAATGAACCTAGTGAGCCCCAAGGGAGGTTGAAATGACCTGAGTCACCTGTGCAGTTTATAGACGCCAGGGTGAAAGAACTCAGAGAAAAGAATATGTGATGATAAAGGTTCTTTAGAAGTGCCATGGGTAGGGTAAAGCCACATAGGGGCCAATGATGGACATGGAAAAGTCTTATCCTAAATTGTTTGTTTGCTTGATTGAATTTTGAGGACAAAATTCCTATAAGAGGGGAAGGATGTTACAACCCCAATCTTTGGGTTCCTTTGGTGAGAAATGTGTTTTCTCATATTAAAGATATTGGAACAGATAAAGATATAATATGGATTTCATTTACAATAGCCTTGATGATTGTGTTGTGGGATTTATTGGCTACTGGGCCCAATAACGAGGAAATTCAATTAGTAAATGAATAATTGAGTTTTTGAGAAAAGAAAGGTGTGGAAACCTCTAGAAGGCAAGAGAATATAATCCAAGGATGGATTTCGTGCCTCTTGAGTTCCTCGAGTTCCAAGGAGCCCAAAGTTGCAAACAGAAATCAATAAGAAAAGAAAAGATTAATTAAGTATTTCTTTATTAAGAAAGAAATTGAAAATAATGGTAAAATGTGGAAAACAAGTGAAATGAGGCGTAATGGAGTTATTCTTGGTGGAATTTCGTATCCCAAGGATTCCTAATGTAAAAAGGAAAACCAATGAGGAAAATTAAAGAGAAATAAAGAGAAATCCTCAAAAGGAAATATTTTAAATAAGAACTCAACATGATAATGAGGAATAATGCATGCATCTAGAAGGATAATGAGTATCTAATAAAAAAGATTTCGAAATAATAGAGTTTCTTGGGATCCAAGGAGTCCCAATAAAGAGGAAAGATAAAGAAAATACCAAAATTGCAAAATAAGAGGATAATGTGATACGTTATTAATGAATTTTGTGATTTTGATAAAAAGAAAGTATTTGTTAATAAAGGAAAATAGGATTTCGAGGCCAATGAATTAAAAAGAAAACATAAAGAGAATGAGAGGAAAGAATTTCGAATTCTTAATAACCAAGGATCAAGGGGAAACAAAGAATTAATATAAGAGAGAGAATTTATTCTCAACTATGGAGAGATGGTTTCCTAATGAGGAGAAGCCTTGCTTTTCTCATGGGCAAGTACGTTAGGGCATGGATGTCATCCCTATATAAAGGGTTGAACCCATTGGCCAAGACCAGAGAGTTGCCACGCGGATATCTCTCTCCTCTTCACCTTCTTCATCGTTTCCATCCACAAACCCTAACAGAGGGTGTAGATCCATCACAGGAGAAAACGAGAGGCTGCGGAAATCATCATGATGAAGGTTCAAAGGTTGCACGTCAATCCGAGGGAGGTTGGCCATCGTTCTCTAAGTTCTCGACCTGCTGCGACCACCAGCAGCCGCCTACAGGACTAGCTAGCTTCCGGGGTTGGTGTGCTCGAACCAGCCACCGAGGCTATAGGCTGGGCGGCGCCCCAGGAGCGGCGGATGGTGGCAGAGGTAGGGTACCCATCGGCGGTGCCCTCGAACCTTGGAAGGCGCGAAGAAACCCTCTCGCAGGTCGACCTGGTCGGCGGGCAACGCAGGGTTCGGAGGTTGAAGGAGAACGGTGGCGTTGGACGCTTATGCCCCTCATGGGCGTGAAGAAGCGAACCGCGGCCCAGGGGTATAAGAGACTTTTCGTCATATTTCCAAATAAGTCAAGCGGGCCGCTTTGCATGCAAGGAGCGACGTGGCGCTCTCCGATTGGCCAAAGGTATTCTTATTTTACAAAAATCATATCTAATGATTGATTGGTAACTCCGATTAGGACAAGTAATATATGAATTTTGATCAGGAGAACGAGAGGAATCCAATAAAAATGATATTAAAGATTAATTCCGTTCCTAATTGCAAAAGTACTATAAGTTGATGGAAAGTGCATTAAAGTTAAGTTAAAAACCCTATTTGTGATTAAAGGTTGAATCTAGTATGCTTAATGGGTTAATTGAAGTATTAATAACCTGTTGAATGATAATGTTAGATTCGAACCTGATCTAGATGAAATTTTCATGATTTAGGGTTTTACCCCATATGAGAATGATTAAGTATTTAGAAACCCTAATTTAGGGTAAAAGAGGATAAGATCGTATATGATTTGAAAAAGGTGAAAATACGTTGTTAAATGATGGTTCTAAATTATTTTGAGTACAAAAGTCCTTAATTCTGGATAAATACCCTATATGTAGTAATTAGGGTTTTCTCATGAATAAAAGGTGGAAATGATGGTAAAACGAGTTCATATGTTAATTAGACCCTAATGAACTTTGAATTGATGATAGGTGCGTATAATGATCTTGTCAGGGATTAAAAGGATAAAAATAATAGCTTTAATGTAAAAGAAGCTTAATGAAATTAATTGATGATTAATGTGCCTTTAATATGGAAATAGGGTTATATGTTGTTACGATAACCTTAATGTTGAAGAATAGATGAGATAATTAGGGTGTATGAGTAATGGCATAAAATTAGGGTTTAATATGGTAAAAGATGAAGGGAAACCCTAATTGTAAAACAAAACCCTAAAATGGACACAGAAGCCCTAGAAAGTGAATCCAAGTCAATAAAGTAGATTCTTGATAAAGTGTGTAATAAATAGAGTATATATTCTTTTCAGGAATTATGTGATTGTTGAATTGCTTGCTTGGATTGCTTTCTTGGTTGGATTTGTTTAATGCTTGTGAAATCATCAAATCAGGTATGTGGTTACGCTTATGAATATCTTGAATTAGTTTTTCAATGTTTACCGAAGTTTTCATCGATGTCATGAATTAATTGTTGGATGATTTTAATTCATGCAAACTATAATGTGGATATGACTATCACATAATATATGTGCCTACTAGCTCAGATCCTGGTCCCCTCTGTAGCTTAATAGTTGACCTAGTACATGGCTACCTATGGGGTAGGTCCATCAGGTCATTGGATGACTTAGTACATGGCTACCAATGGGGTAGGTCCATCAAGTCACATTGAGTTAGATATTGGGCTACCTTCGGGTAGTGCCATGCGACTCTATTACCCTATGTATTGGCTACCTGTAAGGTAGGACCATGGGGGTAAGAATCTACCTAAATAGAGGTAGCATACAAGTCCACTGCAGGGATAGCACAGAGTTAGGGGATAGGTAAGGATTGGGTAGTATGGCTTAAAACGTAATCTTGGTTGTTAAATGGTTAATTGAATGATTACATTGTTAACATATTTGCATGGTTATTGTTTCCCCCACATACCAGCTTCTTGCTGACCGACGTTTTGTTTGTCGGCGTTTTAGGTACAATGAAAAGTACAAACAGTAAAGTGGCATATGTGATATTAAATGAGAATTAAAGTGCAAAGGAGGACTAGATAGATTAGTATCTGTGTGGATAGAAGTTTTGAAATCCCAGTTTTAAAAGGTATGCAAAGTTTTTATTTTTACCATATTTCAGTATAGTTGGTAGAATTTAATAATTGTTGATGATTATTTGTCGAACCTTTGGTCCGGATTATTGGATAACGGCTCTGATCTCTTGGTCTCCCTTAAGTGGGGGTTACTGGGAGACGGGGTCGTAACACTTATTGTCATCAACTTGGTTGCTTAAGTAGTCCTTTTTCGGTTTCATGCCAGGTTATTCTGGAACAGAAGGCTGGCACCTGGTTTCTAATCCTACGGTTTGTATGTTGTCGTAAATAATAGCCGATGTAAATCAAGTCAGCCTCACAAAAACGATAAGAAAATAATGGGTCTACATAATTGATTCATTGTTATTTTGGTATATAGCCTTCCTGCTCTTTGTTAGAGGTGTCCCACCTGAAACCAAAATTTAATTTGGTAAACTAAATGGTTCAAATTTTAAGCCATTTTAAAAAGCCAATTCAAACCATACAGAACTCAATCCTTATTCATTAGCAGCATAAACTACAATTATGGAGTTGGTAATGTAAATCCTATTGGAGAAGTAATTAAAATGCAAATAATGACAAAGTAAATGGATCATATTCTTCAAGTGTGTTTTTCTACTGACGTGGTACAACCTTTATAAAGGCACATAAACGAAAGATAAGTCAAGCAGTAGCTAATGTGGAGGGACTAAATCACATGGCTTTAGAAAAACCCAAATAAAGGAATATACAACACAACTTTGAATAAAGAAAATGAAGCTAAAAAGAAGTCTAATTCACACTTTGAATTTCATCAAAAGCAAACTTGTATGGTAGAAACCAACTTCAAGTTGGAAAATCAACCACGTCTAAATTTGAATATTTCGTCTTCCATGTGTTTAACTGTAAGTTGGAAAATCAACCACGTCTAAATTTGAATATTTCGCCTTCCATGTGTTTAACTGTACTTGTTCTTAAAAGAACTATACTTGCCCAATATTTTATCTACAACCAAGTGGATCCTAGTCCACTAGATACAGTACCATTTACTTAAGAGTATCTACCCATATAGACACAACAATTAAAATCCTAATTTGAACAGAAATACCTATCTTATAGTACGAGATCTAAAGGGAACGGAGGTGTTTTGAATTCTGACCCACAAAAATCAAAGCTGGGAAATACGATTTATTCGAGAGATATTTTTGGCAATAAAGTTAGCATGTTGTCAGCAACTTGGTTATTTTATCAGTCCAATTTGGTTTCCAGGCCAGGTTACACTAGAATAACTGTATACCACCTTTTATTTCTTTAACTATGGTGGGCCCTGGTGGATGATAACAATCACATGAGAAAATGATAACAAAACAATGTCTCTATATACCTCATTTCCCGAGATTAGGTATACAGCCTTCCTGTTGGTTATAAGAGGTGTACCACCTGAAGCCAAAATTTAATTTGGCAAATCAAATGGGTCAGGGTTTATGCCATTGTTCCATTATCACATTAGCAGCATAAGCCACAACCATGAAGTTGCACTCAAGGATAACCTTCCAGTGACCATTATTCATATTCAACTATAAGCCAGACATCATTCCTCACAGGCTCACAGCTCAGCTTTCCAGGCACCACAGAGCACTCCCAAATTTCCTGACCGAAACTATCGCACTAAACACCACAGAAACAGCGAAGGACCAACCCCCAGCAATTGCCCTTCTGAAACTTGTCACAGACCATCTCTATCTATTAAGGTTGAAACCATTCATCCAGTGCCAGTTAATCAAACCTTCAAAAAATCTCAGTTTCATTTGTTCGCATGGTTTGTTACCCAGGCTCTACTGATTTTGGTAGCAGGGCAAGTCTGTTAGCATTAGTTTTAGTCTTGTTAAAGCACTCATCACTGCGGCCTTTCCAAGTCTCTAAGTAGCTACATTAATTTAAACTTCTGATCTGATCCTTCCTCTTAATGTTTTAGATTCACCTTTATCGGATCAGTATAATCCCAGCTGAAGTATCAAAAGTGATAGATAAATAATCACATGAGTATGTTCCAGACAACCTGCAATCTCTCAAAATAGGAAGACCACACTTAATCAGCTCCAGCACCATTTACATTAAAATATCGTCAAAATTCTGCCTAATTCATGAGTTAGGAAGTCCATTGTGATTCATGATGGACAATGCAAATAGATGGGGGTTACACTATAGTTCAAGGATTTTAGCAGTAATATAATAAGGCCAGTGCAAAAGTAGCCAAATCTGTTGTCCAACTGTTCATGAATGATCAGTCACTGATCGGGCTTCTTTAAGTATAATTCGAACTTGACCAAAGTATCCCAGAAACTAATTTAGGTGGTTGGGAAGATCTCGTGTAAGAAGTGATCAGGTAAAGAGTGAAACATAATCTGTTTTAAATATTAGATGTATAAAATTCCCGTTAATGTACCAGCTAAAACTACTTTTAGCTTGCATGCATCTTCATGTTACAATCTAGCGAGTCATCTTTCCTTAGGTTAACTAAATGCATCAAGTTTTGACACAGACCTGTCTGATGGAAAGCAACGCCATAGTACATTCTAACGAGCTATTTTTTATTTGGTGATACTCATTCAAAAGTTTATACCTTGGGCATCTATGAGTCATGGACAACATAAGATCTCCAAGGTACCCTACCCTGAATATCAAATTAGCGGTACCAACTCTTCCACAATTTAAACAAGCAGACCCAAGAATTGGGTACCTAAATGAAGCAAGTTACTAAGCTATGCTTGTGGAATTCACAAACACAAATCAATAATGTAGTTGTACTACTTTTGTGGAAGTCACCTTAGCAGCAGCAACTGCACGCTTTCCAGACTTCGGGAATGGTCTCTTTTGGATTCCAAGCGGTTGGATTCAAGGATAACTCTCTGATGCCCATCATTCCTAGCCGACTTCGAGGCAGCCAATATCCCTTACAGATCCTCTTTGAAGGCGCAGTACTCCCACAAAACACATCGCCTGTTCACAGTTATTTGGGTCATGTGCCCATGGATTACCTTAAAAGTCCGTGTTCCAAGTATGTCCAACAAGGACATGTTATAGTGTAAGCCATGTTAGTTGGGGTAACACGAGCGACTAGCATTTCGCTCAAGGGAAAGTAGTAGAGCAGAGTGTTTATATTTGGTTCATTCCAATGTATAGGGACCAAGTGTGTAACTTCCGAAGTTGGTTATAAATATTTTGTCATTTTATTGATAATCATTCTGGTGCTATTTGGCTCTATTTGAAGGACGGATTAGGACTTGTCTCTATTTCAAAACCTTTATTTAGAAGTAGAAACCCAATTTAAGACAAGGATTTACACCCTTCATTCTAACAACGTCTGAGAGTACTTCAGCCTTAAATCCGAGCACTTCACAACTTGCTATGGGATCATCCCAGCATTCCTCTTGACCCCACACACTGCAACTGAATGGAGTTATTGAGAGAAAATTCCACCACACAATTGAAACTACTAGTACTCACCTTCCATATGCATGTTCACAAGGAGTGCAGGGGTCATGCAGTTCTCACCACTACATCCTATCGACCACATGTTGTCCCATGTAATTCTTAACCTAATTTCCTTTCAGGTCTTTCACCCTAAGGAGCTAATGTCTCATGTATGCTCTAGGTTTTTGGATGTGTATGCTTTATTCATCGTCTTGGTTTTGATCTTGATTTTGGTATGGATAAGTTAGGTCCAAAGTCTACTAAATGTATCTTTTTGGGATGCTTTGAGGTGCAAAAGGGGCATCATTGTTATAGTCCCACCTTCCAAAACTTGCTAATTACTGCATGTGGTGGGTCTTGTGTTACATAGGTGATGTCGAGGAGCTTTTACCCCTTCCCATTATTTTCAAGCCTTATGCACCCCTTTCCCCACATGTAGACGTATGTCAACCACCCACTAGTCCACCCAAATCTTTCATTAGATTAATCCAATGTCTCAAAGGTTTTGTATGCCTGATGGAACGCAACTCCATGTCACATTCTGGCAAGTCATGTGACATTTGATAAATCAAGGAATCAAATTGTTTATGCCTCATAGATCTATGAGTCATGGACAACATAATTAAGCTCTTCAAGGTAACCTGTCCTAAATATTAGATTAGTTGTACAAAATCTTCACAAATTTAAACAAGAAATGGACGCAAAAATATAGTGCCTGAATGAATTAAATTACTATGCAATGTTTGTGGAATTAACAAACAGAGATGAATAGTGTGGTTGTACTGCTTAGGTCTATGTATACCTCATTTCTTGAAATTAGGTGTACAACTATACATCCTTCCTGTTCATTGCAAGATTTGTACCACCTGGAGCCAAAATAAAAATTGGCAAATCATATGAATCGAAATTTATACCAGTATTAGTAGCATAAGCCGCAACCATGAAGTTGCACTCAAGGATAACTCTTCAGCGTCCATTATTCCAATTCAACTATAAGTCATATAGCATTCCCCACAGTCCAGCTTTCAAGGCACAGCAGAGCCAATAATTTAGTACCTGAATGAATTAATTTGCTATTCTGTGCTTGTGAAATTAACAAACACATATCAATAATGTGGTTGTAAGCTTAGTGGAAGTCACTCTTAGCACCAACGATTGCACGCTTCCCAGACTTCGGGCGTCGTCTCCTTTGGATTCAAGGTTAACTCTCCCGACTTTGAGGCAGCCGATTGATACACGCACCAACAACCACTGATCCAGCTGGCACCTGCGCCACCACTCTACAGCAGAAGATTCCTCGGCAGACGCCGGGTAGTGCTTCGACCGAGAGCAGAGCACGTCTCCAATCAGTAGTGTATTAGCTATTAGGCCGTTGGGCGTTACTTTACAGAGGGCGCTGTGTTATATATACGATGTTTCCCTTTTGAAGGGATTATCGAACAGTTTTGCTTTGGTTACTGTTTATCTCCTTCCTTGCGTCCGCAAGATCCGGTACAGCAGGGAGAACCAACCCCATCCACGGGTCGCCGGCGACGTCCCGGGAACCACCACCGTCCACCCGCCCTCGCCGGCATCACCGATAAAAGTCACGGCTCCGCTTTGAAGGCGAAGTACTCCCGGAAAACACATCGCAGTGAATGACAGGAAGCTAAGCCATGGGATAAGAGGCAGGAACGAACGATCATATCAACGTGAGCAAAAATATAGGAGAGGAAAAAAATTATTGAGGGTCTGTCAGACAACCTCATGGCCTCCCGAGGAAAGCTTAGAGCAAGCCGGGAACTATCCTCTACAGCTGCAGGTCTCACCCCTGAAACCCTGGGCCGTTAATCACGCTCAGGCCATGAGATCCATCTCATCAACCAGACTTCGGGCCCTGTCTCCTTTTTACCAAAGGATAGGGTAGTACGAGCCTATAGAACAGATCCTGTTCAAGTAAGGTCGTGACCAGTCTGCTGGGACAGCAATTTAAGAAAACCGGCTTCTCTGTGCATTCTGTCGGTATGGGACTATATTCCGAAGCACGGCATCAGAGTGCCCTATTTTCAAGCGCGAAATTTGAAAATTCAGTGTATGATATCCGAGAATCCCTTATAGGTCTTTGTCTTCGAACAACGTTACTTGTGATACATGCTTGAAACCAGCCACATCCTTCATACCACGATTAACTCTTACATTCATAGGGTGGCCTTATTATGCATCGTTGAAACTTAAAATCTACATAAAACTCTTTGAAAAAGATAATTTCGAGTTAGAATGGAAATAGGTCAACTTATTACAACGAGATCATTTTCTCACTCAACTTCGGCCTAAGTTGGTCAATGGTCTGGTTCGGTCAGACAATTCCAATAAACTTCCTCACACATCAGACCAACTTCCTTACAATTTTGTCAAAGTATTAATTGGTCGTGCCAACATGTCATCTAGAGGGCCAAATTATGAATCAGGGAAGTCGAATGGCACATAGGTCGTCTGAGAATAAAATTTTTGGACCCTCTTGAGATGCTCCACTCGATCCAAAACTAAATATTTCAAGTACAAAACTTTCAAATTGGAATGTACGATGTCCTAAGATCCCATATAGTTATGTACATCATAGCAATGCTACTCATGTCCATGCCTATTATTGTGTAAAGAGAGTGTGTGAACAAACACACACACACACACACATGTACAATATATATATAGAGAGAGAGAGTCAGACTAGATACACTCAAGTGTATAGATCACATTGTATTCCCCAATGGGGTTTGCCTATCTAGATCTTTTTTTTTTTGCAAAATCTAATCCATTGATCTTCACGGTTACAATAATAATATGCCACATACAAAATTTGAGCCCATTAGGATAATTGTAAGTCACTCATCCAAGGACAATAAATTGACGCACAAAACTAATTTGAAATGCATGATTTATGCCTCCTTTAGATTCATGACCTATAAGTGTCCAAATGAGCTGAAATTTATTATATAGAATGTTCTTACAATATTTGAGAATATCAATGATTTAGATTTTCAAAATTATTGCTTCATGATAGAAATTGACTTAATATATATATATATATATAGAGAGAGAGAGAGAGTCAGGCTAGAATACACTCGTGTGTAAGGATCGCACGAATACACTCAAGTGTGTTTGCATATCAAGACTATTTTTTGCAAAATGTAAACCGTTGATCTTCACCGTCATACTATAACTAGGTTACATACAAAATTTGAGCCCATTTGGATGAGTGTAAGTCACTCATCCAAGGGCAACAAAATCGACGCGCAAAACTATTTGAAATGCATAATTTTTGCGGTCTTCATAACATGAGCTATACATATCCAAATGTGCTCAAATTTTGCATATAAGTTGTTCACGGGATGTTTAAGAAGATCAATGGATTAGATTTCCAAAAAAAATATTGTATCATGAAAAAATACTTGAGTGTATTCCGCTCCGGATACACTCGAGTGTATTCTAGCCTGACTCTCTCTCTCTCTCTCTCTCTCTCTCTCTATATATATATATATATATATATATATATATATATATATATATATCCTAAGATCCCATATAGTTATGTACATTAGAACAATGCTACTCATGTCCATGCCTAAACCCAAACACGTCCTTTATACAATGAAAACTCATTTGGCATCCATAGTATGACCTCATGCCTACATTGTTCATTGTTGAAACTTATGTATACAGAAAGCACACCACCCTTTTTCTTTAGGAAATGTAAATCTTGTATACTATGGTCACAAATTTACAATCGTCTTACATTATAACAAAAGCAGATCTGGTCACGGACCGTCAAAATATCTAAAGAAGATATTTTTATAGCATTGGAGCAAAATTTGCACAATTTCCGCACCATTGTAAGAGGAAACACCATGCTTGTAGCATATATGCCAACCAAGATCGTCCAAGCCTTTTCTACAACTATTAGTTGATGTTGCATAAAAGCCTTATTTATAAAAAAATTATTTTCATGTTTGTTTCTTCAACCACGTTGTGTGATTTAACTTGCAAATTATTGTGTAAAGAGAGTGTGTGAACAAACACACACACACACACACACGTATACAATATATATAGAGAGAGAGTCAGATTAGAATACACTCAAGTGTATAGATCACACCGTATTCCCCAATGGGGTTTCCCTGTCTAGATCTTTTTTTTTGCAAAATCTAATCCATTGATCTTCATGGTTACAATAATAATAGGCCACATATAAAATTTGAGCCCATTAGGATGAGTGTAATTCACTCATCCAAGGACAATAAATTGACGCACAAAACTAATTTGAAATGCATGATTTATGCCTCCTTTAGATCCATGACCTATAAGTGTCTAAATGAGCTGAAATTTATTATATAGAATGTTCTTACAATATTTAAGAATATCAACGATTTAGATTTTTAAAATAATTACTTCATGATAGAAATTGACATAGGTGTATGGCGCTCTGGTACACTTGAGTGTGCCCCAATTTCACACACACTCTCTCTCTCTCTCTCTCTCTATATATATATATATATATATATATATATATAGAGAGAGAGAGAGAGAGAGAGAGAGAGAGGGAGGGAGAGAGAGAGATACAAATATATGTATATGAAAGTAGTCTTGGAGGTACTAATTCGTGTATAGAGGAAGAATAGCATCATGAGAACCACTTTCATAGTATGCCTCAACTATAACACCATGAAACGGGGTAAAATAGCCCTTAGAAGTTGAGCTCCTATCTCAGTTTAACCAATAAATTTTAGTAATATTTAAAGGAGTAAAAGATACCAATAGAATACTTATGTATTTATTGCTAAGTAATTTGTATGTGTTGATGAAAAAAATGAATATAAACCCTAAGATCTTTTTATTTGGCTCCATCCATATTGATATGATTTTAAGTCTAAAATTAGATATAATTATTTTATTAGTAATTTATGTGCACTAAGATGTTGTAACACATAAACATTTGATAAGTATGCTTATATGAACTAAGTTTAAGAGGAGCTTCTTGTGTTTGGTCTGAGTTGGACATTATACATGCCCACTTGTAGCAAGTCAATTGTCTTATTGATCAACATCCACCTAGGTCAGTCGATGATCTAGCCTAATCAACTTTTCATAAATCATTCACACAATTCAACCAACTTCCTCAAAATTTAGTCAACATGATACTTAGTCAAGCTGACATGTCATCTGGAGATACAACTAGTGAAGTAGGGAAGTCACCCAACTACATAGTTGATCAACTTATGAAACTGTGTAATGACACATTATATCAAATTTCTCCGACTTTCACCCAACTTGTATGTCAATCTAACTAACTTATTAAGAGGCTAGAAAACTTGTGTCCTCAAATAGATAAAATAATATTGTGATAGGTTCGTCTTTTTTCAAGCATCTCAATCCAAATATATATGCAATGATGACCATTTGAAACTCATATTTGTGTCTAAGCTTTGATTATATAAATTGGAGTTTTGTAAGGTGATTATAAAGGTGATTATTTAGGGTTCTTGGTGAACCCTAAAAATAAAAAACTATATCAAATTTGTTAATGATGGTGTGCTCCTCTCTTAGCCAAGTTACCATATTTTATATTATTGCCCTCTCTTTATGCTTTTCAATTCTTATATATTACTTTTATATGTTGATTATGTGAATTAATAATGCTAGTTAGTAGCACATTGATATATAGTGGTTTCTACGAGAACTAGGGTCTTGGCTATAAAGGAATATTCTAACATGAATAATTTGGTTTTATCTAATAATGATAATAGTAACATGGTGATAAAATTTATGTATGTCTGGAGTCTTGTTCATAAGTGAAGAGAAACCTGAAGCGTAACAGAAGCTTCAAAACAAATTTGAGTAGAGTGTGTTTTGGGATGAGTTTGTTGGTTTTAGTTTTGTTTGGATAAAGGTAGGCTAAACTTTCTAAGTTGGCCAAATTCACATTTGGTACAGACTTGGTTTAGTTAATTTGAGTCTGTTTAGCTTCTAAAAAAAGTCACTCTGGTTTGTTGCACCAACTTGTCAATGAGTTAGTTGACATGTGGAGGGCACTCAAGCAACTTTTTGGTAGACTAGTAACTCACCAAACCTTGTGAAGAGGATGGTGAATGCCTTGGCACAAATTAGTCAACTTGTGGCTGCACTAAATGAAAGGAAAAAACATAAATCACTCCAACACCTCAAACGTATATATTACATAGACACAATGTATTGCTCTATTACTATGTCCTCATTTGTATCATACACATCTAAACCTAGAGAGGTGAAATTCGAAACTTTATGCTCCTTTACCTCTTGGAACTAGAACACAATACTCTCTTTAGTTTAAATATTTATCATTAAGTTTCATCCAATCTTATTGGTAGTTTCAATGGAGAATCACCTTAGAGATGAGATTTTGTATAATTCATTATATATATATAATATTTTTCTATTTTCTTGGATAATTTTGATCATACATAGGTGGTATAGATAGGCCAGGATTTTTTTGTATCATTGGAAGAAGGTTGAGTGGAGCATCACTTATGAAACCGTACAATGACACATTATGTCAACCATAGTTGAGAGAGGAATTGTAGATGTAAACTCATTAAACATTGTTCTACAATCAAAAGTAATGAATAAAAATAATCTTGTATAATGACACATTATGTCTAATTTGGTCAACTTTCACCCAACTTAAATGGGAATCTGAATGACTTCTCCAAGAGGCCATCTGACTTGTGTCTTCAAATAGATAAAATAATATTAGGATACATTCGTCTTTTTTCAAGAATCTCGGTCCAAAATTATGACCATTTTCACCTCATATTTGCACCCAAGATTTAGTTAATTAAATTGGAGCTATATACGGTGATTATTTAGGTTTCTTGGAGAACCCTAATAAGGAATAATAATATCAAATCTTTTTTAATGATATGTTCCCCTATTATCCAAGTTATTGTATTTTAGATTATTGCACTCTCTTAATGCTTTTCAATTCTTGTTATATTGCTTTAATATGTTGAAAATCAAGTTATTTTTAATTATTTGTATTCACAATGTTAGTTAGGGATCAATGCTATAAAATGGTTTCCACAAGAACTAGGGTTTTGGGGATCATGGAATATTTTAATATGAATAATTTGGTTTACATAATGGTAATAATAGTTACATGGTGATACAATGTATATATGTCTGGAGTCTTGTATAGTAGTAAAAAGAACCTTGAATTGTAACAGAATCTTCATATCAGATTAGAGTAGAGTGTGCTTTGGAATGAGTTTGTTGGTTTTGTTATACTTTGGATAAAATTAGGTTAAATATTACAAGAATTTGACTAAATTCTCATTCGATCCTAATGTTGTTTAGTTGTTGTGAGACTTTTTAACTTTTGAAAAAAAAACCACTCACTCGGATTAGTTGGACCAACTTGTCCGTGAGTCATTTGACATGTGGAGGGTAGTCGACGAACTTGTTGTTAGATTAGAAAGTCATCATACCTTGTGGAGAGGACCGATAAAATTTATATGACCTTTGTACAAGTGGGTCAATTTGTTGATTCACTAAAAGAGAAAGAAAAAAAACATGCATTGGCAACATGGTTTGTCTTCATGAGAATTTCGCCATGTTGTATGAACCTAGACTATGCTTATGTGAGCCCTGGTGTCACACCTTATTGTGCTCAACGAGATTACTCAAAACATAAAACACAATCAACTATTAACTAATCACATATCCTGAAAAGTGAAGGAATTAAAACCAATTTCAACATCATAAATAAGTTTTGAAACATTTACATAAAGGTCTATCTTTTTTATTCTCAGATACCATGATAGGTATTTACATCTGTCTCCAATGGTCTCAACCACATCATGTATACAAAGAGACATTCCACATGTACATGCCATATATTACAATCACTGGCCTACTGCCAAAATCTCGTGTCGATACAAGTATATGATCTATAAAACACATCTCATACCTGGATCTGAGAGTATAGGGGCGACACTAGGACTCTACTACTACAACTGTCCAACCTTCTGTGTCTATTGATCACCATGCTTCTCTTCTTCAATAGCATGATCTCGACCATGTTGTCGACGACCACATAGAAAGTTGTGGTGACCCATGGGTGAGACCCATGTCCTAGAGAGATATATAACTCTCTCCAATAGATATTGATTACAATAAATTATTTTAACAATAAAACATTAAGAAGATTGAGTATTGAATAAGCAATTGAACAGATTGTATAGTTGAAGCCTACTAATTAGTTAAACAGATAAGCTTAGAAACAAGTATAATTGTTAGAGTATATAAAGGAAACATAAAAATCTATTTCTTCTATCAATGATTACTTAGATTGCGACATATAACAACTGTGTAGTATAAAATCAAAGAAAGGGCTACTCAACCAACGTGAACATATTTAACCCTAGCATACATACTATATGGTTGTATTACATCTTTTATTATGCCCTGAGGGATTTGAGGAATACCACTCAATTCCCAACTGACCATTACTAAGTCGAAATTTGTGTCATACAAGACCTAGGAGAACTAAATTCCTAAGATCTTCTCCACCCTCGATCAGTACAAGTCCACTACAATGACACATCATGTCAAGATGCTAATAGCCTAGTCCTTCCTTGGTATAGGTCACATCACTAGTGATAGGAGGTGGGTATGCAAACCTTTTCACCTGAAACCCTGGGCCGTTAATCACGCTCAGGCCATGAGATCCATCTCATCAACCAAACTTCGGGCCCTGTCTTCTTTTTAGCAAAGGATAGGGTAGTACGAGCCTATAGAACAGATCCTGTTCAAGTAAGGTCGTGACCAGTCTGCTGGGATAGCAATTTAAGAAAACCGGCTTCTCTATGCATTCTGTCGGTATGGGACTATATTCCGAAGCACGACATCTGCTGGCGGTGCCGCAGAGTGCCCTATTTTCAAGTGCGAAATTTGAAAATTCAGTGTATGATATCTGAGAATCCCTTATAGGTCTTTGTCTTCGAACAACGTTACTTGTGATACATGCTTGAAACCAGCCACATCATTCATACCACGATTAACTCTTACATTCATAGGGTGGCCTTATTATGCATCGTTGAAACTTAAAATCTACATAAAACTCTTTGGAAAAGACAATTTCGAGTTAGAATGGAAATAGGTCAACTTATTACAACGAGATCATTTTCTCACTCAACTTCAGCCTAAGTTGGTCAATGGTCTGGTTCGGTTAGACAATTCCAATAAATTTCCTCACACATCGGACCAACTTCCTTACAATTTTGTCAAAGTATTAATTGGTTGTGCCAACATGTCATCTAGAGGACCACATTATGAATCAGGGAAGTCGAATGGCACATAGGTCGTCTGAGAATAAAATTTCTGGACCCTCTTGAGATGCTCCAGTCGATCCAAAACTAAATATTTCAAGTACAAAACTTTCAAATTGGAATGTACGGTGTCATAAGATCCCATATAGTTATGTACATCAGAGCAATGCTACTCATGTCCATGCCTAAACCCAAACACGTCCTTTATACAATAAAAACTCATTTGGCATCCATAGTATGACCTCATGCCTACATTGTTCATTGTTGAAACTTATGTATAAAGAAATCACACCACCCCTTTTCTTTAGGAAATGTAAATCTTGTATACTATGGTCACAAATTTGCAATCACCTTACATTATGACAAAAGAAAATATGGTCATGGACCGTCAAAATATCCAAAGAATAGATGTTTCTAGCATTGGAGCAAAATTTGCACAATTTCCGCACCATTGTAAGAGGAAACACCATGCTTGTAGCATATATGCCAACCAATATCGTCCAAGCCTTTTCTACAACTATTAGTTGATGTTGCATAAAAGCCTTATTTATAAATTTTTTATTTTCATGTTTGTTTCTTCAACCACGTTGTGTGATTTAACTTGCAAATTATTGTGTAAAGAGAGTGTGTGAACAAACACACACACACGTGTACAATATATATATATATATATATATATATATATATATATAGAGAGAGAGAGAGAGAGAGAGAGAGAGTCAGACTAGATACACTCAAGTGTATAGATCACACTGTATTCCCCAATGGGGTTTGCCTATCTAGATCTTTTTGTTTTCAAAATCTAATCCATTGATCTTCACGATTACAATAATAATAGGCCACATACAAAATTTGAGCCCATTAGGATGATTGTAAGTCACTCATCCAAGGACAATAAATTGACACACAAAACTAATTTGAAATGCATGATTTATGCCTCCCTTAGATTCATGACCTATAAGTGTCCAAATGAGCTAAAATTTATTATATAGAATGTTCTTACAATATTTGAGAATATCAATGATTTATATTTTCAAAATTATTTCTTCATGATAGAAATTGACTTACTATATATATATATATATATATATAAATATATGTATATAAGTGTCCAAATGAGTTGAAATTTATTATATAGAATGTTCTTATAATATTTAAGAATATCAATAATTTGGATTTTCAAAATAATTGCTTCATCATGATAGAAATTGACTGAGGTGTATAGTGTATCTGGTACACTCAAATGTATTCCAACTTCTCTCTCTCTCTCTCTCTCTCTCTCTCTCTCTCTCTATATATATATATATATATATATATATAGAGAGAGAGAGAGAGAGAGAGAGAGGGAGAGAGATACATATATATATATGTTTGTCAAAGTAGTCTTGGAGGTACTACTTCATGTATAGAGGAAGCATAGCATCTTGAGAACAACTTTCATAGTATGTCTCAACTATAACACCTTGAAATGGGGTAAATTAGCCCTTAGGAGTTGAGCTCTAATCTGAGTTTAACCAATTAATTTAGTAATATTTAAAGGAGTGAAAGATACCAATAGAAAATTTATGTAAATATTGTTAAGTATTTTGTATGTGTTGATAAAGAAAATGAATATAAACCCTAAGCTCTTTTTGTTTGGCTCCATCCATATTGATAAAATTTTAAGTAAAAAAATAGATATAATTATTTAATAGTAATTTATGTGCACTAAGATGTTGTAACACAAAAACATTTGATAAGTATGCTTGTATGAACTAAGTTTAAGAAGAGCTTCTTGTGTTTGGTTTGAGTTGGACATTATACATGTCCACTTGTAGCAAGTCAATTGTCTTATTGATCAACATCCACCTAGGTTGGTCGATGATCTAGCCTAATCAAATTTTCATAAATCATTCACACAATTCAAACCAACTTCCTCAAAATTTAGTCAAATTGATACTTAATCAAGATGATATGTCATCTAGAGGTACAACTAGTGAAGTAGGAAGTCACCCTACTACATAGTCGATCAACTTATGAAACTATATAATGACACATTATATCAAATTTATCCAACTTTCACCCAACTTGTATGGCAATCTAACTGATTTCTGAAGAGGCTAGACAACTTGTGTCTTCAAATAGATAAAATAATATTGTGATAGGTTCATCTTTTTCCAAGCATCTCAATCCAAATATATATGCAATAATGACCATTAACATCTCATATTTGTGTCCAAGCTTTGATTATCTAAATTGGAGTTTTGTAAGGTGATTATTCAGGGTTTTTGGTGAACCCTAAAAATAAAAAGACTATATCAAATTTGTTATTGATAACATGTTCTTCTCTTAGCGAAGTTACCATATTTTATATTATTGCACTCTCTTTATGCTTTTTAATTCTTCTATATTACTTTTATATGTTGATTATGTGAATAAATAATGTTAGTTAGTGGCTAGTGCTACATAGTGGTTTCTATGAGAACTAGGGTCTTGGATATAAAGGAATATTCTAATAGAATAGTTTGGTTTTATCTAATAATGATAATGGTATGGTGATAAAATTTATGTATGCTTGGAGTCTTGTTCAAAAGTGAAGAGAACCCAGAAGTGTAATGGAAGCTTCAAAACAAATTTGAATAGAGTGTGTTTTGGTATGAGTTTGTTGGTTTTAGTTTTGTTTGGATAAAGGTAAGCTAAACTTTCTAATTTGGTCAAATTTGCATTTGGTACGAACTTGGTTTAGTTATTTTGAGTCTGTTTTGCTTCTAAAAAAGTCACTCTGGTTTGTTAGACAACTTGTCAATGAGTTAGTTGACATGTGGAGGGCAGTCAAGCAACTTTTTGGTAGACTAGTAAGTCATCAGACCTTGTGAAGAGGATGGCCAATGCCTTGGCACAAATCAATCGAATTGTGGTTGCACTAAATGGAAGGAAGAAACATAAATCACTCCACACCCAAAACGTATATATTACATAGACACAATGTATCACTCTATTCCTATCTCCTCATTTGTATCATATGCATTTAAACATCGACAGTTGGAATTTGGAACTTTATGTTCCTTTACCTCTTAGAACTAGAAAACAATACTCTCTTTAGTTTACATATTTATCATTAAGTTTCATCCAATCTTATTGTTGGTTTCAATGGAGAATCACCTTAGAGATGAGATTCTATATAATTCATTATTATATATCTATATATGATCTTTTTCCATTTTCTTGGATAATTTTGATGTACATATGTGGTGGAGATAAGCTAGGGTTTTTTTGTATCATTGGAAGAAGGTTGAGTGGAGCTTCACTCATGAAATCGTATAATGACACAACCATAGTTGAGATAGGAATTGTAGATGGAAAGTCATTAAACATTGTTCTAAGACCAAAAGTTATGAATAAAAATAATCTTGTATAATGACACATTATGCTGAATTTGGTCAAATTTCACCCAACTTGAATGGGTATCTTGACTGACTTCTCCAAGAGGCCAGCCGACTTGTGTCTTCAAATAGATAAAATAATATTGGGATATATTCGTATTTTTTCAAGCATCTCAATCCAAAATTATGATCACTGGCACCTCATATTTCACCCAAGATTTAGTTAATTAAATTGGAACTATACAAGGTGATTTTTTTGATTTCTTGTAGAACCCTAATAAGGAATAATAATATCAAATCGTTTCTGATGATATGTTCCCCTCTTATCCAAGTTACCATATTTTAGATTATTGCACTCTCTTTATGATTTTTATGTTAGAACTCATTACACTGAATGAGATTACTCAAAACGTAAAACACAATAAATCATTAATTAATCACATACCCAAAAATGTGGGTAAATTAAAACCAATTTCAACATCAACACCTGATTAGAAATATTTGCATAAGAGCCCAAACATCTTTCATGTATCAATACTATGCCAAGAATTCAATACAAATCATTCTATCGCCTTAGCCACAACATATATACACAGGAAAACAATATTCATATATGCCCCACAAACAAGCATTAATATGCTAACAAAAGTCTGATTTGTTTGAAACACCATATACAAACTTTTACGGCCTGGACCTGAGAGTACATGGACGAATCTAGGACACACTGGACATGTAATCAACTTTCTTAAAGATCCATTATTGTAGTTCTTCTTTACTTCCATGGTTCTATTTTCGTCACTGCCGATTACCTAAAAAAAATGTGGCAAACCATAAGGGTGAGACCCATGTCCCAACGAGAGATATAACTCTCTCCAACAGATATTGATTACAATATGTTTAAGTAATTTAAAACTTTAGGAAGTTTAATCAGATATAACAAATAAACTCAGCAACACTGATGATTAACAAAATACTTAAAGGAGTAGATAATAACTATCATCATTAGCCAGACTATCATCCTTTATCTTGTTGACAATATAGAAATTCAGTAACATATGCATATCTAGCATAATGAGCAAGTCTAGTAACATAGAATCTCTATCATTATGAATAAGTCTAGCCACATAAGCATAGATAACAACATTATCATGTCTAACAGGTTGAACATATCAGCATCATAAGAAGAGCTAACAACATAAGCACAACTATCTGGATAAGCATGATTAGCAGTATATGCATCTCTAGTTACAAAGGCATGGCTAGCATGACAAACACAACTAACAACATGAGATAGCTAGCATCATGATTATAATCAGTAGTAGTATAGTTATCAACATAAGCATGGATACTATATGTATATATCTACAATTTTAAGCATATCCACAACATAAGTATATCTACTATCTCTTAATTGCACTAAGCATCATCTTTATGTAAAGAGAACAAACAAAGGTTATCATTCAATGTGAAATGTCATGTATAAACCTAAACAAATATGCTACATGGTTGTATTACATCTTTTATTATATCCTGGGGAGTTTGAGTCGTACCACTCAAAGTCCAACCGACCACCGCTTGGTCACAATCAGTTCCATACAAAATCTAGGAAGAGCCAAACTTCAAGATCTTCTCCATGGTCAGTACAAGTCTGCATCGTAGTGACATATAGTCAAAATGAAAAATAGTGACATATAGTCATGTAACTAGCCCACCTTGGTACATGTGATGGTACTAGCATCCTGGGTATCCAAATCCAATCACTAAGGTACAATCGTAGTTTCCCTCTAATCACAACATGTTATAATCACTGAGATTCGACCGTAGTCGTTCTAAAAAAGAAGTGGGCTAGGTATGACCACAACCATCCTCCCAAAACACTTGGTGTCAGGATGACAAGCATCCACATACTCAACAGTATGCGCTCCGATTTTCCCTTAGGAATACTCATTTCACCATCCAGCAAGTTCTGACACTGAAGATGGTTCTATGACACAAGGCACTACATGATTAGACTTCACATGATTAATTATATGCCAATTGTGAATTAAGGTTGCATCAAAAAAATGGACATACAAACCCTAATTCACATCTAGCAAGCATATAAGTATCACAACTTCAAAAGTTATAAAACGTGTGAAACACAATTTCTCATCTCATCATCACATGGTACTATTCACTTGCCATTCATGAGACTACACTAATGATCATACTATCACAAGATATAAATCCTTTCCACAATATCATAGGGTATCAACCCTTATCAACACAAGAGAATTACACCTCATTCAGGGCTCAACCATGACCAAAGGTCATTAAGACCATCATACTATTATGTGCAAGATCATCATTATCTTTCCATGCCTTATAGAAAGGCTCAACAACATCACTTACATAAAATATACCGTATCAGTACAATATTGCATTAATAAGTTGGGAGATATTTATAAACAATCATAGCATGGTTATATTAACATTAAGAACATTCCTTTATCACATCAACATGCAAGAAATCTAGATATGATTAACCCTCATCATATTCATAATGCACAAGTTTAGTATAAGAAAGTATCAACCATGTGGCTATGATAACCACCAATTAACACATTAAGGTTATGATTATTTAAGGAGGTTATTTCACCATCATGACATCATATAATAAGTTTAATCATGGATACTCATCTTTATCTATATGCATTAGAGTTAGGTGCAATAAGATAAATTATATTAATGTTACTAATCAGCACTCATACCCAAACCCTAACTCACGACATCCCCATTAGATCATGGATGCATAAGGTGAAGCATCACCATCACATTCCATGGTATTCTCAAGTATGAACCCACGCATAAATCAAGGTGTAACCATTGGGTTATAGCATACTAGGGTTTCAACAACAATAAGAGAGTACTCCACTATTCTATTAATCATTCAAGGAAGGCTGATTATGATTAATCACCATCACCAAATTACATTAGGTTTAAGGTGTATAAAGTTACGTCCCATTAGGGTTTAATGTCAATACAACATGATTATTATCAATTCTATTCATATGAGTGAAAAGGTAAGACTACATAAATAAGGGCAAACCTCTATCGGTTTCAACATCACTCAAACCATACCAACATGCCTCAAGCATTAACCAAAAACTGTTAGATGTGGAATAGGTAAAACCATTGGTAGTTTAAATAAATAAACATCTTGAATGAATCATCTATGATGCTATTGAGTTTTGATCTAAAAAAGTCACCATTTAACCCTAGACATCCTTTGATTAACAGCAATAAGGGTTCTGTTGGGAGAAGGGTAAAACCCACAATTGATTGTTCATTTAAAACAAGCCATCCACTGTCAACAAGTAAGCTTCTTAAGTTGATCATATAAAGGAAACCATCTAAATAACATTTTTAGGATCAAAATATTACATTATCTATAATTCCACTTTATTGGAGGAATAAACATTAGATCTTGACCATTGGGTCAAGTTCATATGTTAAAGCCATCAATTGAAGTATAGGTCCGACCATTGCATCAAGTGACCCAAGAAACCATTGGTCTAAGGCTTCATTGATGCTAAAAATATATGATTAACTCACTATAGGTTGTGGAGACCTAATACACCATCATTAGTGACCATTAAGTCACCATAGGTTGTTAGATAAACACTATATTCATTAATCAACATCAAATATTAAGCTAATGTCATCATTGATTGATAACATCAGTATGGTACTTAATGGTTGATCATTAAACTTCTAATTGAACCAAAACCTGACCTAAGGGGGTGACCATAGGTTGTCACCATTATTTGAAACCTTTGATCATGACCATCAGTTGTCAAAATAGCAACACCATTGGTTGTTGCATGGTATCACCATCAGTTATGTACTAGTGAAGGAAATAGCTTGAAAACCCTAATTTGAACCATCGATTGTTTTGTGCTTAGCACCATAGGTTGTTGCTATCAACCTATCCATGATCATGTTACACCTTAGAAAGGTCATACACAAGTTTACAAGTTCATATAGAACTAGAACAGAACAGGGAACACCACAAAAATTTGTAATTCTAAACAAGCATGGTTTCTTTATGCTTAGTTCATCACATTAAAGCATAATCATGAACTAACAAGAAATATAAGTGAAGAATGTTATAAAACTCACCTCTATAGAGTAGGTCAGATCCCAAATAGTAATAATCTCGAGTAAATAAGGCAATAAAACTCTAGTTTCAGATCTGAACTTGGCCAAGTAGGCACTTCTCTCCACAAAGAAGCAAAACCCTAGAAGAAGAAATAAGAAGAATAGATTCTTGAGTTCTAGAGCCACTTCCACCATGGAACAACAATGTTCTGACCTAGAAAAGTATAAGAGGAAGAAAAATAGAGAAATAAATGGAGGAAATAAGGGAATGCTTACCCTTTTAGGTCAAGATCACTAGGAAGGAGCTTTAGAAACCCCTAAAGGGAGTCAATTGCAACCCTAGATGATTTTTCCTAGAAGATTCCTACTTTCTTCTTCCTTGGACAGGAAATTTGTAGTGACACAGAGGGAGAACGAGGTTCATAGAAGGATGTAATTGGTGGAGAGAAAATGGTTTGTTTGGGTTCTTAGGGATAGGTATATAAAAGTTTAAGATAAAGAAAAGAAAAAGTTGAAGTCCTAGTATCTTTCCAAGTGTCCATGGCCTTAAACAATTAAGATTATACAAGAACACACACAAGAATATCCCACACCGTACATATATACCTTCTTATATCTCCTTTGTCGAATTTCCAAGCCAATCAAATAATTCATTAGTTGATAGCTACTAAAGGTATCTCATCCATGAAGGGGTAAACCCTAAAATACCCTCGAGGAAAACACCTTCAAACTAAGGCTCAAATAGGAGCCCTATGGCTCAACAAGATCAAGAATGATGAGAGAACATATAAGGAACATACTTCATGTGACAAATTGCAATAAAATCCTCCCAATTGGGTAAATTGTAGAAAGGTCTAAAACGTACATAAAATTCTATAACTTGCTCAAACAGTGTCCAAATCGATCCAAATTTGAAACTTAAGTTTGTCACATGACACCTAATCATATCACAATGTTAGGTTAGGGTTATAACCACTCAATTTTTTTAATTAAACTTATTCAACTCTTTAAGCAAGTTTAGGGGCCTTACATTTTAATTCTTGTTATATTGCTTTAGTATGTTGAAAATTGAATTATTGTTTATTATTTGTATTCACAATGTTAGTTAGGGGTCAGTTATATAAAATGGTTTCCACATGAACTAGAGTTTTTGGTATCATGGAATATTTTAATATGAATAGTTCGGTTTACATAATAATAATAATAATATTTACGTGGGGATACAATGTATATATGTATAGAGTCTTGTTTATGTAAGACTCCTGGCCTAGCTTTATGATTAATTGCAATTACTTTGCATAAAGAGATGCTTAAACCTTAATCTAATCTTTTGAGATGTCTCCATATCACGTGACATGCTTAAATTTTCATTTTAGTCCAATTTGATTGAGTTTGAGCTACCTTGTAATATATGTGCTTATTTTAGACTACTTTGCAATTTACCCATGAGAGAGGGTTATCTTGAAAAATGTCACGTGAAGAGAGTGTTCTTTGTAACTTGGCATCATGAGAGAGAAGATGGTGCTAGGGAGTGTCTTGTTTGAATCGTGTGTGGTGATGTGACATCCCATAGTGACTAGGGTTTCTAGGGTTTGCATAGTTAATATGGTGATTATCTTAGGGTTTGGTATTATGACCCTTACACCACATTAAGGTGAGTGTAGCAATTGAGACACATACCCTAGGTAGTTTTGTCTCGACTAAGACAACCTAGAGATGGGATGGTCGAGACAGTTGTCTTGTAGTGGAGATTCTTGACCATGCTATGGTGTTTTAGAGTTTGGGTCGAGACAAGGGTGTGCTTGAGAGTGTCTTAGCCAAGACAAAGGGGGGAAATGACCAAGTAGTTTGTGACACATTTTCTGGATAAACATGGACATTTCTATTTTTGCATGTGAATGGAAGAATGGTTATTTCTTTGATGAACATGTGTCCTTTGATGATCTAATATGTTGACACCTCAAAGATCTCTACTTCTCTCCTCTTTGGGTATATAACTCATCCTCTTCACAAGAAAGTAACCTTTTCAGTGTACAACTCTTTCTTCTACCTTGAGATCGCCCTTGGAGTTTGAGGAGCAAGGAAGGTCAGATCTTAGACCTTGGGTGGCTGATCCATCTTGCTTTGTTGAAGATTTTGTGCTAAAAGCAACCCTTGGTGGTGATTCCTAATGAATCTTTTCTTGGTAAGTGATCTTCCTCTTTATATCATGTCTCTTTTCTAAAACTTCTTCACCTTCTTCCTCCTTGGTCATGAGGTTGTGGTCCATCCATGGTGGCCATTTGAGAGGATGATTCCATCTCTTTCTTCTTTTTCTTTTGGGTTAGGCATAGGTCTGATCTCCTTTTTTGAACTTCCTTTTGACCATGGTTTTTTTATTCTTCTTGGAGGTGATCCATTGGCTTAGGTGTTGAAGCTTGGTTGAAAATTTTGGAGCTTGAGATCATAGGATTTTGTTTCTCCTCAAAACAGGCAGGTTATGTGTAACATCCCTGACCTGGGTTACACTTTAACCCTAGGTGTTTTGATTAAGAAATATGATTATATGTTTAATCTTATCTTGTGAAAAGTAATTAGGGCTCATGAGAAACTTATGTTTCAATTCTGGTCCTGTTGAAACAATGTTGAAGTAATGTTTGCTTATTTTGGACTAAAGTGTAAATTACCCAAGTTGAGGGGTTACATTGCAAATGTTGCATGATAAGATGTTCCTTATGTGTTGAAGCATCATGAGAATGAAGATGATGCAAAGGTATGGCTTGTGGTAGCCTGAGTACCAAGGAAAAACTGATAAAGCAATGTTTGTGCATTAAAACCTAGTTTTGGTGTAAAGTGCAATTTACCCAAAACCTAGGGTTCAATATGCAAATTAACACTTCAATAAGATCCCTAATGTTTCTTGGCACCATTTAGAGCAAAGAAAATGAGAGGGGCACCTCATTTGAATTAAGTTGGAGGAGAGAGAATCTTGATATTAAAATAATCAAGATTTAATCCTAATTGAAACGCTAATTCGATTTAGGGAAAAAATAAATGTATTAATTAAAGGGCATTCAACCAAAATTAAAATGGTTGGATTATGATGTGCGTGGACATCCTTGAGCCTTGCAAGGACCACGAAAATATCCAAGGGAATGGATAACTCACTCATAATTTTATAAGAAAAAGAAATATCCACTCACATATGGATATTAATATTATATGATTTAAGGTGCTTGATTTGATTTTCTTTAAATCATGGATAATTGAGAGGAATAAGAGGCAAAAAATATAGCCTCGTCCCTAAGGAAGTTAAGGGGAAGAGGCGGCACCATTTTTGGGATTAAATGAATTTTTATAAGGCACTTTCTCTCTCCTTGAATTTCTTATAAAAAGACCCTTTACAAGACAAATGAAAGGCTTTTTCATTTGCACTTCTTCTCCTTGCTTGGGAAACTACCAAGGGAGCTTGGGAGGGTCAGGAGGACGACCCCCAACCTGTTGTTAAGGTTCTTGATCCATTTCACCTTGATTCCATGGTGGAAATCGAAAATAAATTATGGATTTCTTCCTATTTCGATCTCCCCTTCAATTCTAACCATTCCTTTTCACTCAAATCTTGAGGACGAGCCTTGGAATGGTGAAGGGAGTTGCATCCACCATTGTTTCCGTGAACATGCAGCTTTGGATCTCAATTGGAGGCGGGTTTTATAACTTGAAACCCTAACTTTGTTATTGCATTCAATTCTCCATCAAATAATGATCATTTCTCTATTTACAATTATCGATTTGATTGATGCAATCTCCATGGAAATTATAGCATGTTTCGTGGGTCTAGAGCTTGATTATGATGACATAATCATAAGCACACACCTCCCCAAATATCTAGACCAAACGGTTTCAATCAAATGTCCAAACGGTTTGTGTTTTGGGAGCAAACGGTTTCAAACTGTTTGGAATGAAACGATTTCACTAAACCGCATAGAAGCAAACAGTTTAAGACCATTTGGTGATTTTGACCAGGGTTGAACGTTTGGGGACTTGTTCATAATGATCTAGGTCAAAGACCCACAAATTATTATTGATTAACTCCAATTGGTTCATGAGTTGGAGGTCCATCAATCGCCTAAACCCTAATCGGGTTGAGTGCTGATTTCATAAGTGATTGAGTTTGAAACTTGGGTTGATTGACCCAAACGGTTTCAAAACTGTTTGGGAATCACCCAAACGGTCTCAATACCATTTGGAGGTCACCTAAGACCGTTTGTAGGTCTATGTTTGAGTATGGCTAAGTGTTTTAAGATCCAAAGATATGGTATTAACCCTAATCGGCTAAGTGTTGATTTTGCATTGGAATGAGTTGATGTTTTGGGTTGATTGACCCAAACGGTTTCAAAACCATTTGCGAATCGCCCAAACGGTCTCAAGACCATTTGGAGGTCAACCAATACCGTTTGGAGGTCTAGGGTTGAGTATGGTTAGGTATTTGAAGATTCAAACATATGGTATAAACCCTAATCGGCTAAGTGTTGATTTTCCAATTGAATGAGTTGATGCTTTGGGTTGATTGACCCAAACGGTTTCAAAACCGTTTGGGGATCACCCAAACAGTCTCAAGACCATTTGGGGGTCACCCAAGACCGTTTGGAGGCCTAGTGTTAAGTATGGTCAAGTGTTTGAAGGTCCAAAGATACCAAATTAAAATGCAATCAAATGCTGATTTGGTGACCAATCCTAGGATCCAAACCCTAATTGAATGACATGGTTAATGATGATATGATGAGAAAACGGTCTCAAGACCGTTTGTAGGTCATCCAAATGATCCCAATACCGTTTGGGGGTCACCCAAGACCGTTTGGAGGTCTAGGGTTGACTATGGTTAGGTGTTTGAAGATCTAAAGGTACTAAGTTGAAGTGCAATCAAATGTTGATTTGGTGATCAATCCAATGATCCAAACTTTGACTGATTGACTTGGATTTTGATGTTGACATGGTAAAATGGTCTCAAGACCGTTTGGAGGTCATCCAAATGACCTCAAGGCCGTTTGGGGTCAGGTGATTCCCAATTTTGATGATGGTCCAATGGTTTTAAAGTAACTAGTTTCACATTGGTTAATGTTGAAGGATCATCGATTCCAAACCCTAATCCAATTGATTCAAACCCTAATTGATGATCAATTGAGGGTCAATTGAGGGTCAAATCAGTTGAAGGTTTACCTATTTAACTCAATTGAAGTATGGTGATAGGTCCAATTGATGATTGGATACATGAATTCAATGATTGAAGGAACCAACATTGGAAACCCTATTTTAGTTTGATTGGTTGAGACCATATTTGGTCCATGCAGTTTTGAGGAGGTTTGGACCAAATGGTATCAAGACCGTTTGGGACCAAATGATCCCAAACCGGTTGAGCTCATGTGGTTTCAAAAAAGTTGCTTTAGCAAACGGTTTCAAGTGACCACCTTTAGTAAACGGTCTTGAAGGTCACCTTTAGCAAATGGTTTCAAGCACTTTCTTTAGCAAACGGTCTCAAACACAACCTTTACCAAATAGTTTCAAACCGTTTGAACTTTGAAAGACCAAGACCATTTGGGGTCCAAGTAGTCAAAATTGATTGAGAACTCAATTGGTCAATTCAATTGGATACCTTATGTATTTGAGGTCTAATGTGATCAAATCTCTTGAGAATTAAGATGATGAATGATCCATTGATGCAATGATGATTAGTAATGATAATCAATGAAGGTAAAAAGGTTGAAACCCTAATAGTACCTAAATGATTAGTGCCAATTAAGGGATGAACCCTAATTGCTTATAGGATCAATGACTTGGTACACTATGTTAACCATAGTTGTATGTACTTGATTGAAGGGATGATATGACCTTATCAAGTTAAGAAGATGTTAGCATGAATTCATACATGAATATGATTCATGTGGTGATTAAGGGTATGATCCTTAAGTAAAGAGATCATGAAACCCTAATTATGAACATAAACCCTAATTGACAGGGTTAATGATTTCTAACCCTAGTTGAGGGCAATTCTGAATGAAACCCTAATACAAGGTGAGGATGTAACCCTAATCTAGGGTAATGATATATGAAACTCCAATTTAGGGAAATGAGATGTAAAACCCTGATTGGAAATGAATAGTAGACCAGGATGTGGGTAACCATAGTGAATCCCTAATTGAGGTTGATTCCATGTGAATCCCTAATTGAGGTTGATTCCATGTGAATCCCTAATTGAGGTTGATTCAATGTGAATCCCTAATTGAAGTTGATTCCATGAGAAACCCTAATTGAGGGTGATGCCATGAGAAATCCCTAGTTTGGATGAATAGTAAACATTAAGTATAGGCAATGAGATGTGGAAGCCTAATGAAGGGTGATGCTATATGCAATCCTAACTCTAATGAAGTATGATAGCATGTGAAATCCCAAAGCCCTAATAAAGGGTAAAGGTATGTGAAACCCTGATTGAAGTGATAATACATGAAGCCTTAATCTTGAACAACATGATGACAACCTATAACCCTAATAATAAAAAAGTGGGTAAAACCTTATAAAGGTGAAATATCATAAATGGTTGATTATAGGAAAGCTTATGGTAAGAAATGCTTTAACATGAGATGAGTCCATATCATTAAAGATAGTTGGACCATTCTTATGTGTAACCTATGCACTTCATGATAAGAGTGATAGGTTAGTGGATGAAAGGATTAAGATGGGAAATACCTTAATCCAAGATAAGTTGATAACTCAAGAAAGTTGGAAGTAATGAGGTAAGTGATACATCAAGATATGAAAGACTTCACAGTTAGCATCTCAAAGTTGATATACTTTGATAACTATGAAATCCTAATGTGAGATGGGAAATCTTAACCCTAAATTAGGTAATGGGACATGAGAAATCATAATATGAATAGTAAGCCCTAACCCTATTGAGGGAATAGAGGTGTTACTATTGTATTACATGAAGTAATATGCTATCATTGCCTAGTGAGAGGTGACCAGATGTTTAATGGCCTTGTGAGCCATATGGTTAAATGTTGCCTAGTGAGAGGTGACAAGATGCTTTATGGGCTTTATGAGCCATGAGAGAAATTATGGCATAGTGAGAGGTACCAAAATGATTATAAAAGTTTATTATAAGAAAGGATAATGTTTTAATAAACTTAATCAGAGGAACAACTGTATTCAATAAAGAATGTGTAAAGCTATGTAGGTTAACCTTAGGGTTCAGAGCCTAAAGGAGTATGTGATGATCAATGATGAGTTAAAGGAATTAAATTCCATGAACTATGTAATCAGGATTGGTTAGAGTCCAATGCCTGGCTGTGTAATCAGGTTTGGTTAAAGTCCAATACATGGCAGAGGTGTAATGCCTGAAATCAGGATTGGTTAAAGTCCAATGTCTGGATGTGAAATCAGGGTTGGTTAAAGTCCAATGCCTGGCTGTGAAATCAGAATTGGTTAGAGTCCAATGCCTGGCTGTGTAATCAGGATTGGTTAAAGTCCAATGTTTGGCTGTGAAATTAGGGTTGGTTAAAGTCCAATGCCTGGCTGTGAAATCAGGATTGGTTAGAGTCCAATGCCTGGCTATGTAATCAGAGTTGGTTAAAGTCCAATGTCTGGCTGTGTAATCAGGTTTGGTTAAAGTCCAATACCTGGCAGAGGTGTAATGCCTGTAATCAGGGTTGGTTAAAGTCCAATGCCTGGCTGTGAAATCAGGATTGGTAGTGTCCAATGCCTGGCAGTGTAATCAGGTTTGGAAGAGTCCAATACCTGGCAGAGGCTATATGCCTGTAGTGATAACACAAGATTGGTAATAACCCAATGCATGTAATGATGATTTAGGATTGGTATTAATCCAATTTCTGTATTGATGATAAATGAGTACATGGTAGATATATCTCTTTATTTGTTTAACAGGTTGGCTAAGGCCAACAGAACGAAACAAGGATGTTTCATGGGTGACATAACAAGATGATGAGTGTCACAAGAAAAGTTTGATATGATCGTATAACATGTTGAATAAATGATATACCTATCATTATTATTCCTTATTAAAAATAATAGATGATATATTGCTCTATCACAAATAGTTGCAATGCTTACAAGTTGAGAATGCTTTAAACTGCTTAACCTCGGCTTAGTTTCATATCTTTAAATTGCAATACAATGTTTTGGCGGAGAGTTATGTCTCCTGCTGGGGCAATTTACAATTGTCTCACCCCTGTGGGATCCAATGTTTTTAGGTGGACACGGACAAAGAGGCAGGAAACCTTTAGAAGAGAAGGAACAACAGCAGCTTCAAGGACAACAGTAATATCTCAGGTGGAGATACTGCATGACTAGTTGTATATATAGTAGTCCTATGTGTCGTCTCTGTACTCTCAGGTCCTCAGGATTTATAGATAGTGCTTTCATCATCGACTTGGGATTTTGGCTTGATGCCTCGAGGTTTTATGCTGTATGTACATAATGTTGAATAGGACAACTGATGTTGTAATCCTC
This sequence comes from Alisma plantago-aquatica, assembly GCA_963693085.1. Lineage (NCBI taxonomy): Eukaryota > Viridiplantae > Streptophyta > Magnoliopsida > Alismatales > Alismataceae > Alisma > Alisma plantago-aquatica. Next base: position 1,135,531,195 of record OY856409.1, read on the forward strand.
GAGAAGAGATAGTACAGGTTGTGTACTTATGGAACAGAATGTAAATATTATATTTTGGTTCTTGAAGAAAAAGATTTCCTATGTGTGGATCTCTTTGCAAAAAGTTTTAATTTTTAGTGATTTTCAGTAATCCGCTGCAAATGATTCGCTTCTGCTTAGCAATAGTGTGTTTATAAGTTGGATGCCACATTATGTGCATCCTTAAACCTAATCACTTTCTATATGGATCGTTATATTCAAACAACACAAAGCTTTGATCTATTATATGTGCACAAGAATATTGGTTTCCTCTCTCTAAGTATATTTCTTTTGATGATCTTCCATCATCACATTTAGGGTTTGATGAACACTATGAATTAGGGTGTTATTCACCCTGTTGACGCCTGGTTTTACCTTTTGTTACCCTCCCGTTTTGACCTTGGTTCAGATCTACTGTGGGGTTGAGCAGGTGGTTGATATGTCCCTTGACCTTCCATCACAGTCGACACCATTAATTAAGGGTGGTTGGTCGTGACACCCCCTAACCCTTATATTTGTTGCTACCTATCAATTTGGTCATGACATAGTGTTGCTACTTAGATGGTTAATGTTGCAGCATGATGGTTAAGTGTATAGGTCATAACACTTGTCTATGTCACGGTAGTGGTCAACACATAGTTGTGCTTGGGTCAAAACACTTGGTCGTCAAGGTGGTAATGTCATGTTCCATGACTTGGTCATGACGCTGTGTTTAGATTATCATGGTCATGACACACCTTGGAAGGTTTCGGTCATGATGAACCTTGTGCAGCTGTCGCAACATCCTGTTGTCTGTCCCTAGAGTCGTGGGAACAAGCCATGTTGGGTGTTTCCTTGTGTCGCGGTCATGCCGTTGTGCTTATGTGGTGTCTTGGTTGTATCCAGGTATAGACGGTGGTCGAGACGTTGGGCTACAAGTGGGAGGTTGTGACATCTTGTTGTTGAATAGGTTGATACGCCAATGTGTTATGATGATTGGGACGAGGTTGAAGTGTATCATTTGAGACACTCATGGGATGTGTCTCGATCGAGATACATGTATTGTGTCTCGGTCGCGACACCCTATTGCTAGTCAGGTTGACACACATGTGTTGGGAGGTCAAGACATGTGTGTTGTGAGTAGTTCAGACACATACATGTAGGTATGAACATGGATAGTATATAGAGTAATGGTCTATCTAAAAATGTTGTGATTATGAATGGCTAACCATAAACAGTAATGCTTAACTTTCCAACAATATGGGAAGTGATGTAATTAAGGTTTAGAGGTGGTATGATGCTTTGAAACCCTAATCCAGTACATATAGACCCTAACCCTAACCTAATGATAACATGATAAGTATGTTCACTCTATTTGAAGATTGTTATCCTATACCAATGTTTTCTCTCTCCTACTAGTGTAACACTAACTTGCAAGTGAGATGAATGGAATAGCTAAGTGAATGTTATGGTGATCCCAATACAATACAGAGGGGTGATTATGAGTAATGTTGAGGATTTTTGTGATATTGAATGTGCATGAGTATATGAATTGGTCTAATGATAGCAAGTGACTTGTGCATAAATTGGGGGATTGATATCCCATAGTGATGTAACATTGTCAATGACCTTGTGAATGGTAGTACTACAAGTGCCACATGATTATGAGACAAGTTCTCACTTAATACATTTATATCTTTTGAAGTTGTATCCTACCTTAATTTTGTAACAGTTTGTTTAGGGTTAATTGTAACTTGATTGGTGCATTACAAGATACCCAATTGGTATAGCTAATCAAGTGAAACCCTAATCATATAGTTTCCCTGTACCATAGGACCATCTTCAATGTCAGTATTTAGCTGGATGGTGAAATGAGTAACTCCTATGGGAAACTTGGAGTGCATATTGTTTAATATGTGGGGTACTAGTGGTACACCTCAAATCCTCAGGGTATAAAAATGGTTAAACACTTGTGTAATATATTTTCTTAGGGTCAAATACGAATCACATTGGATGAACCCATGCCTTATTTCTTATATTGTTTAGTTTATAACAATTATACATATTCTTCATATTCCTTCTGATAGAATAAAATGTCCTATTGCTCATAGTAATCGCTGAAACTACTCAACATGTATTACCTACTCTATTTACTGTTCTTTTATATTAATGCACTTATAATAGATGTTGGCAAAGAGTTATATCTCTCATTGGGATGTTTGGTCTCACTATGTGGGTTCTACAACTTTTTAGATGGTCGTGGATGAGGAGGTTGAGGTCGTGGTGCAGGTGTAGAGCAACCGAGTGAGCAATACCTGAATAGAGGTTGGACAGGCTACTAGTTAAAGTTTTTAATATAGTCCTATGTGTCATCTTTGTAATCTCATGTCTTTGGTGAGATTTTGTTGTATTGTATATCAACACGTAGATTTTGGTCTTTAAGTCATGTTTTTATTAAATGTCATGTATTATTGTACATGATGGAATATGTATAACAATGGTGGCTTGAAATCCCTTGAACATGATATGTACTATCTTTTGGCATATAATGAATACAGTTGGCCCAAGTTGAAAGCTTGTTTATGAAATACTTCTTCTTGAGATACTTAATTGCAAATGGTTTAAATTTACCCTATTTTGTGGTAATGTTATGATTAGTACTAATTCCTTATTTTGTTTTGAGTAATCTCACTTTGTGTGGCAAAGGATGTCACATTTTGGTTGGTATAAGAGCCATAGGTTCACTGAGTCTACAAGGACATAGGACTAGGGTTTGATTCTATTATAGTGTCCTCTAGTATATCTTATAGTCACTTCTGCTTATGCAGAAGAAGAAGAAGACAAAAATGTATGGAGAATATGAAGAACATGTTGGTGAGAGCGATGTTGTTGCACCAGGAGGTGGTGCAAGGAGGCAGGAAAGGGATGATGGTGTACCTGAAATGCCTCAAGTCAACCCAACTGATGTAGCCAATCCTACTTTTAGGGATATGTTTGGACAATTTATGGATACTATGACACACACGGTGGATAAGATGCTCGTAAATCAACCTAGGGCAACCGTTCCAGGTGCTAAAACCCAAAGTCTTGGGAAGACTTTTGAGAGACTTCGACGTGTAGGAGCATTGGAGTATGTAGGTACATGTGATCTACCTAATGTAGAAATGTGACTGATTGAGCTAGAAAAGGCTTTCAAAATCCTCAACATCCATGAGGAAGATAAGGTAAAACATGTTGTATACCTTTTTAAGGGGAGTGTTGGTCATTGGTGGACCATTGAAGAGGAGAAAAGGTCGGGTGTCATGATTACTTGGGAAGAATTCTGAAGGGAGTTCGTGAATAGGTATTTTCTAAAGACCTATTTGGGTGAGAAGATTGTATAGTTTGAGAACATTAGACAAGGAACTATGTCGATCAGTGCATATGGAGATAAGTTTATGGAGCTTCTTATGTTTTGTTTGCATATGGAAACAACAGACAAGGAGAGGATTAGGTACTTTGAGAAGGGTCTGAGTACTGAGCTGTCAACCCCACTGTCATCCTTAAACAATAGAGAAAGGTTTGCCACTTTTGTGGAGTCATTTCATAGGGCAGAACGATCAATTTTGGAGAAATGTGAGTCAAAGGGTAAGAAGAGGCATGTGTAGTACCAAGGACAATCTTCTAGAAGCTTCAAGAAGCCTAGGTACTTAGTACCTCAGTCTCAACAAAGGTCAGTGACTCACTCATAATGGACTCAGAGCAGAGGGAGAGGCCACATTTTGTCACCTATAGGAGCTCACAATGCAATGTTAGTGTTTGTGACAGGGGCCGTCTAGGCTGTGGTATGAGAGTAAAACCTATTTCAAGTGTGGACAAGTGGGGTATAATAAGTGGTGCTTCCCTGTGAAGGATGAACATGTGACTCAACAGACGAGGCAAAGTCAACAAGGGTCATAACAGTGACAAAAACACAGTGGCAGAGGACACCGTCAAGAATCACATGCCAGTTCTTTAGGACAAGTTGGTAGAGGAAGAGGGTGACAACTGGAGATGGCTATATATTATACAATGAGTCAGTCAGAAGGAGTTGTTAACCCTCAGGTCATGACAGGTCTGATGGAATTATTTCATTCTGATTTGTCTTGTTTAAGTTTTGTATCTGTTTTGATTGATCTGGGTACGACACACTCTTTTATAACTAGAGAAGTGATAGCTAGTTGTTCCTTACCTGTTAGATGTAGACATGATAGTATTCATCTAGAAACTCTTCTAGTTGGTTCTGCCAAGCTGTGGGAAGTATGTCCATCCTGTGTTCTATCTTTCTTTGGACATAGCATTAAAGTGGATCTCTTACCACTTGAAATGCATGGGTTTGATGTAACACTTGGGATGGATACTTTGGAAAAGTATTAGGTGATCTTGGACCGTAGTGTCAAGATGGAACCCTTTGTATATGGTGATGTTTCATGGGTCTTCTAAGGTGATAGGAAGATTCTTCCAACATGTCTAGTTTTGGTTATGACAACAGAGAAGTGAATGAGACAAGGTTGTGATGTGTTCTTGGCACATGTGGTGGATACCAAGTCAAAGAGTCCTTGTATTTAGGAAATTCCAGTTGTATGAGAATTTTAGGATGTGTTTCCCGATGAGTTCCTAGGTGTACCTCCTCGTAGAGAGATTGATTTTGAAATCAATATAGCTTCTAGTACCCAACCCATAACACATACACCATATAGAATGGCACCTGTAGAGATAAAAGAGCTTAAGAAATAGTTGCAAGAACTATTTGAGAAAGGTTTCATTAGGCAGAGGACGTCTCCTTGGGGTGCTCCCATTCTGTTTGTAAAGAAGAAAGATGGATTGATGAGGTTGTGCATTGACTACTGACAGTTGAATAAGATGACGATTAAGAATAAGCATCCATTGCCACAAATAGATGATTTGTTTGATCAGCTTCGAGGTGACATAGTCTTCTCTAAGATAGACCTGAGTCAGGTTATCATCAGTTGGGGATTAAGGTAGATGACATACCTAAGTCAGACTTTAGGAAAAGTTATGGTCATTATGAGTTTGTGGTTATGACATTTGGGCTAACCAATGCACTAAAAGCATTTATGGATCTTATGAACAAAGTGTTCAAACCCCATATAGATCAGTCTGTAGTTGTGTTTATAGATGATATCTTGATCTACTCTAATGATATCCGGCAGTACGAACAACATCTATGTCAGGCTTTGTCTTTGCTGAGGCAACATCGGTTGTATGCAAAGTTAGGTAAGTGTAAGTTTTGGTTAAAGGAAGTGGCTTTTCTAGGACATGTGATATCTTCCAGGGGAGTATGTGTAGACCCAAAGAAGGTGGAGTTAGTGTTAGAATGGGATCATCTAAAGACACCTATAGAAGTTCATAGCTTCTTAGGTTTTTGCAGGATATTACAGAAGATTTATTAAGAACTTCAGTGTCATATCTTTACCCCGAACAAAGCTTACCATTAAGGATGTGCCATTTGTTTGGGATGATAGATGTCAATGAGCTTTTATGATCTTGAAGGAGAGGTTGACCAGTGCACCAGTGTTAGTGTTACCAGAGTAAGGAAAGGGTTATATTGTCTTTTGTGATGCATCTAAGAATGGTTTGGGTTGTGTGTTGATGCAAGATAAGAACATGATTTCTTTTGCTTCATGACAACCTTAAGAAATACCAGGAGAAATACCCAACACATGATCTAGATGTAGCCTTCGTGGTCCATGCTTTGAAGATATAGAGACACTACTTGTATGGCGAGAAGTGTTAGATCTTCACTAACCACAAGAACCTATAATATATCTTTTTGAAGTAGGAGTTGAACATGTGACAGTGATGTTGGATGGGATTGATTAAAGACTATGATTGCACCATAGATTACCATTCAGGGAAGGCAAATGTGGTAGTAGATGCTCTAAGTAGGAAGTCTTCCTCATCATCACCATCCTCTAGAAAAGCATAGTTGAGTGCTTTGGTATGCCATAAGAGAGACATGCTAGTCTCCTTACAATAGATGAATGCATAGTTGGAGGTGTCCATGTTAGCAAGTATGTTGGCACAGTTACAAGTAAAATTGACATTGAATTAGAAGATCAAAGATGTGTAATAGAATGATACTGCAGTACAACAGATTTGAGCAGAATTGGGCAGTGAAAAGCATGAGGACTTTCATGAATTGAAGGATGGGACAATATGTTATCATGGCAGAGAAGTTGTACCAGATATTAATAATCTAAGGACGTTAGTTCTAGAAGAAGCTCACTCATCTATGTATGCTATGCATCTAGGTAGCACCAAGATGTATCTAAATCTAAAAACTTTGTACTGGTGGCCAGGATTAAAGCATGATGTAACTAAGTTCGTGGCTAAGGGAGTAGTGTGTAAGAAGGTTAAGGATGAGCATCAAAAGCCTGTTGGGACTTTGCAACCATTGCTTATATCTCATTGGAAGTAGGATCATATGATAATGGACTTTGTGGTTGGACTTCTAAGAACAACTAAATGTCATGACTCCATCTCAGTAATAGTAGATAGGTTGACTAAGTCATCACACTTTCTTCCTGTAAAGACAACATATACAACTGAGAAACTTGCACAGGTGTATGTCGATGAGATAGTACGTCTACATGGTATCCTAGTCACTATAGTATCAGATAGAGGTCCTCAGTTCACTCATTGTTTTTAGGAATGTCTACATACATCGATGGGTACGTAGTTAAGGTTTAGCACTGCATTCCACCCACAGACAGATGGACAATCTGAAAGGACAATTTAGACCTTGGAGGATCTACTAAGAGCATGTGTATTGCAGTTTTTGGGCACTTGGGATATACACCTTAGCTTGATAGAGTTTTCCTACAACAATATCTATCAGAGGAGCATCGACATGGAACCATACAAAGCATTGTATGGGATACAATGTAGATCTCCTTTGTGTTGGTATGAGATGAGAGAATATCAGCTATTAGGTCCTAAGCTAGTGCAACAGATGACAGAAAAGATCAAAGTCATTCGGCAACAACTAAAGACAACATAGGATAGACAAAAGTCATATGATGATAACTGTCGTAGACCTTTAGAGTTCCAAGTGGGAGACATGGTGTATCTCAAAGTTTTTCCTTGGAAAGGTGTTCTAAGGTTTGGGAAGAAGGGTAAGTTAGCTCCCAGATTTATGGGACCTTATCTTGTAGTTGTACATGTTGGGAAGGTGGCTTATAAGTTGGAACTGCCACCTAAGTTGCAAAGGTTGCATCATGTGTTTCATATCTCTATGTTGAGAAAGTGTCACCCTGATACAGAGTTGACTCTTCAACATGTTGAGGTAGAATTAGATAATGATATATCTTAGGTAGAAGGAGCTGTGTTGATCCTAGATAGAAGGATAAAGAAGTTGAAGAAAAATGACATTGTATTAGTTAAGGTTTTATGGCATCATCGTGGAGTTAAAGAAGCCATGTGGGAGCTTGAAGACAAGATATGAAAAAAGTATCTAACTCTTTTTACATGGGATTTGGGGGCGAAATCCCTGTTAGGGATTTATAGTTGTAAGACTCCTGACCTAGCTTAGTGATTAATTGTAATTACTTTGCATAAATATATTCTTAAACTTTAATCTAATATTATGAGATGTCTTAATATCATGTGATAGGCTTACAATTTTCATTTTAGTCCAATTTGTTTGATGTTTGAGCTACCGTGTAATATATGTGCTTATTTTGGACTAGTTTGCAATTTACCCATGAGAGATGGTTATTTTGCAAAATGTCACATGAAGAGAGTGTTATTTGTACCTTGGCATCATGAGAGATAAGATGGTGCTATGGGGCGCCTTGTTTGAATCATGTGTGGTGATGTGACATCACATGGTGACTCTAGGGTTTCTAGGGTTTGCATAGTTGATATTGTGATTAACTTAGGGTTTGATATTATGACCCTTACATCAACTTTGGGTGAGTGTAGAGACTGAGATACATACCCTAGGTAGTTTTGTTTCGACCGAGACAACCTTGAGATGGGATGGTCAAGACAGTTGTCTTGTAGTGGAGTGTCTTGACCATGCTATGGTGTTTTAGGGTTTGGGTTGAGACAAGGGTATGCTTGAGAGTGTCTTGACTGAGATAGGGGGTAACCAACCTAGTAGGTCGTGACACATTTGCTGGATAAACATGGACATTTCTATTTTTGCATGTGAGTGGAAGAAAGGTTATATCTTTGATGAACATGTGTCCTTTGATGATCTAATATGTTGACACCTCAAAGATCTTTACTTCTCTCCTCCTTTGGGTATATAACCCATCCTCTTTACAAGCAAGTAACCTTTTCGACCCCACAACTCTTTCTTCTACCTTGAGTTCTTACTTGGAGCTTGAGGAGAAAGGAAGGTCAGATCTTAGACCTTGGGTGGCCAATCCATCTTGCTTTGTTGAAGAACTTGTGCTAGAAGCAACCCTTGGTGGTGATTCTTGGTGAAATTTTCTTAGTAAGTGATATTCCTATTTACATCACGTTTCTTTTCAAAAAATTCTTCACCTTTCTTCCTCCTTCTCAGTCATGAGGTTGTGGACCATCCATGGTGGCCATTTGAGAGGAGGATTCCATTTGTTTCTTCTTTTTCTCTTGGGTAGGCTTAGGTCTGATCACCTTCTTTCTTGAACTTCCTTGTGACCATGGTTTTTTTCTTCTTCTTGGCGGTGATCCCTTGGCCAACGTGTTGAAGCTTGGTTGAATCTTTTGGATATTGAGGTCATAGGAGTTTGTTTCTCCTCAAAACAGGTGGGTTTTATAACTTTTACTAACTCTATTATGTGCACCCTTAAACCTGATCTTATACTACTTTCTATATGGTTCGTTATATTCAAAAAACCAAAAGTTTTGATCTATTATATGTGCATAAGAATCTCAGTTTACTTGCTCAAAGTATATTTCTTTTGATGATCTTCCATCATCACTTTTAGGTTTTGATGAACACTATGAACCAGGGTGTTATTCACCCAGTTGACGCCTGGTTTTCCCTGTTGTTACCCTCCAGTTTCAACCTTTGTTCATATATGTTGTGGGGTTGAGCAGATGGTTGAGATGTCCCTTGACCTTCCATCACATTTGACACCATTGATGAAGGGTCGGTTCGGTCATGACACCCCCTAACACTTAGACTGCTCGCTACCTATCAGTTTGGTCGCAACACATCGCTACAGCTTAGATGGTTAATGTTGCAACATGATGGTTAAGTGTATAGACCATAACACTTGTCTATGTCATGATAGCGGTCGAGACATAGTTGTTTTTGGGTTGAAACACTTAGTTGTCAAGGTGGTAACATCATGCTGCATGACTTGATATTGTGTTTAGATTATCATGGTCGTGACACACCTTGGGAGGTTTTAGTCATGACACACCTTGTGTAGAGGTCACGATGTACTGTTGCCTGTCCCTAGAGTTGTGGGTGCAACACCATGTTGGGTGTTTCCTTATGTAGTAGTCACAACATTGTGCTTAGGTGGTGTCTCAGTTGTATCTAGTTATAGATGGTGGTCGAGACATTGGGCTGCAAGTGGGAGGTCATGACATCTTGTTGCTGAATAGGTTGAGACACCAATGCATTATGATGATTGAGACCATGTTGAAGTGTATCAATTGAGACACTCATGGTCAAGACCATGGGATGTGTCTCGGTCGAGACACATGTGTTGTTCTCAGTCGTGACATCCTATTGTTGGTCAGGTCAACACCCATGTGTTGGGAGGTTGAGACATGTGTGTTGTGAGTAGTTGAGACACATACATGTAAGTATGAACATGGTCAGTACATAGAGTAATGTACTACCTAAAAGTGTTGTGATTATGAATGGATAACCATAAAAAATAATGATTAACTTTCCAACAATATGGGAAGTGACAAAATTAGGATTTAGAGTGGTATGATGATATGAAACCCTAGTCAGGTACATATAGACCCTAACCCTAATCTAATGGTAACATGATAAGTATGTTAACTCTATTTAAAGATTGTTATCCTTTGATAGTGTTTTCTCTTTGCTACTGGCATAACACTAACTTGTAGGTGAGATGAATGGCATAGCTAAGTGAATGCTATAGGGAACCCTATACAATATAGAGTGGTGATTATGAGTTATGTTGAGGCTTTTGTAACATTGAATGTGCAGGAGTATATGAATTGGTCTAATGACCTAGCAAGTGCGTTGTACATAAATTGAGGGATTGATATCCCATAGTGATGCAACATTGTTAATGGCAGTACTACAAGTGCCATATGATGATGAGATAGGTTCTCACCTAATACATTTTATATCTTCTAAAGTTACATCCTACCTTAAATTTGTAAAAGTTTGTTTAGGGTTAATACGTTGTAACTTTATTGATGCATTAAAGATACCCAATTGGTATATCTAATCAAGCAAAACCCTAATCATGTAGTTTCCTTGTACCATATATCCATCTTCAACATCAATATTTAGTTGGATGGTGAAAAGAGTAACTCCTACGGGAGACTCGGAGCGCATATTGTTGAATATGCGGGGTGCTAGTGGAGATAACTCCATTTTTCCTTCAATTGTTGAAATAGTGGTATATGTTTAACTATTGAATGACCATGCATGAGCTTGTTCTCTAGTGGTGTGTCATGTACCAAGCCATACTAGTTATGTATAGGACCATAGTCTTGACTATTAGTTGCTACCTCTACATGACTGTAGCTTTGACTACAAGTTGTTGTCTTTGTAGTTTGACTATTATGTCACTGTGTTGCAGACTCGAACTAACCAAGTAGTGCTAGTGGTGATCATGGAGTTTGACCCTTACATTGATCTTGTATGGTACTGATTTCGGCATAGCAGTGGTTGGTTGGATTTGAGTGGTACCGCTCAAATCCTTAGGGCATAAAAATGGTTAAACAACTGTGTAGTATATTTTCTTAGGGTCAAATATGAATCACATTGGATGACCCCATACCTTATTTCTTATACTGTTTAGTTTATAACAATTATACATGTTCTTATTATTCCTTCTAATAGCATAAAATGTCCTACTACTGAGTTGTAATCGCTTGAACTACTCAATATGTATTACATGCTCTATTTTCTATTCTTTTATATTACTGTGCTTATAATAGATGTTGGCAAAGAGTTATATCTCTCATTGATACATTTGATCTCACTCAGTGGGTTCCACAACTTTTTAGGTGGTTGTGGACGAGGAGGTTGAGGTCATGGTGTAGGTGCAGAGCAGTAGAGTGAACAATATCTAAATAGAGGTTGGACATGCTACTAGTTAGAGTCTTTTAGTAGAGTCATATGTGTTGTCCTTGTACTCTCAATTCTTTGGGGAGATTTTGTTGAATTGTACGTCGACACGTAAACTTTGGGTTTTTAGCCATGTTTTTATTAAAATGGCATGTATTATTGTACATGATGGAATATGTATAACAATGGTGTCTTAATAGCCCTTGGACATGATATGTATTATCTTTTGCATATAATGAATATAGTTGGGCTGAGTTGAAGGCCTGTTTGTGAAATACTTCCGCTTGAGATACTTAATTGCAAATGGTTTAAATTTCCCACTATTTTGTGGTAATGTTGTGATTAGTAATAATTTTGTGCTTTGTTTTGAGTAATCTCGCTTTGTGTGGCGAAGGGTGTCACAGTCTATTAATAAAGAGAACCTTGAATTGTAATAAAATCTTCATATCAGATTAGAGTAGAGCGTGATTTGGAAAGAGTTTTTTTGGCTATCTTTGATATACTTTGGATAAAACTAGGCTAAATATTCCAAGAATTTGACTGAATTCTCATTCAATGCTAACATGGTTTAGTTGTTGTGAGACTTTTCAACTTTTGAAAAAAATCACTCACTCTGATTAGTTGGACCAACTTGTCAGTGAGTCATTTGACATGTGGAGGGTAGTCGACCAACTTGTTGATAGATTAGAAAGTCATCATACCTTGTGGAGAGGATGACCGATAAAATTTATATGACCTTTGCACAAGTGGGTCTAACTGTGGATTCACTAAAAGTGAAAAAACATGCATTTACAACATAGTTTGTCTTCATGAGAATTAAGCCGTGTTGGATGAACCTAGACCACACTTGTGTGAGCCTTGGTCAGTTTCATGTGAACCCTGATAGGGCCCGTAGGCAAAATAGCCAAATCTGGTTGTGTCTCTCTGATCTTGGACCTGAGTCTTGAGGAATTGACGCTTTTCTCAATTTATTTCATACAAGTCCCAAAATAGACTAGTTGAGCATTTATATATTCAAAATGATTAAATTGTGAAAATCTACGAATTTCAAGATACTTGGGCATGTCAAGATCATTATAGTCACAAAACTATAGTTAAATAGTCTATAATATCACATATATTTGGGTGTTATCAACCAACCAAGGTTATAATTTGATTTTTCTCAACCAAGACTTGAAAATTAATGATCCTAAGATAAAATCCAAATCAAGATTGGCTATAGAATTTAGGGTTTGGAAAAATAGTTAAAATCAATGAGTCTCTTGAACATTTTATTTTAGACTAAACCCCCACCGTACAAGAAAACTTTTAATGTTAGATAACAGAACTGTTAGGAATATTTAAGCAAATTCACTACAACCCAACACGATTTGTCACTTATTGAACCATGTATTAATTGTTAAGGCAGAATGACTTAGGGAATTAGGTTGGCAATGAAGGAAAGTAAAAAAGCCATCATTTCTCATACATGTTAACCAATCAGGAGCAAAGTACCCCCACTAATTTAGATCCTAATGTAGAAGTAAAGAGAAAGGACTCTAATGATTTCTGAGGATCTTGGTCTATGTTACGTTGATCCATGTAACAAGCAATGGTCCTTACAGTCTGAGATTGTTAGCCCAAAGTAGCAAGACGAACTCCTTGTATTGTGATTAAATCAACCCTACTACTATGATGATCTCGTAGGTCTCTTATGGGTTCCTAAAGACTCTATAATAAGCTTTTGGGTGGCACTATCAGGCATGACACATTTGCATTCACAAGTGCAATGCCTAGTTCATTGTGTTTCTTTATGAATGAATCATAATTGAAATTGTTCATTTATAAGTTATATGATATCCATGTGATCATGGCTTTGTAAATAAATGACATAAATGGACATTTTATGTTGTTAATATCTTTATAATTAATATAGATGGATAACATGATATACATCTTAACATGAACTTTGCTTACTCTTTGGGACTTTGTGTCACATATGATTTGTGTTACTATTTTAGGTTCACAACTGCCTTCCAAGAAATACACACTCTTAGGTGTGAGTCTAAGATAGTTGTTAACAGAGTTTAGAGTCATTCATGTATTCTAAAATAGTGGGATAGATGCACATTTCTATGTAAAGAGTTTCGATGTGAATCCTTTCTTGGTTATATATGGTTGTCTATGTTTTACAAACATTATGTTATATGTTAATGGTTTCATCTATACATATATTTTAGTGTGTCAAGTCTGCATATTCTTTTATGTGGTTAAGCTATATGACTTGTATGATTAGAAGGAACAATTATTGTTTTAAATGAGTTCATTACCTTACCTTCATGTTTCCTGAGTAAGTATGTTTTGTGTTACGTAAAGTACGTGCATGTGACACAAGGATTGTAGATAAGACCAATTTGCAAAGTAGTTATCACATTCTCCTAGATGAATTTTTGCTAATTTAGCATGTTGGATCTTAATTGTTATCTTGTTGTAGTATCTAAAATAAGAATATTTTACATTTCAATCTTTATTGCAGGGTCTAATTCAATAAATGTGTGGATGTTTTCTCCCTTTCTATCAACAATCAGCTAATCTAGGAACAGGTAAAAAGTGAGGAGCCAAACACTCGTTCTTCTAGAGTTTTCATGGATGTCAGGTGATTCTAAGAGTTTATATACTGGTTTTCAGTGTACTCTGTCAAATGGTTGTCCTTCCAGTGTGAATAAAACAAGCAAAATAGGACTAAGAGTCAAATGATATAGTAGACATAGTGAGCTCTTCCAGACTCTTAACTTTAATTGTGAATACTTAGTTTATGTGTTAGTCACTGAATTAAACGGTTATAGATTGAAAAATTCATACAGGAAATGACACAAAATCATGTTTGCATTTATCTAAGTTTGAGTAAATAAATTGGTGAAGGGTTAAGATTTAATATGATTTTATGTCACTTTTTAAATGAAAATGAATAGGTATGTAAGAATAGAAGAAATATTTAGATGATATAGTTGATAGACTATCAAATGAAATGTCATGTCACTATGAAAATAAAATAAAAACAAAATTTTGATATAACGCTGAAAAGAGAATGGGTAGAATGGCATCCTAATGAAGTATTAATAGTAAGATAAGGATGTAATTCTCTAATTTAATTTTTGTAGTGAATTTAATAAGAAAATGAGAGAAATATTTTTCTTTGCCAAATAAAATTCTAACTAATCTAAAGTATGTGATGAAATTCAAGATATTAAATAGCAATGGGATACATGATTAAACATAATTGCAAAAGAAAATACTTCTTTTCATAATAATTTCTTAGACTTTGATATACATGTGAATCATCTTGTAGTTGGACCATGGAATATGATCATTGATGTGTGTGTATTGGTCTAGTATGAGAATCACTACTAACGTAGTTTGAGGTCTACTACCGAAGTGAGTAAAATAACAAATTTCATATTCAATAGTCAATGAAAGAATATTTCATGTTTCATTTTTAACAAAAAGAATTATGGATGTGAAAGTAACAAGGTCTAGATATAAGTTAGAAAGAGAGAGAAATGGAAGAAAAGGAAACATTTAAATCTCCATTTTTTTAGAAACAACACAAATTTACACAAGCATTTTGTTACACCCTCTATCTTCACTTTCGATTGACATATCTTAATCACCAATTGTATCCATGCCTAATACCTCATGTAAGGCTCCCATAACCTAATTGGGCATTCATTTACCATGGTTTCCCTTTGAGTCCCCTTCAAGTGATGGTTTCATGACATGTTAGCTAGGCATTTGAATTCCTATTCCTATAGATAATTAGTATATTTTGTGATGTTTTTAGGTGGGCCTTTTCATCTTCAAGCATTGTTTTAGATGGACACTCTACATTATCTTCTATGTAATCAACTATGATTCTTGAATCCCTTTGAATGGTTACTTTACTACCTCCACTTTAGTGATATTTCATAGTCCCGTAAGGATTGGCTTCAGTTCAACTACCAAAGGATCCATGCCTACAAAAGTTGAGACACACCCTTGTATCCATCTTCCTCTTTAGTCACTTATAATATAAATAGAGATCATTTTTTCTTTCTTAGTATTAATTGCTACATCAACTGTGATGAATTTTCTAAACTAGAGATATTTGACCATGAAGAGTAGGGTGTTCCTTCTATTGGCTGCTTTTATTTGGGCATCCATCAAATTCTTTAACACTTCTTTTTTGGAGTGAATATATTTTGACAAGAGTGTTCAAGTGAATGTTCTTTTTATAAAAAATTGCTTCATTCCTCTTCTTTCACAATATCCAATGTGTTATTGCAAATATGATATTACCAGTTTCCTCCATCGTGGAGTATCTTAGATTATTGACTAACCACTATTTTAAGTTACTAATTCCAAAGAAGTTGGTAAGATGTTGAAGTTTTAGTGATTTCCATACATTAAAATTGAAAGGGCAATCTCTTGTTACATGTAGGTTAGTTTCAACTGGTTCACCACATTTGTCACATATAGTTGTGCTTGTCATCTACCTTATAAAATATCGACCTCTCATGTTGTAGACATTGCAAGCATCATTTTACCCTTTGGGGAATTGATATGTGCCAGAATATATCCTAGTTTCCCTCTATGTTGCGTGTTTTATCCTACATGAGCTTGTGGTATAACGATTTAGCAGTGAACACACCATGTTTATGTAAAGACCAATTATATTCATCATGTCCATATGTATGTTGTTGTAGTTGCATCTTAAGATTTCGACCACTATTTTCTCTCCATATGTATGTTTTTGTGGTTGCATCTTAAGATTTCGACCACTATTTTCTCAGTAAACTAGTCCTTCAGAAATTCATCATCCCAATTATTGTTATCTTTCACCATAGTGGCGACAATATCAACAATATCCATTGGTATCTGTTTGTGAGGTAGTAGCATTGCCTTAGATTTATATTTTATCCAAACATTGCATAAGAGCCTTATAGGGGGCCTCCATATTGGGAAGACACATAAGACCCAATCTTGCATTTCTTTTTCTATCCCAAAGATGGAAAACATGATTTTTATGGAGAAGATCTTGAGCCGATAAGAATTCAAGTTTATCTTCAAAAGAAAAAGTCACTTGTAACCTCTTTGACCCATGCTTTATGATGTGGTATTTCAGAAATAAGTATTCACTTTGCTCTTATTTTTATTTATTATTTTGCGTCATAGAACAATGTTTAATGACTTTCCATCTACAATTCCTCTATAAGAGTTCCTATGACAATGTCTATTCTTAGACATGTGGTTGAAAGGCTTAGCAATTATAACCACATATCTGTGGAACTACTGTCAGAATGTATTTATTGTTGTGTATTTAAATTGTATGGTATTACATAACACATGACAAAAGGTTATTTGGAGAAATACCGTGGTTGGAGAGCCCATTTTCTTTTTTAATGATAAAGTGAAATTTAGCATGTAGATTAATTTATCAAAGTATCTGCTTTGTAAATCCTTCTTCCACCTCAAGAGAACCATGCAATCATCAAGTGAATCAACATCTTTTGTTCCATGTGGAACCCTATGAGTGGATGATATGGTGGTGGTGGTGGGCATCATTTTCTTCTATCATGATGTTGAACTCTTATGAAAATGATCAATATCCTCCTATGAAAATAATTAATATCCTCTGGTAATCATCATTTGTAGGATCCATGTGTGTTCCTAAAATTGTTCTCACATAAGTTCATTTCTGTGGCAACACATCCCATTATCACACAGATAACGAGGTGTTACGCGAAAACGTGCAGAAATCACCATAACCACAGATTATGAAAACACGGGTTAATTAAAACTGATTGCGGAAAACTGATAAACTGTGAAGCTATTACTTTTCAGTCCTCATCCTGCACAGAAACATGTCATATATATATATACATACACGAGATCTGATACGTGTCAACAGCTCAGAAACAGCTGTTCATCCATCACATGAGTTCACCACCTGTTCATATACAGTAAAGGCCTACATCCGGCCAACAGCACGATATACAAGCATCATCGATCGGTCATCATGAAACAACGTCAAAACACTGCCAAGGACCTGAGAGTACAGGGATGACTCTAGACTCCACTACAAAACATCCAAAATAGCAGCACATCCAACGCTTGCCTTCTACTGCTCCTCAAGCTGCTCGGCCGCAACACCACGACCACGACCACGACCATGACCACGCTTACCTCGACCACCTAAACAGGGGTTAAACCAGCGGGGTGAGACAATTGAACAATTGTCCCAGCGGGAAACATAACTCCCCACCGCAACTACAGAACCTTAGCAAGATAAACTATAACAGCAGATAACTAATCAACAAATGTAACAAGAGCAGTCTATATAAAGCAAATCTATTCTTACTGACAAGCTTACCCGCTATACGAAAGCATATCACCGGATATCTCTCAAGGAATATGATTAGCAAGATAAGATGTATCACTCTGTAACATGATTATCAGAACAAGATATAATGTCACATAACCTACTTATCAAGATCAGACATATTATCACATAACCTGCAAGATATAACAAAGATATTACACAAACAAGGCCTCAACCAATGTTTCGTGTTTATCCTAAGCAATAAGTATTAAACGGCTATATTACGTATTATTATGCCCTGAGGATTTGAACCGTACCGTTCAAATCCAACCTTCGGTTACGAAACCCAAGCCGATGCCATACAAGGTCAATGGAAGAGCCGGACTCCGCGACCTCCCACCTCGTGGTCAGTACACGAGTACAACACAAGCAGGACCGCAACCACATGCTGAAGTGGTCTAAGCCACAGGGTCAGCTCCATAGGCTACCCTCACTCTAGCCCGCCTTGGTACAGGTCTCGGCACTAGTAAAACTGAGCCACGGGCCTGTTCACTGTGCTCTGAGCCATGAACGAATTCATGCTCACACATCACATATCCTGAGCCATGGGCCTATTCACCATGCTCTTCATATGTATCTGAGTCTGTAACTGAAGTTACACTCTTACCTCCTCATTTTCAGGCTAGGAGCAACCTACACATATTCAATAATATGCGCTTCCAGGTTAACCCGTAGGAGAACCTGTTTCACCATCACCAAGTCCTGACGATGATGGATCTATGGCCAGGGAAAACTACATGATATAATTCCACTGTAATTATTTAGTATCTTTTAGATGGATTGCAAGATTCAACCAAGTTGTATAACATGCAAGATATAACGGAAAGTAAACAACATTATATTATTATTGAAAACACATCAACCTGATCCATCTCAAGGATCCAACATCACATGTTACCACTTGGCCTCTTTCCAACCATCCAGATCCATCTCAAGGATCATCTCATACCACGGGATCTCAATCCTTCATCATGTACTCTCACTGCCTCTCAAGGCTCACATCATCATCATGGGACAAACACATCATATGTACAACCTCATAGATAATTATCAAGTGATGTTACTCATCACATATGTCTCATAGCCTTTTCATGGCTAATCATCACCTGCATGGTTAGGATACACAATAATCGTAGATTCAACATAAGGAATATGCTATCATCATAAATGCCATTCAAGATACTCTACTTATCATTCTTACACTATTTGCTGATCAAGTCACATCATCAACAAGCCATATACATGCTTACTCTTATCTCAAGATTATACAAGTAATCAAGGTGTCCAAACATACAGAACAAGTACTATTGTTACCACTACCATTATGTCACTATCATCATTATTATCATATCATTGGGCAAGCGACTAGTGTAACTAACACCATTCTCATTTAACAATTAAGTACAAGGATTACTTCATGCATATCATTACTACCATTATTGTCATCATTATTATGATCAACATTATTACTATCATATTCTTTATTATTAACAAATAAGTATAGGGATCACATCATGCATCTTATTACCATTACCTTCCTCATTATCATTACTACTACCAGTATCATCATTACCCACATTATTAGTATTGGCATAATTACTAGTATTTGTATTGTTATTATTGCAAGGCATCATACTCATTGTTGTTATTACTAACAAGACACCACCATCGTTTATTGGTGCATAGATAACCACTTCTTCATCACCAAGGGCCGTTACTATATGATTACAAGACTCTCACCATAACTCTCATCATCCCTCACTCAAACCTATCATGGCCTATCGGCCGACACACACACACCAACCCTATCGGCCATCACCACCCAAGGCTGTCGCCCAACATGGCTATCGGCCATCATGGGTGTCGGCCAGCATGGATATCGACCAGCACACCATGCATGGCTATCGGCCAGCACCAACAAACCTCCAAGAAACTTAGGTCTATCGTCCACCATGAGGAAGAGGATGTCTCCCAATACAAGAAGGACCATCTCGCCCATCATGCTCACCATGTCGCCCATCAAGATACAAAGACCTATCATCCAAGAGAAGAACAAGAGCATTGCTCATCTATCGTTCACCAAGGTCACCAACATATCGGCCAACATGACCCTAGCTCATCCTATCGCCCAACACATGGGCAAGGGTATCGACCAACCTCAAGAACACATCATGTCGTCCACCAAGAGCATACATATCGTCCATTAAAGGGGATACCATATCGCCCAACACAAAGACAAAGGTGCCATGTCGTCCAACACACCAACAAAGAAGGGATATCGCCCAACCCTAGGTCACCATCAACCTCCAACACAAGGAACACTACTATGTCGCCCATCACAAGAACAAGGGTGTCGCCCAACACACCCAAACCAAGGGAGGATATCGCCCCTCATCAAGGCAAGAGAGGATGTCGCCCAACAAGGGTCATCACCTTCCTCCAACACAAGGAAACCCAAACCCTAGAAAGCAAGGTATACAAAGGAACCCTAAACCCTAAAGGGGGATTGGCCACCAAAGGAAACTCAAGCAAGGTATAAAAGCAAGAAACTAAGCTAAACTACTAACATGCAACAAGATCATAGCTAGAGGTAAAGGAGTTAGGGTTAGAAGTTATGCAACCCGCCTTAAGCTCCAAGCTCCAAGGAAGAAGATGCACTTCAAGCTCCAAGGGATGTCGTCCACCAAAGCTGATCCAGGAGAGGGTATCGGACACCACTGCAACTCCAGAAGAGTGTCTCGACCGACACAAGCAAGAGAGGGAGGAGTGTCGTGCACTCAAGGTGCAGGAGAGACCAAAAGAGCAAAGGAAGCTAAGGCAAGGGAAAGAGCCACATATATAGAAAGAAGGGGAGGAGAAACCAAGGTAGACCTATGCTAAGTGTTGTCCACCCAAGGGACACTTGTCCTAGGGTTCAATCCAACACACTAGCACACTAAGAGACACTTGTCAAAGATATACACCAAGTGTCCACCAAACATGGTCAAGGCTGGACCAAGCAACATGGGCGACATAACTAGCAGCTCTGCTGGGCGACACACACTACTCCAGGTCGACACACCACCTCTAGGTCGACACACACTCTTCCTTGGGCGACACAAGCTGGTCTTGGCCGACACAAGGCTCAAGCAAGCCCAACCAAAGCACCTCAAGGCCCAAACAAGCTCAAGCAAGGCCCAAGAAACTCAAACAACAAGCCCAAGCCTTCCTATCAACCCTAGAGGAAGCAAAGAGAGGGAAACATCTCACAAGATGGCAAACTTGCACACAAAACCCTAGACTTGGGTTATTTGCAAGTAGCCCCTCAAACTCTCAACAAAGCACAACAAAAACCCTAATCACCACTCAAAGGTGATTAGCAAGCATCAAACCACCAAGGTTAAGCAAAACAAATAGGGTAAACCCTAAACGTGGGTCAGGGTCCTTACAATCTAACCCCCTTTAAGGGATTTCGTCCCCGAAATCCGAAGAGAAAAGCGAGGGATACTTCCTCCTCATCTCTTCCTCAAGCTCCCACGTGGCTTCCTCAACGCCACGATGCTGCCAAAGAACCTTCACAAGAGCCAAATCCTTTCTCTTCAACTTCTTGACCCTTCTGTCAAGGATCGCCACAAGACCTTCCTCGTAGGTCACATCTGCGTCAAGCTCAACTTCAACGGGCTGTATCACTGTACCAGAATCTGGATGACTTTTCTTCAGCATACTAACATGAAACACTGGATGCAACCTGTGCAACTCTGGAGGCAACTCTAACTCGTAAGCTACCTTGCCAACATGTGCTATGATTGAGTAAGGTCCCATATACCTGGGAGCTAACTTACCCTTCCGTCCAAACCTTAGCACACCTTTCCACGGCGAGACTTTGAGATACACTTTGTCTCCTACCTGGAATTCCAAAGGTCGTCGGCGATTATCTGCATACGACTTCTTTCTGTCCTGTGCCACTTTCAACTGTTGCTGTATCACTTTGATCTTATCTGTCATCTTCTGCACTAACTCAGGACCCAAAAGCTGATACTCACCTGATTCATACCAACACAAAGGAGATCTGCACTTCCTTCCATACAAAGCCTCATAAGGAGCCATGTCGATGCTACGCTGATAACTATTGTTGTAGGCAAACTCTATCAAACTCAGATGTACGTCCCAGTTGCCTAGAAACTACAAAACACAAGCTCTAAGGAGATCTTCCAAAATCTGAATAGTCCTCTCAGACTGTCTATCTGTCTGCGGGTGAAAAGCTGTACTGAACCTTAACTGCGTTCCCAACTCCTTGTGCAAATGTTCCCAAAAACGACTTGTGAACTGAGGACCTCTGTCAGAAACTATCATTGCTGGCACACCATGCAAACGTACTATCTCATCCACATATACTCTGGCTAGTTTCTCAGCTATATACGTCGTCTTCACAGGTAGAAAATGAGAAGACTTAGTCAATCTGTCCACTACCACCCAAATGGAATTGTGATTCCTAGTTGTCCGGGGTAGACCAACTACGAAATCCATGGTTATGTGATCCCATTTCCACTGCGGTATCGGCAAAGGTTGCAACGTACCTGTCGGCTTCTGATGTTCAGCCTTCACTTGCTGACATACCGCACATCTCGCCACGAACTCAGCTACATCTTTCTTCAATCCGGGCCACCAATATAAGTCCTTCAGACTATGATACATCTTGGTGACACCTAGATGCATCGCATACATCGACGTATGTGCTTCCTCGAGCACCAACTTCCTCAGATCATCAGCATCTGGAACCACCATCCTATCACGATAGCAAACTAGTCCATCCTCGGACTCACGAAACCCATCACGCTTGTCGTTGCCGAACTCGGATCTGATCAACTGTACTGCATCATCTGTATGTTGTGCATCCTTGATCTGCTGTCTCAACATAGGCTTAACTTGCATCTGTGCGAAAAGACCAGAAAACAAAGAAACTTCTATATGCACATTCATCTGTCTCAGAGAAACAAACATATCTCACCTATGGCATACCAGAGAACTCAACTGTGCCTTCTTTAAAGAAAGAGAAGAAGACTTCCTGCTAAGCGCATCAGCTACCACATTCGCCTTACCAGGATGATACTCAATAGTGCAGTCGTAATCATTGATCAACTCCATCCATTGTCGCTGTCGCATGTTCAACTCTTGCTGCGTAAAGATGTACTTCAGATTCTTATGATCCGTAATGATCTGACACACTTCCCCATACAGATAGTGTCTCCAAATCTTTAGCGCATGAACCACTGCCGCTAACTCCAGGTCATGAGTCGGATAGTTCTCCTCATGTTTCTTGAGCTGTCACGAAGCAAAAGAAACCACATGATCTTCCTACATCAACACACAACCTAAACCTTTCTTGGAAGCATCACAGAAAACAACATAGCCTTTCCTAGGCTCTGGCAAGATCAACACTGGAGCACTGGTCAACTTCTCCTTCAAACTCTGGAAAGCTTGCTGACATCGATCATCCCAAACAAAAGGTACATCCTTCCTGGTTAACTTCGTCATCGGCAAAGCGATCACACTGAAGTCTTTGATAAACCTCCGGTAGTATCCAGCCAAACCAAGGAAACTACAAACTTCTGTCGGCGTCTTCGGTTGTTCCCAATCCGCAACGGATTCCACCTTCTTCGGATCTACTTTGACGCATTCAACAGATATCACATGACCCAAGAAAGTCACTTCTTCCAACCAGAACTCGCACTTACTGAACTTGGCATACAACTGATGTTGACGAAGAAGAGTCAACGCTCGACGAAGATGTTGTTCATGCTCTATCCTGTCCCGACTATAGATCAAGATGTCATCTATAAAGACTACAAAAAACTGATCTAAGAACGGATGAAACACTCTGTTCATCAAATCCATGAAAGCAGCAGGTGCATTGGTTAACCCAAACGGCATAACCACGAACTCGAAATGATCATACCTCATCCTGAAAGCTGACTTTGGTATGTCATCCACCTTTATCCTCAAATGATGATATCCAGACCGTAGATCGATCTTCGAAAACACTGTAGCACCACGCAACTGATCGAACAGATCATCTATCCTCGGCAGCGGGTACTTATTCTTGACCGTGACCTTGTTCAACTGCCGGTAATCTATACACAACCACATCGAGCCATCCTTCTTCTTAACAAACAACACGGGAACACCCCATGGCGACGTACTTAGTCGGATAAAACCTTTCTCCAACAACTCCTGCAACTGCTTCTTCAACTCTGCCATCTATGCTGGAGCCATCCTATATGCTGACTGTGCAACTGGATGTGTTCCAGGAACCAGATTGATCTCGAAATCAATCTCTCGGGGTGGAGGAACACCAGGAAACTCCTCAGGAAACACGTCTGCAAACTCTCGAACCACGGACACCTCCTCAAGACTAGGACCTTTCGCCTTGTTAACCACAACGGTATCCACCACGTGAGCTAAGAACGCCTCACATCCTTGTCGTAACAACTTATCTGCCACCATAGCTGATACCAAACACGTCAGAAGAATCTTCCTATCTCCCTGGAAAATCCACCGCTCTCCAGCAACATCAAACACTGCCTGCTTGGAACCACAGTCCAAGACAACCTTATACTTCTCTAAGGTATCCATCCCAAGGATAACATCGAAACCATGCATATCAAGTGGTATAAGATCCACTTGAATACGATGTCCCGAAAAAGACAAAACACAAGATGGACACTCTTCTCGAAGCAAAGAGGAACCATCAAGAGGGGTTTCTAACAACAAACTATCCTTCTTACAACTAATAGGTAAACAACAGTTCTCAAGCATACTATAGGCGATAAAAGAGTGTATAGCACCCGGGTCAACCAGAACAGATATAAAGCAAGAAGAAGACATATCAGAATGAAATAACTCCATCTGACCTGTCACCACTCGCGGGTTGACTATCGCCTCTGGCTGATTCATGGCATAGAATCGAGCCGTTGCTTGATGTCCACGACCTCTGCTTCCTTGAGTAGAAGATCCAGCTTGAGACGCCTGACTGCGTCCTCGACCTCTGCTACCACTAGCCTGTGGTCTCTCTGACTTCTGAAAACTCTGCCTCGGCTGCTGTGTCACTTCAACATCTCTATTCGGGCAATTGAACTTCCAATGCCCGACCTGACCACAAAGATGACATGCCTTGTCCTCAAACCGTAGCCTAGCTGGCCCTGTCACTGCCACAGAAGCTGAACTGTGCGCCTTAGATGGTGAAGAAACATAACCTCTCCCCTTACTCGGAGACCACTGAGATGGTACACCAGCACTTCTCATCACTGACGGTGCCGAAAACCTGGGCTTCTTAAAGCCACCAAACCTCCGTCCTTGAAACTAAGCATGTCTTTTAAGAGACATAGACTCTCTTTTCTCCCTTACTGTCCTCTCGATCCGTCGAACTGATTCCATGAACGTAGCAAACCGCTCTCGGTTCTCCAACGCAGACACCGGGGTTGTCAACTCAGCACTTAAACCCTTCTCAAAATGCCTTATCCGTTCCTCGTCTATTGCCGCCATGTGAGGACAGAACCTCAACAGATCCATAAACTTAGCTTCATACTCGGTGATGTTCATCGTTCCTTGCCGCAACTTCTCAAACTGACTGATCTTCTCATCCAGATACGTCTTGGGAAAATATCTGGTGATGAACTCACGTCAGAACACTTCCCAACAAATCACCTCACCAGGCCGCTTCTCTTCCTCGATGGTCCACTAGTGACCAGCACTACCTTTCAGAAGGTAGACATCATGCTTTACCTTGTCTGCTTCGGGGATGTCAAGGATCCGGAAAGCCTTCTCGAGACTTGTCAGCCATAGATCTGCATCTGCTGGATCAGCCGTTCCAGCATAATCCGAAGCTCCAACTCGGTGAAGCCGCTCGAAGGTCTTCCCAATATACGATGCTTCTGCATGGGGAACCTGTGCTCGCGGGGGAGGCACTGGTAATCGCTCAACCATGAGATTCATCGTAGCCATTAACTGCCCCATAAGTTGTTGGTAAGCAGGATGTTCAAGTATGGATGGGTTAAATTGGGGAACCTCAGGCACCCGATCTTCATGTGCCTATCCATCTGCTCCATCAACCGATGCAACATCACTGTACTCAACAGAGTGTTCTTCATGGTTTCCAGACATCTTGACTTTTCTTCCGCTAAGGGCAGAAGACATTGTAAGAAAACCTAGACACTCATTAGAACAAATCAACCTAGTCCTAAATCCCTGTAGACTCAGCGAACCTAAAGCTCTGATACCAAAACTTGTGGCAACACATCCCATTATCACACAGATAACGAGGTGTTACGTGAAAATGTGCGGAAATCACCATAACCACAGATTATGAAAACACGGGTTAATTAAAACTGATTGCGGAAAACTGATAAACTGTGAAGCTATTACTTTTCAGTCCTCATCCTGCACAGAAACATGTCATATATATATATATATATATATATATATATATATATATATATATATATATATATATACATACACGAGATCTGATACGTGTCCACAGCTCAGAAACAGCTGTTCATCCATCACATGAGTTCACCACCTGTTCATATACAGTAAAGGCTCACATCCGGCCAACAACAGGATATACAAGCATCATCGATCGGTCATCGTGAAACAACGTCAAAACACTGCCAAGGACCTGAGAGTACAGGGATGACTCTAGACTCTACTACAAAACATCCAAAACAGCAGCACATCCAACGCTTGCCTTCTATTGCTCCTCAAGCTACTCGGCCGCAACACCACGACCACGACCATGCTTACCTCGACCACCTAAAAAGGGGTTAAACCAGCAGGGTGAGACAGTTGAACAATTGTCCCAGCGGGAAACATAACTCCCCACCGCAACTACAGAACCTTAGCAAGATAAACTATAACAGCAGATAACTAATCAACAGATGTAACAAGAGCAGTCTATATAAAGCAAAGCTATTCTTACCGACAAGCTTACCCGCTATACGAAAGCATATCACCGGATATCTCTCAAGGAATATGATTAGCAAGATAAGATGTATCACTCTGTAACATGATTATCAGAACAAGATATAATGTCACATAACCTACTTATCAAGATCAGACATATTATCACATAACCTGCAAGATATAACAAAGATATTACACAAACAAGGCCTCAACCAATGTTTCGTGTTTATCCTAAGCAATAAGTATTAAACGGCTATATTACGTATTATTATGCCCTGAGGATTTGAACCGTACCGTTCAAATCCAACCTTCGGTTACGAAACCCAAGCCGGTGCCATACAAGGTCAATGGAAGAGCCAGACTCCACAAACTCCCACCTCGTGGTCAGTACACGAGTACAACACAAGTAGGACCGCAGTCACATGCTGAAGTGGTCTAAGCCACAAGGTCAGCTCCATAGGCTACCCTCACTCTAGCCCGCCTTAGTACAGGTCTCGGCGCTAGTAAAACTGAGCCACAAGCCTATTCACCGTGCTCTGAGCCATGAACGCATTCATGCTCACAAATCACATATCCTGAGCCATGGGCATGTTCACCATGCTCTTCATACGTATTTGAGTCTGTAACCGAAGTTACACTCTTACCTCCTCATTTTTAGGCTAGGAGCAACCTACACATATTCAACAATATGCGCTTCCAGGTTAACCCGTTGGAGAACCTATTTCACCATCACCAAGTCCTGACGATGATGGATCTATGGCCAGGGCAAACTACATGATATAATTCCACTGTAATTATTTAGTATCTTTTAGATGGATTGCAGGATTCAACCAAGTTGTATAACATGCAAGATATAACGGAAAGTAAACAACATTATATTATTATTGAAAACACATCAACCTGATCCATCTCAAGGATCCAACATCACATGTTACCACTTGGCCTCTTGCCAACCATCCAGATCCATCTCAAGGATCATCTCATACCACGGGATCTCAATCCTTCATCATGTACTGTCACTGCCTCTCAAGGCTCACATCATCATCATGGGACAAACACATCATATGTACAACCTCATAGATAATTATCAAGTGATGTTACTCATCACATATGTCTCATAGCCTTTTCATGGCTAATCATCACCTGCATGGTTAGGATACACAATAATCGTAGATTCAACATAAGGAATATGCTATCATCATAAATGCCATTCAAGATACTCTACTTATCATTCTTACACTATTTTCTGATCAAGTCACATCATCAACAAGCCATATACATGCTTACTCTTATCTCAAGATTATACAAGTAATCAAGGTGTCTAAACATATAGAACAAGTACTATTGTTACCACTACCATTATGTCACTATCATCATTATTATCATATCATTGGGCAAGCGACTAGTGTAACTAACACCATTCTCATTTAACAATTAAGTACAAGGATTACTTCATGCATATCATTACTACCATTATTGTCATCATTATTATTATCAACATTATTACTATCATCTTCTTTATTATTAACAAATAAGTATAGGGATCACATCATGCATCTTATTACCATTACCTTCCTCATTATCATTACTACTACCAATATCATCATTACCCACATTATTAGTATTGGCATCATTACTAGTATTTGTACTGTTATTATTGCAAGGCATCATACTCATTGTTGTTATTACTAACAAGACACCACCATCATTTATTGGTGCATAGCTAACCACTTCTTCATCACCAAGGGCCGTTACTATATGATTACAAGACTCTCACCATAACTCTCATCATCCCTCACTAAAACCTATCATGGCCTATCAGCCAACACACACACACACCAACCCTATCGGCCATCACCACCCAAGGCTGTCGCCCAACATGGCTATCGGCCATCATGGGTGTCGGCCAACATGGATATCGACCAGCACACCATGCATGGCTATCGGCCAGCACCAACAAACCTCCAAGAAACTTAGGTCTATCTTCCACCATGAGGAAGAGGATGTCTCCCAACACAAGAAGGACCATCTCGCCCATCATGCTCACCATGTCGCCCATCAAGATACAAAGACCTATCATCCAAGAGAAGAACAACAACATTGCTCATCTATCGTTCACCAAGGTCACCAACATATCGACCAACATGACCCTAGCTCATCCTATCGCCCAACACATGGGAAAGGGTATCGGCCAACCTCAAGAACACATCATGTCGTCCACCAAGAGCATACATATCATCCATAAAAGGGGATACCATATCGCCCAAAACAAAGACAAAGGTGCCATGTCGTCCAACACACCAACAAAGAAGGGATATCGCCCAACCCTAGGTCACCATCAACCTCCAACACAAGGAACACTACTATGTCGCCCATCACAAGAACAAGGGTGTCGCCAAACACACCCAAACCAAGGGAGGATATCACCCCTCATCAAGGCAAGAGAGGATGTCGCCCAACAAGGGTCATCACCTTCCTCCAACACAAGGAAACCCAAACCCTAGAAAGTAAGGTATACAAAGGAACCCTAAACCCTAAAGGCGGATCGGCCACCAAAGGAAACTCAAGCAAGGTATAAAATCAAGAAACTAAGCTAAACTACTAACATGCAACAAGATCATAGCTAGAGGTAAAGGAGTTAGGGTTAGAAGTTATGCAACCCGCCTTAAGCTCCAAGCTCCAAGGAAGAAGATGCACTTCAAGCTCCAAGGGATGTCGTCCACCAAAGCTGATCCAGGAGAGGGTATCGGCCACCACTGCAACTCCAGGAGAATGTCTCGAACGACACAAGAAAGATAGGGAGGAGTGTCGTGCACTCAAAGTGGAGGAGAGACCAAAAGAGCATAGGAAGCTAAGGCAAGGGAAAGAGCCACATATATAGAAAGAAGGGGAGGAGAAACCAAGGTAGACCTATGCTAAGTGTCGTCCACCCAAGGGAAACTTGTCCTAGGGTTCAAGCCAACACACTAGCACACCAAGAGACACTTGTCAAAGATATACACCAAGTGTCCACCAAACATGGTCAAGGCTGGACCAAGCAACATGGGCGACACAACTAGCAGCTCTGCTGGGCGACACACACTACTCCAGGTCGACACACCACCTCTAGGTCGACACACACTCTTCCTTGGGCGACACAAGCTGATCTTGGCCGACACAAGGCTCAAGAAAGCCCAACCAAAGCACCTCAAGGCCCAAACAAGCTCAAGCAAGGCCCAAGAAACTCAAACAACAAGCCCAAGCCTTCCTCTCAACCCTAGAGGAAGCAAAGAGAGGGAAACATCTCACAAGATGGCAAACTTGCACACAAAACCCTAGACTTGGGTTATTTGCAAGTAGCCCCTCAAACTCTCAACAAAGCACAACAAAAACCCTAATCACCACTCAAAGGTGATTAGCAAGCATCAAACCACCAAGGTTAAGCAAAACAAACAGGGTAAACCCTAAACGCAGGTCAGGGTCCTTACAATTTCTCCCTTACTTCTTCTTCGTGTGTTAACTTCTTCTATTATCCTTTATTTATTTTCATATTCGCATCTTCAACCATAGTGTGTGATTTAACTTACATATTCTTGTAAAAATAGAGTGGGTGAACACACATACATATAATATAATATAATATAATATAATATAATGCAATATATATGCTTTTTTGTGTCAAAGTACTCTTGGAGGTACTATTTTACGTATAGGGGAAGCATGACATCTTAAGAACCACTTCCATAGTGTGCCTCCACTATAACACCATGACACATGGTAAATTGTCCCTTAGATGTTGTGCTCCAATTTTAGTTTAACCAATTAATTTAATAACATTAAATATTAAGGAGTGGTAGATACCAATAAAATATTTATGTAAATATTGTCAAGTATTTTGTATGTGTTGATAGATAAAAAGAATATAAACCTTAAGCCGTTTTTGTTCAGCTTCATCGAGATTGATATGATCTAAAGATTAAAATAAGATATAATTATTTTAATACTAATTTATGTGCATTAAAATCTTGTAACACATAAAAATTCTATAATTATGCTTGGTTTTGATTATAAAACTCTTGAATTGAGTTTGGGATAAGCTTCTTGTATTTATTCTGAGTTGCACAATATACATGTCCACTTATAGCAAGTCGATTGTCTTATTGGTCAACACCCACCTAGGTTGGTCGATGATCTAGCCAAATCAACTTTATCATGTCATTTACACAATTCAAACCAACTTCCTCATAATTTGGTCAACTTGATACTTGTTCGAGTTGGCATGTCATCTAAAGGTACAACTAGTGAAGTAGGGAAGTCACATGACTATATATTCGATCAACTTATGAAACCGTATAATGACACATTATGTCAAATTTGGTCAACTTTCAACCAACTTGAATGGGAATCTGACAGACTTCTCCAAGAGGCCATCCAACTTGTGTCTTCAAATAGATAAAATAATAGTGGGATATATTCTTCTTTTTCGAATCATCTCAGTCCAAAATTATGACCATTGGCACCTCATATTTGCACCCAAAATTTAGTTACTTAAATTGAAGATGTATAAGGTGATCTTATAGGTTTCTTGGAGAACCCTAATAAGGAATAATAATGTCAAATATGTTTTTGATGATATGTTCCCCTCTTATCCAGGTTACCGTATTTTGGATTATTGCATTCTCTTTATGCTTTTAAATTCTTGTTATATTGCTTTAATATGTTGAGATTGGGTTATTTTTTATTATTTGTATTTTTTTAGTTATAGAGAAATGCTATAAATGGTTTCCACAAGAAATAGGGTTTTGGGGATCATGGAAATTTTAATATGAATAGTTTGGTTTACATAATGGTAATTATAGTTACATGGTGATATAATGTATATATGTCTAGGGTATTTTTTAGTAGTGAAGACAACCTTGAATTGCAATAGAATCTTTATATCAGATTAGAGTGTGTTTTGGAATGAGTTTGTTGGATTTGTTATACTTTGAATAAAATTAGGCTAAATATTCCAAGAATTTGACCAAATTTTCATTCAATACTAATGTGGTTTAGTTGTTGTGAGACTTTTCAACTTTTGAAAAAATAACTCACTCTAATTAGTTGTACCAACTTGTCATTGAGTCATTTAACATGTGGAGGGTAGTTGACTAACTTATTGATAGATTAGAAAGTCATCATACCTTGTGGAGGGGATGGTCGATAAAATTTATATGACCTTTTCATAAATGGGTCGAATTGTAGATTCACTAAAAGAGAAAAAAAAACATGCATTGGCAATATGGTTTGTCTTCATGAGAATTAAGCCATGTTGGATGAACCTAGATTGTTTTTGCGTGAGCCATGGCTAGTTTCATGCAAATCTTGGTAGGGTCCATAGGCAAAATATCCAAATCTGGTTGAGTCTCTCTGGTCTTTGACCTGGGACTTGAGGAATTGACGTCTTTCTCAATTTGGTTCATACAATACCCAAAACAAAGTAGTTGAGAATTTATATATTAAAAATGATTAAATTATGAAAATCTAAGAATCTCAAGTTACTTGGGCATGTCAAGATCGTTATAGTCATAAAACTATAGTTAATACTATATAATATCACATATATTTGGGTGTTATCAACCACCATAGGTTATAATTTGATTGTCCTCAACCAAGACTAAAAAATCAACGATACTAAGACAAAATATAAATCAAGCTTGGCTATAGAATCTAGGGTTTGGAAAAATAGTTAAAATCGATGAGTCTCTGGAACATTTTATTTTAGAAGATACCCCCACAGTACAAGCAACCTTATAATGTAAGATAAAAAAATTGTTAGGAATCTTTAAGCAAACTCACTACAACCCAAAAAGATTTGTCACATATTGAACCATGTATTAATTGTTAAGGCACAAAGACTTAGGGAATTAGATTGGCAATGAAGGCAGGTAAAAATCCATCATTTCTCATACATGTTAACCTGTCAGGAACAATGTACCCCCCACTTATTCAAGTCCTAATGTAGAAGTAAAAAAAAGGACTCTAATGACTTATGAGAATCCTTGTCTATGCTATGTTGATCCATGTAACAAGAAAAGGTCCTTGTAATGTGAGACACTTAGCCTAAAATAGCAAGACGACCTCCTTATATTATTCTTAAATCAACCCTACTACAAGGATGATCTCATAGGTCTCCTAGGGTTTCCTAAAGACTTTATAATAAGCTTTTGGGGTGCCACTACTAGGCATGACATACCATGTGCAGGTGCAGCTATACCCCCGTTGCACACCATACTCAACTCTATTAAGAAGAAGAAAAAAAACACTCATGCTCTTATTCATGCTTAGGCTTTTATTATGTACATTCTACTTTATAGGCCTCAGTCTTAGGTATTTTTATATTTTTGTTCTCTTTGAGATATTTCAATTGTTTTTTGGATTTTGGGGAGCCTCATACTATTAATTAAGTATTTCTTTTTTACTGAATCTTGTGTGAGAAGATTCAAAGACCATCAAAGGGAAACAATTCAACTCTATTTAAACTCAAAAGTTATCATCGTTCACTGGAAATCCCAACAAAAATCTTTTATATGGTTCAAGGATCCTTGGAATGTAGTGAATTCATGAAAGCACTGCTGAAAATTTTGATTGTACACTAACTCCACTATCCAGCTCAAACCTTGGGTTCTTCATTCAAAACATGAAACAAAAGAATCAATAGTTTAAAGTATGAGATGATGCATAATCCTAGAATCCAATACCAAACTTGTAGGAAAGAATCACTGAGATGAATGAAGCTGATGTTCAAGAAAATGTAACGATGATGGGATGCTTTAACACATTGATAAAAATTAAATCTTAGAATTCACACCATTGTGGTGTTATTGCATGAACTACAAATTAAGGAACTAAAATCTACTAAGAATTCAGAGAGAAATTATGAGAATGCATGATATGCAAAAAATTGAAAATTTGAAAAATGCATAAACAAGGGAAACTGCAAGGAAATAAACATGCATGCATGAAAAGGAAAATGAAGGAAAGGGAAAGGATAGAAGGGCAAAATACCCTACCAACCCAATCTTCAAGCTTTTCTCATCCTTATAAAAACCCTAAACTTAGCATAATGGAAATGCGTGCATGGATGTAGGTGAATTGAACATATCAAATTACTAGAATGATGTATGTATGCAAAATTTTGTCTAAACAATTAAAGGAAAGAAACTATCTAAGAAAGAAACATGACAATCATATTTATTTTAACTAAAATGGAAAATAAGACTAAGTAAGAGAGAGGAGGTGGCCTCTCCAAATATCAACATTTTAATCCCAAATGATGAGTTTTGGGTCCACTTTCACCTATTTTTGGTGAAGGGTCCACCATATAGAAGTAAAATAGGTAGAGGTTTTGATCATGTCGAGTTTGAAGTAGGGAAACATACTCTTGTGACTCAATGAGCTCATGTTTGTTCCAATATTGTCTTATAATGCACTGAAATGAATTCATTGTAAAACTATCTAAGCAAGATCTTGAACAATATATTTATTTTTATAGAAATGGAAAATAAGACTAGGTAAGTGAGAGGAAGTGCTCTATTCACAATACTGACACTCAAATCCCAAGTTATACATTTTGGGACCAATGTCATATGTGTCTTGCTAATAGGGTCTACCATATAGATAAATAGGTCGATGCTTGGATTCTATCTAGGTTGAAGTAGGGTAACTTAACATTGTAACTTAGTGAGTTCATCTCTATTGATCTATTGTCTTGGAACACACTGGAATGAATTCATGGGCATGGCATACTTAGGGTACCTCCCAAGTTGTAATTCTAAATAGGTAGGGCATATTATTTTGAAACTAGAGTTGATGAATGGAAGAGGCTACAAGTTTGCTAGAGGAATTCTCTCTTCACTATTTATCTCTAAATATGGGATTGGATGCTCTTAGAGTCTTCAGTGTGAATCAGGGTCAACCAATCATCATCTAGACATGGGGCAACCTTAGGTAAATCTAGCTATAAACCCTTCAACCCAAGTTTATCCTCAAATATGAGGGATAGGCTATCATCATGCTCTACAACTACATTGTCATAAAACACCCATTCTACTCTGTCCTTACTATAATCACCTTGAAAAGGGGGTAAAGTGGATATTAGCATATGAGAGTTTGGCTCATCAATATCATTAATAGATACACATCATCAGTTGAACAATCTCAACGTCATCATCCTCAAACAAAAATTTCTTGACCAAAGTAGGTACATTATTTGTAGCAAAAGGACATCTCTCATCACTTAAGGTGTTACTCTAGCCTGGGGGATATATTAACTTAGACCGGTCTAACAAACCTTTAAGTTGTTTGGATCCTATGTAGTGGCTACTTGAGTGCCCAGTGATATATGAAGATCCTCATCATCAACCTAACTGTTACGATATTGTGTCTCCTTCATGAGTTTTATAGATGGGTCAACTGGTTGAATTGAAATACTTCCATGAGTAGGCGAATCCACTAAAACATCTAGGTGAGATTGATAGGTGACTTCAATAAGATGGAAAAATTAGTTCTTCATTAGGTATGGTGAAGTGAATATGATTGTTGAATTCTTCACGCGTGGGCATTGGCACCTGTATATTTGACACAATCGAACTTACAATATTATGAAGTCTTCTGCTTTTCCCAAAAGAATCACTTATGAGTTGTTGGATTTGGGTTGATATATTTTCTAGATTTTTATTTGTATTGTGTACAATTGATGTGGCTCCACAATATTGATCTGTCGTGTGGGCAGTGTGAAATGCATTGCTAGTGTGGGCCTTGATCTTTGTCACCTCTTGTAGTTGACGATCCTACCTATCAAGTATGACCTAAAGTGGGTTTGTCTTCTCTTAAAGGTGGGTTGACAAAGTGGAGAGGATTGCATCAATACTTTCTATTACAAGGGCTATATCTCTTTTCAATTCTTGTCTTTGTGAGGACTTAGTAGACAAGAGCAGGTCATAGTTTTCTCTTGCAGGGGCCATTGTTTTTGTGTACTTTGGGTTGAAGAGTAGGTGTACGAATTAGTAGAAATGGATTTTGGGGTATAGATCAGTTGGGTATATGATGATTGTGGGGATGAATATTGGACCACACATGACTCTCAATTATCTGCCTATAGTTGGGACTACGGAAAAATTTGGAAGGGTGGCAGACAAGATGTTGTTGAGTGTAGATCCAAGTCTACAAATAAAATAACAACAAATAAAGTGAAAAGTATATCAATGTGAATGGACAAGTATGTATGATAAGAAAGAAAAACTATGCATGTATAAACAAGCTTAATCTAAATAGAAAAAAAATCTTTGGCCATCAAGTTTGGAAAACTACATCATGGTAAACATCACCAAAAGTGATGGCTTGAATAAATGCCCAAAATATGAGTATAGTGGACTTGGTTCTTAAGGACCAGGCATTACAATTATAACCTGAAGCCTTGAGATGCTCACAATGAAATACTAGATTAGAAACACTAAATAGAGTTGAACATAGGAAAGTGTGGATGTTTAGTTTCCTAGGATTTGGCTCTTACTTAGCTAAGAAAAATATATAGGTCGATATATGCATAGAACTAACCATTATGAGAAAATAAAGAAAATAAAATAAAATTTAGAAAAAAGTAAATTCCATCATATACTACTAAATGAGAGGAATTTCATGATATGCAACCACAAATCAAACTGTATATTTACCTTGTTCTCGAGCATAAACAACCCTAAAACATCCTAGCTAGAAACGAACATCCTAACTTAGCATATACCATGGAAGCTACTCCTATGGAGGCTGTTACAACCCCAAATTTTGGGTTCCTTTGGTGAGAAATGTAATTTCTCATTTTAAAGATATTGGGACAAATGACGATATATTTTGTTTTGAATAAATGATTTATGTTGAAAATAAAATTATTGTTTGATTTGTGGGCTTTATTGGCTATTGGGCCCAATAACAAGGAAATTCAATTAATACATGTAATGAGATTTGTAAATCTCTATTAAATACATAAATAAGAATTATGTTTGATTGCATGATGAATTTCGTGAATGAAAGCCTTGCATGTTGTTTGATGGGCCTTGTTGGCCATTAGGCCCATTTGAAAGAATAATAAAAAGAAATGAAAAAGGAATTCCATTTAATAAAGAATTACCATGGGAAAATGGAATATACAAGAAAAGAGGAAAGAATGATTAAAAGGCTAAAAGATAATTTCCAAAAATATAATTTCGTGTTATAAGGATTCCTTGGGGTTATAAGGATTCCTTGGGGTTCAAGGAACTCAGGATATTTGGATAATGGCCAAGGAAATAATGAATATGTGGAAAATACCATTAATTAAAGGATAACTTGAAACTAAAGTAAAGGACTCGTTTCCTTTGGATAATAATTCCAATTTTTGTACAATGAGAGATAAACGTGTGAATGACCTTCCTTTAAAATTTGAGGCCAAAAGGACTTATGGATTGAGAGTTATTAAATTTCCAAGTTGTCTTTAAAATAAAGACTTTCCTTGTTTTATTGGAAATTCTTTTATTCTTTTCCTGGTTGAACGTGGACGATTGGGACCGTTGGATCTTAATCCAACTGACCCGGTTCATCGTGTAGATCCCGATGAGTCAGTGACTCTCGCTGGTTTGGGAGGAAGTTTCCTCTTCTTTTTCCGCGAATTGGTGGCAAGGAATTAATGAAATAACAATCCCTTTGAGTCCAGGAGATCTGCGTGACTGTTTTTGACCCACATTTTATGGACAGTCCTCTTCGGGAAAGGAATTCCCCAATCTCTGAACTCCTGGGTCCTAGCCCTATATAAGGGGGGCATCGCGAGCACACCAGCAACCCTACAAACTATCCCTCTGGCTGCGGAGAGCGGAGACGAGCGGAACCATACTCTCAATTGGGGTTTCTAGCCTGATAGACCCCTCCCACGACTAGCTGATCGGCGGCGACCTTCCGGCAAGGCGCAAGGGGTGAAGGTCGAGGGTAATCATGAAATTAAGGGCGGCAACAAGTTCGTGAGGCGCCATAGAAGCTTCGTGGCCCCTCGACTGTTCTGCGGGTGGCCGGGAGCTCAAGGTCAACTGCCGAGTTGACCACACGACCTCGCTCAAGAACAGAGGTAGACGATGAATTGCCAACCCTCAGATCGCGGTCCACGGTGGACTCCGGTTCGATCTGAAGATCCCGTGCAAGAGAGGCTGAAGTTAGGTAGCGCTAGACGCGGAGCGTTGGATCAGGATCTGGCGGTGGTCGGTTAAGTCGAGACGCTCACGACCTCGAGCGTTCGATCGAGATCCAGCGGCTGAGGGCGAAAAGTAGGATGCGTCACTTAGCTAGTGGAGGCCTGCGACGCGGAGCGTCAGATCAACGCGGGGTGCACCGGCGCACCGATCTAACGGCCGAGGTTTTTCGGTAAAAATCTATCTCTGACCAAAATTACAGAAAATGGCTTTTTCTTGTTAAAATCCTAGTAATTGCTAGGAATCTCGTATAGGGAAAAGTTATATATGAAAGTTGGGTAGAAAATTACAAGGAATCTGTTAAAAATAACTATAGCATCTAATTCCAGTTAGTTTTGCAAAAGTACTTGAATGGTTAGTAAAATGCATTCCAAATTAATTGGAAACCCTAATTACATGGAAAAGATATTTCTTTGTAACCTAATGGGTTGAATAAAAGGATATTAACCTGTTTATTAATAATATGAAGTTTTAATCTGTTTTAATTTCAAATGTGCCTAAATTAGGGTTTATGTCTAAAAAGGAGAGATAATGTGCATGAAAACCCTAATTTAGGATTAAAGAAAAAGGGAACCTTGTTATTCTAGTAATTTGCTAAATAATGACCCTACAACTGTTAGGAATGTTAAAAAGAGATAACTTAGAGGTTTTTAGTGATTTTGATAAATTAGGGTTCATAATACTCAGGAATGAAAGCAAAACCCTAATTTTCAGGAAAACCCTAAAATTGGATAGAAACCCTAAGGGACATAACGATACTAGATAAATATTAATAAAAGTAAATTTGTACTTTTATTTCAGGATTTATGTGCCTTGCTTGCTTAATTGGATATTCTCTTTCATCATTCTTGATTCTGTATCTGAAACTACAAAAAGAGGTATGTGGTTACGCTTATGACTAACCGATGTAGTTTTCCGGGATTTTGTCGATGTTTTCCTTATGAATTGAATTAAACTGTTGGATGTTTTAATTCAAGAAATTATAAAGTGAATATGATTATCACATAAGAAGTTATGCCTACTGGCTCAGATATCAGTCCCTCCTGTAGTTTGATGGGTGACCTAGTAAAAGGCTACCAATGGGGTAGGCCATCAGGTCCGTAAATGACTTAGTAAATGGCTAGCAAGGAGGTAGGTCCATCAAGTCATATCTAGTTAGAGATTGGACTTCCTACGGGGAGTGCCATGCAACTCAACCCTAGGTATTGGTCTACCTGCCAGGTAGGATCATGCAGGGTATAATGAAGATCCACCAAGTGAGAATGGTGGTATCCATGTCCACTGCAGGGACACTACAGGGATAAGGGATAGGAAGGGATTGAGTAGTACTGCTTAAAATGTAATTTGAATGTTAAATGATAATTGGCTGTTTACATTGTTAATATAGTTGTACGACTTTTTGTAATCCCCCACATACCAACAATTGCTGATCGATGTTTTGTTTGTCGGCATTTTAGGTATAACCCTGAAAGCACAAATAGTAAAGTGACACATCTGGAAAGTAAGAAGTAATTACAAGGAGGATTAGATAGAGGATTTCCAGTAAGGGATAGAAGTTTAGAAATCCCAGTTTTTCCAAGGTAAGAAAAGTTTTATTTTATACCTGTTTTCAGTTTAGTGGTAGAATTTTATAATTATCATTGATTATTTACTGAACCTTTGATCCTGTAAATTGGTTAATGGCTCTGACCTTCGGGTCTCCCTTAATTGGGGGTTACCGGGAGGCAGGGTCGTTACAATTGGTATCAGAGCATAGGTTCACCATCTAATCATTAATAATTATTAAATTTTACAAATTCCGTAGAACCGAGGGAGTTATTAGAGGATTTTCTGAAAGACTGAGGTGACTAGAAAAGGATCACATCTGGGGCTGGCAAAATTTTCCTCCGCACCGCTAGTCGGAATACGAGGACTCCCAGATCGTGTGACTGCCTGGCCGATGTCTTAGGATAAGACTCAAAATAAGATACCGTTAGGACTCTCTCATCTTGTTCGTCCCTTCTCAACTCAAATTCTTTTAAGGATTTTAAGGATTAGGGTTTTCTCTCTCTTTCTCACCCTCATGTGACATGGGT
This sequence comes from Alisma plantago-aquatica, assembly GCA_963693085.1. Classification (NCBI taxonomy): domain Eukaryota; kingdom Viridiplantae; phylum Streptophyta; class Magnoliopsida; order Alismatales; family Alismataceae; genus Alisma; species Alisma plantago-aquatica. The sequence goes on from OY856409.1 coordinate 1,135,571,098, forward strand.
AAGAAAATTAAGAATCAAGGAATCCTCCACCAAATTTTTTTTTAATAAAAAGCATGTAAATAAGATGTCATGGACATAAGCTTAATAGAGTAAGCGTAAAGGAATAGATACATGCTTAGGCCTTATGACACGAGATGTCATTGCCCTCAGGAGAGACCTGAGGATGGACCTCCTTGTCAGGAGGGTGAGTAGAGAGAGAGTTAGTCTTGGAGGTAGAGACCTCCATTAAAAGTAGAAACCTAGCATATCCTTTGAGGATGATGTTAACCTTAACCCTAAGTGAAGGTCAGAGAGAAAGATGACATGATGAGTTAGATATCATGGTTGACCGAGCGTTTGGTTGGACATGTCTTTGGGATGCCATAAGAGGTTAAATGATCAAGTACCATGGCAACCCAACCCTAGAAAGGGTCATGCATGTTAGAGTGAAGGATAGCTCCTTCATCGATAAGGTTAGAGAAGAACCTATAGTTACCCTATGGGCTGTTGCAAGTAGGATATAGCTCGCACCCCGAGTACGTCAATAGTGCTGACAGTAGGATGAAACCCTGGCCAGAAGGGCACAACAAATGGCTTATGAGATAAACATAAAGAGCTAATGATGATCTTGAGCCAAACAGGAGTTGAGCAAAGGCTTCACCCAGGCAGGGATATGCTCATGAGATTGATCCAATTTCATGGAGAGATGACCTCCAGTTGTAGGACTGGAGGTGGATTTATCTCTGGAGAGAGAGAGCATGAGTCGAGCAAAAGAATCCCAAGACATGAGGAACAGTGGGCTGTTGAGGATGATGCGACCTAGGTGAATGATAGCGGTTGCCTTATGCTTGACCCCTGAAGGCTGATGATGTCTTGGTTAGCTTGAGAGTAACCAAACCCAGGAGAGAGGGTGATGCTTCTATACCTGTGGTATAAGTGATTACCTACTGGATGAGATAAAAAGTGCTTTAGACCCTGAGGAGGTTAAGTCACCAGTTGGGAGGCTTTATACCTAGTTAGTTGTCCTTGAAGAGGTATCAACTCCAAAGTGTTAATCGAGTAGAAAGATCATGGGAGTACATGACATACCTTGGACATGCTTGATTCGTGGTTAAGAGATTGAGCATGCAGTTGGATACCCAAAGGAGAACCTAGGGTTCCTAGGCCTAAGAGGGGAAGCTATGTATCCGATGCTCATAATGAGGTTTGAGTCTCTATAGTTTCGAGCATGGTACTCTTAATGTGTAGAGGTAAAGGAAACCCCTAAAGGTAAGGGTATGTTTGATGAACCCCTCACCACCAAGTTGGTCTAATGCTGAGAAAAAGAACAAGTATGACCTAGCATGGTTAATAGGTGGTCTGCTTGTACCTTAGTAGCTGCTGGGTTAGGCATGCTCATGAGAATGTAAACCCTATGGACGGTTGTGACCTTGTTGTCAAGAGTTGTAGTTTCCTCCCATCCTGGGAGAGGGACCCTTTGGTAAGGTGTGTACCAGTTTGTGGGTTGTGGAAACCTAAAGAAGTTTCATAGGATCTTGAGAGAGCTAAGTGAAAAGTGCATGGTATGAGATTGAACCTGTGGACCCATAGTTAACCATCTCTAAGGGCATATGGATGTGATACCATGGAGGTAACCAGTATGGGGCCTGACCAAGGTAGGCAGGTTGCCATGACCCCTGTGAAGGGATGAAAGAGATGATGAAGGCTTGGGTGAGGTTCTAAGTTGGACATGTACTATAATATAATCCTAAGTCTATCCTAGGGTCAGGTAGGGATAAGACCGATGGAAGAAGGAGTTGCCTAATTCCCTAGTTGCACATGACCATAGGGTCAGGAGGTAATGAATATCATTGTCTGAGGGCCATGGGTTAGGAGATTGATCACCTTCACGAACTCATGGGACCCAAAGGGCAGATGAGTAGGGCACTCTCTGATGCATGAGGGAAGAAGGATGACCCCAAAAGTGTCGGCACCCTATAGACCTAGAGGAGATGACCAAGGATGGTGTAGTAACCCAAGTAGGTTCAAGACCAGTTTTCCATGGAAGCAACTTTGATATCATGATGTTTGTGATATGGAGACATGAGTTGCACATTTCAATTTAGATTTAAAGGTGTACTGGCAAGGTGGATTGTACCATCTCTACTCTTGGAATGGGAAGAACTCTATATTTGGACGGCCGCCAAATGCTTATTTCTTCTTGTTATGAGAGTGAGAGATAGGACAGTACGCATGCCATACACCAAGGATAAAAGATGATGCGAGTTGGAACGTTGCTACGAGGTATGATGAAAGAGATGATAACATACCCTTATGAAGTGAATGGTACATGGATGGTATACTAACACCAAGAGTATTAAGGAGATCATCTTGTGAGGATGTGATACTGTGAGCTATCTGGAATTTGCAAGATATGCAAGGTTGAGTTTGATCACCATGAGGATGAGCTCAGAGTTTCTTAATGAAGACAAACTTAGAGTCTGAGAGGAGATGATAAGTATAACACATGGAGGTGCATGTCTTCGACATACCTAACACCTAAGGATAAGAAGTGGTAAAGAATGCTCTGGTTGAGATCTAACTGCCTAGTTTAGTTAGAGGCTAGAAGAAGTTGAGGTTGTTCGACTAACCCTATGTTTGGAAAGAAGATGTGTTTTGGCTAACACTCGTATGTAATAAAATATGTTGAGCAAGTTAATGGTTGTTTGGTTAGCCAGTTTAGTCCTTGATGTAGTAAAAGGATGGTGATAGAACCTCAGATATACTTCTTTGGATAGGAAGGTAATAAGACCCTTTTTAAAGTGGTTTAGGGTTTCCGAGGTATCGATCTTAAGGAATCATGATATACCACAGATCATGGTTTTAAGATCACCAAACACCGCGATACTATAAAGATAGTACGTGATAGTATCACTTGGGATGCTTAATATGATATTGCATGTAGCATGTGTCCATGCAAGTCAGGAGGTGAAGGACGAACACCTGTAACCCGATGCATGGATAAAAAGTATAAAGAGTCCCCGAGAGGGAAGGGGATTTCATCACTATGGATGGGTGGCAAGTCTTCCCTAGACCAAGGAGGGTCGAGGTGTAATATGGGTTATGGTAGATTGCCTTAACTTGATGACATGAGAAAGGAAGAGCTCTGTCAAGGTACAGATCTGGTTGAACTACATATGAAAAGAGATGGTTCAACTACGCCATGATGCGAGTTCAAAAGTTCTTGGAATTGACCAAGGTTCACTTCCATGAAGTGGAAGTAGGTACATGACAAGCTTGATGATAGTATATCACCCCTAACTAATGGTTAGTATGATCCAGACTAGAGGGTCTGATGAGAGCATGTGTGCTCATTCAGGATGATACATAGAAATAGATCTTATGATGTGACGTTAACCACCATAGCCTTTATCGGGATGTAAGAAGTCTTATAGAGAGGTTGTGTCAGTCACCACTTCATTAAGATGATGTTGATGGAGGAGGCCTCGCAAAGGTCAGAAAGGAACCACAGTGTGTGCAGATGAAGTCACTTTGATTGTGCAATGGCTGAGAGAGATCCTAGTGGTGACATGAGTCATGAGCAGATGCAAAGCAGACTGACATGCAGTTCACTGTGGGAGGATATGTGATGTGAAAATCCGACCCCTCTAAGCTACAGCTGAGAAAGCTGAGTCCCCGATATACGGGTCCATTTGAGATGGAATGGTGGAGATGATTGTGTCTAGCCTTGCCCCTCAGGATAACGTGATGTGTAATGAGTGCCATGAGTCCAATCTAGAGCACTATGTGAGGTACCCCAGCCATGTGTTGAGCCCTGAACCTATTCATCTTTAGAGAGGCTGAAAAGTCCTAAGTCACCTATGAGGGTACGATATACCAAGGTAAGAAAGAACTCAGATGGAAGAAAATGAGATAATGTAGGTTCTTGGGAAACACCATGGAAAGGGTGAAGCCACATGGGAGCCCTGATGGACATAAGAAGACTTATCCTGTCTGTTCGCTTGTTTGATGGAATTTTGAGGGCAAAAGTCTCATAAGAGGGGAAGGATGTTACGACCCCAAATTTTGGGTTCCTTTGGTGAGAAATGTAATTTCTCATTTTAAAGATATTGGGACAAATGATGATATATTTTGTTTTGAATAAATGAGTTATGTTGAAAATAGCATTGTTGTTTGATTTGTGGGCTTTATTGGCTATTGGGCCCAATAACAAGGAAATTCAATTAATACATGTAATGAGATTTGTAAATCTCTATTAAATACATAAATAAGAATTATGTTTGATTGCATGACGAATTTCGTGAATGAAAGCCTTGCATGTTGTTTGATGGGCCTTGTTGGCCATTAGGCCCATTTGAAAGAATAATAAAAAGAAATGAAAAAGGAATTCCATTTAATAAAGAATTACCATGGGAAAATGGAATATACAAGAAAAGAGGAAAGAATGATTAAAAGGCTAAAAGATAATTTCCAAAAATATAATTTCGTGTTATAAGGATTCCTTGGGGTTCAAGGAACTCAGGATATTTGGATAATGGCCAAGGAAATAATGAATATGTGGAAAATACCATTAATTAAAGGATAACTTGAAACTAAAGTAAAGGACTCGTTTCCTTTGGATAATAATTCCAATTTTTGCACAATGAGAGATAAACATGTGAATGACATTCCTTTAAAATTTGAGGCCAAAAGGACTTATGGATTGAGAGTTATTAAATTTCCAAGTTGTCTTTAAAATAAAGACTTTCCTTGTTTTATTGGAAATTCTTTTATTCTTTTCCTAGTTGAACGCGAACGATTGGGACCGTTGGATCTTAATCCAACTGACCCGGTTCATCGTCTAGATCCCGATGAGTCAGGGACTCTCGCTGGTTTGGGAGGAAGTTTCCTCTTCTTTTTCCGCGAATTGGTGGCAAGGAATTAATGAAATAACATTCCCTTTGAGTCTAGGAGATCTGCACGACTGTTTTTGACCCAAATTTTATGGGCAGTCCTCGTCGGGAAAGGAATTCCCCAATCTCTGGACTCCTGGGTCCTAGCCCTATATAAGGGGGGCATCGCGAGCACACCAGCAACCCTACAAACTATCCCTATGGCTGCAGAGAGCGGAGACGAGCGGAACCATACTCTCAATTGGGGTTTCTAGCCTGATAGACCCCTCCCACGACTAGCTGATCAGCGGCGACCTTCCGGCAAGGTGCAAGGGGTGAAGGTCGAGGGTAATCGTGAAATTAAGGGTGGTAACAAGTTCGTGAGGCACCATAGAAGCTTCGTGGCCCCTCAGCTGTTCTGCGGGTGGCCGGGAGCTCAAGGTCAACTGCCGAGTTGACCACATGACCTCGCTCAAGAGCAGAGGTAGACGACGAACCGCCAACCCTCAGATAGCGGTCCACAGTGGACTCCGGTTCGATCCGACGATCCCATGCAAGAGAGGCTGAAGTTAGGAAGCGCTAGACGCGGAGCGTTGGATCAGGATCTGGCAGTGGTCGGTTAAGTCGAGACGCTCGCGACCTCGAGCGTTCGATCGAGATCCAGCGGCTGAGGGCAAAAAGCAGGACGCGTCACTTAGCTAGTGGAGGCTTGCGACGCAGAGCATCAGATCAACGTGGGGCGCACCGGAGCACCGATCTAACGGCTGAGGTTTTTCGGTAAAAATCTATCTCTGACCAAAATTACAGAAAATGGCTTTTTCTTGTTAAAATCCTAGTAATTGCTAGGAATCTTGTATAGGGAAAAGTTATATATGAAAGTTGGGTAGAAAATTACAAGGAATCTGTTAAAAATAACTATAGCATCTAATTCCAGTTCGTTTTGCAAAAGTACTTGAATGGTTAGTAAAATGCATTCCAAATTAATTGGAAACCCTAATTACATGGAAAAGATATTTCTTTGTAACCTAATGGGTTGAATAAAAGGATATTAACCTGTTTATTAATAATATGAAGTTTTAATCCATTTTAATTGAAAATGTGCCTAAATTGGGGTTTATGTCTAAAAAGGAGAGATAATGTACATGAAAACCCTAATTTAGGATTAAAGAAAAAGGGAACCTTGTTATTCTAGTAATTTGCTAAATAATGACCCTACAACTGTTAGGAATGTTAAAAAGAGATAACTTAGAGGTTTTTAGTGATTTTGATAAATTAGGGTTCATAATACTCAGGAATGAAAGCAAAACCCTAATTTTCAGGAAAACCCTAAAATTGGATAGAAACCCTAAGGGACATAATGATACTAGATAAATATTAATAAAAGTAAATTTGTACTTTTATTTCAGGGTTTCTGTGCCTTGCTTGCTTAATTGGATATTCTCTTTCATCATTCTTGATTCTGTATCTGAAACTGCAAAAAGAGGTATGTGGTTACGCTTATGACTAACCGATGTAGTTTTCCGGGATTTTGTCGATGTTTTCCTTATGAATTGAATTAAACTGTTGGATGTTTTAATTCAAGCAAATTATAAAGTGAATATGATTATCACATAAGAAGTTATGCCTACTGGCTCAGATCTCAGTCCCTCCTGTAGTTTGATGGGTTAGTAAAAGGCTACCAATGGGGTAGGCCATCAGGTCCGTAAATGACAGTAAATGGCTAGCAAGGAGGTAGGTCCATCAAGTCATATCGAGTTAGAGATTGGCCTTCCTACGGGGAGTGCCATGCAACTCAACCCTAGGTATTGGTCTACCTGCCAGGTAGGATCATGCAGGGTATAATGAAGATCCACCAAGTGAGAATGGTGGTATCCATGTCCACTGCAGGGACACTACAGGGATAAGGGATAGGAAGGGATTGAGTAGTACTGCTTAAAATGTAATTTGAATGTTAAATGATAATTGGCTGTTTACATTGTTAATATAGTTGCACGACTTTTTGTAATCCCCCACATACCAACAATTGCTGATCGATGTTTTGTTTGTCGGCGTTTTAAGTATAACCCTGAAAGCACAAACAGTAAAGTGACACATCTGGAAAGTAAGAAGTAATTACAAGGAGGATTAGATAGAGGATTTCCAGTAAGGGATAGAAGTTTAGAAATCCCAGTTTAGAAATCCCAGTTTTTTCAAGGTAAGAAAAGTTTTATTTTATACCTGTTTTCAATTTAGTGGTAGAATTTTATAATTATCATTGATTATTTGCTGAACCTTTGATCCTGTAAATTGGTTAATGGCTCTGACCTTCGGGTCTCCCTTAATTGGGGGTTACCGGGAGGCAGGGTCGTTACAGAGGCCGTCCCACTCACTCTCTCATAATGCGACTGAAACATTATCAACTTCCCAATACCTCTCCCGGGGATCATTGACAAATACCCCAAACTATATCAGATTATATATTGTGTCTAAGGAAATTAGGGGAATTAGGAGTAAAAAGATCTAATATGAATCTGAAGCAGTTAGGGTGAACACGAGCCGAGTTGAAACCTGAGCCAGGTTTAACACTTTTATCAATGTGAATGCTTGAAAAATATGAAAGATCTATAATAATTGAGTCATGTTTCTTGTTATCTCTACAAGACAAGGCTCTTGCATGGTGTCACACCTTAAATAATGGGAGTGTGGCTGACTACGAGAACTTAGATAATGCATTTGTGAATAAATTCTAATCAGTCAAGATATAATAAAATGTAGAAACCAGATCATTGGGTTCAATTAAAAGCCCTTAGAAAAACTTTTTTTTTTTTTGGGAAGCCAGGAGGCTATTTATTCACCTTGCTCTCCTCTTGCAAGACAATAAGGAAAGAAATTACAGGGGGAGTGACTGTCAACAAAGCTAAACTTCGTAGTACTACTACCATTATAAAATTCCTTCTCTAAGAGTAACTGAATACACTCAGGAGGTCTTGGGTGATCATGACACCCAATAGTATGCTTTTTATGATATTTGGCCAACTTGTCTATGACTTGGTTTTGCTCCCTAGGAATGAAAATGACATGCCACCCTGGGTTGTTCAAGAGGCGCCTTTGCATTCTAGTCAGAAAGCTATAGAACCTTGGCGACTCTGAGGGGGGTAACTGCAACATTTCAACAAGCACCTTACAATCAGTTTCCAGAATGAGTTTGTCCATCGTTCAATTTTCAGCTATGGCCATGACGATATCTACATCCACTATCTCAGAATGTAGTGCAGATCTCGCTTGGACTTCTCTAGCGTGTCCTCCTATCCATCGTCCATGATGGTCCCGAGCTACCACCGCTATGGTGGCTCTTTTGCTAGAATAAGACGCGCCCGTATTCATCTTCATGGTGCTAGGGGGAGGCTTGCACCAGAGCTGATTTACACCTGCGTTGTAGGGGGCGTCCTCCTTTTTCCATGCAACCTCGATCAATGCCAACTCGCTATGTATTATGTGTGCAAGGCTGCTGGCACTAAGGCAATGATTCTCGAACATATGCTTGTTGCGAGCCTTCCAAATGGTCCAACAGGTGGTGTTAAAGACATGGGAAATAGCAGTTTCAGTCTTCAAGTTCTTGCTGAGCCAGTCATCTGTTTCAAGCTGAAAGAAGTATATGGGAGGGTTGCCGTTAAAGATTATTCTCCACACTTCCTCTGCAAATTGACAGTAGCACCTCTCACATGTACCAACAACATTCATGTGGTGGCGTACTCTTTTGTTATATGTGAGTAGGCCTTCGTGTTTCAAAAGCCAGATGAACATCTTGTACCTGGCCGGGAGTCGCATCTTCCATATATATGAAGGTCCAATCCCCTGCCGTTGTGATTTCCTGATCCCTACGGATAGCCTGATAGGCTGATTCAGGTAAAATTACCATGCGGTGTCTCTGACCAAACCAGAATATCAATACCCTGCTTACCCCTTCTACTTGAGCAATCAGGCGAGTAACCTGAGTAGGTAGCCAAGCCTCAAGAAAGTCAGTATCCAACTTCCCGTTGTCCAGGACAACACTGACAACTTTCAAATCTTTTAGGTCCTCCGGTGGTATAGAATGTAACAATGTATTAATGAGTTGCATACCAGGTTGCACCCACGGATCGGTCAAGAACTTCGTGCTCAGCCCAGATGAGATTAACGTAGGAGTGTTGCGTGATGAAATGTTTACTTTGGAGTGAGGCTTGGGCAAGTCTTGATATGTTAAAATGCTTGCCTTCTGCGTAATCATGATACTTCTCATGAACTTACACCATAGCGTATCTCTCTGGCTTGCTATGTCCCAGGCGTTTATGGTGATAAGGGTAGTGTTCCACTCCCTCATCATCTTTATTCCTAAGCCTCCTTTCTCCTTTGAATTGGATACCTTCACCCATGCGACTAAAGACACGGGGCGTAGCTTTTGTCCACCTCCCACAAAAATCTCTGGATACTACAATCAAGACGATCACAAAGGGATCGGGGAAGCACTGCGGTTTGCATGGCGAAGATGGGGATCGCCTCTAGTGTCGTCTTGGCAAGGCAATAACGACAAGCCAGTGATAAACTCCTTGCCTCCCATCCATTCATTTTGCTCTCTACTCCATTTAGGATGTCTGGGTAGGTATTCTTCGTGACCTTGGTGTGAATTATGGGGACACCTAGGTATCATCCCAGGTCACTTGTTTCTTTGAATCCTTTATTTCTATTAATCCGTCTTCTCGCCTCTTGGGGCACGCTCGCCGCAAAAAAGACCTGCATGGTCTTTTTGTCCAGAAGTTTTATCGAACCTCTTGAAGCATTTCTTGATGACCCGCATTTGCTTGCCTGAGGCTTCACCAAACATGATAAGATCATCAGTAAAAACAATATGTGAAACTTTAATTCCGCTCCTTCCCATTTTAATTGGTTTCTAGTATCCTCTTTGTTCCTCTTCAAGAATTAGCTGGCTGAGTCTTTCAATGCAAAGAACAAAAATGTAAGGGGCCAGAGGATCTCCCTGGTTTAATCCCCTGGAAGGCTTGAAAGGCTCGGATTGGGAACCGGTCCAGAGAATAGTACACTCACCTGTTGTTAGTGAGTTCATGATATAGTTGAGAATGTTATCCGGAAACTGAATTTTCGTGAGTGTATCTGCTATAAAACTCCAAGAGAGGCTATCATAGGCCTTGGAGAGATCTATTTTAACGGCCATATACTTCGAGCAAGTCTTCTTTTTCATGAGGTGGATGATCTCCTGAGTGATGGCTATGTTATCAATAATCTTTTGGCCTGGTACAAACACACTCTGCGTTTGTGAAAACCAACTTGGCATGTAAGGCTTTAGCCTTTCGACCACCACCTTAGAAATAAGTTTCAAACATAAGTTGTTGAGGGATATCGGGCGTAGCTGATCACAAGAAGTAGGCTTAGGAACTTTCGGTATTAGAACAAGAGTAGTGATATAGAGCACATCATCAACACCAACATATACATCCTGACCTCGAAAATCAGTAAAAACCATCCGACGCACCGAAGTTCGCGTGTTTTCCAGGCACTGTCCGCACTGTGCATTTTTTTGACTATAACTTTGTGAGAAGTTGAAGGGGTGCCTTTTTAGTTACCTTGCGCGGACGAAATGGGTGGATTTCCAAAAAAACACGGACTCCCGCCTTCTCTGTGTGTGAGGTGTCATTTGGCCAGTCGTCTCTCTCTCTCTTCTTTCTCTCTCTTGTTCGTCATCTTTCTCTGGCGAAAGGGGGCGAAGCAGAGGTTCTGCACCGCCGCGGGCCGCGGAGCTTCCGAACGAAGCAGAGTGCCTCATCGTTGACGCAAAGCCTGCACCGCCGCGGAGCTTCCAAAGGTGAGGAGCTTCTACAAGGAATAAGCACATTGCGGAGGCGACGCCGGAGCTTGGACGCCGGTCGTGCAATCTTTGTAGCGGAATTGACAGAAGAGCTTGGACGCCGGTCTTGCAATCTCTGCCACATAATCAACAGAAAGGTTTGTCAGAGATAAATACATAATACGCGGCTAAGGTAAATGCTACGAAACCCTTTGTAGACTTCGATTATCTGTACTAGAAACGCGGTTAGATTTCACTTGCATGTCAACATAATAGGGTTGAATGTGGATTTTAAGAAAAAAATAGTTTAGAACACGGATTTGGGAATGTGGATCTTGATTAAGAGTTAAAATTGGTACTATTATTGGTATTATGTGGTTCTGTAGTGATTTAATGTATTAACTGCAAAATAGACATATGCCTTCGGTATCTGCACTATATATTTTGTTGGTTTTGTTCTCGTTTAATATAATGTGCAATGTGAATTGGTCCATTTTATGAATTTATTGGTATTGATTTAATGATTATTGGTAATGTTTTGAATGGATATAGGGACATTTTAATACATTTATGGTTAATTCAATAGTTTTTTGGAAATATTTGTAATATTATTTGAACAACAAAGTCAAACTTACTGTATAAATTGGTTCAGTTATTAATATTTGGGAGTTTTGCTCATATTTAATAATATGTGTCGTATCAATTGGTACTGTGTATATGTTTTATTGGTTTTGTTATAGTTTAATATTTTATTAGTTTTGTTATAGTTTAATATATGTATTGGAAATCAAACCGATTGATGGTTGTGTATCCATGATGATTGGAAAGTTGGGAATACTGAAAAGTATAATAGTGCTCTGCAAAAGTTTTTAAATTTATTTGTGTGATTGGTTTAATTCGTAGAATTAAAGGTATTATTTATATTGATTATTGATTTGGTTGTGAATGGATATAGGCACTGTTGAATCCGTGTACGTTTATTTTATAAATTAATATATATCAGAAATACAAGGCATACTTGGTGTATAAATTCGTTCTGTTGTTAATATTTGTTGGTTATGTGTTGTATTAAATTGGTACTGTGCAGTATAATTTGGTCATGTTCATATTTTTTTTGTTTTATATAAACTGGAAATCAAACACATAGATGGGTATATATCCATGGTTAACACGAGAGGAATCAGCTAAATTGGTTAAAAATAATTGTATGTATTTTGTGTTGCTATTGGTAATGCTTTTATTGATAATTGGTTTTATTCTGAATGGATATCGGTATTGATGAACGCATGTAATTTTAATTCAGATAGTTTTTGCTAATAACAAAAATATTATATGTTGGTAGTAGATATATATTCAAACTACAAATCAGAATTACTGTATAAATTAGTTCTGTTGTTAATATTTGTTGGGTTTGTTCTTAATTAAATTGGTACTGTGCAGTATATATTGGTCCTGTTTACAATACTTCTTTGTTTTGTTGTTTGATATTATATGTGTTGGCAGTAGATATCGAAATGACAAATGAAGAGGAGATACTTACGGAGAAGTTTGGGAGTAGATGTGGCATAAGTAAGTTTAAGTTTGTCTTAGGTATTGCTAAAGATGAACACATAACAATGTTTAAGGAAACTGTGTTTGGTGTGTTCATTGGCATGAGATGTCCTACTTCTCTGGACATGAATCTGATAGAAGATCTTGTTTACGCATATGATGGCAATAAGATGGTTTTCAAGATTGGAAGCACGTTGGTTGGATTTAACCCTCAACAAGTGTGCGTAATACTAGGCTTACCTGCTACAGGTAAAATATTTTGGGAGTAATACACACACACACACACATATATATATATATATATATGTTAATATTTATATTTGTGATAGTTTATGTATTGATTTTTAAAATAAATAAGTGTTGAGTTTGTTTAGGTGTTAGCAGTTTCTTACATTCAGGGAAATCAGCTGATAAATGTAGTAAGAAAAGGTGTGAGTATTTTAAAGGAGATCCAAAAGTCAATTATGCTATTGACATACTAAAGGAACGGGTAGATAAGGAAGACACTAAGAGTAAAGAAGACTTTGTCAAGATTTGGATTTTGGTGCTTCTTAATTATTTTTTTATATCCGTACGGAAACTTTGGAATTCAAAAAGTATTGTTCGATTTGGTCGATGATCTAGAAAAAATAGATAGATTTAATTGGTTTGAATCAATCCACAACTACCTGCATTTGGGAATGATGGAGATGACTATAAACAGAAAGAGTTACCTAAAGGGTTGCAATGCACTGCTGATGGTAAATTTTGGTACTACAATGCTAAATTTTATTGTATTCTACAAAATTGTACTAATCTTAAACAATTTTTTTTAACAAGGTTTGGTTTAGGGAAGCTCAGAAGATGTTTCCAGAAGATTATGCAAACATAATCCCACAAATAAATAAATGGAAGTATGACCATAAGATCAACAATTATTTGTCTAAAAATGGCAAAAAAATTGCTGAACTTAATGGCGTATATATCCATGACCACTGGAAAGTTGGGGATGTGAAAAAAAATGTGTAGTTCCTGATGACACAGATGTGCTAGATTCAACTAGGGTGAATTTAGCATATCTAGAAGCTGACAAGATGCAGTTGGGATTAGAATTGAAAAAACAAAAATTGAAATATGATAAAGATGTGGGAAGGTTAAAGGTAGAAAATGAAGAGTTGAAGATAAATGTTGATGGGTTGCAGATGGCTTTGAATAAAAGCCAAAATGATTGTGTATTTTTTAGAGAGGAGCTGGTTGTACATGGAATAGTTGATCCAACAATGGAAGATGCAGGTATTGAGCACTCTGACAGTGATTATGAGGAAGAAGAAGAAGAATCAAACGGAGATACCCTTGTAAATATGAGGGATAGCCTGAAGGTATAATATTATTAATGTTTATTAATACATTACTAATTAAATTGTTATGAATAAGTCAATATTCATTTTTTGTTAATGATTATAGAAAAAAATAAAAGGAAGGTTGAAGAAAGATGATACATAAACCATTGAAGATACAGATGTTAGTGTTGTCACCAATTTGCTATTTATTTTTTTAGTTACAATTAAACAATATTAAATATGTTATTTGCAATTTATGTAGGATTTCGTGCTCCAAAAATGCCTGAATTGAAGAAATTAAAATTAAGTGTCAAGTCAAAGAAATTTTCTTCAAAATTAAGCTTGAAACTGTTTTCAGATATTAGTACTCTAATATTTTTTTAAAGTTTCATCTTAAATTATATTGAACATTTATAAAAAAAATTGTATAGGAAAAGGAGAAAAGTAGTGAGAACAAAACAAATGAACCGAAGAATATCACAACAGAAACACAATATGTGTTTGATACAATAATGTTCTTTCTTGTTAGCTATTTGGTATAGTTATGCGTGAATATTGGTATGGGAAGTAATAAGTATTAGTACACTAGTACAAAAATGGTATATAGCGTCGATTTTTTTAAGCCTATAACGTCACTTTTTATCCAACGCCTAAGTAGCCGTTGCTACAGAAATTGCTCTATAGGGTCAGTTTTTTTAACAAAAAAAAAACCGACCTTGTATAGTAAAAACCGACCCTATAGGCTCTCAAAAACTAAACCCAAATGAGAAATGAAACTGTTCTTGAACCCTATAACGTCAGTTTTTTACTAAATAACTGACTCTAGAGATTCTTTCTAAGGACGGTTATATGAGGAAAACTGACTCAATAGAGTCTTGGAATATGATAGAATGATCATGCCGCCTAGCACGACCATGTTGGTCTATATTAGCACGTCCGTGCTACACGGCACATCCGTTCTACCATATATCAACACGGCCGTTCTACCTCATCCCAACACGGCCGTTCTATGCAACACGTCCATTCTACGATGCAACACGACCGTTCTACGCGGCATGACCAAGATATCTATAAGGTCGGTTTTTTAAGAAAACCGACGCTATAGGGTACAATTTTTTTTAAATTTCTACAGAAACTGAATAGAACAAAACAGAAGAACAAGAATATATATTGAGTTGAGTACACATAGTCACATCATAATTTATAAAATGATAGATTGCAAGTCTGAGATGATATTAAATGTCAGATACAAAAGTAAATATGAAAGAGTACTGAAATCACATACATAAATGGAACGTAACTGACATATTTATTCTAATGCTATATTGACTTCATTTAGAAAAGCATCTGACCACTCTTCTCAGAATTTATTTAAGTCCACACGTGTGTAAGGCTGAGTTGTAAAGATCTATAACAGAAAATGCACATGCTATTATTTTATAAAATGACTACAACTCACTTGTAAATTTATGATGTTATTCTTTATTACCTGATCTATAGTCTAAATGTCATTTGATGCTTGTTTGACAATAGCTTGCATATATTTCATTACATAGTAGCCACAAGCCCAGTCATTATTTTGTACAGGACACTACAAATAACGAATTATGCTTAATTTTAGTAAACTACTATAAATAGAAGACTATAAGAGTTGACATATAAGAGTTGAAAATTAATACATATAAGACTAAGTAGTTGTCAAAGTAGCTACCTTGACAATTTTCAAAGTCAATGTCTTTAATTTTGTGGGTATTTGTCCTCCGCCTTCACGAAAAGCTTTTATACCCTATCAATTAAACGATAGTTGGTAAAATAAAAATTCTAAATAGAAATATCATGTTGAAGCATTGACTATATTTTATGCTTACACCATAGCTGGCAATTTCAGTTTGTGACCCTTGTTATTTTTCTCATTGGGTCAAGATAATAAAGAGTCATCAATTTTAGGATAATCACCACTAATTCCCAATGTCTAGATCTGAGTAAGAATAAAACAAACATTAAAATAAATACATTTGTTCATTATTAAAATTATACTGAATAATAATACTTACTAGACGTTAAAAGGAATTAGAATAATTTCCTTTCCCACACTAGCAAAATATTTGAATGCATCAGAGAAGTACTCACTCACTTCCTCAATATGTGTCTCCACCTGACTAGTGACCGAAGGAACTAAGAATCCAACATTCTTTATATCAAAGTTTGTGGCCTCGGTATATAAATAGATGTTAAACATTTGTAATTATTTTCATATGTAGAAATAAGCTAAAAATGTGTATTGGAATTTTCTATATTGATAGATCCTTACCTTATCCATACTTCTAATATTGAAGTATTCATCCAATCATACTAGAACAACTCTATAATATCATCAAGAAAAATATAATTGTCAAAGTCCCTCCTAGTTGCATCTTCTATTAAATTGATCAATATTTGTAGTCCAGAGCTTTGGTTGGCTAAGTATCGACACAAACATTTACATTTACTTCCCAACTTGTCGAATGTAGATTCTGGAATAATAGATGGCTTGGTCATAGGAGGACGACTAGTAGAATTTTTACTTTTTGGTTTGAAAACCTATTAATTAAATTACATACTTCTATTACACGAGTTCATATATGCAGTCAAATATGAAAAACATGGTAGAACTCAAGTATACCTTGTCATTGATAACCAAGTGTCTAGGCCAACCCACCATAGCACCCTATGCTTCTTCAAATGTACTATATTCAGGATTATGTATGGGTAGTGGTTTGTCCCCCATTCTATCATACACAAGATGGATGGACACACGACAAATGTCATCAGTAATTTGTTGGCAATGTAATGTACCACCAAGGTTGTACACCTTACCCGCTACCACAACATTATATTCTATAACCTCCACTGCAAGTTTACAGTTCATACCAACCTAGATTGAAACAATATAAGCTATATAAGAAGCAATAGAACAGATACCTATTACAACTATATATATTATCATATATATATATCATGCTAATAACACAACATATAGAATAAAAACTTACTGCAGATTGTTGTGGTGGGTCATTGGGAGTGCTCCCATGACCTTCTACAACTCTAGCATGGACTTGTACCTCATCACTTGAGAGACACACAATATGAATAGGTTGAGAAGGTTGAGTAGGATGAAATGAAGACATTATTTCTTTTACTTTCTGCACTACTAATGCTTCAACCTCCACTTGTGTAAGACCTCCTGCACGACCTCTTTTAGATTGCAAAGGGCCAAAATAAAACTTGAATCCTATGCCAGTTCCTAATCCCCTAACATGGCCAGGATGCTCCTTCGTACCAAGAGAAACTGATAGTTCATCCATGTGGCCAGTTGGGATGAACTTTCCTTCCTTCCTTTGCTCGTGGAGATCAATCTATTCATAGTTAATAAAAATATTAAATCACAATATCAATTAGATATAAATAAATCTAATTTTGTGGGAGTTACTCTTTACTTAGTTGGGATAAACCTACCATCTTTTGTGCCACCTCCTTAGTTGCAGGGTTGACAATTTCACCTGCTCGATTCTTTCTAGCATCAATCCATGTCAAGTGTCGGGGTGGACGTGCAACTTGATTTGTACTAGATTCTTCTCCAGAAGAGGATTGGTTCTATTGTAGTTGGTGGCGGAAGGCATAACCACCGGGCCCCAAGCGATGGTCGTGCACATTTTTGGCCCGTCTTTCCTTTTAAGCCTGGTGGATAGCCTGATCATTTAAAATGAGGTATTGCAATTTAGACTTGGCAAACATGTGTAAAAAGATTCACCTCCTTAATTGTATAAAATTAAAGATTCATACAATACATAACAATCTTTATTACCTGAAACTCTTCTGATCTCTTATCTGCAACAAATCTTTCCCACACCTCAGGATCTATAAAAATATATACATATGTTACTTTCTTCTTTTGTTTAGGATTATCTATAAATTCCCTTGCGAGATATGTCTTAAACCCCCTCCATCGTACACCACAATGTTGTAGCACTCTTTTCTTGTGATCTTTTTCATTTAGATGTAAAACACCCTATACATATAAAAGAAGCAATTAATAATGTTGTTTTGAAAAGGAATTAATTCCAAGAAAACTAAATTAGAATCAATAGATAAAAAACATATTAAAATAATATCACTTCCACTCACAGATATATCTTTTCATATGAGGTCTTTTTTGGCATTAGGAACATCATGCCAGTTTTCTATATCTATTGCCACCTTACTGCGCGCGGTCACCCCTACGTAATGCTTGAAAGCACTAGCATGTTCCCCAACAGGTGTTCCTGTGATATCAAACTGGACTGGAAATTTGTCCCCTTTAGCCCTGAGCTCCTGTAGCCTACGCATCAGTGTGGGACTTCTACTTTTCTTAGCATCACCACTACCATCCTCATGGTGCTCATGCTCATGCTTAGAATGTTCATCTTCACTCGCCATTTTAGAACCTGCAAGTATACATGATAAAAAAAATAAGTGATAATAAAAGCACAAGTGATAAGGTATACATGATATATGATGTATATTTAAAAGATTACTTGCTTGAATGATAATAAAATAAATAATTCAAAGAATACATGCCTCTAGTATTGGTTGAGTTGTTAGTCAAGTAAAATTCCTTCAGCATGGTCTTGATGTTTATAATATTCATCGGTGTTATCTTCAAAATTTACACTTGGAAAACCAACTGAGAATGGACTCGAATCATCATACTTTTCGTAGTATTCTTCGTCATTTATAGGATCTACAGTAAACTATCTTTTTCCATGAAGAACGACAAACCAATTTTTTTTTGCCGGGTCATCAATATAGAATACTTGTTTTACTTGGTCTTCCATGATGAATGGCTCATCTTTCTCACCAATCTTTTCAAAATTCACCAATTTGAAACCCAACTCATCCACTAAAACTCCTTTGTTGTTGTCAACCCAATTACACCTAAAGATAGGAACTCTGAAATTTATATAGTCCAATTCCCATATGTCCTCAATGACGCCGTAATATGACATCTCAACTTCGCGTGGTCTTTTATCTTTGGCACTAGCAAAATACAACGAACAAGCTTGAATAGTGACCCCACTATTTTGGACCACACTACTTTTGTCTTGACACTTTATGTAGTATGAAAATCCATTTATGTCATAACCTTCATATGACATGACATCCATTTTTGGATTAAACGCGAGCCATTTTATGTTCTCAGCAACATTATTCGGTGATTCAGATAGTTGATTAAATACTTTCTCTTCAAACCATCTAATAAATGTTCGATTATGCTCTCTTGCAAGCCACATTGAACTGGATCACGGATGATTTCTCTTGATAAGATCATTGCGTTATGTGATGTAGCTACTAACTTCATCGATGTTGTGTAAAATATACAAATGCGCTTGTTCCCACAACTCATGACTGATTCCTTTCACTCGTCCTCCCAGGGTTCCTTTGCCACAATAAGATTCAGTGTGATGGGAATTTTTTAGATCGCTAGAAGTTTCATTGCAATTCAAGAAATCATTGCAAAAGTCCATCACCTCCCTAGCCACATAACCCTCAACAATACTCCCTTAAGGATGATAACGATTTCGAATATCACCTTTAAAAACACTCATGTAGCGTTCAAATGGATACATCCAGTGTAAGAAAATTGGACCCAACATCTTCACCTGTTGAGTTTTAGGGGAGGCATAGAAGGCATCGGAAACAAAAAAATTTCTCCTCCACAAACCCAGAACAAGGAAACACGTCAACGTCTATACAATAGGAAAGGATGGTTTGTGGAATCATACCTTGTCCTGAGGCTTACTCGGCGACAATACCTCACGGATTGCATGGTCTTCACCTCCAGTCTTGGACAGTGTCTGTGCAACTCCTGGTCGCACCGGGGCTGACGACTCTTGGTCTCACCGGGACTGTCAGGATTGACAGCTGTCCTCCGAGCGGCAAAAATCTCCTACCTCTGAAGTAATCCACACGGACCACCTGGAACTCCAATCTCCTTGTCTCACAAGGAATTGGAAGGAGTCGCACCCTCCTATCAGCGTACTAGTCACTGACACACTCTCCTGCCACCAGTCACTTTCTGCAGTTGTCTTTCCCTTATCGTGCCTCCCTTATTGGGTAGCACTTGCTCGGGCTCTCTTGATTACCAAAACTAGAGAGAACGACAACTTTACAGAGCAACTGGTTGCACTGAGTTGTACTTTGAGAAGCCCCCAATACCCCTATATATATAGGAGGGTCATGGGACATGGTTCTCCATCCCGGGCAATGTGGGACTAAAGCAGGAGTAGAAGGGTTTGAGATTTTCCACAAAAAAAACAACCAACTGCGCAACCTGAACTGATCGTTTCATTTCTGAAATGGTCGGTTGACACCTCAACCTATCGGTTGGGACCCATGAAACGGTCGGTTCACTTCTGAACTGGTCAGTTCGTGGTCCTGGTCAGTTCCCGATTGACTTTTCTTCTTTTGTTTCTAATTTGTACCTAATACCAATCCTTGTTCCAATCAAATTGGGTAAGTGAAACGAAAGGAAATTTCTCACCAACCTGACTTTCCCAACTTGCTCGGTTGGACCAGTTGAGCCGATCGTTTCAACACTTGAAGCGATTGTTTCACCCTATCCATGAGCTGATCGAATCACCGCATGAGCCGATTGGTTCACCAAGCTCAGCCGATCGGTTCATCACATGAGCCGATCGGTTGGGAGTGCAGATTGTGCAGAATCAGTCAATTGCAGTTTCAATCAATCCGATACTCTAATCAATCAGTCCAACACCTTGAACATTATGATATTGAGCTATCAGTTGATTGAATGTTTAATTGAACTACTAAACTCCTTTAGCAATCAATCTAAACATTGTTTGTGGACAAAAATCCTCTTCCAGGTTAAATCCTATGTGTGTGACCCTACAGGTCCATTTCACGTTGGCAGTGAAAGTCCATAACACTTATGACTTCACAAGCAAAGAGCGGTGCCTAGTCACACATCAGTGCTACCCAAGTGAAATAGAAAGTTGGAGAACAACTTTCAATCCTACAATCCATGAATGGTGTTACAGTGAATGTATAATTCCTTTGTCACTGATATCCCGAATGAACTCGAGGCATGGAACAGTCATCCTGTCAACGTTCATTTACTTTCTTGATCTCAGTGTAGATTGGAAGAGATATGTATGACATCAATATCACATACTGATTCACACATGCGTGCACGCCTTTCTCAATCCTACTCATCAAGTGGCCATGGATATCAAACTCCCTTAGGAGGGACAAATCCCATATCTATTACTCACCCCTCAAAAGCCCCATGTGTCAAAGCCACCCAATCATCACCTTTATAACAACCCATGCTTCAGGACTGCGTTTGATGATGTCAAAGTGTGCCCAACTACATGTGTTGAGTGTAGTGATTTTAGGTCGAAGAATCACACTCACCACCATCACTGTGAGTACTGACTGTGACTACCATGTCATGGCTCCACGTGTCAAACTCACGGTGGATCTGTCCGGTACACTTGTTCTCTAACAAGTACCTATGTGTTTGGTTTGATATCTCTATATCATGACTAATGAGATTATGTCATCAACCAACACCACAATCTAGTCTTGTGTGTCATTGCTGTCTATCTACCTTCCACAATGACATCTGACTAGGGACATAACAAGAATGTACAAACTCTTAGCATCCGTATGATCTCATCATTCAGGTCCTCATCCTGAAAGCATACATCATTGAGTACTGTCATTCTCTAGACATTCAAACTGTTCTATCACTATCTCATATGACTGAACCAGAAAGAATTTGAAGCTTGCCTTTGATGTTTATCAAATCAATCTTAATGTATCCCACCAATCATCCCATGATTGGCTCTCAGGGCATACATACCAACAGAGTCCCACTTGCACTGCGAGCCAATCACCCTTGAATCATATTCATAGTGATCTTCAAACATGTCCCACATGTTACTGTGCTCTAGTGCGAACATAGTGAGTTATGGCAACACCTTGCCAAAGTCAATATAAATTGCATGTCTCTCATCTCTTCGTTGTACGTCACACATATGAGATGGATTTGCCGTAATATGCGATCTAATATTCCTTTGCTAACCTTTAGCCACATTGCATGATCAAGGATTCCATACTTGTCATCAATGAGCGGAATATCTATAAGTTCATCTCATGAACTTCCAGATCCATATAGTATCCACTACAGTTCTCTAATGCATAGATACTCGACATTTCCTTTTAAATGGTTTTATTGGAACACTTCCAATTATCAACAAACTTTCACTTTTATATATCCTATATATATTTTGCGATTAATTTTCTATCCTTTCAGAAGTTCACATCAATGTAACTCTTTACATTGAACTCTTCCTTATCTCCATAGAACTAGTACTTCCCAAGTACTTATCAAGTTCTCATGGTATTCCAGTAACCCTTACTGGAAGTAGACAAACATCCACTCGTCATGTCTGACATACGAGTTATCAGGATGAGCACATCATATTGCCATGTCCTACATACAAGATGATGAATGCATTTTGTTCTTGCCATGTCGATATATGCAAGATAATGGGATGATTACATACATGATAGATCCATATCTATTCTTAGTGTTCCCATTCTTCATAAGAATTGGGCACTTGGCCTTGGGGTACTAACTCTATGTAATATGGACAAGTTTTCTCCCACTGAATCTGTGCATACTGAATCCTTCAGTACAGATTGCCAATGTATGTTTTCTCCTTTCAAGTCAAGAGGTTTTCGAGAACTATCTCTATAGATCTCTATTCCTATCACATAGGAAACATCTCTATCTTCCTTAAAGATAATTTCCACTTTTGGATTTCCATTCTAGAACATTTCCATTTCACATCAACATGTGGAATGTGAACACACTCCCACTAAATCACAGATCCCTTCTTTATCTTTGACATATCAGTCAAACCCTTTGACTATATCATCAAAGTAAAGATCCAATTCTGAGTTTCTTGTACTCAATCAATCACATTGATTAGTCCATCATAACTTATAGACTTCATTTGAATTAGTGGATTCATAAACCTTATAGGTTGTGTCATGTACACATCCTTGTTTTATTCCTCATAGGAATGCGGTTTTAGTATCCATATGCCAAATGTCTTAGTCATTAAGTTGCAATCAACAAGCATCATCCTTCTCAAAATGTTATCCATGTGTATTAACACTTAAGATTCATTTGGACTTATGGATTTCATCCAATGGATGCTACCATCAAGGTCATACCTTATGGTTCACATGGATGTCATTTAGGATGTAATGGTCATAAACCATAACTCAAAATTCGGTTCCTCATATTCATCTAGATAGTTGACTCATCACATGAACAACTTATCACATGATAAACGAGGTGTATCTATCAAGGATATAAGAACTTACAACTCCTTGTGATTCTTAATGTCCTTTATTAGTGTGGGGTATTCTTTTATTAAGAAGAATTCAGTTATTTGATAATCATTCTCTAACTCCTTAGAGTATGATTCCTTCTTGATTTAGACATCACCATGCCTTAATCACGAGTTCACTATGATACACTATAATAATCACTCATAAGGATCTCAAACATTTGGTCCAAGTATTTCATTCATTGATCTCATCAAGAATTAACACTTTACCAAATTTGCACTTCATCTATGATAATCTTGAACACTTCAAGATATTCATATTGGTATTTATCTAAACACCATTTTAAGTATTAGCATTTGTTCCATTAGGTATGTAAATACATCACATGTATCATACCTAATAGGATAATAATTCTCCCACTACCTTTAGTGAAGATTGATTAATCATGTCCAAGATATTCATGTCTCTTACTGGTTCTCTAACCAAAAGAGTCTAGATTTATCCATCACATGGAAACTAGAAATGAATTTCTCATGATTGATGCTACTTTGATTGTTTGAGTTATCTATAACTTTTAGGTATCATTTTATCTTATGCATATCAAATACCACAAGATAAATAAGGCATTGACACAAAGATCATATCTTTGATATTGAAACATCAACTTTATTAATTTCCATCATTGTCATAAAATATGCAAAAATAAAGTGTTTCTATCTATTGGAAAATATGAAGTAGCAGTTCACAACTCTACTTCGTGCCCTTTAGGCTGAAATAAACTGAAATGTACTCCTATCTATGGCAGCAACACTTGCTCCAATGATGGGTACTCCTTTCTTGGTCCTTTCACAAAGGCCATCACTTCTTTGTGGATATTGCATATCATATATGACATATCCATATCTTGGTATCATATACCTCAGATAAAGAAGAGGTTCATTTCATGATACCTTAGGTGGAGATCTCCATCCCCTCCTTCATCTTCTTTTGTTCTTCCAGATATAGAGGGAAATTCCGTCATACACCCTTTCCCCATGTGCCTTGAGGTTGAAGACGGCTTGGGCTACTGGCTAGCATCAAAACACTTCTTTTCTTTGCCCTTGTCCTTGCCCTTAAGACTTACCTTTCATTGATCTCATCAAATATTAGGGTTCGTCTTTCTTCATATTTTCCTCAATATGTCCAACAACTTTGTCAACACTTGTCAAAGTTGTTCATGTTGTAGTTTATCATGAACTGTATGATTCTCACAACATTTACAGTATCATACCAATAGCCAACTCTTGGCTCAGAGGGAATCTTTCTTAGTTATGTCTTTCCTCATACCCAATCATATTGAGTGTGTGAGTACCTTACTGGATCTCCTTCTGTCATGACATACTAGGACAATGTCTTGGAGACATCATATGTCTCATGTTGTCTCTGCAACTCATAGTTCAGAGAACACAACATCAAGCACTCCTCATCAATGTCTTCCTTGATAGGCTTCCATAAGCATACTTTCAACCATTTATATGGTGGGATCGATTTCATCTGGTTCTGGTATAACTAGGACTTAGAGCTTTCACTCTACGATTGAGAACACTTCTCAATGTCCTAACCAGTCATGGAAAAATTCCCATTTAATTTGTTGGTCTCAAAGACTGATCGCAAATAAGTGATTATTGTTGATCAACCATTTATTGTGTAAAAGGAAATATATGCAATTTTAGTCCAAACACTCATTTTGACTTATTTGATTGATTTGAAAAGTTGACGATATAATTAGGCCTTTAATTAATTATCGCTCCCACTATTTTAGTTCAGATTGATAGTCCTCACCATCAATTCAGAAGATTGCAGTGTACAACCTTCTAGTGGGCAAGATCCTGAAATCCTCTAAGTCATGGACCAGCTAGGGCTGTCACCCACAACTTAGATCTCTCAGGTAGGCAACTCTTGCCAATTGCATCATATGCAACTCTTGATAAGATGTCATATGCAACTCCTTGCCATGATCATCTCCATGCCTCAAGGTGCTAGATCCTATCTAGGTCACCTTGTTAAGTCCGACCCAAAGCAAACACGATGAATATGCACCCTGCTAGGGTAGACCCACATATCCATCCTTTACGCTTCCATGAGATAGACGGTGCACCACGCTAGGGTGTGCCCACACTTGGTCGATCAAGCTTTTCACGTGTGTCACATTTGGAAGGCATCTAAAACTTAATATTTAATGAAGGATTTAGTTTTATATACATATACATATCCAATCACCACAATACATAGTACGTATCATATACATGCTATATCCCACAGAAAACATGAAAAATGATAAAAGTGATGATTATGGCCATCCTAATGTGAATCCTCGAGCCAAGAGGAATCACGGTCATCTAGGTCTACATCACATGCAACCTGTACAAGATGAACTTTGTACTTTGCCTTTCTGGGTTTGATCAACTCATCACATGACTGATCAGCTCGCCATCAGGCCAGTCGGCTGGGTGCCACCAGCCGATCGGTTGGCTCCTCCAACCGATCGGTTCGCCTGGTCGTCGTGCATCTCATCATGGCCGCCACCCGCTCATCTCACTCCTCGAGCTGGTCATCAACTGATTGGCTCACTCCTTGAACTGATTGTCTTGAACGTCAACTGATCGGTTCACGCCTTGAACCGATTGTATCAGCTGTTGTCAGGATGTCCTCTGTTCTTTGACATAATAGGAAATAAAATTCTATCCTATTTTACATTGTAAAAAGAGAAACCTCGAGTTACATTTGAGGGGAGCAAAGGTAGGAAAGAAATCTCAAATTATTTCGAGTTACATCATGAATAGGAGAAGGAAGATCGGTGCGCAGACCGAGATGCAAGCAACCACATACAACCATACACAGATAGGGTTTATTGGCCATAACCATGCTATACATCCACCACAAAACTCGTTTAAGGGCGACGCGTATCGAGTGCATTCATATTACATATCATATATGTATATTGGGATTTGTGGATTTAGGATTGGACATGCATAAAGCTAATTTTATTCGCATCGTATGCAGTAAATAAAGGCGACAAACCAAAATCGATCATATCGATAATCCTAAAGTATAGAGCAGTTGACGTGGCTCTGATACCACTGTTGGGTTTTAGGAGAGGCAAAGAAGGCAGCGGAAACAAAAAAATTTCTCCTCCCCAAACCCAGAACAAGGAAACGCGTCAACGTCTATACAATAGGAAAGGATGGTTTGTGGAATCATACCTTGTCCTGAGGCTTGCTCGGTGACAATACCTCGCGGCTTGCATGGTATTCACCTCCGGTCTTGGACGGTGTCTGTGTAGCTCCTGGTCACACCGGGACTGATGACTCCGGGTCTCACCGTGACTGTCGGGATTGACAGTTGTCCTTTGAGCGGCAGAAATCTCCCACCTCTGAAGTAGTCCACATGGACCACCTGGAACTCCAATCTCCTTATCTCACAAGGAATTGGAAGGAGTCGCACCCTCCTGTCAGCATACTAGTCACTGACACACTCTCCTGCCACCAATCGCTTTCTACAGTTGTCTTTCCTTTACCGTGCCTCCCTTATCGAGTAGCACTTGCTCGGGCTCTCTCGGTTACCAAAAATAGAGAGAACGACAACTTTACATAGCAACTGGTTGCACTGAGTTGTACTTTGAGAAGCCCCCAATACCCCTATATATAGGAGGGTCATGGGACAGGGTTCTCCATCCCGGGCAATGTGGGACTAAAGAAAGAGTAGAAGGGTTCGAGATTTTCCACACAAAAAAAACAACCAACTACACAACCTGAACCGATCATTTCATTTCTGAAACGGTCGGTTGGGGACCTGAGCCGGTCGGTTGACACCTCAACCGATCGGTTGGGACCCATGAAATGGTCAGTTCACTTCTGAACCGATCGGTTCGTGGTCCTGGTCAGTTCCCGATTGACTTTTCTTCTTTTGTTTCTAATTGGTACCTAATACCAATCCTTGTTCCAATCAAATTGGGCAAGTGAAACGAAAGGAAATTTCTCACCAACCTGACTTTCCCAACTTGCTCGGTTGGACCAGTTGAACCGATCGTTTCAACACTTGAAGCGATTGTTTCACCCTGTCCATGAGCCGATCGACTCACCACATGAGTTGATCGGTTCACCAAGCTCAGCCAATCGGTTCATCACATGAGCCGATCGGTTGGGAGTGCAGATTGTGCAGAATTAGTCAATTGTAGTTTCAATCAATCCGATACTCTAATCAATCAGTCCAACACCTTGAACATTATGATACTGAGCTATCAATTGATTGAATGTTTAATTAAACTACTAAACTCCTTTAGTAATCAATCTAAACATTGTTTGTGGACAAAACTCCTCTTCCAGGTTAAATCCTATGTGTGTGACCCTGCAGGTCCATTTCACGTCGGTAGTGAAAGTCCATAACACTTATGACTTCACAAGCAAAGAGCGGTGCCTAGTCACACATCAGTGCTACCCAAGTGAAATAGAAAGTTGGAGAACAACTTTCAATCCTACAATCCGTGAATGGTGTTATAGTGAATGTATAATTCCTTTGTCACTGATATCCCGAATGAACTCGAGGCATGGAACAGTCATCTTGTCAACGCTCATTCACTTTCTTGATCTCAGAGTATATTGGAAGAGATATGTATGACATCAGTATCACATACTGATTCACACATGCATGCACGCCTTTCTCAATCCTACTCATCAAGTGGCCATGGATATCAAACTCCCTCAGGAGGGACAAATCCCATATCTATCACTCACCTCTCAAAAGCCCCATGTGTCAAAGCCGCCCAATCATCACCTTTATAACAACCCATGTTTCAGGATTGCATTTGATGATATCAAAGTGTGCCCAACTACATGTGTTGAGTGTAGTGATTTCAGGTCAAAGAAACACACTCACCACCATCACTGTGAGTACTGACTGTGACGACCATGTCATGGTTCCATGTGTCAAACTCATGGTGGGTCTGTCCGGTACACTTGTTCTCTAACAAGTACCTATGTGTTTGGTTTAATATCTCTATATCATGACTAATGAGATTATGTCATCAACCAACACCACAATCTAGTCTTGTGTGTCATTGCTGTCTATCTACCTTCCACAATGACATCTGACTAGGGACATAACAAGAATGTACAAACTCTTAGCATCTGTATGATCTCATCATTCAGGTCCTCAACCTGAAAGCATACATCATTGAGTACTGTCATTCTCTAGACATTCAATCTGTTATATCACTATCTCATATGACTGAACCAGAAAGAATTGGAAGGTTGCCTTTGATGTTTATCAAATCAATCTTAATGTATCCCACCAATCATCCCATGATTGGCTCTCAAGGCATACATACCAACATCACCTCCCTTGTAATATGTACTACAAGATGAACCATGATATCAAAAAATGAAGGAGGAAAGTACATCTCAAGATGACACATGGTAACAATTACATCTTTCTGTAATTTATCGAGAGTATCAGAATGTATCACTTTGTTACATATTTCATTGAAGAAGAAACAGAGTCTTGTGATTGCAAACCTTACATGCTTCAGCAATATAGATCGAATAGCCACAGGTAAAAATTGTTGCATTAAGGTGTGACAATCGTGAGATTTGAGACCTATCAACTTCATATCCTTCATTGATACCAATATACGAATATTAGAAGAGTATCTTTGTGGAACCTTAATATTATACAAGTACTCACTAAAAGTCTTTTTCTCCTTCTTTGACAAAGTGTAACAAGCTGGTGGTAAATATGTGCGGTGACCCCTGATCTCCACTGATAATTCTTTTCTTATACCCATTAATTCTAAATCTTTTCTAGATTTTATGTCATCTTTAGTCTTTCCTGGTATGTTCAATAGCGTACCAATGATGCTATCACAAATATTTCTTTCAATATGCATGACATCAATGCAGTGTCTAATTGCCAAAGATCTCCAATAAGGAAGATCCCAAAATATTGACCTCTTCTTGTATAGAGATTTGTCACATGAGAGTGTACGACTACTTGAAATCTTTCCAAATTCATTAATAATATGTTTCACCCTATCATATACAACATTTTCTGGTATAGGTTTAGGAGCACTTCGCTCCTCAGTTGAACCATTAAAGGTTTTGTGTTGCCTTCGATAAGGATGCACTGGTGGGAGAAATCTCCGATGACCAAGATGTATGATTTTACCACCATGTTTCAGTCCGATTGAATCAGTATTTTCCTCACAAACAGGGCATGCTTTGTATCCTTTTATGCTATATCCAGACAAATTTCCATAAGTTGGAAAGTCATTAATCGTGCAAAAACAACATAACACACAAATTGAAGATATCTTTACGTGAAGCATCATATGTCATAATACCTTCTTCCCATAGTTTCATTAGGTCATCTATTAGAGGTTGAAGGTAAACATCAATATCATTTCCAAGTTGCTTGGGCCCTGATATCAATATTGACAACATGACATACTTATTTTTCATACACAACCAAGGAGGAAGATTGTATATAACAATCATAACAGGCCACGTGCTATGTTGGTTGCTTAATGTACCATAGGGATTCATTCCATCTGTATAGAGTCCAAGTCTTAAGTTTCTTGGTTCTTTACCAAATTGAGGGTATAATAAATCAATTTTCTTCCATTGTGGTGAATCAGATGCATGTCGTAGGATGCCATCATCATTGGCCTTTAACTCCCCATTCCAAGAAAATTTTTGTGCATCTTCTGTATTAGCAAATAAGCGTTGAAATCGTGGTATTATTGGTAGATACCACATCACCTTGACAGGAGAGCCATTTTTAGCCTTAGCTGAATTTGTGGTCTTATACCTTGACGCACCACATTTTGGACAATTTATTAAATTACTATAGTCCTTCTAAAATAACACACAATCATTTGGACATGCATGAATCTTCTTAGCCTCCATTCCCATTGGGCACATTATTTTCTTTGCTTGATATGTTGAAATTGGAAGCTCGTTGCCTTCAGGAAGAATTTCCTTTAACAAAGACAACAGTGAAGTGAAACTCTTATCGCTCCACTGGTTTTGAGCTTTAAGAGTATATAACCGCATCACAACACTCAACCTCGTAAACTTAGTACAACCATTATATAAAGGTTTTTCAGCATCATGGACAATGTTTGCAAATAAAGAAGGTGGATCAATGACATTGTCCTGACAACTACATAGCATCTCATCAACCATATCATCCTGAATCGGGTCATCCTGAATCGATTCATCATTATCATCATTATCTATATCTTCTATGCCACAACTATTAGTATCGACATTTTCTGATCCATTATTAATTTTCTCTCCATGACAATACCATTCATTATAACCTTGTATGATCCCATTGCATATGACATGATTCTTAATTTCCTCAACAATATCAACTTTCAAATTGTTACCACAATTTCTACATGGAAAATAGAACCTATCTGTAGGTAGTTTCCTATGTTCCTCAACAAATCTGATAAATTCATCAACACCTTTGGCAAACTCTGGACTACAATGATTCTTGATAGACATCCAACTTCGATCCATTTTCTATATCACATTAAAAATTAATTATAAAACTAAGTATTTAATATTGATACTATAAGCTGTAAGTTTTTATTGATAGGAAGTTAATTACTTTTATACTAAAGTGTACCACCTATCCCATTTTTGAATATTTAATCTCACTAGTAACTGTATAATGTATGTTTAGTTTTGAAGAAAATTTCAGCAGCATTTCCCCTAAGTTCTCCAAGTACACCGATGTAAATGGTAAATAACCACTCACATATGTTCCCAGAGAACAAATGAGGAAATACTACTAAAATTTTCTTCAAAACTAAACATACATTATACAGTTACATCCTAAGTGAGATTAAATATCCAAAAACAGTCCCAAACCGGGGACTATCCAAAATTTACTCCTATGAGTAAATTTTGAACGAGTTTCTAAGTTGATACATGCATAAATGTATTATTGTCATATTTATATATTAAGTTAAACATCATGCATCGATGATCTCATATATAAACCCTAAAGTGTCAATCTGAGACTACACACTGTCTACCCTCATATTTCTAGAATGTATATATAATGATTACATATGTGATTGATAACAAAATGTAGATATGAATGAATACATATTTTTATTATTGGTTGATTTACTAGTCAAATAAAATGGCACATTGGGAGAGTGAGAATATTATACCTCACTTGTAAGCTGAAGAAGAAATATATGCAAGTCAACAACAATTCAATAGCACCTGCAACAACACAAATGCACGATTCAATTCTGTTATAATGTATTAATTAGGGGTCAATATATATCAATTTTATAGGAGCAGTAACAAATTCAAAATTGACAAATTTGATGATTTTGCAACTCATCCGACACGGCCGTGCTGCCAACACGGCCGTGCTGCCAACACGGCCGTGCTGCCAACACGGCCGTGCTACATGGTCAGTTGCTTGAAAGTAAGATGTAAATGGAGGAGTGAGGCGGCAGAGACAATACCTTGAGAAGAACCGGTCGGTGAGGGAGCTTGTGCGGGAAAAGAACCAGAGAGAGATGCGCACAGACCTTGCAACGCCTAAGGCGTCGTCGCCTTTCAAGGAAGAAAGCACTAGAGAGAGATGCAACGCCTAAGGCGTCGTCGTCGTCCAAGGAAAATGGCATCGGAGATGGTGGTAAGGAGCACCGTCGTCGCCGGAGATGGTGGTAAGAAACTTGGGTGGCGCCATCCAAGGAAAGCGGTGCTAGTTTGCCTCTTTTCGGATGAGGAGATGATTGGGGGAGGTGACCTTTGTAGAGTCGGCGCTGCCTTTCTTCGGGCGTAGGAGCGGGAATGGGGAGTAGCAGCAGCAGCAAATGGAAACCTAAGTCTTACAATCGGGCTGCTATGTGCAATGTAGAAGACCTATAGCAACGGTTTTTGGTAAAAAACCGATCCTAAAAGTATATTAAAAAACGGTGCCCAAACTAAACCTATAGCGACGGTTTTTTAGGATAACCAATGCTACAGACCAGCATCTGTAAGGTCGGTTATATAAAAAAACCGACTCTAGAGTTCCAAAGCGGTGCCCCCATTTTTTGTTGACCCTATAGCATCGGTTATTTTAAAAACTGGACCCTATAGATCGAGGCGTGAAGCTAAAATCACATGAATTTTCTTCGTGGGAAACCTATAAGGACGATTTTTATAATAAAACCGATGCAGTAGTCTATTAGGTCGTTTATTATAGTAAAAACGACACTATGGGAAGCGACATTACTGGCCAAAAATGTAGTAGTGGTATATGATACTTTAATTGTTTGAATGTCAGGAGATTGGTAAGGTTGCTGACTCTAAAGCAATTCAGTCAGTAGAAACACCTGAACAAAAAGAGCCACAAACTCTTGGAGAACATGATAAAATTGATACAATAATGTTCTTTCTTGTTAATTATTTGGTATAGTTATGTGTGAATATTGGTATGGGAAGTAATAAGTATTAGTATTTGATACTTTAATTGTTTGAATGTCAGGAGATTGGTAAGCTTGGTGTCTCTAAAGCAATTCAGTTAGTAGAAACACCTAAAGAAAAAGCGCAACAAAATGTTGGTGAATATGACAAAACTGCTAAAGTAATGTTCTTTCTTTTTAGCTATTTGGTATAGTAATGCGTGAATATTGGTATGGGAGGTAATAAATATTAGTATATGATACTTTAATTGTTTGAATGTCAAAATATTGGTAAGGTTTCTATCTCTGAAGCAATTCAGTCAGTAGAAACAATTGAAGAAAAAGCACAACAAAATGTTGGAGAACATGATAAAACTGATATAGTAATGTTCTTTCTTTTTAGCTATTTTGTACAATTATGCATGAATTTTGGTATGGGGAGTAATAAATATTAGTGTATGATACTTTAATTGTTTGAATGTCAGGATATTGGTAAGGTTGATGTCTCTGAAGCAATCCAGTCAGCCTGAAGAAAAAGTGCAGCAAACTGTTGGAGAACATGATAAAACTGATACAGTAATGTTCTTTCTTTTCAGCTTTTTGGTACAGTTATGTGTGAATATAGGCATGGGGATTAGTAAATATTAGTATTTGATACTTTTATTATTTGAATGTCATGATATTGGCAAGGTTACTGTCTATGAAGCAATTCAGTCAATCACTACTGAAAAAGAGAATCTGAAGATGACTGTAGGATGTGTACTGTTTACAACTCCAATTAATGGAGAAAAAAAAGACAAATTGGTTGTGGAAAATGTTAAATTTTTTTTAATACTATTTTGATTTGAATGGCATATACTTGAAAAAATGATTACTTTTTTAAGGTGGAGGAGAGTGTAAAAATTGCAGATGATCATGGTCAAAGTCCTAAAAAGGAAATTGAAAAATTTGCTGGTCAGAGTAGTTCATTTGTAAATCCTAAAAGAGCAATCACAACCATTAATATTGAAGAAAAATAGGGATAGGGGTAAGGAAAACACATGGTATATTGATGTTTGAAATAAGTATTTGAGAGTATATATTTTGGTACAATATGTATATTGTGTTGACATTGTTGTACTTGTTGCATGATCCTGAGTATTCAAGCACAAAACTAGATAAACAAATCAATGATATAATCAAAGATTTGTTACCGTCTGGTTTGGACATAACACCCGTTAAGAGCATGAACGGAAATCTACTGATTGATGACCTTACAATGACATATAATGTATTATGATAGTATGCTGTTTGTTGGTACTTTTTGATAACTACAAAAAGTGTGATCAAAAGTTTAATTTTATTGCACTTTTTAAATATTTAGGGGGAGACAGAAGAATGGATTGCTGCAGTTTGTGAGCATGTTGATAGACTGGAAGCTGACATGAGAGCTACCAAATTGAAACAAAAGGGAAAAAGTGTAATGCCTATTGTTAGAAGAGTGAAACTGAAAAGAAAAGCAAAGGGAGATGATGATGATTTGTCGAATATTACAGTTATGAAAGACTTTGATAATAGTGTAGTGCAGCCTCTTTCTAAAGAAGAAATAAAAATTCTTGAGATGGTAATATGTATTTTTTTGTTTAGTTATGCTATAATAAATACTACTATGTAAATGTGTATAGAAATGTTGCTATAATACAAATAACAAGGGAAGGAAGCAATGACAGTGATGTTGTATACTCATCATTGGATATGCCCTTATTTAACCATTTATTCATATCTACTATCCCAAAGAAGATCGAAATCAAAATGTTATGGGAATATACATTTACTGTTATATTCTCATTGAAGTTTCATTTGTCTTACATGTTGTATTACTGTTATAGTTTGTGTACGACATCATGATACATATAGGTATAGGTAAATCTATGAACTTATTGAATATCAAGCTACATTTCATAACCATGGGTTCTGATTTACTATTTTTGACTCTCTTCTTAATGAACTCTTTAAATCAAATGTATGTACAACCGATGAGAAGTGATTTGAAGAAGATAGTGAAAAAGGCAGGAATGTTGAGCAATCAGGTTAGGATTTGATTGTGTTATTGGGAAATTTTGGTAATGTTGTTGTATTTAATTGGTTTGCTTGTGCTTTTGATTAGGTCATGGAGAGGATAATGGAAATAATGAGGACAGGAAGTACAAGAAACCATACAAAGTGCTTCATTTTCCATTCCTCATTGCCAGAAACTATTAGAACACACAATGAATCAGGATTGACAAACTATTTCTTGAAACATATGAGTGAAATCTTACAATAAGAAACTATGATTACGCCTATATTGACAGCTTCACACTGGCATCTGCTAGTAGGAACTTTGGGAAGAAAAGTTTTGTGCACTACAACAGTCTTGAGGAAGAAAGGAATGCTGATACTGCTGTTGTGTACAATGCATATGATAGAGATGCACATCTGATGGTATGCAAATCTGATTGAAAATATGTTATACTATTAGAAGATGTTAGTGAGTATTGTTTTAAATATGTTATTTTGTGTGATGAAATTAGTCCCAAGAAATAAAGTATGCACTGAAGATTAAAGTTGGAATATCAAATCAGGGTTGGAAGATAATTTATGACAGAAGAGCTCCCCAACAAGATCCTACAAGCAATGACTGTGGATTCTATGTTATCAGATGGATAGAAGAATTGATACAGGGTTGTGGGATTGAAGGTACAAGGGGAGATAATGTACACCTACTGAGAGGAAATTATGCAATGAGACTACTAAAGTAGAAGGGGTATCTATGTAATGACCCCGCCTCCCGGTAACCCCCAATTAAGGGAGACCAAGAGGTAAGACCCGTTATCCCGGTTTTCGGATCAAAGGTTCCACGAATAATCAATAATAATTATCAAATTCTACCAGACTATACTGAAAAGCTGTAATAAAATAAAATTTTGCATATCTTTTGAAAAACTTGGATTTCTAATCTTCTATCCACATACAGAAACTATTCTAACTAATCCTCCTTGCACTTTAATTCATGTATTCACAATATGTCTATTTATTGTTTGTCCTTTTCAATGTTCTACCTAAAACGCCGACAAACAAAACGTTGGTCAACATAAATTATATCGGTATGTGGGGAAAACAATAATCGTGCAATTAACTGTAACAACATATTGTAGTCAATTATGATTAAACAAACAACTTTACATTTTCAGCATAACTGCTCAATCCATACATACCTTAGCCTCTGCACTGTCCTTGTAATCGACCTGGATGCTAACTTCCTTATGGTAGATCCCCATTAAACCCCTCATGATCCTACCTAATAGGTGAATCAATTTCTAGGGTTGAGTCACATGGCACTACCCATAGGTAGCCCACTCCTTAACTCATGGTGTGCTAAAGAGTCTCATGGCACTACACGTGGGTAGCCCAATTTCTAACTCTTGATAACCTGATGGTCCCACTTACAAGTAGACCCTTTACCAGGTTACCCTTTTCATCATTAGCAAAGCCACATAGGAGGACAAGATCTGAGCCAGTCATGTATGCATATGTATGGTGATAATCATAGTCACTTTATAGTTGCATGAAATAAAAATCATCCAAGCAGTTATTTTTAGGCAACAAACAAAACATCCGGAAATCATCGTGAAACTAAAGCGATTAACCATAAGCGTAACCACATACCTGTCAGGCTGATTTGAGACAGAATAATCCAATCAATCAAGAAATCCAAATAGGTAAGCAAGCACACAATGAGATCATGAAATATGCATACAATTTCCTATTATTGATCATGCCATCAAAATCTATTAAACCTAGCTCTCTTCCTAGGGTTTCTAGTCGACTTTTAGGGTTTCCATTGCAATCAAGGTTTCACTTCCTTTTTTACTATTTTAAAACCTAATTTTATACAATTACTCACAAACCCTAATTATCTCATCTATTCTTCACGAAAGATATTAAGGTTACCTTTTAACAACATATAACCCTAATTTCAGATTAAAGGCACAATTAAACATCAATTAAGTCCAATATGCCTCTTTTCATTAAAACTACCAAATTTATCCTTTTAATTCATGACAAGATCTTTAGGCCCATTTATCATCTTTGGTTCCTTTCAAATTAACAATTCATAGTTCATTATGATCTAATTCACATATGAGCTAGGTTCACACAAAAAAACTCTATTTATCATTAATTCCACCTTTATCCATGAGAAAAAACCCTAATTACCATATTAAGGGTATTTACCCACAATTAGGAACTTTTATACTCAAAATAGCTTGGATCCATCATATCTCAACTTTAATCATGAATTTCAACAATTAAAGCCATTAAGAGTCACAATTACCATCATTAGGGTTTCAAGGCCCATTAAATCATATTTATGCACATGAAACTCTAAATTAACCAATTATGTGCAAATTTCATCCTTTTTGTTCTTAATGTACCTTTTTACAATTAACAGGTTAATATCAACTTTAATCATCCATTAAACCCTACTAAATACATTAATCATCTCAAAATAGGGTTTCTTAATCATTAATTCATTAAAGTTGATAGCTTCCATTACTTTTCAAATTTCAAGAGGCATTAGCTTCTAAATATATTTTTAATGGATTCCCCTCATTTTTCTGAGCAACTTTCATATTTTATGCGCACTCATCTGAGCTACTAATAAGGAGATACAATTTTTGCAAATTAAACTTACTTGAGCCAATCCATGAGCACCACGTCACCCCGTTCCATGCAACATTACTTGTTGGTTTGAAAATATAACAAAATGACAAAACTTCCCTCAGTAAGTTAATTGGCACTTCATCCCACAGAGGGGCAAAATGGTCCAACGCCCTGAGCCTTCTTCTTCCTCCTCGCGACGACGCACTGCTGCCGCCCTAGCTGTGCTTTGTGCGGCTCCTTCTCCTTCCCTAGACCCCGACGGCCACCGGCGATGGTTCCTTCCTCTTCGTCGCACTCCGCCACACCTACAGGGGCTCTAAAGTGTTGTCGAGGTGGTGGGGATTGGGCTGGGTAGACCTGCAACTCAGTCGCCATATGTAGACGTGCTGCTGCTGTGGTGCGTTGTTTAGGGCATGGCGACGCTGGCTAGACCTTGCTCTGGCATCATGGCATAACCAGCTTCCATCACAACCCCACTTGGGCTCCTCTTGCTCTAGGATCACGTTGCTCCCCTCTGCTAGGGTTTATGGATGAAAACAATGAAGAAGGATATGGGGAAGAGAGAGAGGGAGATGTGGGATCTCTCTTGAACTCAAACCAGGGTTCTACGCTTTATATAGGGGTGGGTAACGAAGCCCTAGGTTGGTTATTCACAGATTAACAAGGCCCTCTCCCAATAGGAGTCATATTCCTTCAAGGAGAAGTAATCTTCTCTCTCCTATTTATCTTCTTAATATTCCTTATTTCATGGATAATTAGAAATATGAAAATTATCTCTTCCATTATCTCTAGCCTTGACTTTTAATCTATTGGCCACGAAATTCTATTTTCTTAATGCAAATAACATCTCTTTTTGATATCAACAAAAAGACATTAATGATGTATCACATTATCCTCTTATTTTGTTATTAATTGTTGTTTCTCTTTCTTTTCCCCCCATTGGGGCTCCTTGGTCCCCAAGAAACTCTAATATTTCAAAATCCTTTTTAGTGGATACTCATTATCCTTCTAGATGCATCTATGTCCATTATTTTTCATTATCTTGTTTATTTCTTTAATAAAATATCTCTTTTCAAGGATTTATCTTTATATTTCTTTTTATTTTCCTCATTGTCATTCCTTTTAACATTAGGAATTCTTTGGATACGAAAATCCACCAAGGATAACTCAATTATACCTCTTTCCACTTATTTTCCACATTTTATCATTGTTTTCAATTTCTTTCTTAATAAAGAAATATTTAATTGATCTTTTCTTTTCTTGTTGCTTATCTTTGCAACTTTGGACTCCTTGGAACCCAAGGAACCCAAGAGGCACAAAATCCAACGTTGGATTATATTCTCTTGCCTTCTAGAGGTTTCTACATTTTCCTTTCCTCCAAATCTCAATTATTCATTTACTAATTGAATTTCCTTGTTATTGGGCCCAATAGCCAATAAAGCTCACAAAACAACCAACGAGGCTATTATAAATGAAATCCTTTTATTCAAAACAAATTATATCATTATTTGTTCAAATATATTTAATAGGAGAGATTACATTTCTCACCAAAAGAACCCAAAAATTGGGGTTGTAACATCCTTCCCCTCTTATAACAATTTTGTCCTCAAAATTCCATCAAGCAAACAAACAAATCAGGATAAGATTTTTCCATGTCCGTCATTGGCCCCTATGTGGCTTTACCTTACCCATGGCGCTCCCAAAGAACCTTTATCATTCCATATTCTTTTCTCTGAGTTCTTTCACCTTGGCATCTATAAACCTCACAGGTGACTCAGGTCATTTCAGCCTCCCTTGGGGCTCACTAGGTTCATTGCTCAACACTTGACCCGGGTACCTG
Source organism: Alisma plantago-aquatica (assembly GCA_963693085.1). NCBI lineage: Eukaryota > Viridiplantae > Streptophyta > Magnoliopsida > Alismatales > Alismataceae > Alisma > Alisma plantago-aquatica. The sequence continues at coordinate 1,135,610,021 of OY856409.1, forward strand.
ACCGACCTAAATTGTGCATCTAAAAGGAGCGTATTAAAATAGTCAGACTTTTAAAGAGATAACCTGACACTCAGGCCCCTGCAACGATAATGGGGTTTGATGTAGCAATCGGGGTTGAACACAGGGACAAGGTTGGTCATGCTAAGAACACAGAATCAACACTCTATACTCCAGCATAAAAGGGGATTGATATGTGTTCCTGGGGGAACGGTAGCTCGAGAATAAGATCAATAAGTTAAAAGAAGTAAAAGAAACCAACTATAACAAGTCTATGGGAAAACTCGGGTTGGGGCCCACCAACCAAGGCGTCTCTCCAACAAGCATATTATCTCTCTCTCCTGCATACTCATATCAAGATTACAAGAAATTATAAAACATCTATTTCACTCTCTCTCGAGATGAGGATAGATCTAGGCCTAAAAGAAGCCTCTCTCTTGAGAGGACAACTCAAAAACCTCGCAACAAAACATATGGTTTGAAGCATTTAGCATTTCAACACTCTCGTGCATTCATACTACTCCATGACACGGGATAAAAGTGATATTACTCTCTTGAGATATCAATAATCAAACATCACAAGATGGTTGCTAAGCATACAAGTGAAGCATTAAAATAGGTGCAAGGAGATAATCTTGATAATAATATGTATATTCAAAAGAAAGAGACAATATACATGTTGGGAGAGCCTTAGTGGCGACTCCCAACCCAATATATGGTGTTTAGCTGCTCATGTTTGCGGGTAACATGGCAGCGCTATAGAAAGATAGATCCATGAGATACCACGAAGAATGGAGGTGAGTACAACATGAGGAAATGATAGATCTAGAGGAGAAGAAACATGATACTACACACTACTTATTCAGATCTGGATCTACCACGGGGATGTCTCCTTCTTTTGAAGAAGTGGCGGGCGCAGGCGGTCATCTTCTCTCTCCTTGGCTTTCGCTCTAGAGATCTAGGACTTATGGATGGTCAACAATGGGTTTGGGATGCGGAAACACTTTGTGGTATCATGATTAGATCTCTCTGATCAGATGCTTTGACAAGATAGGCGGGGGCACTATTTATAGGCACCTTCCACCGACTTAAGACCGCGGTCACGGTCTTTCCTTTATTCCTCCTTGGTCATAATCTTTCTTGACTGTGATCCTCCCCAGGACCTCGGTCGCGGTCTTTGAGTGCCCGCGGTTGTGATCCTTGGAGAAGCCGCAGTCGCGATCTTTGCTAAATAACCGCAGTTGCGATTCTACCTCGATCGTGATCCTAGGAGAGACTGTGGTCGCGATCCTTGGAGAGATCACGGTCGCGATCCTTGGAGAAGTTGCGGTCGTGATTCTACCTCGGTCGTGATCCTTAGAGAGACCGCAATCGCGATCCTTGGAGAAGCCACGGTCGCGGTCTTTGGAGAGACTGTGGTCACGATCCTTGGAGAAGCCACGGTCACGATCTTTGGAGAGACAACAGTCGTGATCTTTGCTAAATAGCCGCGGTCGCGATTCTAAGATCGCGGTCGCGGTTGGGCTGATTCCTAAAATCACAAAACAAGGCTTTAATCAAGAAGATAGATAAAATGTGTACAAAGTTGACTAAAGTTATTCTAAAAGTGGTGTAAAATATATATAAAAAATATGTAAAGTGTGGTGTTATCAACTCCCCCAAACTTAAAATCAAGCCTGTCCTTAGGCTAAATGTAGGTTTGAGCACCCAGAGAGAGAAAGGATGAACAAGGACAACATAATAACACGATTGAAATATCTCATTCTTGCATCAAGACTGTTGTTGCATGTATTCAATCCCTTAGGTCTCAATCTCTCCCTTTAGACTAAGGGTTGCATAACCTCATATCATTTGTCATAACCTTCTATTGTAAAAGGTTTCTCCTTCTCAACTTATAACCCTCCCTTAGCTAGCATCCATACTAGTGCCACATCTTTTCGAAAGGTAGCCTTTGCACCTATTCTTTATTTTTAGAGAGCCCTATGCTAATGTGTATAGGTAGGCTAGAAGCTTTAAGGTGTTTCCTCTTCATCCCAAACTCCTCACCCACAACTGTCGTAAGAACACTATTGCCTTTTTTGGGCTTCTGACTTTAAGTCAGGTGGTATGTGATGTTCCAGTCAGGATTGGAGATGTGTAAGCTTGGCTTCAAGTTTCTACTTACGGGCGTGACATATCTGCATTCATGAGTGCAACAATATACCAACCGGGCAGGAACTTTTGGCATCTTTTAGGGCACATCTCACATATTCTTTTCTTTATTTTATTTTATTTTTGTCTTTTTATCTCTCCTTTCAGGCTTGGGTTGAGGGTTTTGGTTGGTTTTTTGGGCGACCAAGCCTCTTTTGGATATTTTCCTTGAACAAGGTAGCTTTTTCCTATCTACAGAGACTAGGATTTTCTGGATGCAAGTATCAGGTGGGGATGGTTGTTTAGGAGTATGACTGAGGTTCTCTAGTCTGTAGAGGTTTCATGAGTTAATGTGCTACATTTACAACATCTTATTGCAAGAATAAGATAAAACAGTGTTTCTATGACTGTAGTTTTACTCATGTTTTCCTGTGTATGTTGCTCATATTTTTCTCTCTTTTAAGGATGGAACACTATATTAAGGAATTTTTAGCGAGAGAAAGCGAGTTTCTAAAAGGTTAGTTGTAACAAAATTTTCAAGATTTCAATTTTTTTGCGTAAGAAACGTAAGAAAAAGGAAAGTGAAATTTAAAAGGGGAGTAATAGAAAAAGGCAAGCTCTAGTACCTCTGCGGCCCATTTATGACTCCTCCCCCAAACTTATCCTGCACCCCATCTCGGGGTGTCAAAATTTGAGTAAGAAGTATAAACAGACCTTCTTTATTTATTTATTTGGCGGGGAAGGCCCACTTGGACTCCAGGAGCATGCTGGCGTAGATACTCCTAAGCGCATGATACTGCTCATACTACATGTTCTCCACCTTGAGGTCGGTAGTTGCGATAGCTACCATCCACGAGAGAAAGAAGAACCCACAGTCATTTGATAGGGGTACCTACTGAGGGCTCTGTGGCAATATTGGGTCTTCTTGAAGTCCTTGCCTTTTATCATTGTGAACCCTCTACAATGTTGTTGTATCATTTTGACGATGGCTTCAGTGTAGGTGTTCACCTTTTCTTCGGTAGGAGACTTTGCTGTCGTCATGTTAGTTGTTTTCTTTAGTGAGAAGGTTGCATCAGAGCTACTATACAGAATTGCAGTCTTCTTCAGCAGGTTGACATGCAGTAAAGTCTAATGGTTGTCATGAAGAATCAACAAGAAGATGTGTTTAGGTGTGCCTGCTTGAAGCCATTGTTGCTGCCGATCTGTCTCTCCCGTCTTCTTGTCCTTGAGGATGTCGTCTACCAGTAGGAAATATGCCATGTGTGAGTTTGGCATTGAATCTCCTAAGAGCGCCTGGTAGACTGACATCGTGCTCATAGAGAGGTACCCTCCTGTTCTCAATGTTTCTCGGAGGTCGTCTTTGAACACGTAGATGCCATCTCGTTCGAAGATGACATCTCCTGGAGAATTGTCTTCCTTCATAGAACTCATAATTATTATGAGTTCTTCCATCGACAGACTGAAGTAGCTCCATCTTTCGAAGTTCTCGAAGGAAGGTACTATGTCTCCTGTCGGGCCTTCTGGTCCGTCGTTCCCCAGGTCTTTTTCGATTTCTGCTTCTATGGGCTATCCTTCTAAAGGAGGAGCTTCAGGGGTGTCAGATACTTAAGGCTGATGCTCATCTTCTGCTTGCTTCATAGCCTCTTCAGTCTCTGCAGCCCAGCCCGCTTTCCAAGTTGTAGCCCTAGCCGATTCTGTCGGGTCGACCCAAATGTTCTTGAGTTGCTCCCTTCAAGATGTCTTCTCGGGGAGAGGGATGTCCGCGTGGAGCATGTGGGGCACGCCATCTGCATCCATCACCGAATCCTTGAAGAATCAGCGATCGTAGATGACCTCCATTGCATACATGCCCCACAATCCATGCAGGTCTTCCGCTTGTAGGTCTTCCAAGGGAATGCCCCTATTGATGGCTTCCATCATACGTAGGACGATGAAGGCACAATCCCCTAAACCAGCTCCTTCCTGGGGAACGTTCTTATTTATGGAGAAGAGTTTCCAGGACCCTTGGAACCTTGGACTCGCCTCTTTGATAGCCAACTATAGGCGTATAGGAATTTTTAAGGCGTCCCTGGCGTCCTTCCTCTTGTAGATAAGTGAAGTGTTGTCCATCTCTGTTGTACATCAGTTGAGCACTGTCGTCTTCTGCTCCATAAGGTCGATGACGATTAGGCCCCAGTGCTTTGCGTTATAGATGGGTAGCACCACTGTTCTGGTCTCCCTTCTCTTGACTGCCGCCTGTAGTTCCAACACTTCTGCCGCCATGTATTCTTCTTTGTACAATAGGCTGGCTAAACGTGTGGTGCTGTTGAAGATCGGATGAAACTTATCTTGATGGAGAAACTCTTCCAGGAGGGTGGCGCAAAGTACCTTGAACATCGTTTTGTGTACTTGCACCGTGTAAACATTGCGGTCGTGGTTATTGTTGTTTCAGAGCAAATCGCGGCCGCAACTTTGTTGAAAAGATCACGGTCGTGGTTTTTAATCGTAGTCGTGGTCTTTTCTTGAAAAGATCGCGGTCATGATTCTTTTTTGAGAAGAAAACTATGGTCACGATGTTAATTGCGGTCGTGATCTTTTCTTCAGAAAAGCCAAACTTAATGCTTTTTAGGGGTTAACGACATGCGGTCCTTAAGGTTTTACACCCCGCGTTGGTTGAGATGACCAAGACCTCAGTCCGCTCCGTCCGTTCAGTTCTTCCGAATGTTGTTCTTCGTCCATTTATTTATTTCTCATTTTGAGGGTTTTAAGGTCTTTCTTTTTAGGGCCGAAAAAAGGGAACGGGAAAGAGAGCGGGGCTAAGCGCCCAGAAAGAAGGCATCGACGAGGTGAAAAATTGGCCAAACGGCGAGAGCGGCTCACTGTAGCGGTGAAGGGAGAGCTCGAGATCAAGGTAAAACCCATCGGTGCGAAAAAAGGAGAAGTGAGAAGGTTACCTGGTCGATGGGAGAGGTTGCGACGACAGTGAAAGTCACAAACGACAAAGCGAACGATCCCAACGGACCTGCGGTGGCAACTATCTCGGGTGTTGGACGACGGAATCGCAGCTGCGGCTTCGGTTCTCGAACGAACAGACTAGGAAATCTCTGGGTTTGCACGAAAGCGAAGGGAGCGTAAAGAGTCTGTCGTTCGGTGACTTAAAAGTATTTATAGGCATCCAAATCGCGACCTAACTTAGCCGAGTAAAACATCACGGTCACGGTCTTTGCCGCAGTTGTGATTCCCTGAACAAACCACGGTCGCGGTCTTTTCAGCTAAGACAAAAAGATTGCGGTCTTGATTATTCAATAAGCACGAGCAAAGTTGCGGTCGCAATTATATTCACGGTCGCAATTAAAATCGCGGTTGTGATTAAGCAAGACCAATCCTTCTTGGAAACTTTAACTTAAACTTATTAAATTCAAAATGAAAACGAAAGATGAAAGATGCGCAGAAAAGGGGGGAAAACTCAAACTAAAGGAGAGAAGGTAAGATAAAACAAATATAAAGAGAAGAGAGATGAAAACTTGGGTTGCCTCCCAAGAAGTGCTTGCTTTAAAGTCTCTTAGCTAGATTGCATAAATTTTTCACTTCTCTGGTCCTTTAGTCGGATGAGGCAACTCTTGATCCTTTTCTTTGTTGAGTTGGGTTGGTTCATCCAGGTTGATCTCTGATCTTCTTACAAAGGTTTCATCCTCGTAGAATCTTTTCAACCTGTGGCCATTGACCTTGAAGATCCCAATCTTTTCTCCTTGAATCTCCATCATTCTTGATGGATAAATCTTTTCCACAGAGAATGGGCCTGACCATCTTATTCTAAGCTTCCCAAGGAAAAGTCTGATGCTAGAATTGAAGAGAAGAACTTTGTCTCCTTCACGAATGTCCTTGTTCCTTAGGTGGGCATCATGCCACACCTTGGTCCTCTGCTTGTAAATCTTTGCATTTTTGTAAGCATGCAATCTCAGCTCCTCAAGCTCTTGTAGCTGCATATATCTCTTTTGCCCTACCTTTTCTAGGTCCATATTTAGAATCTTAATCATCCAAAGGGCCTTGTGCTCAAGCTCTAAGAGTAAATGATAAGACTTTCCATAGATTATCCTGTAATCTGTTGTGCCTATAGGTGTCTTATAAGCAGTTCTATAGGCCTAGAGAGCATTGTCGAGCTTCATAGACCAGTCTTTCTGAGTACGGCTGACAGTCTTTTCCAAAATTTGCTTAATCTGCCTGTTAGATACCTCCACCTATCCAGAGGTTTGAGGGTGATAAGGTGTTGCAACCTTATGCTTGACCGCATACTTCTTCAACAACGCCTCAAATTGCTTCTCCCCAAAGTGTGATCCACCATTGCTTATCACAGTGCGGGGTACTCCAAAGCATGGAAATATGGTTTTCTCAAATAGTTAAATCACAGACTTGGAGTCGCAAGTTTGGGTGGAAACAACCTCTACCCATTTTGACACGTATTCCACAATCACTAATATGTATTAATAACCTTTTGATGAGGGGAAGAGACTCATGTAGTCTATTCCCCAGACGTCAAAGATCTCAACTTCTACCCAGTCTGTCATAGGCATTTCATTCCTTTTTCCGATATTTCTAGTTGACTGGCACTCCTTGCAAACTTTCACATAAGCAGTAGCGTCCTTGAATAGCGAAGGTCAGTAAAATCCTGATTGAAGCACTTTTGTGGCAGTTCTGTCCCCACTATGATTCCCTCCATAAGGTGAAGAGTGGCATTATCTAAATATTAGTGGGACCTCCTCTTCCGGTATACACCCTATGTACAAACTGTCATAACATTTCTTGAATAGCAATGGGTCATCCCAATAGTAGTTCCTCACATTAGACAAGAGCTTCTTTTTCTGGTTGTGTGTGATGTTCAGAGGTAGAAGGCCATAGGCTAGGTAATTACAAATGTCCATGAACCACGGTAGGTTTGGCTCGTCGGACTGAGCCATTAATAGATCTTCATCAACATAGTTGTCGTTTACAGACAACTGGTTTTCTTCATTGCGAACTATTCTCGAGAGATGGTTTGCGACCACATTTTCCCCTTTTCTTAACAATTATCTCATGGTCAAACTCTTACAGAAGTAGGGCCCATATCAACAGTCTGGGCTTTGTATCCTTCTTTTGCATCAGATAGCGTATGGCTCCATGGTCAGTATAGACCTTTACCTTTGCCCCTATAAGATATAATCTGAATTTGTCAAACGCAAAAACGATTGCCAACATTTCTTTTTCCGTGGTGGTGTAGTTTACTTGCGCCTCATCTAGAGTCCGGCTGGCGTAACAAATGACATAATGCTTCTTATCCTTCGTCTGCCCTAGGACAACCCCCACAACATAGTCTCTAGCATCGCACATTAATTCAAAGGGGAGCTCCCAATCTGGAGCTTGGAGAATAGGAGGAGTTACTAGGGCTTCCTTTAGAGCCTAGAAGGCTTTCAAATAGTCATCAGTAAAATTGAATTATGCGTCCTTAATCAGTAGGTTTGAGAGGGGTTTTGATATCTTTGAGAAGTCTTTGACGAATCTTCTATAATAATCGGCGTGACCGAGAAAACTTTGTACCCCTATCACGAACTTTGGCAAAGACAGTCTAGAAATAGCCTCGACCTTGTTACATCTACTTCAATACCTTTCTTGGAGACTATATGGCCAAGGACTATGCCTTCATGTACCATAAAATGACACTTTTCCCAGTTAAGGACTAAGTTCTTTTCCTCACAATGTTGTAGGACTAACGATAGGTTTTTCAAGCAGGCATCGAAATCCTTTCCATAAATAGAAAAATCATCCATAAAGACCTCTACAATGTATACCAGGAAGTCTGAGAACATTGAGATCATGCAACGCTGGAAAGTCACAGGAGCATTGCATAGTCTGAATGACATCCTTCAAAAAACATATGTACCATATAAACAGGTGAAGGTAGTTTTTTCCTGGTCATCAGACAAGATAGGAACTTGATAAAATCTGGAATAACCGTCTAAGAAGCAGAAATACTCATGACGTGCAAGTCTTTATAGCACTTGGTCGATGAAGGGGAAAGGGTAGTGATCTTTCTTTGTGGCCTGATTTAGTTTTCAATAGTCAATACACATTTTCCATCCGGTAACGGTCCGGACGGCTACCTCGTCACCTTTATCACATTTTACGATTGTCATTCCTCCCTTCTTGGGTACCACGTGAATTAGGCTCACACAATTGCTGTCACTAATTGGGTATATAATGCATGCATCTCTGAGCTTGATGACTTCTTTCCTTACGACTTCTTTCAACATCTGATTCAACTTCCTCAGGGGTTGAACAAGGGGTTTTGCAGATTCTTCAAGACTTATTCAGTGCATACAAAAGGCAGGGTTTAGTCCCTTAATATCATCCACCGAATACCCTATAGCTTGTTTGTGGAGCCTTAGCTCCTTAAAGAGTCTTTCCAGTTGTTCTTCAGTTAGATTGGCATTGTCTATGACAAGATTTCTTTCTTCAGGGTCTAGAAACTCATACTTCAAACCTTCTGGTAGTTGTTTCAGCTCTGGGTTAGGTTTTGGTACTTTCTCTTCTACCATGGTTAATTCTAAAGGAGCACACTTCACCATCTCGACAACTTCCTCTTCATCATTCAGATCTCCTTCATCTTCATTCAGGTAGTCGAGGATTTCATCTACCTCGGGATCATCGATCTCTGAGTCCTCTTCATTCAACACACTCATAAGAGGGTCTACCACTGATGTGTCCTCTTCTACCTCTTCACAGTATTGGTTATAACTGTCCACAAAGTAAGTAGATTCAAACAGGGACGGTCCTTTCATTGAGTCTTTCACCTTAAAATCTATGTGATCGTCTCTGACCCTCAGGGTTATCACGCCTTCAGTGACATCAATAAGTTCCCTTCCGGTTTCCAAGAAAGGACGACCGAAGATGATGGGGCACTTAGGGTCCTCAATGGTGTCGATGATAACTATGTCACATGGGATGAAGAATCTCCCTACTCGAATCGGGACATCTTCCACCACTCCTATCGGTGTTTTGAAAGTGTGGTCTGCCAACTCTATCCTCATATTAGTCCTGACCATATCAGTCAGTCCTAATCATTGTACGAGGTTTAAAGGCATTAGGTTGATGCTAGCCCCCAAGTCGGTGAGGCGTTTCCTTTCAACATTATCTCCTACTGTGAAAGATATGGTAAATGCCCCATGGTCCTTTTTCTTGGTTGGTAATTTAGCTTTTACGAAGGCTGTTGACATGCTGGCTAGGTATACAGTTTTGATCCTTCCTCCTCATCTTTTCTTCATGACTAGATCCTTGAAGAATTTGGCATAGGTCGACATTTCTTCCAAGGCATCCAGAAATGGTACCTCCGGGTGGAGCTTTTTCACTGATTCCATGAACTTCTCATACCTCTTCTTGAGGTGAGCCTTTACAAGCTTGTATGGAAAAGGTAATCTTGGCGAGTACTGACTCCTCTTGGTGAATAATTCCTCTTCAGGTTTTGGTTCCCTAACTGGTGGGTGATGGCTTTCTCCTTCAGTTGAATTTTCTATAACATTCTCTGGCTCGGGTTCTTTAGTTCTCGTCTCCTCAGGGCACTCTATTGTCCGTATCGATATAAGGGTTGCCATCTTGGTAGACTCTGTGCTAGAAGGAATCTTCCCCGAAGGATTCTTTATGAGCTCAGCCAACTGAGCAAGCTGCTGGTCTATCTGACACTGGTGCGTTTGCATGTTTGCCATTTGGACTTGCATAGTATTCAAAACTCCTGAGTTGGATAGTGCGCTCTATGCAAGTTGGTTATTTATTGTGTCCTGTCTTTTGACGAAGTCAAAAAGTTGACCCACTAAGTCTGGCTGACTATTACTTTTAGTATGGCTCTGTCCTTGTTCTTACACTTGCCCTTGACTTGTGTTAGCATCTTGGCGGGGTTGATACTTCCCTTGACTTTGATAATTGGTTTTCTTCGTCTGGAACGTGCTCGTCTTGGTGTACTATCCTTGTCCGCTCTTCTTCTCGAAACCTGGTGGTTGCTTGGGTGGATTATTCAATTGATGCAAATTTTTTGCAGCATCTTTGTTGCCATAACTGAATCCTGGGTGCTCTGGTCTCTTAAAGTTAGCATAAGAGACATTTTCAGCTTCCTCCTCCTTAGACTCACTTTCACTTGATTCTTTGGGTCGGGTATATATGCAGTTGTCTATTCCGTGCCCTCCTTCACCACATGTGACACATTTCATCACCTTCTCAATTTTCTTCTTTCCTTTCCCTCCTGATTCCTTCAGTTGTTTGACATTCGTGGCTAAGACATGATTGCTTTGAGAGCCTTTAATTTAATTGACAATCCTTCATTGGTTGCTTTCTTAGCATATCCTTTGTCGGTCCGGTCATAATCAGTCCCAACTTGTAACTCAACCATGTTTTCTATGATCTTTTTAGATCTACTAGGCTTTTTACCGAGAAAGTCACTTCCAACTACTGCATTCAACAAGACTCTCTCTTCAGGAGTTATACCATTGTAGAAAATTGTTATTAAGAACCCCTTCTTGTAATTGTGGTGAGGGATGTCTCTCTGGTACTCCTGATACCTTTCCCAGGCTTCATGCAGATTCTCACTTGGCTTATACATGAAAGACATGATCTTCTGCCTGTTACGAACAATCTTCTCGGTGGGGTAGAACTTGTTCATGAAAGCATTTTCCAATGTGTTCCATCCATTCAAAGCTTGATGCGGTAGCCCAAGGTACCAGGATAGTTCCTTGTCCTCCAAAGAGAAGATGAAACCCTTGCAGTAAATGACTTCTTGTGGAACTCCCCACATCTTTATGGTGTCACAGATATTATTAAAAGTGTCGAGGTGATGATAAGGGTTATCATTCTTTGAATTCCCTCAAAAGCTTTTGTTCTGGATCATAGATATTACAACTGGCTTTAGTTTGAAGTTTGTTGCATTGAACCTTGGGATGACCACATGACATCTTGAGTCGTTGGATTTTGTAGCTGCCAACTCCCGAAGAGTCTTTTCTTCCTCTTCGTCATCTTCGCTGGCGTTGTCCTCTGCAATTTTGCTCTTGGTGGTTTCTTCTGTTCCTGCAGTGATGACGACGCTCCTCATGGTGATGATCATCTTCAGGTTGTTCTTGTTCTTCATAGAGATGATCATCATTATAATGACCATATTCATCAGTTCTTGGAAGAGGTGGGTGTTGTCCGATCCTCGCGTTCCACTTGTCTACTGAAAGAGGACCTTCCATGCGAGGCGACATGATGAACGGGAGTTAAGTCGAACAAATCGCTTCTTGCCGGGTACCTGAATAGGTCGTACAGTCAAGTTAGGATACTGAACTGGTCCGAACGAACTACTCTAATTAAACCCAAGTTAGCACTCTTAAAGTAACTGTGTTGTCAAGCTTATTGCTAAGCTTGAGGAACGGGAGTATAGTAAGTGGAATAAGATTCTTAATAGTACCATTTTTCCTTGTCCCCGAAAATGGCACCAAAAAGTTGACCGGCCTAAATCGTGCATCCAAAAGGAGCATATTAAAGTAGTTGAACTTTTAAAGAGATAAACCGACACTCAGGCCCCCACAACGATAACGGGGTTCGATGTAGCAATCGGGGTCGAACACAGGGACAAGGTTGGTCGTACTAAGAATGCATAATCAACACTCTATACTCCAGCATAAAAGGGGATTAATATGTGTTCCCAAGAGAACAGTAGCTCAAGAACAAGAACAATAAGACAAAAGAAGTAAAAGAAACAAACTATAACAAGTATATGGGAAAACTCGGGTTGGGGCTCACCAACCAAGGTGTCTCTCCAACAAGCATACTATCTCTCTCGCCTACATACTCATATTAAGATTACAAGCAACCATAAAATGTCTATTCCACTCTCTCTCGAGATGAGGATAGATCTAGGCCTAAAAGAAGCCTATCTCTCAAGAGGACAACTCAAAAACCTCACAACAAAACATATGGTTTGAAGCATTTTGCATTTCAACACTCTTGTGCATTCATACTACTCCATGACACGGGATAAAAGTGATATTACTCTCTCGAGATATCAACAATCAAACATCACAAGATGGTAGCTAAGCATACAAGTGAAGCATTAAAATAGGTGCAAGGAGTTAATCTTGATAAGAATATGTATATTCAAAAGAAAGAGACAATATACATGTTGGGAGAGCCTTAGTGGCTACTCCCAACCCAAGTTATGGTATTTAGATGCTCATGCTTGTGGATAACATGGCGGTGCTATGGAAAGATAGATCCATGAGATATGATGAAGAATGGAGATGAGTACAACATGAGGAAATGATAGATCTAGAGGGAATAAACATGATACTACATACTACTTCTTTAGATCTGGATCTACTATGGGGATGTCTCCTTCTCTCAAAGAAGTGGAGGGCGCGGGCAGTCATCTTCTCTCTCCTCAGCTTTTGCTCCGGAGATCCAAGACTGATGGATGATTGGCAACAGGTCTAGGATGTGGCAACACTTCGTGGTATCAAGATCAGATCTCTATGATCTGATGCTTTGACAAGACAGGCGGGGGTGCTATTTATAGGCACCTTCCACCGACTTAAGACCACAGTCGCGGTCTTTCCATCGACTTAAGACCGCGGCCGCAGTCTTTCCTTTATTCCTCCTTGGTCGCGATCTTTTTATAACTGTGATCCTCCCCAGGACCTCGGTCACGGTCTTTGAGTGCACGCGGTTGTGATCCTTGGAGAAGTCATAGTCGCGATCTTTGGAGAAACCGCGGTCGTGATCTTTGCTGAATAACCATGGTCGCAATTCTACCTCGTCGCGATCCTTAGAGAGACCAAGGTCGCGATTCTTGGAGAGACCGTAGTCATGATCCTTGGAGATACCGTGGTAGCGATCCTTGGAGAATTCACGGTCACGATTCTACCTCGGTCGCGATCCTCAGAGAGACCGCGATCATGATCCTTGGAGAAGCCGTGGTCGCAGTCTTTGGAGAGACCGCAGTCACGATCCTTGGAGAAGCTGCGGTCACAGTCTTTGGAGAGATTGTGGTCGCGATCTTTGCTGAATAATCGTGGTCACGATTCTAAGATCGCAGACGCGGTTGGGCTAATTCCTAAAATCACAAAACAAGGCTTTATTCAAGAAGATAGATACAATGTGTGCAAAGTTGACTAAAGCTATTCTAAAAGTGGTGTAAAATATATACAGAAAATATGTAAAATGTGGTGTCATCAGTACCTCACATAGTACTCTAGATTAGACACATGGAACTCATCACACATTACTTTATCCTGAGGGGTAAGGTCAAACATAACCTCCTCCACCAATCCATCTCAAATGGACCCATGTATCGGGGACTCAACTCTTTCAGCTATAACTCAGAGGGGTCGGATTTCATATCACATATCCTCCCACAGTGAACTGCATGTTAGTCTACTTTGCATCCCCTCACAACTCATGTCATCTATGGGCTCTCTTTCAGCCATTGCACGATCAAAGAGACTTCATCTGCACACACTGTGGTCTTTTTCTAACCTTCGCGAGGTCCATTCACCAACATCATCTTAATGAAGTGGTGAACGACACAACCACCCTTGTAGAGTTTCTTTATGTCCTGATTACGGCTATGGTGGTGATCATCACATCTTATAGAAGATAAGAACTGTCTCCATGTATTACCCTGAATGAGCACACATTCTCTCAACAGACCATCTAGTCTGGGTCATACTATCCATTAGTTAGGGTGATAAACTGTACTAATATCGAGTTCTTCACGTATCTACTTCCACCTTATGGAAATGTATCTTTCAAGAACTTTTGAACTCACATCATGGTGTAGTTGAACCATCTCTCTTACTTGTAGTTCAACCAGATCCGTCCCTTGATAGTATTCTTTCTTTCTCATGTCATCTAGGTAAGGTGATCTACCATAACCCATTTTGCATTTTGACCTTCCTTGGTCTAGGGGAGACTGTCCACAACATCCATAGTGATCAACTCCCATTCCCTCTCAGGGACTCTTTATCCTCTATATCACTACACTGGGTTACTGGTGTTCGTCCTTCACCTCTTGACATGCATGGTGACGAACCACGTGCATCTTTGTACACTTTTCATCTTAGGCATCAAAAGTACTACTATAACTTACTATCTTAGTAGTACCACGGTGTATGATGAACTTAAATCATGATCTCCTGCATGTCATGATTCCTCAGAAACCCTAAACCACTCTCATCAGGGTTTTATCACCTTCCTATCCAAAGTAGTACATCTGAGGTTCTACAACCATCCTTTTATCATGATAAGCCCTAGTATGGCTAGATAAGCAACCACTAACTCGATCAACGATCTCGTTACATCTATGTGTTAGCCAAACATATCTCCTTTTTCAAACTTAGGGCTAACCCAACAGCCTCTTCTAGCCTCTAGCTAAACTAAGCAGCTGCATCTCAACCAGGGCATCCATTACCACTTCACATCCTTAGGTGATAGAAAAAATTGAAGACATACACCTTCACTTATCATCTCAGCTCAAACTCTAAGTCTATCTTCATCAAGAACACTCTGAGCGCATCTTCTTGGTTATCAAACTCAACCTTGTATCACTTGCAAATTCCACATAACTCATGTTAAAACATCCTCACAAGATGATTACCTTAATTCTCTTGAGGTTTATAAACCATCTACACATCGTTTACTCCACAAGGGTATGTTATCATCTCTGCCCTCATACCTCATAGCAACGTTCCAACTCACATCATCTTTATCCTTGGTGTATGGCATGCGTACTGTCCTATCTCTCACTCCCATAACAAGAGGAAATAAGCATTTGGCGGCCGTCCAAACATAAAGTTATTCCTATTCCAAGAGTAGAGATGGTACATCCCACCTTGCCAGTACACCTACAAATTTAAGATGAAACGTGCAACTTATGTCTCTATATCTCAATCATCTCGATATCAATGTTACTTCCATGGAAAACTAGTCTCAAACCTACTTGGGTCCACACACATTCCTTGGTCATCTCCTCTAGGTCTATAGGGTGCTGACACTTTTGGGGTCATCCCTCTTCCCTTATGCATCTAGAGAGTACCCTACTCATCTGCCCTTTGGGTCCCATGAGTTCATGAAGGTGATCAATCTCCTAACCGATGGCCCTCAGACATTGAGAGTTGTTACCTCCCGACCCTATGGTGATGTGCAACTAGGGAATTAGGCAACTCCCACTTCCATCGGTCTTATCCCTACCCGACCCTAGGATAGACTTAGGATTCTATTATAGTACATGTCCAACTTAGAACCTTACCCTAGCCTTCATCATTTCTCTCTGCATTCATGGGCTGACTTTCATCCTTTTATAAGGGTCATGGTGACCTGCCTACCTTGGTCAGACCCCATACCAGTTACCTCCATGGTAACACATCCACACTCCCTTAGAGATGGTTATCTATGGGTCTACAGGTTCATTCTCTTACTATGTACTCTTCACTTAGCTTCTCTAGATCCTATGAGACCTCTTTAGGTTACCTTAAACCAACAAAACACTCTACAAGAGGGTCCCTCTCCCAGGATGGGAGGAACTACATCTTGATAAAAAAGGTCACAAACATCCTTATGTCTAGGGTTTACATCCACATGAGCATGCTTAACCCTATCAAGCTACTAAGGCACAAGCAGACCACCTACTAACCATGCTAGGTCACACTTGTTCTCATCCTCAACATTAGATCAAGATCAAACCTTCCCATGTCATCAACTTAGCTGTGAGGGGTTCATCAAACATACCTTAAACTTAAGGGGTTTCCCCTTTCCTCTAAACATGAGTGTCATGCTCAAATCTATAGAAACTCAAATCTCATCATGGGCATCAGGTACACCACTTTCCCCCTTAGGCCTAGGAACCCTAGGTTCACTTTTCTGATGACCAACTGCCTGCTCAAATTTTAACCACGAGCCAAGCATATACAGGGTATGACATGCAATTCCCATGATCCTTTTACTTGAACAACACTTCAGAGTGGAGTCCTCCTCAAGGACAACCAACAAGGTACAAGGCCTCACAACCTATTACTAAACCTCTTCAGGGTCTAAGGAACTCTTCTTCCTATCTCAGAAGGTAAACACCTATACCATAGGCACATAGGTACCAGAAGCCTCATCTTCTCTCTAGGGTTTGGTTCCTCTAAAGGCCACCAAGATATCATCAGCCTTCAGGAATCAAGCATGATACAATCGCAATCATCCACTTGGGCCGCATCATCCTCAACTCCCACTGTTCTTCATATCTTAGAGTCTAAGCTTCCAACCTTCTTGCTTGAGTCTTGTTCTCTCTCTCTTAAGCTAACTCCACAACCAGCCTAACTACTAGAGTTCCTACCTCCATGAAGGTGGATCAAGCTCACAAGCATACCCCTACATGGGTGAAGCCTCTGTTCAACTTATGTTTGCTCAAGATTATCCATAGCCCTTTATGCTTATCTCATAAGCCATCCATCATGCCCTTCTCGCCTCGGTTTCAACCTACTTCCAGCACTACTGACGCACACTAGGTGCATACTATGCCATGCTCATATAAGCTCATGGGGTTTCCATATGGTCATCACTAACCTCATCAATGAAGGAGTTATCCTTCACCCTAACATGCACGACCCTTCCCAGGGTTGGGTCGCCAAAGGTACTAGGTCAGTCAACCTCACATGGCTCAAACTATCATAGGGATTCAAAACTTCCATCTCATCATGCCATCTCTCTCTAACCACCACTTAGGGTTAGGGTTAGCATTATCCTTATAAGATGTGCCAGGTCTCTACCTATAATTGAGGTCTCTACCTCCAAGACAAACTATCTGTACTCATCCTCCTAATAAGAATGTCTAACCTCAGGTTTCTCTTGAGGGCATGACAACACATGTCATATGACCTAAGCTTGCAACTAACCTTTAGTTTATGCTTAACTATTGAGCTTATGTCCATGACATCTTATTTACATGCTTTTTATTAATTTTAGTGGAGGATTCCTTAACTTATTATACATACCCTAACCTCAAGAGGGTGAGGAAGAGAGAAAAGAACCCTAAACCTTAATATCTTAATATAATTAAGGTTGAGAAGGGATGAAAAATAGATGAGAGAGTCCTAAAGGTATCTTATTTCGAGTCAGATCCTAAGACATTGGCTAGACAGTCACACTAATCCGGGATTCCTTGTATTCCGACTAGTGATGCGGAGAAAAATCTTTCCAGCCCCCGAACGTGATCCTTTTCTAGACACCTCTTTCTTTCGAAAAATCCTCTAATAACTCCCTTGGGTTCTACAGAGTTTGTAAAATTTATTAATTATTAAAGATAAAATGAGGAACATATGCTTTGATACCAAATGTAACGACCCCGCCTCCCGGTAACCCCCAATTATGGTAGACCAAGAGGTCAGAGCCGTTATCCCAATTTCCAGATCAAAGGTTCAACAAATAATCAATAATAATTATCAAATTCTACCAAACTATACTAAAAATCTGTAATAAAATAAAAATTTGCATACCTTTTGAAAAACTTGGATTTCTAATCTTCTATCCACACACAAAAACTATTCTAACTAATCCTCCTTGCACTTTAATTCATGTATTAACAATATGTCAATTTATTGTTTATCCTTTTCAATACTGTACCTAAAACGCCAACAAACAAAACGTCGGTCAGCATAAATGAATATGTCGGTATGTGGGGAAAATAATAATCGTGCAATTAACTGTAACAACATATTGCAGTCAATTATGATTAAACAAATAACTTTACATTTTCAGCATAACTGCTCAATCCATACATACCCTAGCCTCTGCGTTGTCCCTGCAGTGGACCTGGATGCTACCTTCCTTATGGTAGATCCCCATTAAACCCCTCATGATCCTTCCTAATAGGTGAATCAATTTCTAGGGTTGAGTCACATGGCACTACCCATAGGTAGCCCACTCCTTAACTCATGGTGTGCTAAAGAATTTCATGGCACTACACATGAGAAGCCCAATTTCTAACTCTTAATAACTTGATGGTCCCACTTAACAAGTAGACCCTTTACCATGTTACCCTTTTAATCATTAGCAAAGCCACAGAGGAGGATCAAGATCTGAGCCAGTCATGTATGCATATGTATGGTGATAATCATAGTCACTTTATAGTTGCATGAAATAAAAGTCATTCAAGCAGTTATTTTTAGGCAACAAATAAAACATCCAGGAATCTCCATGAAACTAAACCGATTAACCAAAAGCATAACCACATACCTGTCAGGTTGATTTGAGACAGAATAATCCAATCAATTAAGAAATACAAATAGGCAAGCAAGCACACAATGAGATCCTGGCATATGCATACCATTTCCTATTATTGATCATGCCATCAAGATCTATTAAACCTAGCTCGCTTCCTAGGGTTTCTAGTCCACTTTTAGGGTTTCCATTGCAATTAGGGTTTCACTTCCTTTTTTACTATTTTAAAACCTAATTTTATACAATTACTCACAAACCCTAATTATCTCATCTATTCTTCACGAAAGATATTAAGGTTACCTTTTAACATATAACCCTAATTTCATATTAAAGGCACAATTAAACATCAATTAAGTCCAATATGCCTCTTTTCATTAAAACTACCAAATTTATCCTTTTAATTCATGACAAGATCTTTAGGCCCATTTATCATCTTTGGTTCCTTTAAAATTAACAATTCATAGTTCATTATGATCTAATTCACATATGAACTCTATTTATCATTAAGTCCACCTTTATCCATTAGAAAAACCTTAATTACCATATTAAGGGTATTTATCCACAATTAGGAACTTTTATACTCAAAATAGCTTGGATCCATCATATCTCAACTTTAATCATGAATTTGAACAATTAAAGCCATTAAGAGTCACAATTGCCATCATTAGGGTTTCAAGGCCCATTAAAGCATATTTATGCACATGAAACTCTAAATTAAACCAAATACATGCAAAATTCATCATTTTTGTTCTTAATGTACCTTTTTACAATTAACAGGTTAATATCAACTTTAATCATCCATTAAACCCTACTAAATACATTAATCATCTCAAAATAGGATTTCTTAATCATTAATTCATTAAAGTTGATAACTTCCATTACTTTTCTAATTGCAACAGGAATTATCTTCTAAATATATTTTTAATGGATTCCCCTCATTTTTCTGAGCAACTTTCATATTTTATGCGCACTCATCTGAGCTACAAATAAGGAGATACACTTTTTGGAAATTAAACTTACTTGAGCCAATCCATGAGCGCCACGTCACCCCGTGCCTTCTTCTTCCTCCTCGCGACGTTCAAAACTGTTCAAACTGTTCAAAAAATGCAAAATGGTAAGAATATAAAAAGCACATGAATGTAGCATATAAAATGTGCTAACACTTACATTTGGATTGGAATTTTGTTCTTTTTATAGGCATCACTTAGAATCTGTTTGATCAGACCAAAATTCTCGTTAGATAATTTAGAAAAATCAGCAAATCCATGAAATTTTTTAATAATATCTTCATATCTAGAGTTTGCACTGTGCAAGTTTTGCATAGGGTCTGGATTTGATTTGCCATAAAGACAAATTGTCTTTCCTCCACCGATCAAGTATGTATTGATTGAGAACTTTTTCAAACTTCAAAATACGAATCATAACACGTGACGACATAGTATGCCACTGAATTCAAAATATCTACATGAGCAATTCATATTTTGTGAAGAATATTCATGCATGATGGTAAAATGTCTTTCAAAAAATTTCAATTCATTTGCAAAAATAATTATGCTGCAGTGCTCTATAACATTAAAATTGGCATTGACACCATCATTAAAAACAACTTTAGTGTCACATGAATTCATACCAGAAAGTTGGTCCTGCAATTTATTAAACAATGATATAGTGTAAATATCTTTGAACTGTAATTCAATCATGTATGAGGTCCTTGCAGGTGCTATTTTATGCATGGATTCATAATCGGAAAGTCCCTCTTTTTGATATTTAGAGCACAAGGCAAGCTCATATTGGTAAACAAATTGCTTCAATGATGTACGAGAATTCACATAGCCATCAAAAAATGCATTCATTGATTCACTGCATTGTGTGGTTGTCATATCCACCCAAAAATAATATCAACATATGTAGGAATCCATATTTCCCTTAGTTGATATATCCTATTCAGCCATCCATCCTCCTTAACATTATAGTTTTGTACAACCTTATGCCAATTAGCTTTGAATTCGTCTACTGTAATATTATCATATACAACACGTATAACCATAAAAGAAGTATAAGAATCCTTACCAAGCTTATCAGGTAGCTTCCTCATTATATGCCACAAACAAAGACGATGATGGGTATTTGGAAAAACAATTTTGACTGCTTTCATGATGTGTTGTGCTTGATATGTTATTATGCCCTTTGGAGGGGTGCCTGAAAATAAAGGTAAACAATATGTTAACATACTGATATTGTGAACTCAATAATACTTTATAATATGTACCATTATACTAATAATTGTAAATAATAGTACAAATAACATGGCATCGTGGCTTACCCATGCATTTTATCCATGTCTGGAAAATCCAAACATAATTTTTGGTGGTTTCTTCACATAGAAGACCACATCCAAGAAGAATGCTTTGAGAGTGGTGATTGACACCAACAAATGGAGAAAAAGGCATCCCATAATGGTTAGTCAAGTATGTAGTATCAAATGTGATTACATCACCAAAGTATTTGTAAGCATGTATCGATCTTGAATCGGCCCAAAAAACATTTCAAAGAATACCATCGTCGTTTAAGTCCATAACATAGAAAAATTTTGGATTTTCAGACTATATATTAATAAAATAATCTTGAATGGATTTTGCATCACCTTTACCAAGATTTAGACATCTAGATATGGCAACATGGTTTCTAACATCCCTCTCAGTAAAAAGTAAATTGTCATATCCTCCTGCCTCAACAACAAAATTGGACATAGATTTTGCAACGCTAATACCTGTAACAATTAGTACAGTTAGTTTATAGTTTTGGTATTATTTAACTTAATGAAATAAATAAATACTTTTTTGAGGAATATACCAGCTCGATCGTTTAGATCAATCCTCCTCACAATTTCTTCAGGGATGTTTCTCTTTGAAAGAAACAATCTTAGAACACTTTGTTCTAAAAAGGAATGATTGTGTTGTTCATGAAAAGAAGTAATAACAATCTGATTACTATATATGTCAAGGAAAAATCTAATATGGGCAACACAATTGGTCTTAGCAGTTGGACGATGACGGTACATAGTAGTATTTATAGATTTAGGTGGTCGACCAACTTTAAGGCATGAAAGAGTTAACCTCACAATAGAATTAGTGGTATGATTTTTTGTAGAATGTGTTGTTGATACTCCAAACCCGCAAGCATCATCATAGGCTACATAAAATGATCTGGCTTCTTTGATAGATCAAATACCATGCCAACTTTTGGCTTTACAACTCATTCATCAATACTTAGTATGATAAGTTTAGAGAAGTTATTTTGCAAAATTGATACAGCTGTATCTTCCTGATTGCAACTCAATGTACAATTAATATAGATGTCTTCTACTGGCATCTGTACAATTGAAGAAAAATATATTACTTGGTCACCATTTAAGAGGAAATATAGTACTATATATTGCATAAATTGGTACTATTGTCATTAATAAAATGTAATGAAAAGGTTATATCAACATACACTGGTAACAAAATATTTGAGTCAATGTTGGAAGTCAATGTAACATTAACATCGATGTCGTCTACTGGAATCTGTACAATTAAAGAAAATATATTTCTTGGTCACTGTTTAGGGGGGAAATGGGAGTGCATGAGGCATAAATCAATATTATTATCATTAATGAGAGGTATTGAAACGATTATATCAGCAGACGATGGTAAACACATAATATTTTGAGTCAGTATTGGAAGTCAATGTAGCATTAAATGTCGTCTACTGGCATTTGTACAATTAAAGAAAAATATATTACTTGGTCACCATTTAAGAGGAAATATGGGACTACATATATAATAAATTAGTAATGTTGTCATTAATGAAATGTAATGAAAATGTTACTGGAAGTCAATGTAACATTAACATCGATGTCGTCTACTGGAATATGTACAATTAAAGAATATATATTTCTTGGTCACTGTTTAGGAGGAAAATGAGACTGCATGGGGCATAACTTAGTACTATTATCATTAGTGAGAGGTATTGAAACAGGTATATCACCATACGATGTATCATTAGTGAGAGGTATGTCATCTACTGGCATCTGTGCAAATAAAAAAAATGTATTACTTGGTCACCATAAAAGAGGATAAATAGGACTGCATATAGCATAAATTGGTACTATTGTGATGAATGAAATGTATTGAGAATGTTATATCAAAAGAAGCTAGAAAATACGTAATAATTGAGTGACTGTCAGAGCTATAAATACTGAAATCCAATACTGGAATAATAAGATGAGAATAAATTAATATTGAATGTTAGAATTATGATAGAAAGCATAGAGTGATTAAGCGGATATTAAAGATCTATAGAATGATACTGGTAAAACAGAGACTACTTGTTTAAATCGACGATTGTTGATCAAACAAATAATTAAGAACAGAGACTAACCTTTAATCAGCTGAATTGACAATAGTAGTTTGTTGTGTAAATCTAGGATTGATGATCAATCAAAATGTTATGAATGGAGAATAACCTTCAATCAATATATTTGAAAAATGTAGTTAGTTGTGTAAATAGACGATTGTTGTTATGAAGAAGAATGACACAACAAGAGTTCTTGTTTGAGTTGTAAGAGTGTATATATATGATTTCGAATTGGAGGGAATATGGTCAAAATTCAAATTGAAATTGACAGACAATGAGGATAATACAGCTAAACAATGTTAGAAGATGAAGAGTCAAAGTGTAACATTTCAAATTTTGTACAAAACTGCAACTACATGCTGCATCCGTCTGCGCTTGCATGGAGCAATTGTATTCCTATTGGTGGCTATATATTTGGAAACAAAAGAAAAAAACACAAACGATCCTGGAAGCGTCTGTTGCCATTCCGTTCTCGTACATGTGTCGCACAGTGCGAATAGTTGGCTGGGTGCAATTTCTCGAGGTAGGGGTGCCGATATTGGTGGAGGAGGTGTGATGTGAAGAATTTTCCTAGAACAATGCTTGAAGAACATAGCTCCTTTACTAGAGCCCCTCCATTCAACACATGATTTGCAATCCTTCAGATTAAATCCTTCAAAATGTTCCACTGTTTGATCACAAAGAGTACGTTAATTCGATCAGGCCCGGTTGCTTTATAAGGGTTCATGTTCCTGATAACCTGGAGGCATTCATGTGCAGTAGGTGCACCTGCAATGGCCCATTTCTGCATGTTTGAGAGCTGCTTAAAGTGACCAGGGATTTCCGCCATCACAGAGGTGTTTTTTCCTACTGGTTCTGTTAAAAGAGAGTGAAAGTGGTTCTTTACCATATCTACTAATGAACCGCGCTGGGTCGAACACCCACTCCCCCTCGTTGTTTTTCAGCATGGTCACTGTACTTGAACGCTGACGCTGTTTTACATATGCACTGTAAAACTTCGAATTGGTATCCCCATTTTGTATCCAATTGATGTGTCTCTTGAGTCTCCACTCTTCCTATTCTTCTTGCAGAATAGCCTCAAGCTCAGCTTTCATATCAGTGTATATGCCATTAGATATGGGGTTGTAGCATTGGGAAATTTCTTTTTCCAGGGTCGTAATGTTACAAAGAAGCATGGTCTTTTGTCTCCTTTAATTCATTGAAGCTTCCCGATCCCATATGATAAGGGTACTCTTGGTCACGTTCAAAGCATCGTAGAACTCCTGGTTTGTGTCCCAGATTGATGAATGCAGTTCCCTGGTAGTATCAATTTAAAAAAAAAACATTTGTGATATATGGGAGAGATATTAGATCTATCAGAGAAAATTTCCTCACCATGGGTTAAATGAGTGATACCAGGTTACTACCTTCTATGATGACCTCACTCAAAGCGAAAGAAATTCCATAAATTTATATTTATATTTATAGTGAAACAAGTTGAGAAGAGGTTGCCAATAATAAATTATCCAAAGAAATAGGTAAAAGATATTTCCATCCAAGATTTAACAGTTGGTCCATTCTTATTCTTGATAAAGTCATCTTGTTGCAATAGGAATAAATAGGAACAAACCACCAATGACACAAAAGATATGGAAACCATAATAACAAAACTAGACAAAATTGCTACTGATGTCCACAACTTGAAGCAGAAAAATGTAAAGGACAAGGGTCATGTGGAAACAAGCATGAATTATCCTACATGTGGAGAAAGTGGACATAGTTCATACCATTGCATTTGCGCACACACAAAAAGAAGCAAATGATCAAGGAGTCGAAATTGTGTCTTTTATTTGTAAAAATAGGGCAGATCATGCTAGATTCTCCTTTGAAAACACGTTGGCAAAAAAAATACTCACCTCCTCACATAACCTCCTAAATTATATAGGCTTGAAAGAGGTAATAGACCACTTAGTTTTCAACGCACTACTAACTTCCAATAGAATTGAAACTTTCAAAATTAACCAAAGTCTGATAACTAAGATGTTTTCCTTCACTGAAAGACATGTTGATAATAACAATAAGCTAAATCAAAGCTCAATACAAAACAACAACATCTTGAGCACAATCAAAGATCAAATGGGGAGTGTGAGTGGTCAATAGTCTGATCTTCAACAACATAACAAGATGGTAGATTAGTAACTAGCACATCTAGCAGGCCTAGTAAAGAACCCAGCCAGGTGAATTCCGTCCAACACTAAGCAAATTTTGAGGGGGCACAAATACTCCATGGTGGCTACCTCATAGGTATAATATAGTTATTAACTTATCCACTACCAACACTCAACATGAAACAACTTATGTACCTACACTTGACTATGAAAAGAAGACTATCAAGGCAGAACAAGATAAGACCCCTACACCTATTCTTGAGATGATAACATTAAAAAGAAAGGGATAAAGGGAAGAAACCCACCAAAGATAGTGAACCAAAATCAGACGAAGAAGTTTTTTTAAATAGGGATTCATGTGCTCCTAGAATACCCTTTCCATATAATTGATTAAGGCTAATATCAATAAGATATATGAAAACTTCATAAAGGTTGTGAAAAAGTTACATCTTGATATCCTATACCTAGATGATGTTGAGGAAATGCCCACTTATTATTTTTTATTAAAAGATTTAATTACAAAGAGGAGATGTGGATATGAGGTGGAAACTGTTAAGCTCGCAATGATACCAAATGATTTTTGTTCAAGAGAAAATTCTTACCAAACAAAAGGAACCTAGAGGATTCACAATTCCTTTTGATGTACGAGATAATGAAGAAAGAAACGGTTAGGCGATCCCGATGTGAGTATAAGTCTTATGACATTAATGCTAGCAAAGTAACTTGGTCTAACAAACATGGTTAGGATAGGAATGGGAATCCTACTGAATGATCATACACACACAAAATTGGTAGGGATTGTTGAGGACATGCCTAAATAGTAGGATGGTTCTTCATTCCTTGTGTTGTGATTGTAATCAACATAGTTGAAGACCCATATTTCCCCATGATGTTTGGAAGATACTTCCTATCCACAAGAAGAGCCATTATTGATGTCAAAGTGGGCATCATAACAACTTGAGATGGAAATGACCATATCAATTTTAGAGAATAAGATATCATGAGAGACCCTTCTTTATTCAAATCAGTCTATGTCGCTGATAATTGCAACCAGCTTTGCATTGATATCCAAGGACAAAAGGCTATTGTATACCCTTTGATGAGGCCCCTCATGAATTGGAACCTTGATATCAACAACCTTGAGGTTGAAAATTTATTATAATATCTTGACATTGAAGAGGATGATGCAACCATCATGGGATATTTAGAGGAACTTTAACTAGAGATTGCCAATTATGTTTCTTTGGAGAAAAACCATTGACTAATGAAGAAGATCCCAAGCCCTTTCCTGAGTTGAAACAAATCACTAAGGGTTTCAGTACGAGTTCTTGAATGAAGAAGGAAGAAACTTGGTTATAATCCACTCATCCCTATCTAAGGAATAGAAGGAACAATTACTTTTAGAGTTTAAGATGAGAAGAAAATCCATCAGATATTTAGTAGATGATATCAAATGGTTGAGATATGAAGATTACATGCACATAACCTATTGGAAGAAGATGTCAAACCTCTACTTCAAGGTAAGAGACATCTGAAACTTGAAATGGGTGAAAGCAATTGCAACTCAACGTGTGACTCAAAGGCCATCATGAGGATGTTTAGCAAGGTCATCTTCTGTAGTATGGATCCCCATGGAGTATTGCAAGTGATGGGTGTTCCCACTTTGCACAAGGACAATTTGAAGTTCTTTTGAAGATATATGGAGTTAAACAAAAGGTTTCCACACCCTACCACCCTAAAATACTATACCAAGTTGAAGTATGAAATAAGAAGATCACACAAATCATGGAGAATATAGTGGGAAAGTCAAGGAAGGACTAGGTAGCTATATTTTATGATTCCCTATGGGAATATAAAACAACCTTCAAAACATGAATGGTGTAATGACCTAACTTCATCTGAGCTAGCTAATTAGGGTTTACTAGGATAATTACATGCTTTACTAGGTTGATCCTAGTTTAATCTTGTTTAATGATGGTAGTTTTTTATGATATCTTGAACTTGATGAAACACCTTAAATATGATTTTTTATTAGGGTTTGATAAATGAAAAATCTAGTTAGGTTAATTGAGGCTCTTTCTTGTATAATAAAAATAAAATGTGAAAAGTATAGTAGTGTAGTAATTGATCATTAGTATTTTATTTGTAATGAAGATTGATTTGAGATTGGATGTCACTTGTAAAACTCAAATATAACTTCTCTGGAAATTTTTTGGAATGTTTTGATGTTTTGAGGATATGTTGGTTGGCTGTGTTTCCCCAGGACAAACTCAGTCAAACATGTTATACATGCTGAAGTATATAAGTATAATATTTAATTTTTAGTTATTTATTGGTACATCTAAATGAGCTAACATTTAGCAAAATTGGAAATTATATTTAAAAGAAAACAATGAATATAATAATTTAGATGATATTTGATTGATAAAAAATGATGTCTCGTTCAAGTTTCTTATCATGGTTAACTTGGTTGACCAACCATTCTAAATAAATAAATAGAAAGAATAAAAATTTTAGACTTGTTTCTAATCTTACCAAGCATGATTTGATCGTATCACTAAACTAGCACCCTAGTAGCCCCCATAATTCATCGTTCAGGTAAGAAATATGGATTTTTAGAGTGAGACGATAATTAAGATTTTGAAAGAGAAATTTGTCAGAAAGTCCAATTTCAGGTTTTAGCTTCCAAAAAGCTTGGAAAGTTATGCAAGTTCATAAACCCTACTTAGACTTCATTGGTGAATCTTCTCTCCCGTGTCTGAAATATGCTCTTCTTTTGATTTGAGTCAAATTGATATGATATCACCCTCTTTACTCTTTCTTTCTCTCCAATATCTATTTCTAGGGTTTTTGAGCTGGAAGGAGGGAGAAAGGGACTGTTTACGCAAAGTATGATAAGAATTAAAGGAGATTAGTAAGTGAGCTAGGATTTTTAGGTGTTTAAACCTAAGGTTAGTATTAGGTTCTAATTCAAATATTTAAACATGTTGAAATCTTCATTCTATCATTAAATTTTATGAAATAAAGGCTAAACTTTAATGAAATTAGTGCTTGTATTGTATATGTGGTTAGGTAATCAATTCGTGAAATTTCTCAGAGAATATAGTGATAGTGATTTATATTTATTCTCAATGGAAAATATTTGTTTGATTCATTATATGGAAATTTGTTTCCTACTGAATATAATGGTAAAGGAGGACTATTCTATGGAAACATTTCTTGAACTATCCTAAGTTAGTATAATTCTTAGGAATTGAGTGAACATGCATGAAATATTGTATGAACTTAATGATCATTGATAGAATATAATTCAATGGTTGCTATTAGTAAATTCCTAGTGAATTTTGTTGTGGGTTTTATATGACTTCTAGTATATACACTCTAAATGGAGATATCCATATTGGCCCACAAGGGTGTATCTCACTGGTGACCAGATTGTGAACGTAGGCAGAGTTCTCAGGTTCTGAATCCTCATGGGGACAAATAAAACTGGAATTTATGTCTGTCAAGGTTTGCACTGAAACTAATGGGTTGCATACTTGGTTTACCTTAATCTTCCTATGTCTGGCCTCCATGGGTCAATGAGGAGCCGGGGAGAGAAAGTCTCCTTGATGACTCATTGAGATATCACTATTGATGGTTAATGTTGAGAGATTGGCTAAAGTAAGTCAACAACATGATGTATGCTTGTAATTAATGGATGTATCAAGTTGAAATTGAAATAGGATCTCTGAGTGTCGAGAATAGACCTAACACATCTTAATACAAACTAATGGAGTTAGTGGTCAATAAAGTTCTCATGATTATGTTGGTAGATGTATTGAACTAGTAGAATTCTTGTATATCCTAGAAGTCCACATTTAAGATGTGAATGAGAGATAAAGCCCTCATTATATATAATCATGTAAATGAAAAATGATGCTTACATTTGGTTTTTTTACTTAAATTGTAGTCTATGTCTTAATAAGATGATCTAAGACTAATGTATCTATTACACTATAGTTTAAGGAATAACTAGTAAATTCCACATGAATGCAAGCCTTTTCCACAAATCACACAAGTATAAATTGAGAAGATGACTAGAGATTATTGAGTAAGAAGAAGTAACCCTAATATGCTCTACTTACTACTTGGATAGTATCATAAGTAATATGAGGATTTCTTTTAGTTACCAAAATTCCATTAAAAGTCCATTATCTAAATGCAGGAAAACAAATGAACAAGGGTGAACTGAATTTTGATGATAAGTAACAAATGAAGTATTAATGACATGAGTATGAGGAATTATTTCATCTATTTACTTTAAATATATTTATGTCGATATAAATTGAATGGAATATGCTAATAGTTTTCTATGAAGGATTTCAACAGAGAGACTCTTTATGCATTAAGTGAATACAGTATGATTAATTTATATAGTTGTATTGAGTATGAAATGAAAGAAGTTAAGATTGATGACTATAAAATGAAGGGAATTGAAGAAAATTATCCTGGATATTAAAATCTAACTCTAACCCTAACAAGATGAGTAAAGCAATAATAATAAAGTTTGAAGGTTTAATGAATGTAGATGATTGAATACTCATTGACTTAATCAAAAGAGAGTAAATCATTGTTGTTGACTGTTATTCATAAAAATTCAACGTGAAATATTAACTATGTGCTATGAATGGTATAATTTTATATTACTCTATGTCTGAGTGTATTTAAATGGGATATCCCATTTGTCGTATGATACATTTGATTTGGGAATAATGAATACTTAAAATATGCTTATACATTGATCTTGTTGTGGGTTCTAATGTGATTGTGAATATATAATCAAAAAGTGTAAGATGGAATGAAATGATTGAATGTCACAGATTGGAATGGATTATAATGATATTCATTTGAGAAACCATGTTTGTGGTAAATACATGAGAATAAATTTACATCTTATGAATCATATGAATTGATGTACAAATGGAAAATACATATATGTTGTAAACATAGATTGTTGTCGTTCTTGATATAATGATTTTTTTTCTTGTTAACCCTAATATAATTTCATGTCATTTTATCTATGTGAGAATATACAAACATGATAAATGATGAATTAACCATGACACATTATGAATTAACTTCTTTCTCAGATGAGTGAGTGGTCAAGTAATAAGTAAAATGGTGAATGCATCTAGTTAGGTGCTTGAACATTGTGAGTTTTCCCTGAGGTACACACAAGGGAATGAAATGGATATCCTTGTATTAATCAGAGGATTGTGAGAAAGATTGTGGATCAATAACTTCAAAGTTAGACCACTAGGATTTTTAAGTCACACAACGTGATTTTGGCATAAGTCCTCTAGTGTGAAGGTCTATGTTCATAAGAAATCGACTATGATTAATGTAAAGTATAAAACATGAGAAATATGGTTACATGCGATATGTTGTTCTATTTGTTCCTATATTGTGTACCTTAGATGAGGACCTGAGACTCTTTAGCCAAACCTATAGTGGACTAGGGTATTTTTTAGTTATCCTAGGGTGGTCAGTTAAACCTATGATATGAAAGTCATAGACTTGAGAATTAGACATGACAACTTCTATTTGGTGTGGTTCGAGTCCATTAGTGTTGGTATGTATTCCCTGAGAGCCAATCATGGGATGATTGGTGGGATACATTAAGATTGATTTGACAAACATCAAAGGCAAGATTTCAATTCTTTCTGGTTCAGTCATATGAGATAATGATAGAACATATTGAATGTCTAGAGATTGACAGTACTCAATGACGTATGCTTTCAGGTTGAGGACCTGAACGATGAGATCATACATATGCTAAGAGTTTGTACATTCTTATTATATCCCTAGTCGGATGTCATTGTGGAAGGTAGATAGACAGCAATGACACACAAGACTAGATTGTGGTGTTGGTTGATGATAGAATCTCATTAGTCATGATATGGAGATATCAAACCAAACACATAGGTACTTGTTAGAGAATAAGTGTACTGGACAGACCCATCATGAGTTTGACACATGGAACCATGACATGGTAGTCACAGTCAGTTTTCACAGTGATGGTGGTGAGTGTGATTCTTTGACCTAAAATCACTACACTCAACGCATGTTGTTGGGTACACTTTGACATCATCAAACACAGCCCTGGAACATGGGTTGTTATAAAGGTGATGATTGGGTGACTTTGACACATGGGGCTTTTGAGGGGTGAGTGATAGATATGGGATTTGTCCCTCCTGAGGGAGTTTGACATCCATGGACACTTGATGAGTAGGATTGAGATAGGCGTGCACGCATGTGTGAATCAATATGTGATATTGATGTCATACATATCTCCTCCAATCTACTCTGAGATCAAGAAAGTGAATGAGCGTTGAAAGGATGATTGTTCCATGCCTTGAGTTCATTCGAGATATCAGTGATGAAGGAATTATACATTCACTGTAACACCATTCACAGATTGTAGGATTGAAAGTTGTTCTCCAACTTTCCTTTTCACTTGGGTACCACTGATGTGTGACTAGGCACCGCTCTTTGCTTGTGAAGTCATAAGTGTTATAGTGTAACGCCCGGGCCCACTGCCCAAGGCTCTAGTAGAGTTTCAGAAATGATGACTAGCCCCACAAACCACCACTAGCCTTAACTACACACTTTGTCCATACTGACACGCAAGATAGGATCAACTTCCCGACTGGTCACCCATCCTAGTACTACTCCAAGCTGAGCACGCTTAACTATGGAGTTCTTTAGAGATGGGCTCCCTGAAAAGGAGGTGCACCTTGGTGATATGGGTAGTCCAATCATTCCTTTTAAGATCAACTTATCTGAGGCCTCAAATCCTGGGATGTTACAATCTCCCCCACTTAGACTCTTGACATACTCGTCAAGTCTCAACTATATGGCCTCATAATCTGAACCCATTTCAATGCAGACCCACAATGGCCCATGGGCACCCAACTCCCGTCTACGGCTACCACCGCAAGGGCGGCTCCATCTTGTCTCTACGGATATCCCTTTCCAACTTGCCTGGACCGCATGGCTCAAGACTGGCATGCCACATGCCCATGTGGGCCCCACCTACTGGAGGGGTTATGGCTCTGATACCATTTGTAACGCCTGGACCCACTGCCCAAGGCTCTAGTAGAGTTTCAGGAATGATGATTGGCCCCACAAACCACCACTAGCCTTAACTGCGCACTTTGTCCACACTGACACGCAAGACATGATCAACTTCCCGACTGGTCACCCATCCTAGTACTACTCCAAGCTGAGCACACTTAACTATGAAGTTCTTTAGAGATGGGCTCCCTGAAAAGGAGGTGCACCTTGGTGATATGGGTAGTCCAATAATTCCTTTTAAGATCAACTTATCCGAGGCCTCAAATCATGGGATGTTACATATAGACTTTCACTGCCAACGTGAAATGGACCTGCAGGGTCACACACATAGGATTTAACCTAGAAGAGGAGTTTATCCACAAATGATGTTTAGATTGATTACTAAAGGAGTTTAGTAGTTCAATTAAACACTCAATCAATTGATAGCTCAATATCATAGTGTTCAAGGTGTTGGACCGATTGATTAGAGTATCAGATTGATTGAAACTGCAATTGACTATTTTTGCACAGTCTGCACTCCCAACTGATCGGCTCATATGATGAACCGATTGGCTCAGGACAGGTTGAACCGACCGGTTCAAGGGTTGAACCGATCAGCTCAACTGGTCCAAACGAGCGAGTTGGGAAAGTCAGGTTGGCAAGAAATTTCTCTTCGTTTCACTTGTCCAATTTGATTGGAATAAGGATTGGTATTTGGATCAATTCGAAATAAAAGAGGAAAAGTCAATCGGGAACTGAACATGGCAGTGAACCAACCAGTTTATAAGTGAACTGATCGGCTCAGGTCCCCCAACCGTTCGGTTGAGGTGTGAACCGATCGGCTCAGGTCCCCAACTTACCGGTTCATGCTTGAAATGATCGGTTCAGCTGGCGCAGTTGGTTGTTTTGTGGAAAATCTCGAACCCTTCTACTCTTGCTTTAATCCTACATTGCCCGGGTAGAGAACCATGTCCCATGACCCTCCTATATATAGGGGTATTAGGGGTTTCTCAGGAACAACAACTTAGAACACCAGTTGCTCTGCAAAGTTGTCATTCTCTCTGGTTGTGGTAACCGAGAGAGCCCAAGCAAGTGCTACCTGATAAGGGAGGCACAACAAGGGAAAGACAAATACAGAAAAGCGACTGGTGACAGGAGAGTGTGTCGGTGACTAGTATGCCGATAGGAGGGTGCAAATCCTTTTGATTCCTTGTGGGACAAGGAGATCGGAGTTCTAGGTGGTCCAGAGGTGGGAGACTTCTGCTGCTCGGAGGACAGCTGTCAATCCCGACAGTCCCGGTGAGACCAGGAGCTGCACAGACACTGTCCAAGACCAGAGGTGAAGACCACACAATCCACGAGGTAATGTCGTAGAGCAAGCCTCGAGATAAGGTATGCCTCTACAAACCATCCTTCCTATCGTATAGATGTTGGCGCGATTCCTTTATTTTGGGTTTGGGAGGAGAAAATTTTTGTTTCCGCTGCCTTCTCTGCCTCCCCTAAAACCCAACAATGGTATCAGAGCCACGTCAACTACTCTATACTTTAGGATTATTGATATGATTGATTTTGGTTTGTCACCTTTATTTATTGCATACGATGCGAATAAAATTGGCTTTTTGCATGTCCAATCCTAAATCCACAAATCCCAATATACATATATGATATGTAATATGAATGCACTCGATACACGTCGCCCTTAAATGAGTTTTGTGGTGGATGTATAGCGTGGTTATGGCCAATAAACCCTATATCTGTGTGTGGTTGTTTGTTGTTGCTTACATCTCGGTCTGCACACCGATTCCCTACCCCCTTATTTTTGATGTAACTTGAGATAACTCGAGATTTCTTTCCTACCTTTGTTCCCCCCGAATGTAACTCGGGGTTTCTCAATTCAAATGTAAATAGGATAGAACTTTTATTTCCTATTATGTCAAAGAATGGCGAACAATCTGACGACAATTGAGATGATCGGTTCAAGGCGTGAACCGATCGGTTGGCGTTCCAAACAACTGGTTCGAGGAGTGAGACAAGCGGGTGGCATCCATGAGGAGATGCACGACGACCATGCGAACCGATCTGTTGGAGGAGCCAACTGATCGGTTGGTGTCTCCCAACCGACCGGCTCGGTCAAGCGAGGTAACCAAAAGGTGGATTTCTCATAGGATGAGTCCATTGTTGATATTTTTTCAGACCCAAATGAAAATCACAAGTCATCCTAGGGACATAGGTAACAACACCAAGCTTAGGGTACCAACCCATTACGATGTATTTCAATAACCATCACATATCATTATATCATTCCATTCTGGACCATCATCCTTCATTGAATTACTAACAAGGCCTAAAGTCATCAAGTTATATTATACACAAGTCCTGATATATTCACTAATATATGGCTTCAAGCATCTTATCACAATATGATTTCTACAAGATTAATTCGTTTCAATATTCCCCTAACAACCTAAGGTAATGGATATTTGAACTTAGGTATCTATAAGATAAAATTGCACTTGATTAATTAAGTTTGTTGATCTTTATAACTACATCAACCAAGTTACATGAAAACAATATAGTAAATACAAGAGTTGATTCAGGCCATGTAACTTCAAAAGATATGAAATGTTCAATGATAAGATCATAGTTTCTCATAGTATTGATATCAAGGCCCATCACAAGACACCAAACTCTAGAGTTTCTAAGGATATCAAGTCTCCAACCAAGTCAAGTCCACTTCAAGGATATATTATTAATTTATTCCAAGACTATTCCTCATTTGAAAGCAGGCAGGATATAGAAAGGATGCATTGATCCTACATAAGAGATATGTATTCACATAAAATTTTGGCAACATATCAACTAGTAAAAGAACCTTAAAACATTTCAATAAAGTGTTCTCATCAAAGGAGACATTCAATTTGACATCCCATTCACCTAGAGAGTGTCACCATCAAATAAATATATAACCTTAAAGAGTTTCTTCCCATAAAAATTTGCATCTGCGCATGATTGTGCTAAACTATTATGTTTCTAGTATTAGAAAGTTATTTATGAAGTCTAGATACATTATGCAACTTTATTTTCTCATGATACTAGATTAAGACACAAGATTCCACCTTTTTATCATTTAATGGGAGGTTACTTTAAGATAATGGCTTGCATGTATTAGGCAAATATTTGATACATCAAAATTTATATCACTCACCTTGGAATAGTGGAAGCAATTCCACTTGAAGAGAATATCAGGAAATATTTGAGCTTCACGACAAACCCCAAAGGTGATATCACCAAGATTTGAGCTTACTCGTCTCAAGGCTTGATAGGACAACAAATCCTTGATCTAATGGAAACTAGGATAATAATAAAGAAGGAAGGGGTGTGGGACCATGGTAGTCATAAACCCTCATTGTAAACTAGTAGGAAACAATCTAAAGAGGGAAGAAGCTAATGGATGCAACAAGATCACAAAGGATAAGATCTGTGCTTATATGGATTCGAGTTTAGAAGATACAAGGAAGGCATAAATCATCATAGGTGAAGAGAAGGCAAGCAAGCAACAATGTCGATGGAGATTGATGGAAGTAGACTTTTCATTAGTTGGTGTCAGAAAATGGCCTCCCACACTACTGCAACACTCCAAGATCAAGTCACACAAATGAGGTGAGAAAGGAGAAGTAAAGATGCTATATGTATGGCCCAAGAGGAGAGACACAAAGGTAGTGAAACTTTCTAGCCATCGATGAACATACCCACATTTCATTAATATGTTAATCCATTAAAAGTCAAGGGCATGGGATTCATTGATAGACAACTACATCCTTCCATTGGTAGACTTTTTCAGTCTAGGTCATTGGTCCATGCTTCACATGATTCCCATTAAAAGATGTATGCATATTTCATCATAAGTTCTCAACCATTGATTTCCATGGGTGGGCACTTTGTCAAATTCCATTGGTATCTAATGCTTGCACCAATTTCCATTGATGCAAAATTGATAAGAATTCAACATCCATCTAGTCAGATGTCCCATCGATAGACAACCAATGAAGATGAAGAAGGTCAACAAAACCAACCATTTACATTTGTACTCAACCAATAAAAAAGTAGAGCAAGCCTATGGGTTTTTCATAGATAAAAAGACAATGTAAACTCCATGGGTTTTCACATGATGAAGAGATAGGAGATTCCCATTAGTCCTTAACTGATGGAATGCCAAGTCTCTTCTATCAGTCCACAACTGATGAAAGGGAAAGATACATGATTGGTTAATTTATCAATCCACAATTGTTGAAAGGGAAAGATACTTGATGGTTGATTTTAGTCTCCCCAACTAAGACCAAACAAAGGAGAGAAGAGAGATAAAAATTATATGTGCCAATTATAAGTAGAAACATCAATCACATATAACCCCAAACAAAACATCAACCAGATAACTACTCATCCTATACAAGCATGCCATTAAGGAACTAAACACATGATTAAGGACAAAACATGTCTAGAAAGTGAAATTGGGTTAGGGGTTATAAATATAAATCCCTAAAAATAATTCACACCCTAAAATCCTAAGAAAACAAAGCTAGGTACTTACTAAACATCTCTTCCTCAAGATCCCACATAGCCTCTTCCACACCACAGTGATACTACATCACCTTGACTAATATTATGTCCTTCTTCCTCAACTTCTACACTTGCATGTCTAAGATCAACATGGGACCTTTTGCATATGATATATAACCATCAAGATGAACTTCAAATAATTGAATTGCTTGCTCTATCTATGGATGGCACTTCCTTTATGAGGACACATGGAACACCTTATGTAGTCTGTATAGCTCATATGGTAACTCCAGTTTATATGCCACCTTCCATCATAAGCAATGACAGGTAAGGCTCCATGAATCTAGAACTGACCTCTCTTACCAAACCCGAGGACCCTTTCCATGGTGATACATTGTTAAGACTTAACCCCTACCTAGAACTCTAGGGATCTAGGACAATTATCTGCATAATACTTTTGTCTATCTTGGGCCTCTTTTAGCTATTGTTTTATAACTTTAATCTTTTCTATAATTTGTTGGGCCAAATTTGGACCTAGAAACTGATACGCATTTGTCTCATACACGCAAAGAGGAGAATTACAATGTATTCCGTACAAAGCCTCGTATGTTTCTATATTTAAAATTCTATGGTACTATTATTATAGGTGAACTCAGTCAAGATGAGATGAACATATCAACTTCCAAGGAATTGAAGAACACATGACCTCATAGATCTTCTAGTGTTGATATTTTTCTTTCTAATTAGCTATCATGATGTGGATAATATATTATTCTAAACTTTAAGTGTGTGCCAAACATTGTATGTAAATGATCCCATAACCTACTTGTAAATTTTTGCTCTCTTTTAGATGCCATTTTTGTTAGTACTCCATGCAAGCACATTATCTCATAAATGTATATTTGTGCTAGTTTCTCTACATGGTAGGTGATCTTAATTATCAAGAAGTGGGATACCATCGTTAGTTTGTCTACCACCACTGAAATGGAATCATGACCTTTAGCTGTCCTGGGGAGACCAACACCGAGTTTGATGGCTACATGGTCCCACTTCCACTCTGGAATTGACAAGTGTTGTAACATTTGTGTTGGCCTCTGAGGATTTTCTTTAAATTGTTGATAGACAGATGACTTGGTCACATATTGTGCTATGTCTCTCTTGAATCGTGGCCACCAATACAAATCTATAAGGTTTTGATACATCTTTGTACTTCCAAGATGCATTACATACATTGAAGTATGTGCCTCCTCAAGAACCATCTTCTATATATCATTGACATCAAGAACTAACACCCTGCAAAGATAGCATAACATACTATTTTTTTTACTTATAAAACCCATCATGTTTCCTGCTGCCAAGCTTAACCCTAATATTATGTGTCATAGTATCATCATGTTGTGCTTATCTACTCTATTTTACTAATGTTGTCTTGAATTGTAATTGAGATAGAAACCCACCAAGCATGAAAACCTCCATATGAATGTTCATATGTCATAGAGACACTAACATGTCCCTTCTTTCACAAGCCAAAGAGTACAACTGTGTTGATCCTGACAAAGACAATGATGATGATGGTCTCCTGCTCAATGCATGCACTACCACATTCTCCTTCCCCATGTGATACTCTATCAAGTAGTTGTGATCTTTTATCAGCTCAAGCCATCTCCTCTACCTCATGTTCATCTCCTATATAAAGAAAATATACTAAAGGTTCTTGTGGTCTTGTAGATTTGGCACTTCTCTCCATAGAGATAATTCCTCTAAATCTTTATTGACAAGACCACTACTGTCAACTCTAGATCATGCGTCAGGTAGTTCTACTCTCCCGTATCATTACATTGTTAGGGTACCCCCCAAGATCTCAATAGGAAAGTCCTAGGATATCGACACATGAGTTGTTGGAGGGAAGAGGTTGCAAAATTTTCAAAGGATTGTTTTCTTTACCCTCCATCTTTAAACTATGGATTGGATGCCCAAGTGTATGGTCCAAGTGAATTTGGGATAACCAAATTTTAATATGAACATGGGGCAGCCCTAGGTGAACCTATATGTACACCCTTCATCCCAAGCTTATACTAAAAAATGGGGGATAGGCTATTCTATGTACTACAACCACATTGTCATAGATTGTCCATACCGCTCTTTCGCTATTATCATCACCGTGTAAGGGGTTTAAAGTGGATGTTGGCACATGCAAACTCGTCTCATTGACATCATTAATTGATTCACATTGTTAAGTTGAACATCCATGTTCATCATCACCCTCAAACAAATAGTTCAGGCCATGGTGGGTACACTACTTGTAACAAAAATGACATATATAAACTCTTGAGGTGTTACTCTAGCTTGGAACATATGTGTGTGGGGAAATCAGGCACATATATAGGCAGCAGAAACAAAAAAGAATTAAATGCTCATTTCCCAAAACAACAAGATTGTGTCAACAACAATGTATCTAGGAAGGAAGGTTAGAAAGGTTATACTTGGTCCTAGAGCAAGTCCAGAGACATTACCCTTGTAGTGCAGTAGCACACCCCTTCAGCAGTAGCAACACTCAAACATTCATCTTCAATGGCCTCCTAGTGCAGCACCACAGACAACGAATGACGATGTCCTCCTAGAGGCAAACGACGACCTCCCTCCTCTAAAGTAGTCCAACCAGAACACGAGGAACTCCAAGTTGATCTACCAGAGCCAATGGCAAGGAGTTGTCCCCTTCTATGAACATACTAGACATCGATAAGCTCTCCTGCATAGGATCTCAGTTCTTCCCTCCCTCACTATCCCTCCCTTTAACATGTAGGGCTTTCTTGGGCTCTCTATTGGTTACCACAACCAAAGAGGACAACAATTGTCAGAGCAAATAGTTCTCAATTGTGTGTGTTGGGAATCCGCTAATACCCCTCTATTTATAGTAGAGGCTAGGGTCAGGGTTCCCAGTCTATGTAGGTGTAGAAGGGTCCGGAAATATGAATCTTCTAGAACCTGTGAACGATAGGCCGATCATTTTGCATAGAGAAATTGTTGTCTTGTGAGCAAACCGGTCATTTCTCTTAGTGAAACAGTCATTTGTACAGTTTCTTGTTTGCAATTCAAATCATAATTTGTTTCCAATTAATATCCAACATTAATCTTTGTACCAATTGAATTGAACAAGTGAAACAATTCAACTATTCTCATGATTCGAGAAAATCACCAGAAGCTTCAGTTGGCTTGACCGAGCTAGTCAGCTCACTAAGTGAACCGACCATCTCATCAACCTGAACTGACTAGTTCACCTAGTGAGTCAATCAATTTGTGTCCTGAGTCATGTAGAAATCAGCCAATTCAATTTTCAATTAACCTAACACTCCAATTAATCTGTTCAACACTTGAACTTGATAGTTATGAGTCTAGTCATTTCATTTGTTATTTAATTGAAAACCAAAACACCTTTAGTAATCAAATTAAACATCATTCATGAATATACTCCTTAAATCCAAGTGTATCCTATGTGTGTGACCCTATAGGTCCAAAATTACATTGGCAGTGAATGTCCATAACCAAGTATGACATCACAAGCAAAGAGTAGTGCCTAGTCACACATCATTGCTTCCCAAGTAATTCAGAATATTGGAGAACAACTTCAACCTACAATCTGTGATCAGTGTTACCGTGATCATATAGTTCCTTTGTCTCAGATATCCGAATTGAACTTGAGGCATGGAATTGTCATCCTCTCAAAGTTTAGTTCGTGTTCAAGGAACTAGAGCAAACTGTACAAGATGCATGTGAGTTCACATATCATACATTGAATTACATGAGTACAACCATACATTTCTCAGTCTCACTTATCAAGAGGCCATGGATATCAAAATCCTATAGGAGTGACCATCTACATCACTCACACTCAAATCCCAATTTGTCACAACTACCCAATCATC
The DNA here is from genome assembly GCA_963693085.1 of Alisma plantago-aquatica. Taxonomy (NCBI): domain Eukaryota; kingdom Viridiplantae; phylum Streptophyta; class Magnoliopsida; order Alismatales; family Alismataceae; genus Alisma; species Alisma plantago-aquatica. The sequence continues at coordinate 1,135,650,501 of OY856409.1, forward strand.
ACCTTTACGGAAATCCTTATTCAGGGTTACGTTTGGTGATGTCAAAGCATACCAAATGACATGTGGTGAATGTAGTGACTTCATGTCTAAGAACCACAATCACCACTATTGCTATGAGAGATGATTCTAACTACCATAGCATGGTCTCCATGTATCACTCTCATGGCAGGTCTGTCCGATACACTATTCTCTAACATGTACATATGTGAGTGACTTGATATCATATACCATGACTAATGAGATTCTATCATCAGTGAACACACTCTAGTCTTATGTGTTACTGTCGTCTATTTTGCTTCCATGATAATATTTGACTAAGGACATAACAAGAATGTATGTACTCTTAGTATTTGTATGATCTCATTGTTCAAGTCAAGTACTTGAAGACATACGTCATTGAGTAACATCATCCTTTAGACATCTAGTATGTACGTGTGACACCCCTAACCTTGCTTAAATGGTTGAACATGTTAAATTATCATAATTTAATGCTCAAAACCTTAATTAAAACTTTTAAGGTAATTTGGTAACATGTGAAAAGATTAAGTTTCCAATTTTGTTCCAATTTGGACACTGTTTGTGCAAGTTATGAAATTTTATGCACATTGGCTTTTATGCAATTTACTCAAATATGAGCTTTACTTGCAAATTTTCATACACATTATAATCCTTAGATGTTTCCATATCATTCTTGATCTTGTTGGGCCATGGGGAGCCTATTTAAACCTTGGTTTGGAGGTGTTTTCTTCAAGGGTATTTTAGGGTTTACCCCTTTATGGATGAGCTACCTTTAGGAGCTATCAAGCAATGGTTTATTTGATTGTCTTGGAAATCAAACAAATGATGGATAAGTAGGTCTCCATGAATGGTGGGTAGCTTCTTGTGTGGCTTCTTGTATATCCATAATAGTCTAAGGTCATGGACACATGGAGAGACTTGGACCTCGAGCTTTTCTATTTCCTTATCTTTAAGATTTATATACTTATCCTTAGGCACCCAAGCGAAACATTTGGTCCCTTATCTCTCCCCTATTGTTAGATTTTCTTATTTCACTAGCTTGGGGTCAAATAGAGTGCCCAAGGTAGAAGAAGATAGCCAGGCTTCTTGTTGGAGCATCTAGGGTTCAAATCTACCCTTATCTAGGGTTTGCAAACCTTCTTTTTGATGATCTTGACCTAAACTACTATGTATGTCCTTCTCTCCTTCGTTTCTTTTGCTATTTATCTTCCTCCTACCTTCTTACTTGATGGAACCTTGTTGTTTCATGGTAAAGTTTGTTCTAAAGCTCAAGTAGATTATTTTTCTTGCTCCCTTCACCTATGGTTTACTCTCATTCTTGGAAGAGAAGCTTACTTGACCGAATTCAGACCTAAAGCTAGGGTTCTTCAACTTCTTTACTCAAGTTTTCTTGCTTCTTGGACTATGATATTCTTCCTAGAGGCGAGTTTTATAACCCTCTTCACTTTTATTGCTTACTACAAGCTTGGTTACTCATGTTCTTGCTCTAAATTGAAGATCTATGCAAATATAAGCTATTCTTGGTTAGGATTTCGAATTTTATGATGTTCCTTGATTAGTTTCTAGTCCTATATGATCTTTAAATCATGTGCACAACCTTCCTGAGGAATAGTAATACTTGGTCCTTGCTTGTATACCAACCAGTGGTGCTAAGTACCTATCAAATGATGGCATATACTTAGTGTTTTAGGTTGATTTTCAATTCTATACATGAAGATGCATGACCTTATATTAGAACTGGTGGAGATGAATTTGTGGCAATGGATGTTGATGACCCATGGTGACAGATGATAGTGTTAACCATTGGTCACACCTTAGTTTAGTTTTAGACTCTTTTGGAAGGTCAATGATTGTTGGTTGAGTGCCCTAAAGATGATATGATCCTATGGCAATTTTAGCTCAACATCTGATGTTGTAAAATGATGGTAGTATTGACCCTATCAATGGATGGTGACATAATGTGTCAAAAATGATGGTGTTTTAGATCACCACATCTGATGGTGAGCCAAGGCTTTTAATGAAACTTCAATTAAGCCCTAAACCAATGATTTCTTGGTTCAATTGATCTAATGGTTAAACCTATACTTCAATTGATGATTTCGAATGATGAACTTGATCCAACGGTTGAGATTGGATGCTTCAACATCCAATGGTTTTGGAATGAAGCCTATAGTATAATATGTGAGTTATAATAAATTGAATTTGATGATTTCCTCTATGTGATTAACCTAAGGAGCTTGATTGTTGACAATTGATAGCATGCCTTAGTAATACAATTGATGGTGGGATTTACCCTCACAACTAATGGTGGGTTTTATCCCCACATTCTATGGTACGCTTTATGATATTAATAAAGGGATGTTATAATTAGATGGTGATTCTTGTAAAATTACAACTCAATGACCTTATAGGTGGTTTTCTCTAGATGATTTACTTATGTAAATAACCAATGGTCTTACCTTTTTAACATCCAATGGTTATGGGTGATGTTGTGATATGGTGATATGGGTTGAATGATGTTGGAACCAATGGAGTTTTTCCCTTAATAAGGTAGTCTTACCTATTCCCTCATATGAATAGAATGGATAATGACCATTTTGTGTTGATATGCAGCCCTAATGGGGTATAGATTGTTGCACTTAATCCTAACACACTCAGGTGATGGTGATTAACTATGATCAACCTCTCTTAGTGGAATAATAGAACAATGGAGTACTCTCTTATTGTTGTAGAACACTAGTATACTATATACCACTATAATAAGATGGTAACATCATGAGTTATGCATGGATCTATATTTGGGAATGGTATGGAATGTGATGATGATGATTTATCTAATGCATCCAAGGTTATATGAGTATGCTATGGGCCAGGGTTTGTAAATAAATGTTGGACTATAACTTCAATGTAACCTACCTTGCTAAACCTAACCCTAATACAAATAGAGAATGGTGGTTAGTCATGATACCACCCTTGAATGATTAATGTAATGATGGGATGTCCCAATGATTGATTGAAACCCTAAGGAGTTGATTAGTGTTTGCCATATCTTTATGATTTATGTTTTCACATGTTGAACGTGTACAATATAAGTGTGGTGATGGCTAATTATACCTAGCCTCATTATATGTTGATATAATAAAGGAATGCTCTTAATTACTAAAATAATCCTGCAACATTATCCAATGAACATTTGTTAGTTCTTTAATGCTATATCTTGTTGAGTATGTGTATCACATGTGTAGTGATGCTTGCTGAGCCTTGATTATAAGGCATGGAAAGATAATGATGAACTTTCAAGAAGTAACATGATGGTCTTAATGACCCTTGGGTATGATTGAGCACTGAATGAGGTGTAATCCTCTTATGTTGACAAGGGTTGATATCCTGTGATGTTGTCATAAGGATTTACATCCTGTGATGGTGTGATGACAAGTGTAGTCCCATGAGTGATAATGAATAGTACCATGTGATGATGATGTGATGACAAGTATAGTATCTTGATTGTCAGGTGAATAGTTCTCTCTGATGTTGAGATGAGAAATTACGTCTCATATGTTTTATATCGTCTGGAGTTGTTATATAACAATGCTTGATAGAAATGAATTAGGGTTTGTATGTCCAGTTGTTTGATGCAACCTTAATTCACCCAATTGGCAATAACTAATCAAGTGAAACTCTAATAATGTAATGCCCTATTCTATAGATCCATCTGAGTGCCAGAATTTTTTAGATGGTGAAATGAGTATTCCTAAGGGAAACTCAAAGCACATATTGTTGAGTACACGGGGTGCTTGTCATCCCGAATCCAAGTGTTTAGGGAGGATGACAATTGTCATACCTAGCCCTTAGTTTGAAAACAACTACGATCGTGTCTCAGTGACTATATATGTGATGAGTTTGGAGGATAACTGTGGTTGTACCTCGGATGGTAGGGTATGCGTACCCACCTCCTTTCACTAGTGTCGTTACCTATACCAAGGATGACTAGGTTGTTAATAGCTTGACCATATGTGTCATTGTGGTGGACCCATACTGACCGGGGGCAGAGAAGATCTTGGAGTCAGGCTATTCCCTAGATATTATATAGCACTGATTTCGACTTAACAGTGGTCAATTGGATTTTGAGTGGTATCCTCAATTTTTCAGGGCTTAATAAAAGATGTAATACAATCGTGTGGCATATCTGTTTAGAGTTATACACAATGCCTCACATTTGATGATAACCCTTGTTTTCTCTTCTTATAATATAGGTGATTTATAGTACAATAAGAGATGATAGATATTCTTATGATGTAGATGCGATCATGTTATAAACATGTTTATATTGTCAAATATACTGACACTAATAGTTAAGATTATGTTGCTAGCTATGTCTACTATTGCTATCCATGCTTCTATAATGAGAAATGCTTAAACTACTAATCATGCTTATGATGATAGATCTACTTATGATGTAGATTTGCTTCCTTTATTAGACATGTCAATGTTGATAGCCATGTTGTGCGACTAGAGATGTTTATGATGTTAGAAATGCTTATGCTACTAGATTACTTATGTTGTTAGAAAGGCATATGGCGATAGTCAGACTAATGATGATGATTATTATTAGATGCAATCTTATGAAACCTGAGTAGATATCTGATAGAAGAAATGGATTTATCTATTACCTGTATATATGTTGATAATCATACTTTTTCCTCAGCTTATTTCTTAACCTATTTAGTATGCTTGAAATGTTCTATCTTCTCAGTTGCCTGTTGAATACTTCAACTACTTAGTTTATTTACTTTTGGAATAATCTGTGTAATCAATATATGATGGAGAGAGTTATATCTCTTTTTGGGACTATGTCTCACCTCATGAGTCACCACATCTTTTTAGGTGATTGATAGTAGCTGCAACAGAACCATAGTAGCAATGAGAAATTGAGGTGATGAACGTGATGGAGCTAGAACTTACACCGAAAGATTGCTCTTCTAATGGAAATCCCAATATGCACCAAAAACCCTAGGGAGTTGATTACCTATAACTGGTGCTAGATAAATGCTCCAACCCCACAAGAGTGTGGAAGCCTTATCATAGTACAGATTTAGGATCGAACCCAAAGGACAACGTTAAGAATCTGAGTGTCTTCTTCTCGTTTCGTACCAATCTAAGTCAATCAACTAAGACCAAAAGCTTGATTTGAGTTATTTAACCTAAAACATGCAAAAGTAAAGGCAGGAATAAAAACTAGTTTAAGGATTAGAATCTAAGATTTAGAAAATGATGATGGATCATTGGGGTGATGCGGGTATTCGCCACCACTGCACATGTATTGTACCTGTACCAAATAGCAAGACTTGTAAGCAAAATACATGGATGTTATACAATATCGATGTCTTATAGGACAAGAGTAATGCACACATCCTTCACGGGATGAGTAACCCTCATCCGGTACATATCTACGTGTCAATGAAGATATGTAGTCTCTGAAGAGAGAAACTTACTCAACCTCATGAAATGTGTATCGGAAAACCAACAAGCAAGCGATAATTACCAAATCGATTAGTATCCATATAAACTATCCCTCTTTCGAGGATATAGCTATGAGAAACGTGGGAGTGTTGCAACGTCAGCCATTCCCGAATGAATGGTCAAGTACTTTGCACCACTCTCTCCTCAGAGTATGTTCCTCGACCCATCAAGATTGCACTTTTGTACGTCAATTGATTCCATTTCATAGTACAAAAGCACAACGATGGAGGTGAGTTTACTCCACTCCTTAGAAAGTGTTCCTAGATACCAAAATGGATGTGCGGTGGATACACACACCAGAAACCAACACTAAATTAGTATTTGACTCTCAAGAGCAGTCATAGACAAACCATGACGAACGACAATAGATGCATACAAGAACGCGGCTAACATTCAAGCATGTAAGAAATGATTTAGTATTGAATCGGAATGATAACATCTTTTTAGTACATATTACAAAACACGGGCAGCGGGGCTAGTCCCCGCACCCCAGTGGATGAAACTACTCGCTCCTCATACGAGAAACAAGAAGAATGAGAAAGAGGGAGAAATCCACCATGGACTCGGTGCAGAAGGTAGTCACAGCTCGGTAAAGATGAAGCGGTCTTCTACATCGTATCAGAGCAGATCTGGACACAGAACGCGAGATGCCAAGACAGTCCAAATAGTCTCTCTCACTCTGTCTTCCTTCTCTTCTCAATCTCCTTGCTTGCAATACGGATAGTTGGTGGAATGGAACTGGCGTAGACAGGACTGGATTTGGATCAGAACTGTGTACGGGCAGCCTGTCGGCATCCAAGAACCAATGCCAAACTGGGGACCCTGTTGGTCCTATTTATAGGCACAGGTCTGGTCCCAAATGATCTTGTGGCTTTTTGCATCAAACGGTTTCAATTTGTTTAGACCAAACGGTCTTGGAAAAATCCCCTCCAAATGGGCTGGAGACCGTTTGCTATCAAACGATTTCCATCCTTGCAGTCTTAGGCAAACGGTCTTCTGTGCGGTCTTGGGCAAACGGTCTTCCGTGCGGTCTCGGGCAGACGATCAATCCCTGACGATTCTAAATGGTCTACTACTGTGTGCGGAGGAGCTATGGAGAGGAGGGCCTCGATTGCTACTACAGAAATCGGTAGAGGTGTAGGATGCGACGTCGGTGGTCAAGGGAGGAGGTAGGAGGGAAGGATGATGCGATGTGGGTGTCTATGGTGGTGCATCCTAGAGATGGTGATGAATTCAGAGGGCGGAGGTGCTGCTTGAACATAAGAGGTCATGGAATCTTAAAGCAGTAGGTACGAAATTAGCAGCGTCGGGAGGTAGGGGATGAAGCGCCACAGCCGTGTTGAGGCACCACAGTCATGGTGATGCTGCTGTCCCATGGTCGTGCTGCCTTGCACAGGCGTGGCAGGTAAGAACTTGGGCTCTGGTGATGTTGTGCCACAGTCGTGGTGAGGCTACAACCCCACAGTCGTGCCGCCTTGCACAGGCGTGGCGGGTGAGACTTGGCACTGTGGGCGATGCACCACGGTCATGGCGGGTGGAGACTTGGTACTGTTGGCGATGTGCCACGGTCGTGGCGTGACCAGCACGGTCGTGGCAGATGGAGACTTGGTACAGTTGGCGATGCACCACGGCCGTGGAATGACCAGCACGGTCATGGCGGATGGAGTCTTGGCACTGATGACGATATGCCACGGCCGTGGCGCGACTAGCACGGCCGTGGTGATTATTCTCGTTCATGATCTTGATTATTTGTTGCATATGCTTGGGGCTTTGAGGAAAAAATGCACAGTTGTGAGTTGTTGATGTTTGATTGGATGATTGAGAGTGATCTACAGAGGGAAAGGAGAGTGTGTAAGAGATAATAGCATCTAATAAACTAGTAATTAGAACTATTTAAGCATTATTTGTGTGAGAATGAAGAAATACTCAGAGTAAAGCAAAGCAAGGGTAATTTAGTCATAATGAGGTATAAAAACCCTAGAATTCGCGACTGTAATGATGAATCTGGAGGATTCATCAGAACCCTAGAGATGGTTGTTAGTTGTCTAGTTTGTCCTAGAGTCATCCAAGTACTCTCAAGTCTGGGTGAAAAGTTTGTATATGATGTTTCCATTGAATTGAGCTTTTGATAGCATGTTGAAGCTTGCATATGTGAAATATGTGGATAGTGTTACTTTATAAAGTATATGTTATAGCTAATGCTACACAATAATTGTAAAGGATGTTGATCATTATGTAAAATAAAACAAGTTGCTGGGCTTTTATGTAAATGATCTTGAGCAATTGGAGAATGTTGAAAATGATTTTAAGTTACCCTATTTTTAGGGTTTGTGTTTAATTAATGAGTAATCATGTTTTGTGTTTTGGGTAATTGATGAATGCATATTCATCTTAGTTTTAGTCACCATTTTGGCCTAGTTTTACACTGAATGCTAATATTCACCCCTTGAATATGCTCATATACAATTTTCCCCAGTTCCATATCATTATTTAGAGTTTTGATCAAATATATTCATCACCACTATAGGATTGAACATCGCGCTATGTGTGCCAGTGTAGGAGGTGTAGGGGACGGTGGACCCACTAACCGACTAGCGGGCCTAAGAAACTTTCGATAATTCAACAGTCGGTTTGTGGTCTAACAAACCCGACTGTTGATAACTCCATTGATGAACAAGTAAAGAATTGTGTTCTCCAACTCAACACTGCAGAAGAAGATCCTGATGTTAAATCTGAGGAACTCAAGGCTATGAATGTAACTGAAGAGCCATGCGAGAATCTAGAGGCCCCTAAAATGAAGCCCCTACCCGAGGGACTGAATTACATTTTTCTGGATGATCTCAAAGTTTGTCCAGTTATCATAAACTTTGATCTAACGTCCGAGCAAAAAGACAAACTCCTGACAGATTTAAGGGAAAGAAGAAAATCTATCGGCTATAAGATGAGTGATCTCACTGGGATCAGTCAAGAAATTTGCATGCAAAAAATCCCCATGGTGGAAGACCACAAATGGACTGTTGTACATCAATGAAAGCTTAATCCAAATATGAAAGAAGTAGTCCGCCTTGAAGTCATTAAACTACTCACTACAGGAATCATCTATCCTATATCTGACTCGCCATGGGTGAGTCTTGTACATGTTGTCCCAAAGAAAGGTGGCACTACCGTGATGTAGAATGAAAATAATGAACTCATCCCTGCTCGAACAGTTATCGGGTGGAGGATGTGTATTGATTATAGGAAATTAAACAAGGCAACATGCAAAGATCATTTCCCGATGCCTTTTCTAGATCAAGTCTTAGAGCGGATGGCTCCAGGAATATTTTTGCTATCTCGATGATTACTTTGGATTTTACCAAATACCCATACATCCAGATGACCAAGAGAAGACAACTTTCACTTGCCTCTTTGGAACATATGCCTTTAGAAGGATGCCATTCGGGCTTTGTAATGTGCCTGCAACCTTCCAACACTACATGGTAGTCATATTCACTGGTCTAACTGAAACTATTATGGAAGTTTTTTTGGATGATTTCTTCATATATGGGGATTCATACGACTCATGCCTGAAGCACCTCTCCCTCATCCTCAAATGATGCAAAGAAGCACATCTAGTGTTAAATTGGGAGAAATGTCATTTTATGGTAAAAGAAGGCATTGTCCTTGGCCACAAGGTCAGCAACCGAGGGATAGAAGTAGACAAGGAAAAGATTGAAGTGATTTCTAAACTATGTCTCCCAACCCACGTAAGAGAGGTTTGCACATTTCTTGGCCATGCAGGCTTTTATAGAAGGTTCATAAAGGATTTCTCCAAGATAACCAAGCCTATGCCAAACTTATTACTAAAGGATGATAATTTCCACTTTGATGAAGAATGCATCAAGAGTTTCAACAACCTGAAGCATGCCCTTACATCAACCCCCATTATCAGAGCTCTATATTGGGAGCACCCTTTTGAAATCATGTGTGATGCAAGTGATTACGCAGTTGGCGCCATTTTAGGCCAATGTATAGAAAGGAAACATCATGTCATCTACTATGCATCTAAGACCCTTGATGAAGCTCAAAGGAACTATGCAACTACTGAAAAGGAACTCTTAGCAGTTGTGTATGCCTTTGACAAGTTTAGATCCTACCTCATTGGTTTGAAGGTGATTGTCTACATTGATCATGCGGTAATTCGTTACCTCATAGCAAAGAAAGATGCTAAACCCATGCTTATCATATGGATTCTCCTCTTTCAAGAATTTGATATGGAGATAAGAGATAAGAAAGGAATAGAGAATGTTGTGGCAGACCACTTGAGCTGTATCCACACCCTGAACATTGAAAATATCCCTATTAATGACTCTCTTCCAGATGACCAGCTCATGAAAGTCTCAAAAGCTACTCCTTGGTACTCAGACTATGTGAACTACCTTGTAGACGGTGTCATCCACCCTGAATGCACCGACAATGCACTGAAGAAATTCATGCACAATGTGAGGCAATATCACTAGGATGAGTCGTACCTCTTCAAGATCTGTGCTGATGGCCTCTATAGACGATGTATCACCGATGAAGAAGATCAACTTATTCTAGAGCAATGTCACTCAGGCCCTGTTGGAGGCCATATGAGTTCTAAGAAAACTACATTGAAGGTATTGCAACATGGCTTCTTTTGGCCAACCATATCCAAGGATGCCTACAACTTTGTTTTATCATGTGACAAATGCCAGAGGGTGGGTAACATAACAAAAAGAGATGAGATGCCCCTCAAACTTTGGCAAGAAATCAAGATTTTTGATGTTTGGGGAGTGGACTATATGGGCCCATTCCCATCCTCACATGGATTTTGCTACATTCTGGTTGCGGTGGATTATGTCTCTAAATGGGTAGAGGTCATACCAACCATCACTAGCGACTCGAAACTTGTCATCAAAATGTTCAAAGATAATATTTTCCCCCATTTTGGAGTTCCATGAACTGTGATATCCGATGGAGGTTCTTGTTTTCTGGAAAGAAGCTTCGAAGAGTTATTGAGAAAATATGGTGTAACACACAAGGTAGCCTCCCCCTACCAACTGCAGACGAGTGGACATGTAGATGTTTCTAACTGCAAACTCAAAGTTATCTTAGAAAAGACAGTAGGACCCAACCAAAAGGATTGGTCAGTAAAAATCAATGATGCCTTGTGGGCCTACCAAACTGCTTTTAAGACTCCTCTTGGGACAACACCATTTAGATTGATCTATGGGAAGTCATGTCACATGCCCGTATAACTTGAACACAAAGCTTGGTGGGCAATCAAATAGCTAAATTTTTACATGAAGAAAGCTGGTCAAGGTAGGATTCTACAACTTCAGGAGCTGGAAAAACTTCAAATGACAACCTACAAAAATGCTCGAATCTACAAAGAATGCACAAAGTTATGGCATGATGGTCATCTGAAAAGGAAGGACATACAAGTGGGAGACCAAGTTCTACTGTTTAATTCAAGACTGAGATTGTTCGTAGGGAAACTCCATTCTCGATGGTCTAAACCATACATTGTCAAGAGCATCTACCCACATGGTGCTTTTGTTTTATGGAGTGAAAAGTCAGGAAATTTTGTGGCAAATGGCCAACACTTGAAGAGATATTTCACCACATTTGATACTAGCATTGAAGAACATATATACTAGAAAATTAAAGGAATCATGTCGAGCCAACATAAAACAAAGGTGCTTATCGGGAGACAACCCAATCTGTATCTTAGCTTTTACTTTCAGTTTTGAATTAGAAAAAATTTCCCCCAATAGATAATGCATCGCAAGATGCAATCTTAAGTTTTGATAGTCTTCATTATTGTGATTTTAGATGGAGGACACGTTGCTGAGAGGAACACAACCACATCTAGTGGTCCAACCGACATGATTTTTCCCCTCCATCTCATATTTAGAGTTTGCTCATGACGAGCAAATTTCTAAGTTCGGGGTGGAGGGTGGGTGGTACGTACTTTACTTTCCACCTACTCTCATCTATTTCAAACTTAAGATCCCATCTTTGTAATTTTGATCAAAATTTTCAAAATTTTTAAGTTTTCAAAGAAGTTGTATAGAAACTTGATGATGTTTTGACTCTTCTTTTTCTATCAAAGCCTTTACCTAGCTGGCTGGTTTCTTTCTCTATACAATTTTGGATCATTATACCCTCCTTATCCGAAGCAAAGCCTCAAGGGGGACAATTTCTGAAACTAGCCAATAATTAGAAATCACCATGTGAAGCTTATGAATCCTAACATCATGATCAGTAAAAATGGCAAGTATATGTCGAACTGAGTGGGATCAAACACATTACGCTTCCTAACTGACTAGTAGAACAATAGCATGGAATCTCCACCAGATCCTCATCAAGTCATTATTTGAGCAGAGTATGATAAGGAGAACAACTTGGTGCATTATATTGCAAAATCAAGTTGCATTCTGATCTAAACTCTCTTCTGCGCTTCTTCTACCATCTTCTTACCCTTCCGTCCATCGAAAAGAAAAGAAAATAGCCAAAATAGTGACAAACCCTATGTTCGGGGTGGCACACCATCTCCCTCTTTATTCGCTTCTTCCAAACCCCTCGCTATGTAATAGGGGTGTATCGCCAAGAAAAGATGCCAATGTGCATACACAAAAATGCAATCTCGAGTCAAATAGAGGAGAGATTCGCACATAAAAAAATGCTATCAATGAAATTGCAACCATATAATAAAAATCTCGAGTCGAATAGCAGAGAGATTTATTTCTTCCTTCCATACCACCCTTCACTCCTTTTTCCACCTCCAGGTACAATGAATGCCTCCCTTATCCTGAAAAACACCAGTGTCAGATCAGTTGCACACTTGTTATTCTGTGGGTATCTCTAGACTCTTACAAAGCTCTTAGAAATACTTGCTGTTGGAAAAAGTGGGGAGGAAGTGATGTTGGAAAATGAATTCAGGAACAAAGATATTGTAAGATGTGTTCAGTGATCTCAGGAAGTTGAGATGCTTAGTCACACAGAGAAGAAAAGAAACGATCGTGATGTGAAGATGAGGTAATCACATGAGTTGAAAGTATTCTATTGGCGACTATTTCAGATTTTGTGTCACTCGAGGACGAGCAACATTTAAGTTTGGGGTGTTTTTATGAATGCATATTCATCTTAGTTTTAGTCACCATTTTGGGCCCAGTTTTACACTGAATGCTAATATTCACCCCTTGAATATGCTCATATACAATTTTCCCCAGTTCCATATCATTATTTAGAGTTTTGATCAAATATATTCATCTCCATTATAGGATTGAACATCATGCTATGTGTGTCAGTGTAGGAAGTGTAGGGGATGGTGGTCCCGCTAACCGACTAGAGGGCCCAAGAAACTTTCGATAATTCAAGGGTCGATTTGTGGTCTAACAAACCCGACTGTTGATAACTCCATTGATGAACAAGTAAAGAATTGTGTTCTCCAATTGAATGTTGTAGAAGAAGATCCTGAAGCTAAATCTGAGGAACTCAAGGCTATGAATGTAACTGAAGAGCCATGCGAGAAGCTAGAGGCCCCTGAAATGAAGCCCCTACCCGAGGGACTGAAGTACGTATTTCTGGATGATCTCAAAGTTTGTCAAGTTATCATAAACTCTGATCTAACGTCTGAGCAAGAAGACAAACTCCTAACAGAATTAAGGGAAAGAAGAAAAGCTATCGGCTATAAGATGAGTGATCTCACTGGGGTCAGTCAAGCACTTTGCATGCACAAAATCCCCATTGTGGAAGACCACAAAGCTTAATCCAAATATGAAAGAAGTAGTCTGCCTTTAAGTCATTAAAATGCTCACTACAAGAATCATCTATCCTATATCTGACTCTCCATGGGTGAGTCCTGTACATGTTGTCCCAAAGAAAGGTGGCACTACCGTGATGCAGAATGAAAATAATGAACTCATCCCCGCTCGAACAGTTACCGAGTGGAGGATGTGTATTGATTACATGAAATTAAACAAGGCAACGTGTAAAGATCATTTCCCGATGCCTTTTCTAGATCAAGTCTTACAACGACTGGCTCACCAGGAATATTTTTTCTATCTCGATGGTTACTCTGATTTCTACCAAATACCCATACATCTAGATGACCATGAGAAGACAACTTTCACTTGCCCCTTTGGAACATATGCCTTTAGAAGGATGCCATTCGGGCTTTGTAATGCACCTGCAACCTTCCAACGCTGCATGGAAGCCATATTCACTGGTCTAACTGAAACTATTATGGAAGTTTTCATGGATGATTTCTTTGTATATGGGGATTCATACGACTCATGCCTGAAGCACCTCTCCCTCATCTTCGAACGATGTGAAGAAGCACATATAGTGTTAAATTGGGAGAAATGCCATTTTATGGTAAAAGAAGGCATTGTCCTTGGCCATAGGGTCAACAATCCAGGGATAGAAGCAGACAAGGCAATGATCGAAGTGATTTCTAAACTCAGTCTCCCAACCAATGTAAGAGAGCTCCGCACATTTCTTGGCCATGCAGGATTTTATAGAAGGTTCATAAAGGATTTCTCTAAAATAACCAAGCCTATGACAAACTTATTACTAAAGGACGTTGATTTCAACTTTGATGAAGAATGCATCAAGAGTTTCAACAACCTGAAGCATGCCCTTAAATCAACCCCCATTATCAGAGCTCCAGATTGGGAGCACCCTTTTGAAATCATGTATGATGCAAGTGATTACGCAGTTGGCGCCATTTTAGGCCAATGTATAGAAAGGAAACATCATGTCATCTACTATGCATCTAAGACCCTAGATGAAGCTCAGAGGAACTATGCAACTACTGAAATGGAACTCTTAGCATTTGTGTATGCCTTTGACAAATTTAGATCCTACCTCATTGGTTCGAAGGTGATTGTCTACACTGATCATGCTGAAATTTGTTACCTCATAGCAAAGAAAGATGCTAAACCCAGGCTTATCAGATGGATTCTCCTCTTGCAAGAATTTGATCTGGAGATAAGAGATAAGAAAGGAATAGAGAATGTTGTGGTAGACCACTTGAGCCTTATCCACACCATGGACACTGAAAAGATCCATATTAACGACTCTCTTCCAGATGACCAACTCATGCAAGTCTCAAAAGCTACTCCTTGGTACTCAGACTATGTGAACTACCTTGTAGCCGGTGTTATCCACCCTGAATGCACTGACAATACACTGAAGAAATTCATGCACAATGTGAGGCAATATCACTGGGATGAGTCGTACCTCTTCAAGATCTGTGTTGATGGTCTCTATAGACGATGTATCACCGAGGAATAAGCTCAACTTGTTCTAAAGAAATGTCACTCAGGACCTGTTGGAGGCCATATGAGTTCTAAGAAAACTGCGTTGAAGGTATTGCAACATGGCTTCTTTTAGCCAACCATATCCAAGGATGCCTACAACTTTGTTTTATCATGTGAAAAATGCCAAAGGGCGGGTAACATAACAAAAAGAGATGAGATGCCCCTCAAACTTTGGCAAGAAATCGAGATTTTTTATGTTTGGGAAGTGGACTACATGGGCCCATTCCCATCCTCACATGGATTTTGCTACATTCTGGTTGCGGTGGATTATGTCTCTAAATGGGTAGAGGCCATACCAACCATCACTAGCGACTCGAAACTTGTCATCAAAATGTTCAAAGATAATATTTTCCCCCGTTTTGGAGTTCCATGAACTGTGATATCTGATGGAGGTTCTTGTTTTCTGGAAAGAAGCTTCGAAGAGTTATTGAGAAAATATGGTGTAACACACAAGGTAGCCTCCCCCTACCAACCGTAGATGAGTGGACAGGTAGATGTTTCTAACTACAAACTCAAAGCTATCTTAGAAAAGACAGTAGGATGCAACCGAAAGGATTGGTCAGTAAAAATCAATGATGCCTTGTGGGCCTACCGAACTGCTTTTAAGACTCCTTTTGGGACAACACCATTTAGATTAATCTATGGGAAGTCATGTCACATACCCATATAATTCGAACACAAATCTTGGTGGACAATCAAGGTAGGATTCTGCAACTTTAGGAGCTGGAAAAACTTCAAATGACAGCCTACAAAAATGCTCGAATCTACAAAGAATGCACAATGTTATGGCATGATGGTCATCTGAAAAGGAAGGACATACAAGTGGGAGACCAAGTTCTACTATTTAATTCAAGACTGAGATTGTTCCTAGGGAAACTCCGTTCTCGCTGGTCTGGATCATACATTTTTAAGAACATCTACCCACATGGTGCTTTTGTTTTATGGAGTGAAAAGTCAGGCGATTTTGTGGCAAATGGCCAACGCTTGAAGAGATATTTCACCACAGTTGATACTAGCATTGAAGAACATATATACTAGAAAATTAAAGGAATCATGTCGAGCCAACATAAAACAAAGGTGCTTATCGGGAGACAACCCAATCTGTATCTTAGCTTTTACTTTCAGTTTTGAATTAGAAAATTTTCCCCCCAGTAGATAATGCATTACAAGATGCAATCTTAAGTTTTGATAGTCTTCATTTTTGAGATTTCAGATGGAGGACACATTGCTGAGAGGAACACAACCACATCTGGTGGTCCAACCGACACGATTTTCCCCCTCCATCTTGGATTTAGAGTTTGCTCGTGACGAGCAAATTTCTAAGTTCGGGGTGGAGGGTGGGTGGTACGTACTTTACTTTCCACATACACCCATCTGTTTCAGACTTAAGATCCCATCTTTGCAATTTTGATCAAAATTTTCAAAATTTTTAAGTTTTCAAAGAAGTTGTATAGAATCTTGATGATGTTTTGACTCTTCTTGTTCAATCAAAGCCTTTACCTAGCCGGCTGGTTTCTTTGTCTATGCAATTTTGGATCATTATACCTCCTTATCCAAAGGAAAGCCTCAAGGGGGACAATTTCTAAAACTAGCCAATAGTTGGAAATCACCATGTGAAGCTTATGAATCCTAACATCATGATCAGTAAAAATGGCAAGTATCTGTCCAACTGAGAGGGATCAAGCACATTGTGCTTCCTAACTGACTAGTGGAACAATAGCACGAAATCTCCACTGGATCCTCATCAAGTCATTATTTGAGCAGAGTATGATAAGGATAACAACTCGATGCATTGAATTGTAAATCAAGTTGCATTCTGATCTGAACTCTCTTCTGCGCTTCTTCTACCATCTTCTTACCCCTCGTCCATCAAAAAGAAACAAAAATAGCCAAAATAGTGTCAAACCCTAAGTTCGGGGTGGCACACCATCTCCCTCTTTATTCACTTCTTCCATACCCCTCGCTACGTAATAGGGGCATATCACCAAGAAAAGATGCCAATGCACACACAAAAATTGCAATCTCGAGTCGAATAGAGGAGAGATTCACACACAAAAAATGCAACCAATGAAATTGTAACCATATAATAAAAATCTCGAGTCAAATAGAGGATAGATTTATTTATTCCTTGCATACCACCCTTCACTCCCTTTTCCATCTCCAGGCACAATTAATGCCTCCCTTATCCTAAAAAACACCAGTGTCAGATCAGGTGCACACTTTTTGTTTTGCGGGTATCTCCGGACTCTTACAAAGCTCTTAGAAATGCTTGTTGTTGGAAAAAGTGGGGAGGAAGTGATGTTGGAAAATGAACTCAGGAACGAAGATATTGTAAGATGTGTTCAGTGATCTCAGGAAGTTGAGATGCTTAGTCATACAAAGTAGAAAAGAAATGATCGTGATGTGAAGATGAGGCAATCACACTAGTTGAAAGTATTCTATTGGCGATTGTTTCAAATTTTGCATCACTCGAGGACGAGCAACGTTTAAGTTCGGGGTGTTTTGATGAATGTATATTCATATTAGTTCTAGTCACCATTTTTGGCCCAGTTTTACATTAAATGCTAATATTCACCCCTTGAATATGCTCATATACAATTTTCACCAGTTCCATATCATTATTTAAAGTTTTGATCAAATCTATTCATCTCCATTACAGGATTGAACATCGCGCTATGTGTTCCAGTGTAGGAAGTGTAGGGGACGGTGGTCCCACTAACCGACTAGCAGGCCCAAGAAACATTCAGTAATTCAACAGTTGGTTTGTGGTCTAACAAACCCGACTGTTGATAACTCCATTGATGAACAAGTAAAGAATTGTGTTCTCCAACTCAACACTACATAGGAAGATCCTGAAGCTAAATCTGAGGAACTCAAGTCTATGAATGTAACTAACGAGCCATGCGAGAAGCTAGAGGCCCCTGAAATGAAGCCCCTACCCGAGGGACTGAAGTACGCATTTCTGGATGATATCAAAGTTTGTCCAATTATCATAAACTCTGATCTAACATCCGAGCAAGAAGACAAACTCCTGACAAAATTAAGGGAAACAAGAAAAGTTACCGGCTATAAGACGAGTGATCTCACCGGGGTCAGTCAAGCACTTTGCATGCACAAAATCCCCATGGTGGAATACCACAAACCGACTGATGAACATCAACAAAAGCTTAATACAAATATGAAAGAAGTAGTCCGCCTTGAAGTCATTAAGCTACTCACTACAAGAATCATCTATCCTATATCTGATTCGCCATGGGTGAGTTCTGTACATGTTGTTCCAAAGAAAGGTGGCGCTATCGTGATGCAGAATGAAAATAATGAACTCATCCCCGCTCGAACAGTTACCGGGTGGAGGATGTGTATTGATTATAGGAAATTAAACAAAGGAACAAGCAAAGATCATTTCCCGATGCCTTTTCTAGATCAAGTCTTAGAGCGGCTGGCTCACCAGGAATATTTTTGCTATCTCGATGGTTACTCTAGTTTCTACCAAATACCCATACATCTAGATGACCAACAAAAGACAACTTTCACTTGCCCCTTTGGAACATATGCCTTTAGAAGGATGCCATTCATGCTTTGTAATGCGCCTGCAACCTTCCAACGCTGCATGGCAGCCATATTCGCTGGTCTAACAGAAACTATTATGGAAGTTTTTATGGATGATTTCTCCGTATATAGGGATTCATACGACTCATGCCTTAAGAACCTCTCCCTCATCCTCAAATGATGCGAAGAAGCACATCTAGTGTTAAATTGGGAGAAATGTCATTTTATGGTAAAAGAAGGCATTGTCCTTGGCCACAACATTAGCAATCGAGCAATAGAAGTAGACAAGGCAAAGATCGAAGTGATTTCTAAACTCAGTCTCCCAACCAATGTAAGAGAGGTCCGTGCATTTCTTGGCCATGCAGGCTTTTATAGAAGGTTCATAAAGGATTTCTCCAAGATAACCAAGTCTATGACAAACTAATTACTAAAGGATGCTAATTTCCACTTTGATGAAGAATGCATCAAGAGTTTCAACAACCAGAAGCATGCCCTTACATCAACCCCCATTATTAGAGCTCCAGATTGGGAGCACCCTTTTGAAATCATGTGTGATGCAAGTGAATATGTAGTTGGAACCGATTTAGGCCAATGTATAGAAAGAAAACATCATGTCATCTACGATGCATCTAAGACCCTTGATAAAGCTCAGAGGAACTATGCAAGTACTGAAAAGGAACTCTTAGCAGTTGTGTATGCCTTTGACAAGTTTAGATCCTACCTTATTGGTTCGAAGGTGATTGTCTACACTGATCATGCTGCAATTCATTACCTCATAGCAAAGAAAGATGCTAAACCCAGGCTTATCAGATGGATTCTCCTCTTGCAAGAATTTAATCTGGAGATAAGAGATAAGAAAGGAATAGAGAATGTTGTGGCAGACCACTTGAGCCGTATCCACACCTTGGACACTGAAAAGATCCCTATTAATGACTCTCTTCCAGGTGACCAGCTCATGAAAGTCTCAAAAGATACTCCTTGGTACTTAGACTATGTGAACTACCTTATAGCCGGTGTCATCCACCCTGAATGCACCGACAATGCACTGAAGAAATTCATGCACGATGTGAGGCAATATCACTGGGATGAGTCGTACCTCTTCAAGATCTGTGGCGATGGTCTCTACAAACGATGTATCACCGAGGAAGAAGATCAACTTGTTCTAGAGCAAAGTCACTCAGGCCCTATTGGAGGCCATATGAGTTTTAAGAAAACTATGTTGAAGGTTTTGCAATGTGGCTTCTTTTGGCCAACCATATCCAAGGATGCCTACAACTTTGTTTTATCATGTGACAAATTCCAGAGGGTGGGTAACATAACAAAACAAGATGAGATGCCCCTCAAACTTTGGCAAGAAATTGAGATTTTCAATGTTTGGGGAGTGGACTACATGGGCCTATTCCCATCCTCACATGGATTTTGCTACATTCTGGTTGCGGTGGTTTATGTCTCTAAATGGGTAGAGGCCATACCAACCATCACTAGTGACTCGAAACCTGTCATCAAAATGTTCAAAGATATTATTTTCCCCTGTTTTGGAGTTCCACGAACTGTGATATTCGACGGAGGTTCTCGTTTTCTGGAAAAAAGCTTCGAAGCACTGTTGAGAAAATATGGTGTAACACACAAGGTAGCCTCCCCCTACCATCCGCAGATGATTGGATAGGTAGAGGTTTCTAACCGCCAACTCAAAGCTATCTTGGAAAAGACGGTAGGACACAACTGAAAGGATTGGTCAGTAAAAATCAATGACGCCTTATGGGCCTACCGAACTTCTTTTAAGACTCCTCTTGGGCCAACATCATTTAGATTAATCTATGGGAAGTCATGTCACATTCTCGTAGAACTTGAACATAAAGCTTGGTGGGCAATCAAATAGCTAAATTTTTACATAAAGAAAGTTGGTCAAGCTAGGATTCTACAACTTTAGGAGCGGGAAGAACTTCGAATGACAGCCTATGAAAATGCTCAAATCTACAAAGAACGCACAAAGATATGGTATGATGGTCATCGAAAAAGGAAGGACATATAAGTGGGAGACCAAGTTCTACTGTTTAATTCAAGATTGAGATTGTTCCCAGGGAAACTTTGTTATCGATGGTCTGGACCATACATTGTCAAGAGCATCTACCCACATGGTGCTTTTGTTTTATGGAGTGAAAAGTCAAGCGATTTTGTGGCAAATGGCCAATGCTTGAAGAGATATTTCACCATAGTTGATACTAGCATTGAAGAACATATATAATAGAAAATTAAAGGAATCATGTCGAGCCAACGACATAAAACAAAGGCGCTTGTCGGGAGGCAACCCCATCTGTATCTTAGCTTTTACTTTTAGTTTTGAATTAGAAATTTTTACCCCCAATAGAGAATGCATCGCACGATGCAATCTTAACTTTTTATAGTCTTCATTTTTTAGATTTCATATGGAGGACACGTTGCTGAGAGGAACACAATCACATCTAGTGGTCCAACCGACACGATTTTTACCCTCCATCTCGAATTTAGAGTTTGCTCGGCATGAGCAAATCTCTAAGTTTGGGGTGGAGGGTGGGTGGTATGTACTTTACTTTCCACCTACACCCATTTGTTTCAGACTTAAGATCCCATCTTTGCAATTTTGATCAAAATTTTCAAAATTTTAAGTTTTCAAAGAAGTTGTATAGAAACTTGATGATGTTTTGACTCTTCTTTTTCAATCAAAGCCTTTACCTAGCTGGCTAGTTTCTTTGTCTATGCAATTTTGTACCATTATGCCATCCTTATCCGAAGCAAAGCCTCAAGGGGGACAATTTTTGAAACTAGCCTATAGTTAGAAATCACCATGTGAAGCTTATGAATCCTAATATCATGATCAGTAAAAATGCCAAGTATCTGTCAAACTGAGAGGGATCAAACACATTGTGCTTCCTAACTGACTAGTGGAACAATATCATGGAATCTCCACCGGATCCTCATCAAGTCATTATTTGAGCATAGTATGATAAGGAGAACAACTCGGTGCACTGAATTGTAAATCAAGTTGCATTCTGATCTGAACTCTCTTCTATGCCTCTTCTACCATTTTCTTACCCCTCCGTCCATCAAAAAGAAATAAAAATAGCCAAAATAGTGTCAAACCCTAAGTTCGGGGTGGCACACCATCTCCCTCTTTATTCGCTTCTTCCATACCCCTCACTACGTAATAGGGGCGTATCGCCAAGAAAAGATGCCAATGCGCACACAAAAAATGCAATTTCGAGTCGAATAGAATAGAGATTCACATCCAAAAAAATGAAATCAATGAAATTGCAACCATATAATAAAAATCTCGAGTCGAATAGAGGAGAGATTTATTTCTTCCTTCCATACCACCCTTCACTCCCTTTTCCACCTGCAGGCACAATGAATGTCTCCCTTATCCTAAAAAACACCAGTGT
The DNA here is from genome assembly GCA_963693085.1 of Alisma plantago-aquatica. NCBI lineage: Eukaryota > Viridiplantae > Streptophyta > Magnoliopsida > Alismatales > Alismataceae > Alisma > Alisma plantago-aquatica. The sequence goes on from OY856409.1 coordinate 1,135,672,339, forward strand.
CAGATCAGGTGCACACTTGTTGTTCTGTGGGTATCTCCGGACTCTTACAAAGCTCTTAGAAATGCTTGCTGTTGGAAAAAGTGAAGAGGAAGTGATGTTGGAAAATGAACTCAGGAATGAAGATATTTTAAGATGTGTTCGGTGATCTCAGGAAGTTGAGATGCTTAGTCATACAGAGCAGAAAAGAGACAATCGTGATGTGAAGATGATGCAATCACACGAGTTGAAAGTGTTCTGTTGGTGACTGTTTCAGATTTTGCATCACTCGAAGATGAGCAACGTTTAAGTTCAGGGTGTTTTGATGAATGCATATTCATCTTAGTTTTAGTCGCCATTTTTGTTCTAATTTTACACTAAATGCTAATATTCACCCCTTGAATATGCTCATATACAATTTTCCCCAGTTCCATATCATTATTTAGAGTTTTGATCAAATCTATTTGTCTCCATTACAAGATTGAACATCGCACTATGTGTTCCAGTGTAGGAGGTGTAGGGGATGGTGGTCAAGAAACTTTTGATAATTTCTACCCTTTTTCGATGGCCAGATCCTTCATCAGAATGCATCCTCTTAAGTCAGAGGATTCATCAACGCAGGTCATTCGACCCTCAACAATACCCCCCCCCCCCCGCGGGGTGGGTTTGATCTATGAAAGCTGCGACCACAGCCAAGAAGAGAATAACCGTGACCATGACATACAACTGCGGCCACAGCCAAGAAAAACATAGCCATGACCGCAGACCTAGAAGTGATCACCATGACCGGCATGAGGGACCATGACCTGCTGAGGACCGCGACCGGCATGAGAGACCGTGATCTGAGGACCGCAACCTGCTGAGGACCGCGACCGTGATCAATGCTAACCATGACCATGGTTAGTGCTCCTCCACAACCTGACTTCGACCGTAATTGGCACCACACCACAATCGCAGTATACAACCTCGACCGCAGCCAGTACCACGACCGTAGAAGTAAGTCGGTGGAATGTGCCTATAAATAGGCCACCCACCTATCTTGTCAAAGGTGGAGAGAGAAGGCCTGCCCCATCTGCCGTGGTGTCCTTCCTCGTCCAGATCTGCCCCGACGTTGTCTAGAAGACTACCTCTCCACTGAGTTGCAATCGTCTTCTTCACCATGACCATGGCGAAATCTTCCCTCTCTCTTGTTCTTTTTGTTTCTCTCACCATGAGCGAGTAGTTTCCTTTTGCTGGGGTGTGAGGACTAGCCCTGCTGCCCGTGCTCACATGTCCTTCCATTAAACATACCATGTCGTGTATATAACTTTTCATTTCATTATTAATCATTTGATGTGTGCTTGTAGATTGATCACCTGCTTGCATGATCTATTTCATTCCTATGTTGTGAGAACTTCAATACATAGGTTTTGAATGTCGATTAATGTGGTTGACTCCCTAACGAGAACTTCTGATGGGATTCCATGAAGTCGTAAGTGTGTGATCCGTGAGTTGACGATACATCTAGCCCACGGTGATGCTTCTATGTGCCTAATGTCTGTATGGGGGGCCCACAACTTCAGTTGGATATCTATATCTTCAAAGTCGTAAGTGCGTGATCTGGATGGAGATAAGACATTTGATGCCTAAGTTGATGCTTACGCGAACCTAACATCCGTATGGAGGGTTTGTAGCAGCTCCATTTGGATGGTTATATCTAGCCTGGATGTGCGTGTTTGGATATGTTTGCATGTGTAGCGGTGGTGAAACTCAGGTCCATCCTAACAATTCCCATCATTAATCTTTAATCAACTTTTAATCCTGCTCTTTACTTTCCTTGCAATTAGTTTAATTAAACCCAAACCAATCTCTGTTCTAAATATTAGTCTTGATTGAGCTAGATTCAACTAGCAAAGATTCTTAAAAACATTGTCCCTTGGGATTCAATCCTTAACTATACTACGATAAGACCCATTCGCTTGCGGGTGGTATTATTGCACAAGGTTCTGGTAAAAACTCAGGGATTTCAGCCCAGGGTGAGTTTGTTAGTGTATTAAGAACCACGTCAGTAATCTCATTTAGTGTAACAGGTTTATAATAGTATGAGTCATCATCTCATGAGTCATGACTGAGACAAACATAATAGACAGAATTACCTTTATAATTATCAAATCAGGTATCTAATGGCACATCCCAATCATCATATGCTTGGCTCTCTGGGCATACAACCAACAACTCCCACTTGCACTTAGAGCCAATCACCCACAAATCTTATTCTTGTTGGATCCTAGGATGGGTGATTGTGTGCTCTAGAGGGGGTGAATAGCGTTGAATGCACTTAAATAAAATTCATTAGACCGTCAAAATATATCACAAGATAAGGTTGCTAAATAGGAATTTGAGTGCAACTAAAACATACATAGAGAGGATCTTCTACCTGACCAAGGACTTACCCAGTTTGCAATGAGTCTTTAGCCTTCACCAAGGACTTACCCAATCTTGCACAAGTCTTCATCCTTTGAGTAATTACCCACTCTTATTGGATCTTCTGCCTTTGACTTCACCTTCACAAAGGAGAAGCTTTCATCAAGGGACGCGTTCCCTTGTTCTTCTTCACCTTTCTTAGTCAAGAGAGAGAACCGTCATCTTCAAGGTTGAATGAGAGATTGGGAGGAGGTGGAAGTGAGAGCCTCACAAGATATACATGAAGGACTAGCTCTCTTACAAATATCTTACTCACTCTAATGAATGTAGCAAGTGATTAAGATTAGAGAGAGAGAGGAGGTTGTAGGATGCACTCAACTATAGACTAGGGACCTTCATAGTTCTTGTCTAACCATGGGATGAAGCCTAAGTGGGTCTTATTTATAGTTGAGGATGCCTAGAAGCCTTTGGGAACACTTAAGGATGAATACTAGCCATTGGGATGTTGCAACGAAAATTTTTTTGAGTTTTGCAACATTCCAATGGCTAGAAACGTTTTTCTTCACTTTTCTGTACAGTGTGATCGGTCGAGTTTCAATAAAGGTAATTTGACCGGTTGCACTATATGACAAAGCAAATTTGACCAATCAGATGAGTTTATCCTGGATGAAACTTGATCATTCACTTAAATCAGTTTTTCCCAGTGTAGGGATTGATCGTGTTCTGTGAGTGTGCAACTCGACCAAACCATGGCATTTTCAAGATCCATTAAGGGGTTGGTCAAGTTTGTAATTCGACCAACAAACAACCTATCATGCATTTTATAAAATGTCATTAAAGCACTTAAATATTCGATTTAAGTGCTTAATTATAAGTCATAAGATCATTACAAGTGATTTACAACATGATTCTAATGAATTTACATCATATTGTACAAAAGTACACCTGCATTGATTTTGACTTGTCTTTTCTCCAATTTGAGATGCACAAGTTAGGGCATTTGGAGTGTGTATATACTGAATCTAAAACCACTCAAGTAGAAGCATTAGACACAAATAATTGGAATGGTTTAGTCATCATCAAAATAAGGGTTTGGTCAATTTAGACCTAGAGTCAACAATTCCAAGTGATCTTAACATGTCCATCATGTTTCTACTACGGAAATGCTTTTATAACATGTTATCGGTAGTTTGCAAATTTCACATCTCTTCGTTGCATGACATATTATATGAGATGGAAGTGTTGTAGTATGGTATCTGGTATTCCTTTTCTAAATCATATCTCTATTGATGTCATAGTATTTCTAAAGTGTCATCAATGGTTGAACCTCACACAAGTTCACCCATATGAACTTCTTGATGCATACAATATCCTCTGTTGTTCTCTTAAGACATAGATACATAGCTTATATTATAGATTTAAACAATTGTCATTAGCTTGGAACCCTTCCAACTTATAGTTCCCATTTAAGGTCAAACATAAATTTAGATTCTGATAAGTAATTTGTCAGTCTGGAAGCTTGCATCAATGTTATCTTTTATACCCAACTCTTCCTTATTACCATGACCAAGGAACCGATCCTTTTAGTGCTTCATAAGAACCCAAGGATGTTCTTTATGGTAGTCCAATAACTCTCACTAGCATATGACATATACCCTCTTGTCATGTCCAATACATATAAGATTGCTAGGTAGGTATATATATGTCCTCTCATCATGTTCAATACATATGAGATGACTGGATACCCTCTCGGCATGTCCAATACATACGAGATAATTAGATATGCTCCCATCATGTCCAATACTTATGAGATAACATGATAAGTACATAACATTTCATTCAAGATAGATCTAATTGTGAATGCATATGGCATCTATTCCATGTGTTCCTATTCTTCATAAGAACTAGGATACTAGACTCTTGAGAGACTAACTCCATGGATCATGGACAAGTTTTCTCTCATTGAGTCTTGCATGCTGAACCCTTTCAACATCTTGCCAATGTATGTGCTCTTTCTTAGGTCAAGAAGCTTTCCAGATTTATCTCTGTAGACCTTGATCCCTATCACATAGGATGCTTTGCCTAAACCCTTCATATATAAGGTACTTTCCTTGCTAGGTTTTAATATTTGTAGGATAAGGACTTTGTTCCCCATCATTATGTAGAATATAAATATGCTCCCACTAAATCTTTTGTAATCACATATTTCATCTTCATTTTGACTCAAGTCAAACTCTTTGAGTGTCTTGTCAAATAGAAGATTCCAGCTGTGAGATGCCTGCTTCAATCCACAGATTGACCTTTATATCTTATAGGCTTTATTTGCATTAATGGATTTATAAAACCTTTAGGTTGTGTCACATGCACATCCTCATAATTATTCCAATTAAGGAATGTGGTTTTTGTCATCCATATGCCAAATCACATAGTCATACTAAGATACAACAATAAGTGTGATCTAGATGGATTTAACTATGGTAACTGGTAAAAGACTTCATCTTGTTCAACACCTTAAAGTAGTATGAAAATCTTTGCAACCAATTTACCCTCCCATTTTGGTCTTCTTACAGACACCCAATTGCACCTTATGGGTTCTACCCCTTCAAATGGATCCACCAAGGTCATACCTTTTTGGTTGACATGGAGTCTGTCTTGAATCTTATGGCCTCTAGCCATGTTTTAGATTTTGGTCCCTCAATAGCGTCTAGGTAGATTGTTGAATCATCATATATGACCAACTTACTGCCTTTTTGAGTTTTAATATATCATCATCTTTCAAACTCAAGCCGTGTTCTACTAGAACTATAAGGTTTTGGGTTACATAAGGAACTTGAGATTCCACCACAACTTGTGTTTCTCATTGTTCCCACTGTACCTCTTTAGGTTCAATGTTTTCTTGTTTGTCTCGAACATTTTGAGTTTTACTTTTACTCCCACTGATTCCTTTGGAATGAAGTTTCTCTTTAGGAATACAACCATCCAGATCAAAAAACACTTTGTTGTCGGATTGGGATAAGAGTAGTATATAACAAAACAACATTTGTGTGATTTGTGGACAACACATTTTTAAGAGAAAAAAATTCTTATATAGGCATTCGTCCCTAATCACTATAAAAAAACACATCGGGACTCCTCCCATGCCATATTACGTATGATGTCTTTTGAACCATTTTAGATGGTACATTGTTTAGTGTTTAGCATATGCCCAAAAGGAATTGGAAGATTAGCTAGATTTTATGTGACACACCAATCACAACAAAACAAGATTACTCAAAACAAAGCGTGGAATTAAAACTAATCATCCAGATTACTAGAAAACATGCTAAATTAAAACGGATTCCATATAACCATAAAAGCTGAAACATATTACACTTGAGTCCATAAACTGCACCACAAGTGTTACATATCAAGCCACAAGATGATACATATCACTATTCATTTGGCCAACTTGCCACAACCTGTTACATAAGATGACTTGTTCATATATATATATATATATATATATATATATATATATACATATATATAGGGTGTTCATTCATTGCCCGTGCGGGTAGCATGGAATTTCGCTACCCTACAGCCAAAAAAGTAACTCTCCTAGCTAAGAAAGTAACTCTGCTGTAAAAAAAGTAACTATGGTGTCAAAAAAGTAACTCTGCTGGCCAAAAAAGTAACTCTGTACAAAATATACAGCAGATATATATAAGGACGGGTTTTTTTTATTTTGGAGGGGCAAATGATATTATTTTTGGCTAAAATTGTTTGGAGATCTAGACAAAATAGTCCTCTACAATAATGGAAATTTTTTTTTGAAAAAAGTGGTCGGAAGGGTGGGCAGGTAGCTACCCGCGCGGGCAATAAAGATGGGCCCATATATATATATATATATATATATATATATATATACAAGCCATATATGTACAATCATGACATACTGCTAAAACTCTTGTCAATATACAATGTCTACAAAACACCCCCAAGGACCTGAGAGTACATGGATGACAAATAGGACTTCACGACAAAACACTAGCAGCATATCCAACCTTTAACAACTACTGCTCCTCTTGCTGCTCAGCCTCGACTGCACGATCTCTACCTCATTGTGTACGACCACCTAAAAGATGTGGAAACCCATTAAGTGAGACCAACATCCCAGCAAGAGATATAAATCTCCGCCAACAACTATTATTAACACATATAGGCTAAGAAGGAAGATAACAATATCATCTGATTGAGTAGATTCAGCTAAATGATATGAATACAACAATTAACATTGTTTAAACAATTTAGACATCTAAAACTTATCAGAAGAACATCTTATACTTTTAGAAGGAATATGAAGAACATGTCCAATAGTTTATTTCTCTTACCAAATTATAAATCAACTAATCATCACATCATCCAATGTGAGTCATGTTTAACCCTAAGCAAATATACTACACGACTGTTAACATCTTTTATTTTGACATGAGGAGATGAGTTGTACCACTCATACTCCAACTGACCACTGCAAAGTCCAAATCAGTGTCATACAAGATCCAGGAGGAGTCAGACTCCTATGATCTCCCACACCCTTGTGCAGTCCAAATCTGCTGCAATGACATATAAAGTCCAGCTACAAAATAGCCTAGTCTGCCTTGGTACATAGATGCAACACTAGTGAAACTAAGTTATGACCATAGTCACACTCCTACCGAGGTATGACCATAGCCATCCTATATATATATATATATATATATATATATATACTGAATCACATTACTAAGATACAACCTCGACTGTTCTCCTTCCAGGGTATAACCGTAGACATTCCTATGAAATTCATATACTCAAAAATATACGACTCTGAGCTTCCACTAAGGAATAACCCATTTCACCATCCAATAAGTATTGATTTTGAAGATGGATCTATGGCACAGGGCAACTACATGATTAGGATTTCACTTGATTAGTAAAGTCAATTAAGTATCTTTTATCATCAATCAAGTTACAACGTACAAACCTTAAACAAATTCTACAGAGATAAGAATATGTTGCAATGTCAGAAGGTATAAAATGTATGAGGTATACTTGTCACATAATTTCATCATACCACTGCCATACAAGGCCATCAACATTGTCACATAACTAGGGGACAACAATCCCTCATCACATCACCAGAGGATACCACCTCACATGTAGGCATTAAGCCTCTGCCTGGTCATAAGACCCAAACCACATTACCATAAGGTTCTTGCACATCATCACTGTCTCGTCATGCCTCATAAAGGCTCTCAATCATTACCCTATGTCATTTCAAACACACCATATCATTCACTAACTATGTTATATTGTCCACCTACAAGGTTAGGGTTACACAAGTAGGAGAGAGAAACATCAACTCATGCCATTCATTCAAGCAAGCTCAACAAGTACATCATACACTTGAGAATTAGGGTTAGGGTTTCCCATACGACCGATTAGAGTTTTCTTTTCATTACTAGTCGTTAAACCCTAGGCATATCATCTCCCACATTCTTGGAACACTTTAGGGTTAAGCATCATCAGTAACATGATTAGTCAAAATATCCCAAACAACACCGTGTAATGACCATCACTTACATATACATGTGTGTTGACCCACTAAGTTAACATATGTGTAGCGACCAACATATGATACATCTTGTAGTGACCATCTCACTCACCAAGTGCTATGATCATCAGGGTCAGATCACTAAGGGCAGCGACTGCAACACATGAGTGTCTACCACAACTTGTTGTGACCAAACCATGCACAAAGTTTATCGACCAAGGCAGATGTATCAACATGTGTAGCGACCACCCATTCTATTGTTAGGGTTGTTACGGTCCAACCAAGGGTAGCGAGTGCAACAAGGGTCAAGATGTAGTCACCCAAACCCTAAACTAAAGCATGTTGATTGAAGCAATACTTCGGTAGAGATTAACACCAACTAGGTCAGGTGTAGTGACCAAAGGAACCACATGTTGACCGAAACATGTGCATAGCACCAAAAAGTCCAAATGTCACCATGATCAAAACTCATGAAGGCATGAACAAAAAAACCCTATAAATGATCACCATCATAACCAACAAAGGAAACCATATATAGAGTAAGTAAAACAAACCTCAAACATATGTAAAACCGATCCAAAACCTCATCCAACACATGATAGTCAAACCATAAGCATGGTGATAAAACCAAAGATCAAGGTGCATGCAAAGAACATCAACTCACCATCACTTAGAAATCAGGTACATGAAATTAGGGTTTAGGAGAAAGAGTAATCAATAAGAGAACACTTTAGGGTTATAAATCCTAGATTGTCATAACATCATCTAGCAACTTAGGTTCATGTTTAGGAATGAAATCAGCAACATACAAGCAAGATTATGGTGCAATAGTCGAAGAGGGGAAAGTTATATAACCTACCTTTTGGATGAAGATCAAGCTCCAAAACCACAAGCTCTAAGAGAGAAGAAGGACTCCAACTTTGATCAACTCCATATACACAAGGTCACCTCCAAAGAGAATAACACCCCAAGGTCAAAGAGAAGCTCAAGATGAAGATAGATCAAACCCTAGGCCAACAATAGAAGAAGAAAGAAAGAAGAAGAAGAAAGGAGAAAGCATCATCTCACTTAGGTGCTACCATGGTCAAACCATAGTCTCTAAACTTTGTGAAGAGAAGATCCTCTAGATATCTACCATGGTGATCCATAGTCTCACGACCAAGAAGGAAGAAGAAAGGTAGTGTTATAAGGGGAAAATGTGATCAATGGTATAGAACCACTTACCAAATAGGAAGATCACCAAGGATCACCACAAAGAAGATGATCAAGCTCTTACCACATGTAAGGATGTTCGGCCACCAAAGTTCCAAGATCATCCCTTTCTAGCTCCACCAAGATCCAAGGTTGGCTCAAGCAAGAAACAGAAAGGAGAGAGAGCTAAAAGGATTGATTACATGTAAAGGGGAGAGCTTATATACACATGGGGTAGAAGGGAGGTGAAGATATGATGTGTCAAGCCATAAGAGAACCAAAAGGACACTTGTCAACCAAAGGATCGGTCATGCATGCATACATGCAAAAAATATGGTCAAAACCAAAGTGGTGTATCCACCACTTGGTCCTCAAATCATCTAGATCAAAACAAAACACTTGTATCAGCCGCAACACATATCAAAGCACATGCATCGGTCGCAACACACATCCACAAGAGAAACCCTAGAGATCCAAATCAAGGCTAAGGTATCAAGTTTGAAGCAAACCAGCCAAAACATGATGTATCAGTCGAAGAACTCTCAAGGAACAACATCAAGTTTGCTACACTCAAGAAACACACATGGTCAACACCATCTCCCATGCAACTCATGTATATCCATGCAAACCATAAAATGATACACATGATTCCACCTCATCATACATGGCCCAACAAGGTGCCCCATATCATCATATTCTCTCTCATGATGCTAAGGTACAAGAAGCATAACCTACATTGACAAATTTCAAGATATACCCTCAACATGGGTGGATTGCAACTTCATCCAAAACAAGCATACATAGCTCAAACATCAATCAAACTTGACCAAACTAAAAATATGAGATTGTCACATGTCATTAAGGCATCTCAAGAGATTTGATTAATGTTCAAGAATCTTACTAAGAAAAGAAAACACAATCAAGCATTAAGCCAGGTCAAGGGTCTTACAACCATAAACCACTAACTAGGATTCCACCCCAAATCATATGTGAAAAGAGACGGATACTTCCTACGTACAAGCTCATGACCCAAAAGCTGATATTTGTCGGTCTCATACCAACACCATGGAGATATGAAATGTCTCCCATACAAAACCTTACATGGTTCCATATCATTACTTCTTTGATAACTGTTATTATATGAAAACTCTATCAAACTGAGATGTATATCCCAATTGCCCAAAAACTATAGAATACAGGCTCTCCATAGGTCTTCTAAAGTCTTTATCGTCCTCTTAAACTGTCCATCTGTCTGTGGGTGGAACGTTGTGCTAAACCTCAACTACGTGCACATAGCTATATGTAGATGCTCCCAAAAGAGACTGGTAAACTGAAGACCTCTGTCTGACACAATAGTATTTGAGATACCATGCAAACAGACTATACCATCCACATAAACTTGTGCTAACTTCTCAGTTGTATATGTTGTCTTCACAGGAAGGAAATGTGTTGAGTTAGTCAACATGTCAACGATTACCCAAATGGAATTATGACCTTTGGTTGTCCTAGGAAGTCCAAACACAAAGTCCATAGTGATATGATCCCATTTATAGTGTGGTATAGGCAATGATAGTAATGTCTCTATAGGTTTTTGATGTTCTTGCCTTAACCTATTGACACACTGTGTGCTTAGCCACAAACTCAGCTACATCGCGCTTCAAACCAGGCCACCAATATAGGTCCTTCATATTCTGGTACATCTTGGTGCTACCTAGATGAATGGCATACATCGAAGAGTGAGCCTCTTCTAGAACTAGCTTCCTTAGATCATCCTCATCATGTACCACTACTCTACCTGGTAGCATATAGTCCCATCCTCTACCTCATGGAAACCATCATGCTTCTCGCTGCCAAGCTTTGCTCAGATATGCCGAATCACCGTATTATCACATTGTGCATCTATGCTCTACTACTTTAATGTAGGCTTCACCTATAATTGTGTCAATAGTCCTACTAACAAGGACTCCTCCAACTTCACATTCATCTGATGCAAGGAGACCAACATCTCTCGTTTATGGCATACCAAAGAACACAGTTGTTCCTTATCCATAGATGATGACGAAGAAGACTTTCTGCTCAAAGAATCTACCACCACGTTCACCTTCTGTAGATGGTAGTTTATGGGTGCAATCATAGTCATTAATCAACTCTGTTCAACATCTCTGTATCATGTTCAGATTTTGCTTCAAGAAGATGTATTGTAGGTTCTTGTGGTTGGTGAAGATCTTCTCCCCATAAAGGTAGTGTCTCCATATCTTTAAGGCATGGACCACTGTATCAAACTCTAGACCGTGCGTTCGGTAGCTCTCCTCATGTTTCTTAAGTTGTCATGAATGAAAAGAAATCACATTCTTATCTTGCATCACCACACAGCCCAAACCATTCTTCAAAGCATCATGGAAGACAATGTAGCCCTTTCCTTGCTTTGGCAGAACCAACACTGGTGCACTACTCAACTTTTCTTTCAAAATATGAAAGAACACTGACATTTGTCATCCCAAAAAAATGACACACCCTTCTTTGTCAACTTTGTTAGGGGTAACACTATGACACTGAAGTTCTTTATGAACCTCTTGTTGGATCCTACCAAACCAAGGAAATTACAAACCTCTGTCGATGTTTTTGACTATTCCTACTCTTACACAGACTAAAACTTCTTGGGATTCACACGTACACTCTCTACATATATCACATGCCCAAGGAAAGACACCTCCTTTAGCCAAAAATTAGACTTACTGAACATAGCATATAGCTTTTGCTATCTCAACAAGGTCAACGCCTGCCATAGATGTAACATCCCTGACCTGGGTTATGATTTAACCCTAGATTGTTTTGCTTAATAAGGTTAAGTAGATTCTTAATCTTATCTTGTGAAAAGTAATTAGGGCTCATGAGAAACTTATGTTTCAATTTTGGTCCTGTTTGAACAATGTTGAAGCAATGTTTGCTTATTTTGGACTAAAGTGCAAATTACCCAAGTTGAGGGGTTAACTTGCAAATTTAATATGATAAGATGTTCCTATGATGTTGAGACATCATAAGGATGAATATGATGTAGTAGTATGGTTGCCACAAGCCTGGACACCAAGATAGAGCTTGTTGGACAATGTTGTGCATTAAACCCTAGTTTTGGAGTAAAGTGTAATTTACCCAAAATCTAGGGTTCAATATGCAAATTACCACTTCAACAAGGTCCCTAATGTTTCTTGGAATCATGTAGAGCAAAAAAATGAGATGGGTGCCTCATTTGAATTAAGTTGGAGGAGAGAGAATCTTGATATTAAAATAATCAAGATTAATGCCTAATTGAAACCCTAATTTGATTTAGGGCAAAAATGAATAAAAATAATTGAAGGGCTTTCAACCAAAATGTTTTGGGTTGATTTTGAATAAGGATGGACGTTCCTTTGCCAAGATAAGGAACGAAAATATCCTAAGTAGGTGAAATTCCACTCACCTTATTATAAGAAAAAGAAAACCCACTCACATATGGATATTAATATAATAAGCATTAAGGTGCTTAATTTGATTTTCTTTAAATCAAGGATAATGAAGGAGAATTAAAGGCAAAGGAAGGTGCCTCGTCCTTAAGGGATTTTAGCGGGAAGAGGCGGCCATATTTTTGGAATTTAATGCATTTTAATAATGCATTTTCTCTCTCATCAATTTCCTTATAAAAGTGCCTTTTTCAAGCCAAATGAAAGGCTATTTCGGATTTTCGTCTTTCCCTTGCTTGAAAAACCGACCAAGGAGCTAGGGAGGAGCAGGGAGCACGTCCCCAACCTGTGGGTGAGCCCTTGACCTTCGTTCTCCTTGATTTCATGGTGGAAATCGAAAATAAATTATGGATTCCTTCTTATTTCGATCTCCTCTTCAACCCTAGCCAACTTTTGCAATCAAAAGCTTGAGGACGAGCCTAGGGGGAGTTGCAAGAGCTTCATCCACCATTAATGGCGTGAGCTTGGAGCTTTGGAGCTCAATTGGAGGAGGGTTTTATAACTCAAACCCTTAATCATTGCTATTGCATCAATTCTCTATGCTTTGTTGATTGATTTCTTCAATTTGATGCACTGTTGTTTCTTGCTGCAATTTCCATCAAGAACGGTTGCTGTTCTTGGTTGTTCGAAGGAAGGGGATGATGACATCATCCTAGATGCTTATCCAAAGAAAATTACCAAGCCAAATGGTTTTGATAGCTATTCCAAATCGTTTTAATTTGATTGGCTATGCGGTTTCAGCAAACCGTTTAAGGGCAAACGATTTGAGACCGTTTGGGAGAAAACGGTCTCAAGACCATTTGAGATGGTTGACCAAGCGTTGACCGTTTGGGAATTTTGTTCCTAATTATGTAGGCTGATAACCCTCCAAATTTGAGGGATTAACTCCAAAGGAATCGAGAGTTGAAGGCCAATCAATTAGGCAATCGAATTGAATTATGTGCTGATTTTCAATCTGATTAACTTGACCTGCTTGGGCAAACGGTCTCAAGACCGTTTGAGTGCGTTGACCAAGCGTTGACCGTATTAGATTTTTGATCCTAATTATGTTGGATAATGACTCACCAAGTTTTATGGGTTAACTACCAAGGAATCGTGAGTTGAAGCCTAATCAATTAGGGAAACCTAATTGGATTAAGTGCTGATTTTCAACCTGATCAACTTGACCTGCTTGGGCAAACGGTCTCAAGACCGTTTGAGTGCGTTGACCAAGCGTTGACCGTATGATATTTTTGTTCATAATGATGTTGGTTAATGACCCTCCAAATTTGAGGGGTTAATTCCAAAGGGATCATGAGTTGAAGACTAATCAATTAGGAAAACCCTAATTGAAAATAGTGCTGAAATTCCAATGAGTTAAGTTGAGATTTTGGGTTGATTAGCCCAAACGGTCTCAAGACCGTTTGGGGATCACCCAAACGGTCTCAAGACCGTTTGGGGATCACCCCAAGACCTTTTGGAGGTCTGGGGTCAAGTATAGTTGACCAATTGAAGGTCCAAAGGTACCAAATCATACTGCAACTAAATGCTGATTTGTTGATCAACTCGATAGACCAATCCATGATGAATTTTCACTAGAGTCCAAAGGTTGGATGGGCAAACGGTCTCAAGACCGTTTGGAGGTCATCCAAACGGTCTCAAGACCGTTTGGTGGTCACCCAAGACCGTTTGGAGGTCTAGGGTTGAGTATAGTTCAGTGGTTGAAGGTCTAAAGATATCAAGTTGATATGCAATAGATTGCTGATTTGGTGAGCACTTCAATGAACCAAACCCTAATTAGATTGCTTGGATTGGAGTGATATGATGGGAAAACGGTCTCAAGACCGTTTGGAGCTCATCCAAACGGTCTCAAGACCGTTTGGTGGTCACCCAAGACCGTTTGGAGGTCTAGGGTTGAGTATGGTTAGGTGTTTGAAGGTCTAAAGGTACCAAGCTTTTATACAATGCAATGCTGATTTGGTGATCAATCCAATGATCCAAACCTTAATTGGATGGCTTGGATTGAGTGATATGATGGGCAAACGGTCTGAAGACCGTTTGGAGGTCATCCAAACGACCTCAAGACCGTTTGGGGTCAGGTCATACCCAACTTGGATGATGGTTCAATGGTTTCAAAGCAACTAGTCTTACATTGATTAGTGTTGTTGAATCATCGATTCCAAACCCTAATTCAATTGAATCAAACCCTAATTGACGACCAATTGAGGGTTAATTAAGGGTCAAATAAGTTGAAGGTTGACCTATTTAAACTCAATTGAAGTATGGGTATAGGTCCAATTGATGATTGGTTCCATGAATCCAATGATTGAAGGAATCAACATTGGAAACCCTAATTCAATTGGATACCTTATGTCATTAAAGGTCCAATGGATCAACCCTTTTTGAAAACCTAATGTGATTAGGTGGGAGATACCTTTAATGGTACTAGTCATTAATGCATAGCAAATGCATGGATCCAATACATGATGTAAACCCTAATTGAGGCCGATTTCATGTATAACCCTATTAAGAGGTTACCTACATGTGAAATCACTAATTAGGATGAATAGTAAACCCTAATTCCTTTGGATACCTTATGTAATGGAGGTCCAATGTGATGATGAATGTATTATTGATCCAATGATGGTTAGTAATGTTAACCAATAAAGGAACAAAGGTTAAAACCCTAATAGTACCTAAGTGATTAGTGTCAATTAAGGGATGAACCCTAATTGCTGATAAGATCAATGACTTGGTACACTATGTAAATCATAGTTGTATGTACTTGATTGAAGGGTTGATATGACCTAATCAAGTTAAGAAGCTGATAGCATGAATTCATACATGAATATGAATCATGTGGTGTATAAGGGTTATGATCCTTAATCAAAGAGATCATGAAACCCTAAACATGAACATAACCCTAATTTACAGGGTTATTGAATTCAACCCTAGTTGAGGGTGATTCCATGTGAAACCCTAGTTGAGGGTGATTCAATGTGAAACCCTAGTTGAGGGTGATTCCATGTGAAACCCTAGTTGAGGGTGATTCCAAGTGAAACCCTAATTGAGGGTGCATCCATGTGGAACCCTAGTTGAGGGTGATTTCATGAGAAACCCTAATTGGGAATGCATCCCTAATTGCTTATAGGACCAATGACTTGGTACCCTATGTTAATCATAATTGTATGCATATGATTGAAGGGTTGATGTGACCTAATCAAGTTGAAAGGATCAAATAATAGAATTCATATATAAATATGATTCATGTGATGATCCTATGTAGCACGACCGTGCAAGGCAGCACGGTCGTGGCGACTTTACTCAGCACGACCGTGCAAGGTAGCACGGTCGTGGTAGCTTTACTTTGCACGACCGTGCAAGGTAGGACGGCTGTGGTGGTCTATGCTTGACTTAGAGCTGAATTTAAAGTGACCTAACATGGTCGTTTTGTTAATTCTCAACTTAAGGATGAGAGAGATACTCATACCTTGTGATGATAATCATTTAATGATAATTGATGAGAATAAATAAGTATGATTGAATACTTATGGTATAAATGTTGGCTCCTAGATATGGGGAGCAATGAACTAGGGTTTGATCATTGATAATATGATCTTGAAAACCTAAATGGTTAATAATGGAAAACCATATTCTTAATGAAGGGTAATGATATGTGAGAGAAAGCCCTAATTGATGGTAAACCCTAACCCTGGTAAGGGAATAGTGGTGTTACCCTGTATTGCATGATGTGTTGTAAACCTGATAAGTCTATTATCATGTGTGACAATCATGCAGGTCTCATGAGTTGATGATCATAGCCAGGTATGAGCTATGATGTTTATTTGATAAGAATTGATTGGCCATATGTGCCATTATGTTTTTTTTACTGAGAAAGAAGTAACAAGATGAGTTGGGCTTGTAAGCCTTTGTTTTAAGTTGTTTCCTAGTGAGAGGTGACAAGATGTGAATGGCCTTGTGCGCCATGTGAATAAAGTTGTTGCCTAGTGAGAGGTGACAAGATGTGAATGGCCTTGTGCGCCATGTGAATAAAGTTGTTGCCTAGTGAGAGGTGACAAGATGTGAATGGTTTTGTGAGCCATGTGAATAAAGTTGTTGCCTAGTGAAAGGTGACAAGATGTACAGTGTTCTGATGAGCCATGTGTGATGGAAACCCAAATCCTGATAAAGGATTAAGGGTAATACCCTTGAATTATTAATACATTGTTTTTGCATGGTATTGATAGATAATTGATGTACTGCTATTATATGTGCTAACCATGCAGGTATTATGAGATGATGAGCATAGCCAGGTATGAGCTATGATGTATTATTAGTTTGAATTGTTAATTGGGCCTTGTGTGCCATAATATACCTTGTGCCTGGTAAGAGGTGGTAAGAGAATTAATGTGCATCAAGTGCCATGATGGATGCTTGTGTAGCAAGTATCATACTTACCTTGGTCAAATGACCTAAAGGTGTTAGTTACCTGAGAAAGAGGTAATAGTGCTCAAGTGATGAACAAAGGGTTTGAATACCCAGGATTTCATGGTTATGGTATTGAAATTGAGAATGGATGAGAAGCCCCAGTGTTGAAATGAGGGATTAAGATCCCAACACCTTGTGAAAAGAGTATGGCTACGGGCCATGACTCCACAATGATAATGCCAGGCTTTAGTCATATGATCTAAGCCTGAAGAGAGTTAATGCAGTGATAATGATTCTGTAGTTTGAATAGATGTTATACATGTTCTTCATATTCATTAAAGGAATAGTAACATGTTTATTCTATCAAGTTACAGTTGCAATGCTTTTGATATAGAATAATGATTTTATCTGTTAGACATCAAAATATCTTCTGTCAAATAAATATGATTTCCCTATTCACATTTATCTTATTAAGTTGCAATAATAATGTTTCTGGCGGAGAGTTATATCTCTCGCTGGGGCAATTTTTATAATTGTCTCACCCCCGTGGGAACCACATTTTTAGGTGGACGCGGACGAGGAGACAGGAATCCTTCAGGAGGTGAAGGACATCAGCAGTAGCAGGGACAGCAGTAAAGTCTCAAGTGGAGACATTGACTGTCATGTCATGTTCAGATGTATATAGAAGTCCTATGTGTCGTCTCTGTACTCTCATGTCCTTGGAGTAGTAGTTAATGATTTCAAGATTTTGGCTTAGTGCCTCGAGGGTTTTATACTACCTGTGTACAGTTAAGACAGAGTAGTTAATGTTTGTATTACTCGAGAAGCAAAAGTACATGAGATGTATATATATGAACCAGGATGTAAAGTTTTACTTTGGTTCTGAATGAAAGAGTTTTCCTATGAATGGATCCCATTGCAAAAAGTTTTAATTTTTAGTGATTTTCGCTAATCTGCTGCTTGATGAACGCTTCCGCATTAGTTAATCTTGTTTTCGCGAGACAGTCGTCACAATTTAGTGGTATCAGAGCTCTAGGTTCGCTGAGTCTACAGAGACATAGGACTAAGGTATCGAGTCTGTGTTAGTGTCCTCCAGTATACCCTATAATGATTTCTGCTTGTGCAGAGAAAGGGTAAAGTTTTAAAATGACTGGAGAGCACAAGGAACACATTGCTTAGGGCAATGTTGTTGCACCAAGAAGTGGTGCAAGGATCATGCAAGAATAGAATGAGTGCCTGAGAATCCCCATTAAAGACCTGATCAGGATAGAGAATCCTATGATCATGCTCTTATTGGGCAGATTAGGGCAACAGTAATGCATATAGTGGACTGGATACTAGCCTTACAACCTAGATTATCAGTCCTTAATATATAAAGTTTGAGCTTTAAAAGAGTTCCTAAATGACTTAGTCATGTTGGAACAAGGGAAAATCATGTGTGTATAATGATATGAATAGCAAGGAATATGATAGCATGTAAGTGCATACTACTTGATCTCAGTATTTGTAAACCCTGGCCAGGTATACAACTATTGATGATAAAGTGGGTATGGAAACTCTTAGATTGTTGTCTTTTTTGATTGCCCTGATCAAGTAGTCATTCTGAGACAATCTAATGAGTATCATGAAATAAGAAATATGGAATCAATAAAGGAAGATGCTTTGTGCAATTCCAATAAAGGAAGATGCTTTGTGCAATTCCAATAAAGGAAGATGCTTTGTGCAATTCCAATAAAGGGAGATGCTTTGTGCAATTCCAATAAAGGAAGATGTTTTGTGCAATTCCAACCCTAAACAAAAAGGGAAGAGCTATGTGTCATTCCCAATCAAAAAGGGAAGATCTATGTGTCATTCCCAATCAAAAAGGGAAAGCTATGTGTCATCCCCAACAAAAAGGGAAGAGCTATGTGTCATTCCCAATCAAAAAAGGAAAGCTATGTGTCATCCCCAACAAAAAGGGAAGAGCTATGTGTCATTCCCAATCAAAAAGGGAAGAGCTATGTGTCATTCCCAATCAAAAAGGGAAAGCTATATGTCATCCCCAACAAAAAGGGAAGAGCTGTGTGTCATTCCCAATAAAAAAGGGAAAGCTATGTGTCATCCCCAACAAAAAGGGAAGAGCTATGTGTCATTCCCAATCAAAAAGGGAAGAGCTATGTGTCATTCCCAATCAAAAAGGGAAAGCTATGTGTCATCCCCAACAAAAAGGGAAGAGCTATGTGTCATTCCCAATCAAAAAGGGAAGAGATATGTGTCATTCCCAATCAAAAAGGGAAAGCTATGTGTCATCCCCAACAAAAAGGGAAGAGCTATGTGTCATTCCCAATCAAAAAGGGAAAAGCTATGTGGCATTTCCAACTAATAAGAAGAACTATGTGAACAATCCCAATTACATAGAGTTTGTTAAAGGATTACTGAGTAAATTATCTCTGTTAGATATATATGTTTCTCTTTTGGTATATATTCTTGAGTAATGATTGAAGTATGTTCTTTTATGTTTCTTCCTTTCAATAATATGGACATCATATGTTAGGGGTTTATGCTCTGCATAAACATTGATGAGGTTGAGCTAATGAAAGGAGCTTTGTGTGGAATCACAGAGTTCATGATATCTCCATGATATTAAGATGATATGTGGAGACTTGAGGGCATGATTAATGAATAATTTGTTCCTCCTTTTGTCTAGGATTTCGAGGACGAAATCCTTGTTAGGGGTTTATAACTTGTAACATCCCTGACCTGGGTTATGATTTAACCCTAGATTGTTTTGCTTAATAAGGTTAAGTAGATTATTAATCTTATCTTGTGAAAAGCAATTAGGGCTCATGAGAAACTTATGTTTCAATTTTGGTCCTGTTTGAACAATGTTGAAGCAATGTTTGCTTATTTTGGACTAAAGTGCAAATTACCCAAGTTGAGGGGTTAACTTGCAAATTTCATATGATAAGATGTTCCTCTGATGTTGAGACATCATAAGGATGAATATGATGTAGTAGTATGGTTTCCACAAGCCTGGACACCAAGATAGAGCTTGTTGGACAATGTTGTGCATTAAAACCTAGTTTTGGAGTAAAGTGCAATTTACCCAAAATCTAGGGTTCAATATGCAAATTACCACTTCAACAAGGTCCCTAATGTTTCTTGGCATCATGTAGAGAAAATAAAATGAGATGGGTGCCTCATTTGAATTAAGTTGGAGGAGAGAGAATCTTAATATTAAAATAATCAAGATTAATGCCTAATTGAGACCCTAATTTGATTTAGGGCAAAAATGAATAAAAATAATTGAAGGGCTTTCAACCAAAATGTTTTGGGTTGATTTTGAATAAGGATGGACGTTCCTTTTCCAAGATAAGGAACGAAAATATCCTAAGTAGGTGAAATTCCACTCACCTTATTATAAGAAAAAGAAAACCCACTCACATATGGATATTAATATAATAAGCATTAAGGTGCTTAATTTGATTTTCTTTAAATCAAGGATAATGAAGGAGAATTAAAGGCAAAGGAAGGTGCCTCGTCCTTAAGGGATTTGAGGGGGAAGAGGCGGCCATATTTTTGGAATTTAATGCATTTTAATAATGTATTTTCTCTCTCATCAATTTCCTTATAAAAGTGCCTTTTTCAAGCCAAATGAAAGGCTATTTCGGATTTTCTTCTTTCCCTTGCTTTCAAAACCGACCAAGGATCTAGGGAGGAGCAGGGAGCACGTCCCCAACCTGTGGGTGAGCCCTTGACCTTCGTTCTCCTTGATTTCATGGTGGAAATCGAAAATAAATTATGGATTCCTTCTTATTTCGATCTCCTCTTCAACCCTAGCCAACTTTTGCAATCAAAAGCTTGAGGACGAGCCTAGGGGGAGTTGCAAGAGCTTCATCCACCATTAATGGCGTGAGCTTGGAGCTTTGGATCTCAATTGGAGGCGGGTTTTATAACTCAAACCCTTAATCATTGCTATTGCATCAATTCTCTATGCTTTGTTGATTGATTTCTTCAATTTGATGCACTCTTGTTTCTTGCTGCAATTTCCATCAAGAACGGTTGCTTTTCTTGGTTGTTCGAAGGAAGCAAAGAAAATTACCAAGCCAAATGGTTTTGATAGCTATTCCAAATCGTTTTAATTTGATTGGCTATGCGGTTTCAGCAAACCGTTTAAGGGAAAACGGTTTGAGACCGTTTGGGAGCAAACGGTCTCAAGACCGTTTGAAATGGTTGATCAAGCGTTTACCGTTTGGGAATTTTGTTCCTAATTAGGTAGGATGATAACCCTCCAAATTTGAGGGATTAACTCCAAAGGAATCGAGAGTTGAAGGCCAATCAATTAGGCAATCGAATTGAATTATGTGCTGATTTTCAATATGATTAACTTGACCTTCTTGGGAAAACGGTCTCAAGACCGTTTGGGTGCGTTGACCAAGCGTTGACCTTATGAGATTTTTGATCCTAATTATGTTGGCTAATGACTCACCAAGTTTTATGGGTTAACTCCCAAGTAATCGTGAGTTGAAGCCTAATCAATTAGGGAAACCTAATTGGATTAAGTGCTGATTTTCAACCTGATCAACTTGACCTGCTTGGGAAAACGGTCTCAAGACCGTTTGAGTGCGTTGACCAAGCGTTGACCGTATGAGATTTTTGTTCATAATGATGTTGGTTAATGACCCTCCAAATTTGAGGGGTTAATTCCAAAGGGGTCATGAGTTGAAGACTAATCAATTAGGAAAACCCTAATTGAAAATAGTGCTGAAATTCCAATGAGTTAAGTTGAGATTTTGGGTTGATTAGCCCAAACGGTCTCAAGACCGTTTGGGGATCACCCCAAGACCGTTTGGAGGTCTGGGGTCAAGTATAGTTGACCAATTGAAGGTCCAAAGGTACCAAATCATACTGCAACTAAATGTTGATTTGTTGATCAACTCGATAGACCAATCCATGATGAATTTTCACTAGAGTCCAAAGGTTGGATGGGCAAACGGTCTCAAGACCGTTTGGAGGTCATCCAAACGGTCTCAAGACCGTTTGGTGGTCACCCAAGACCGTTTGGAGGTCTAGGGTTGAGTATAGTTCAGTGGTTGAAGGTCTAAAGATATCAAGTTGATATGCAATAGATTGCTGATTTGGTGAGCACTTCAATGAACCAAACCCTAATTAGATTGCTTGGATTGGAGTGATATGATGGTCAAACGGTCTCAAGACCGTTTGGAGCTCATCCAAACGGTCTCAAGACCGTTTGGTTGTCACCCAAGACCGTTTGGAGGTCTAGGGTTGAGTATGGTTAGGTGTTTGAAGGTCTAAAGGTACCAAGCTGTTATACAATGCAATGTTGATTTGGTGATCAATCCAATGATCCAAACCTTAATTGGATGGCTTGGATTTGAGTGATATGATGGGCAAACGGTCTCAAGACCGTTTGGAGGTCATCCAAACGACCTCAAGACCGTTTGGGTTCAGGTCATACCCAACTTGGATGATGGTTCAATGGTTTCAAAGCAACTAGTCTTACATTGATTAGTGTTGTTGAATCATCGATTCCAAACCCTAATTCAATTGAATCAAACCCTAATTGACGACCAATTGAGGGTTAATTAAGGGTCAAATAAGTTGAAGGTTTACCTATTTAAACTCAATTGAAGTATGGGTATAGGTCCAATCGATGATTGGTTCCATGAATCCAATGATTGAAGGAATCAACATTGGAAACCCTAATTCAATTGGATACCTTATGTCATTAAAGGTCTAATGGATCAACCCTTTTTGAAAACCTAATGTGATTAGGTGGGAGATACCTTTAATGGTACTAGTCATTAATGCATAGCAAATGCATGGATCCAATACATGATGTAAACCCTAATTGAGGTCGATTTCATGTATAACCCTATTAAGAGGTTGCCTACATGTGAAATCACTAATTAGGATGAATAGTAAACCCTAATTCCTTTGGATACCTTATGTAATGGAGGTCCAATGTGATGATGAATGTACTATTGATCCAATGATGGTTATTAATGTTAACCAATAAAGGAACAAAGGTTAAAACCCTAATAGTACCTAAGTGATTAGTGTCAATTAAGGGATGAACCCTAATTGCTGATAAGATCAATGACTTGGTACACTATGTAAATCATAGTTGTATGTACTTGATTGAAGGGTTGATATGACCTAATCAAGTTAAGAAGCTGATAGCATGAATTCATACATGAATATGAATCATGTGGTGTATAAGGGTTATGATCCTTAATCAAAGAGATCATGAAACCCTAAACATGAACATAAACCCTAATTGACAGGGTTATTGAATTCAACCCTAGTTGAGGGTGATTCCATGTGAAACCCTAGTTGAGGGTGATTCAATGTGAAACCCTAGTTGAGGGTGATTCCATGTGAAACCCTAGTTGAGGGTGATTCCAAGTGAAACCCTAATTAAGGGTGCATCCATGTGGAACCCTAGTTGAGGGTGATTTCATGAGAAACCCTAATTGGGAATGCATCCCTAATTGCTTATAGGACCAATGACTTGGTACCCTATGTTAATCATAGTTGTATGCATATGATTGAAGAGTTGATGTGACCTAATCAAGTTGAAAGGATCAAATAATAGAATTCATATATAAATATGATTCATGTGATGATCCTATGTAGCACGACCGTGCAAGGCAGCACGACCGTGGCGACTTTACTCAGCACGACCGTGCAAGGTAGCACGGCCGTGGTAGCTTTACTTTGCACGACCGTGCAAGGTAGCATGGCCGTGGTGGTCTATACTTGACTTAGAGCTGAATTGAAAGTGACCTAACATGGTCGTTTTGTTAATTCTCAACTTAAGGATGAGAGAGATACTCATACCTTGTGATTATAATCATTTAATGATAATTGATGAGAATAAATAAGTATGATTGAATACTTATGGTATAAATGTTGGCTCCTAGATGTGGGGAGCAATGAACTAGGGTTTGATCATTGATAATATGATCTTGAAAACCTAAATGGTTAATAATGGAAAACCCTATTCTTAATGAAGGGTAATGATATGTGAGATAAAGCCCTAATTGATGGTAAACCCTAACCCTGGTAAGGGAATAGTGGTGTTACCATGTATTGCATGATGTGTTGTAAACCTGATAAGTCTATTATCATGTGTGACAATCATGCAGGTCTCATGAGTTGATGATCATATCCAGGTATGAGCTATGATGTTTATTTGATAAGAATTGATTGGCCATATGTGCCATTATGTTTTTGTTACTGAGAAAGAAGTAACAAGATGAGTTGGGCTTGTAAGCCTTTGTTTTAAGTTGTTTCCTAGTGAGAGGTGACAAGATGTGAATGGCCTTGTGCGCCATGTGAATAAAGTTGTTGCCTAGTGAGAGGTGACAAGATGTGAATGGTTTTGTGAGCCATGTGAATAAAGTTGTTGCCTAGTGAAAGGTGACAAGATGTACAGTGTTCTGATGAGCCATGTGTGATGGAAACCCAAATCCTGATAAAGGATTAATGGTAATACCCTTGAATTATTAATACATTGTTTTTGCATGGTATTGATAGATAATTGATGTACTGCTATTATATGTGCTAACCATGCAGGTATTATGAGATGATGAGCATAGCCAGGTATGAGTTATGATGTATTATTAGTTTGAATTGTTAATTGGGCCTTGTGTGCCATAATATACCTTGTGCCTGGTAAGAGGTGGCAAGAGAATTAATGTGCATCAAGTGCCATGATGGATGCTTGTGTAGCAAGTATCATACTTACCTTGGTCAAATGACCTAAAGGTGTTAGTTACCTGAGAAAGAGGTAATAGTGCTCAAGTGATGAACAAAGGGTTTGAATACCCAGGATTTCATGGTTATGGTATTGAAATTGAGAATGGATGAGAAGCCCCAGTGTTGAAATGAGGGATTAAGATCCCAACACCTTGTGAAAAGAGTATGGCTACGGGCCATGACTCCACAATGATAATGCCAGGATTTAGTCATATGATCTAAGCCTGAAGAGAGTTAATGCAGTGATAATGATTCTGTAGTTTGAATAGATGTTATACATGTTCTTCATATTCATTAAAGGAATAGTAACATGTTTATTCTATCAAGTTACAGTTGCAATGCTTTTGATATAGAATAATGATTTTATCTGTTAGACATCAAAATATCTGCTGTCAAATAAATATGATTTCCCTATTCACATTTATCTTATTAAGTTGCAATAATAATGTTTCTGGCGGAGAGTTATATCTCTCGCTGGGGCAATTTTTATAATTGTCTCACCCCCGTGGGAACCACATTTTTAGGTGGACGCGGACGAGGAGACAGGAATCCTTCAGGAGGTGAAGGACATCAGCAGTAGCAGGGACAACAGTAAAGTCTCAAGTGGAGACATTGACTATCATGTCATGTTCAGATGTATATAGAAGTCCTATGTGTCGTCTCTGTACTCTCAGGTCCTTGGAGTAGTAGTTAATGATTTCGAGATTTTGGCTTAGTGCCTCGAGGGTTTTATACTACCTGTGTACAGTTAAGACAGAGTAGTTAATGTTTGTATTCCTCGAGAAGCAAAAGTACATGAGATGTATATATATGAACCAGGATGTAAAGTTTTACTTTGGTTCTGAATGAAAGAGTTTTCCTATGAATGGATCCCTTTGCAAAAAGTTTTAATTTTTAGTGATTTTCGCTAATCCGCTGCTTGATGAACGCTTCCGCATTAGTTAATCTTGTTTTCGTGAGACGGTCGTCACAATAGATGTTGCTCATGTTATTGGCTATCTCTAGAGTAGATCAGGATGTTGTCAATGAACACCACCACAAACTGGTCAAGGTAAGGTCTGAACACCATATTCATCAGGTCCATGGATGGTGTTCGTGGATTGGTTAGCCCAAACAACATAACCACAAACGTGTAGTGACCATACCAAGTCCTAAAGGTTGACTTGGGTATGTCATATGCCTTGATTCATAAATGATTATATCCAGACCTCCACCTCATAACTGGTGAAACAAATCATCTATCCACGACAAAGGATACTTTTTCTTGATCATCACCTTGTCCAATTGCCGGTAGTCAATGCACAACCTCATGGATCTATTTTTCTTCTTCACAAACAGCATGGGAGCACCCCAAGGTTATATGCTTGGTCTGATAAAGACCTTCTCATGCAACTCCTGCAACCACTTCTTCGACTCTTGCATCTTAACTAGTTCCATCTTGTATGGTGTTTGTGCTATCGGTTGCGTGCCGAGTACCAGATTGGTCTCAAAATCAATCGCTCAGGGTGGGGGAACATTGGGGAACTCATCGAGAAACACATCTTAAAACTCACAAACAACTAACACTTCTTGGATACTAGGAATCCTTGCCTTGGTATCATCCACAAGCACCAAAAATGATTCACCTTGCCTCATCAACCTCTCTTCTATCATAGCTAACATCAGACATGTCAAAAGAATCTTCCTATCTACTTGGAAGATTCACAAAACATCACTGTCATGAAATGTCACCACCTTGGCACTATAGTCCAAGACCAACTGATACTTCTCCAAGGTATTCATTCCAAGGATCGCATCGAATCCATGCTTGTCAAGTGGTATAAGATCCACTTGATTGTTTTGTCCTAAGAAAGAAAGAACATAGGACAGACACACCTCCTGCAACTCGGAGAAACCAACCAAAGAGGTTTCTAAGTGAATACTATCATGTATATGACTAACAAGCAAAAAATAACTAGCAATCATTTCTCTAGTGATAAAAGAGTGTGTCACATCTAGATCAACCAAAATAGATATAAAATAGGAAGGGGACAAATTAGAATGAAATAACTCCATCTGACCTGTCATGACCCTCGGGTTGACTACTCCTTCTGGCTGACTCATAGCATAGAATCCATTCATTGGCTATTGTCTCCCCCGTCCTCTACTGGCTTGACTAGATGAACCGACCTGTAATGCCTAACCATGTCCTTCGCGTCCACCACTATTGAACTATCACTGATGCGACCCTTGCTGAATCTATCTTAGGTATTGCTTCACCTCTTCATCCTTTACTAGACATGCCTACCTCAGATGTCCTACTTGCCCACACTTGTAGGAAGTCCTTATCTCATAATATGGCCTAGACGGCCCCATCACTGACACTGACGCCGCACTATGAGCTCCTGTCAGTGAAAAGGTACGCCCTTTACTCTTGCTTGGTGACCATTGGGACTGAACAACTGACCTCTACTATGACTAAGGTGCTAAAAACCTAGGCCTCTTGAAGCCTCCAGATGACTACCCTTGATACTGTGTCGGTCTCATCTTGGCATTTGCCTCTCATTTCTCCACAATTGATCACTCTATCCTCCTGATTGACTCCACAAATGTGACAAACCACTCTTTATTCTCTAAATATGATACTGGTGTTGTCAACTCAGAGCTCAAACCCTTCTCAAAATGTCTGATCCTCTCCTTATCTATAGGAGCCATATGCAGATAAAACCTCAGAAGCTCCATAAACTTCACCTCATACTCATTGATCGTCATAGATCCCTACCACATCTTCTCAAATTGCGTGATATTCTCATCTAGACAGGTCTCTGAAAAGTATCAGCTCACAAACTCTCATCAAAAATCTTCCCAACTGGTCACATAACTAGGCCTTTTCTCCTCCATTATGGCCCACCAATGGCCAACAGTCCCTTTCAATAGGTACGCCGCGTGCTTCACTTTATCCTCTTCAAAGATATTGAGGATCTTGAAGGCCTTCTCCATCTCGGTCAACCACATGTCCGCATCTGTTGGATCTGTCCAACTGATGTACTCCAACGACCCCACACACCTCAACCTCTCAAAGGTCTTCCCAGAACTTGGGGATTCCGCATTGGAGAATGTTGCTCTAGCTTGGGGTACGGGCATCCTAGCCACCATATGCATCATCGCGGCCATAAACTATCCAAACATGGACTAAAAAGTGGGATTGGCCACAATTTTTGGGTCGAACTGAGGATCCTCATGCACTCCATCAACCATCCTTGTCTGTCTCCTGGAACCACTTCCTAGTACAACAACACTACTCTCAGTATGTTCTTTGTGTTCTCTAGACATATCTTTTCTTCTCTTCTTCTTCTGCATAAGTAGAAGTGACCATTAAAAATGTTAAAGGATACTAGAACAAACATAAACCCTAGTCCTATGTCCCTATAGACTCAGAGAACCTATAGTTTTGATACCAATCTAACCGTGACACACTAATCACAACAAAATGAGATTACTTATTAACAAAGGGCGGAATTGAAACTAATCATCTAGATTACCAGAAAACATGGTAAATTAAAATTGATTCCATATAACCATAAAAGTGGAAACACATTAGACTTGATTCCATAAATTGCACCACAAGTGTTACATTTCATGCCACAAGATGATACATATCACTGTTCATTTGGCCAACTTCCCACAACCTATTACATATGATAACATGTTCATATATATACAAACCATATTTGTACAACCATGGCATACTGCCAAAACTCATGTCAATATACAACATCTACGATACACTCCCAAGGACCTGAGAGTGTAGGGATGACACATAGGACTCTACTGCAAAACACTAGTAGCATATCCGACCTTTAACAACTACTGCTCCTCTTGCTGCTCAGCCTCGACTGCATGATCTCTACCTCATCGTACATGACCACCTAAAAGATGTGAAAACCCATTGAGTGAGACCAACATCCTGGAGAGAGATATAACTCTCCACCAAAAACTATTATTAACACAGAAAGGCTAAGAAGGAAGGTAACAATATCATCCGATTGAGTAGATTCAGCTAAATGATATGAATACAACAATTAACATTGTTTAAACAATTCAGGCATTGAGCAGAAGACCATCTTATACTTTTAGAAGGAATATGAAGAACATGTACAACAATTCATTTCTCTTACCTTATTATAAATTAATTAATCATCACAAAGCATAAGGCAAAGGGTCATCCACTATTAATCATGTTTAACCCTAAACAAATATACTACACATTTGTATTATGTCTTTTATTATGCCCTGAGGAGATGAGGTATACCAGTGTTACTCCAAATAACCATTTCTAAGTCAAAATTAGTGCCATACAAGATCTAGGAGGATCCAAACTCCTAAGATCTCCCACACTCTTAGTCAATCTGACTCCACCGCAGTGACATATAAAGTCCAACTTCAAAACAACCTAGTCTACCTTGGTACATAGGCACAACACTAGTGAAACTGAGTTACTACCGCAGCCGCACTCCTATTGAGGTATGACCACAACCATCCTCAAAACATATCATATATATATATATATATATATATATATATATATATATATATATATATATATATATATATATATATATATATATATATATATATATATATATATATACATACATACACACACACACAGACTGAAGCACATTACTAAGATACGACCTCGACCATTCTTCTGCCAGGGTATGACCACAGCCAATACTATGAAATGCATATACTCAATAGTATACGACTCCGAGCTTCCACTAAGGAAGAAACTATTTCACCATCCAACAAGTATTGACGCTGAAGATGGATCTATGGCACAAGGCAACTACATGATTAGTATTTCACTTGATTAGTTAATCCAATTGAGTATCTTTTAGCATCAATCAAGTTACAATGTAAAACCTTAAACAAATTCTACAAAGACAAGAATATGTTGCAACGTCAGAAGGTATAAAACGTATGAGGTATCCTTGTCACATCATTTCTTGATACCACTGCCATGCCAGGCCATCAACTTTGTCACATCACTAGGGGATAACAATCCCTCATCACATCACTAGAGGATACCACCTCACATTTAGGCATTGAGACTCTTCCAGGTCATAAGACCCAAACCACATTATCACAAGGTTCCTACACATCAATATTATCTCATCATGCCTTATAAAGGCTCTCAATCATTACCCTATGTCATTTCAAACACACCATAACATTCACTAGTTATCTTATTGTCTGCCTACAAGGTTAGGACTACACAAGTTGGAGAGAGAAAACATCAATTCATGCCATTCATTCAAGCAAGCTCAACAAGTACATTATACACTAGATAATTAGGGTAAGGGTTTCCCATATAGCTAATTGGATCTTCCATTTTATTACTAGTCATTAAACCCTAGGCACATAATATCCCACATTCTTGGAACACTTTAGGGTTAAGCATCATCATTAACATGATTAGTCAAAACATCTGACACAACATTATGTTACAACCATCACTTACATATACATGTGTGTCATCCCACTAAGTTAACATATGTGTAGCGACCAACATAGGATACATGTTGTAGAGACCATCTAACTCACCAAGTGTTGCGATCCTCAAGGTCATCTCACTAAGGGTAGCGAACACAACACATGAGTGTCGACCACAAAACTTGTCGCAACCAAACCATGCACAAAGTGTATCGACTAAGGTAGATGTATCAACATGTGTAGTGACCAACCCTTCTAGGGTTAGGGTTGTTGCATCAGAAACACACCCATCAACCAAGGGTAGAGACCGCAACAAGGGTCAAGATGTAGCAACCCTAACCCTCACCTATAGCATGTCGACCGAAGTAATACTTAGGTAGCGACCAATACCAACTAGGTCAGGTGTAGTGACCAAAGGCACTAAAGGAACCACATGTCGGCTGAAACAGGTGCATAGCACCAAGAAGTCCAAATGTCACCATGATCAAAACTAATGAAGGCATGAACATAAAAACCGTATAAACAATCACCATCATAACCAAAAAAGGAAACCATATAGGGAGAGAGAGAAAACCAAACCTCAAACATATTTAAAACTGATCCAAAACCTCATCCAAAACATGATAGTCAAACCATAAGCATGGTGATAAAACCAATGATCTAGGTGCATGCAAAGAACATCAACTCACCATCACTTAGAAATCACGTACATGAAATTAGGGTTTATGAGAAAGAGTAATCAATAACAAAACACTTCATAATCATAAACCCTAGATCGTCATAACATCATCTAGTATCTTAGGTTCATGTTTAGGAATGAAATCAAAAGCATGCAAGCAAGAATATGGTGCAATAATAGAAGAGGGGAAAGTTATATAATCGTCCTTAGGATGAAGATCAAGCTCTAAGAGAGAAGAAGGACTACAACTTGGATCAACTCCTTGGCCACAAGGTCACCCCTAAAGAGAAGAGCACACCATGGTCAAAGAGAAACTCAAGATGAAGATAGCTCAAACCCTAGGCCAACTAAAGAAGAAGAAAGAAAGAAGAAGGAGAAAGGAGAAAGCTTCATCTCACTTAGGTTCTACCATGGTCAAACCATAGTCTCTGACCTTTGTGAAGAGAAGATCCTCAAGATAGCTACCATGGTGATCCATAGTCTCATAGACAAGAAGGAAGAATAAAGGTAGGGTTCCAAAGGAAAAACGTGATCAAAGGCATAAAACCACTTACCAAGGAGGAATATCACCAAGGATCACCACAAAGAAGATGGTCAAGCTCAAGATCACAACATGCAAGGATGTTCAGCTACCAAAGTTCCAAGATCAGCCCTCTCTTGGTCCACCAAGCTCCAAGGTTGGCTCAAGCAAGATAAACGAAGGAGAGAGAGCTAAAAGGATTGCTTGCATGTGAAGGAGAGAGCTTGTATACACATGGGGTAGGAGGGAGGTGAAGATATGAGGTGTCAATAAATAAGAGAACCAAAAGGACACGTGTCCACCAAAGGATCATACATGCATACATAATGCAAAAAGGATCGTCAAAACCAAAGTGGTGTATCAACCACTTGGTCCTCAAATCATCGAGGTCAAAAAATACACTTGTATCAACCGCAACACATATCAAAGTACATGCATCGGCCGCAACACACCTCCACAAGAGCAACCCTAGTGACCCAAATCAAGGCTAAGGCATCAAGGTCAAAGAAAACCAACAAAAACATGGTGTATCAGTTAAAGCACACAACATCAAGGTCGCCACACTCAAGAAACATGCATGGTTGACACCATCACCCATGCAACTCATGCATAGCTATGTAAACCCTAAAATGATACACATGGTGCCACCTCATCATACATGGACCAATAAGGCACCCCATAACATCATCTTCTCTCTCATGATGCTAAGGTACAAGAAGCACAACCTACATGTGACATATTGCAAGATAGACCCTCAACATGGATAAATTTCTACTTGGTCCAAAATAAGTATACATAGCTAAAACATCAACTAAACATGACCAAACTAAAAACATGATCTTATCACATTTAATTAAGGCATAGAAAGAGATTATATTAAGGTTCAATCTTATTATTAAGCAAAGAAAACACAATCAAACATTGATCCATGTCAGGGGTCTTACATTTGATTGATAATCGCACCATGACTAGCAAGGTGTGATTCCTTCTTAATGAAACACTTTCATGATACATTCTCATTGTGTTTCATGTGGAGTTTATCATGATACATTATCATGATCTCCCAGAAGGTACTCAAACTCTTGATTAAAATATTTCAACTTTGATCGTCAATATTCTCTCCCATAATTGATCTTAGTTGTTCTCTCCCTCCCTATCCCTCCCTTTAATGGGTAGGACTTGCTCAGGCTCTTTATTGTTTACCACAAGTAGAGAGGACAACAATTTTCAGAGCAAATGATTCTCAATTGTGTGTGTTGGGAAGCTTCCAGTACCCTCTATTTAAAGTAGAGAAAGGGTTTGGGCTCCCAGTCTGTGTCAGAGTAGAAGGGTCTGGAATCATGAATCTTCTAGAACATGCAAACAGTAAACTAGTCATTTCACATAGCAAAACGGTTATCTTGTGAGCGAACCTGTCATCTCGCTTAGTGAAATAGACATTTCACGCAAGTTTCTATTTGCAATTGAATTCACAATTTATTTCCAGTTAATGTTCAACATTAATCCTTGTACCAATCGAATTGAACAAGTGAAATGATTCAACTAATCTCATGATTCAGGAAAATCACCAGAAGCTTCAGTTGGCTTGACCGAGCCGATCGGTTTACTAGGTGAACCGGTCATCTCACCAACCTCAGCCGACCAGGTCACCTAGTGAGCCGCTATCCTGAGTCATGGA
This sequence comes from Alisma plantago-aquatica, assembly GCA_963693085.1. Classification (NCBI taxonomy): domain Eukaryota; kingdom Viridiplantae; phylum Streptophyta; class Magnoliopsida; order Alismatales; family Alismataceae; genus Alisma; species Alisma plantago-aquatica. The sequence continues at coordinate 1,135,705,501 of OY856409.1, forward strand.
GAAATTAACCAATTCAATTTTCAATCAACCTGACACTCTAATTAATCAGTTCAACACTTGAACTTGATAGTTTTGAGTCCAGTCAGTTGATCTGCTATTTAATTGAATACCTTTACTAATCAAATTAAACATCATTTATGAATATACTCCTTTAATCCAAGTGTATCATATGCATGTGACCCTATAGGTCAAGAATTACATTGGTAGTGAATGTCCATAGACAATTATGACATCACAAGCAAAGAGCGGTGCCTAGTCACACATCATTGCTACGTAAGTAATTCCAAAAGTTGGAGAACAACTTCAACCTAAAATATGTGATCAATGTTACCATGATCGTATTGTTCCTTTGTCTCTGATATCTAAATTGAACTCGAGGCATGGAATCATCATCATCTCAACATTCAATCCATGTTCCTTGAACTAGAGTAGACTGTCTAAGATGCACGTGAGTTCACATATCATATATTGAATCACATGAGTACGGTTGTACATTTCTTAGTCTTTCTTATCAAGAGCCCCTAGATATCAAACTCCTATAGGAGGGAGAAATCCCATATACATCACTTAAACTTAAATCCCAATGTGTCACAGCTACCCAATCATCACCTTTATGGAAATCCTTATTTAGGGTTACGTTTTATGATGTCAAAGTATACTGAGTGACATGTGATAAATGTAGTGAATTCAGGTTTAAGAACCACAATCACCACTATCACTATGAGAGATTATTCTGACTACCATTTCATGGTCTCCATGTATCACTCTTATAATGACCCCACCCCTCGGTAACCCCCAAATAAGGAAGACCAAGAAGCTATAGACGTTATCCCAAAATAGGATCATATGGTTTTGCAAATAATTAATAAATTCTACCACAACTAAGCTTAAAAGAAAAATTTTATCCTGTTTTAAGCTTAGTTTTGGTAGAATTTATTAATTATTTTTTATTATTTGCAAAACCATATGATCTTGTTTTGGGATAACAACTCTAGCTTCTTGGTCTTTCTTAATTTGGGGTTACCGAGGGGTGGGGTCATTACAACTCTCATGGTGGGTCTGTCTGATACACTATTCTCTAACATGTCCTATGCGAGTGACTTGATATCATATATAATGACTAATGAGATTTATCATCTGTCAACACACCCTCTAGTATTATGTATTAATGTTGTCTATTTTGCTTCCACAGTAATATTTGACTCAGGACATAACAAGAATGTATGTACTCTTAGCATCTGTATGATCTCATTGTTCAAGTCACATACTTGAAGACATATGTTATTGAGTAACATCATCCTTTAGACATATAGTATGTATGTGTCATCATCTCATGACTGAGACAAACATAATAGATGGAATTACCTTTATCATTATCAAATTAGGTATCTAATACCATAGTCCAAGCATCAAATGATTGTCTCTTTGGGCATACATACCAACCATGTTTAGTTGGACCGTTCAAGTGAACCTTCAAGCTATGATGAATTGATGTAGTGGTTTCTTAACTGCCCTGTGATGGATGAAGAACCTTATCATCAACCTCAATGTGACTCCTCTACTAGTTTCAAATCTGGGTCATTTGGTTTCAATGAAGTACTTCTTCAAGAAGGTGACTCTTCATGAACAAAATCTATGTGAGCCCAATAGTAAATCTCATTAAAATAGTGAGATTAGTTCTTCAATGCATCTAGTTGAGCGGGTGTGATGGTTGAATTCTTCATGTATGTACATCGACACCATGTGTGTACATGGACACCTAAATATTAGTAATGACTGAACTAATAAGATCTTGAAGTATTTTAAGCTGTGTGACTTTCTCATTTTTTTAGTTTATGGAGTTGATTTGACATATCAAAGACTTATCACATGTTCCATGTAACAAGTGATGTGTCTCCTCCATGATGATATGTTGTGTGTTGTTAAAGCTTAGTTCATTAATTAGAAACATACTTCTAGGGTGGTCCTTGATCTTTGTCACCTTGTGTACCTAGCAATCATTCCTCTCAAGTACAATCTCAAAGGGACTTGCCCGCTCTTGAAGTTGGGATGACAAAGTAGAAATGAGTGAAATAATGCTTTCTCTCTACATGATATTGGTCTTGTCAGCTCTTGATTTTGTGAATACATAATAGACAAGAACTTGTTGGCATTTTCTTTCTCAGAGGCCATTATTCTAGTGTACTCTTGGAAGATAGAGTAGATGTACGATGTAGAAACAATGGCTTCAGGAGTATAGAATGTTTAAGTAGATGATGGTTGTAAGTTGAATATAAATCATCTAACCAAATTGCACAATGCTCAATTATCCGCCAACAGTCTATATTGTGGAAAAAAAATGGATGGACAAGTAGACAAGATGATTTCCATATTGGGACTAGATCCATGACTTTATATCTAAAAAATGAGAGAAAGGAAACATCATAACATTATCTATGGACACATATGTATTACAAGGAAGAAAAAATATGGATGTATAAATAAGCTTAGTGTAAATAGAAAAAATAAAAATCTTTTTGCATTAAATGTGGAAAAATCATGTCCCCCAAAATGGAACCAAAGGTTGATTTTTCTTGTGACATATCTCCAAAATAGCAGTATAATGAACCCTCCCCTCAAGGATAGGATTTTAAATTTATAACCAAAGACCTTGGGACACCAACAACAATATACATTGTCAAAAGTAGTTAATGGGGTCAAAAATGGGATGCGGGGACATTTAGTCACCTAACATCTTATCAAATAAAAATAGATAGGAGATAGAAATGTTTTGTAAGGTTCCCAAACAATTATATTACTGCCTAAAAACAAAGTTTGGTCTAGATAATACAATGGGAGGAAAAGAAGTATATGTTCAAGATGAACTAGATCTATGAGCAAACAGAGATGCTGTATGAGTGCCCTGGTTTGCATCTCTACTAATATATACAAAAGAAAAGGAAGAAAAACTTGAACTACAAGAAAGAATTTCTTTTGCCAAAAGCTCTAGGTGATCTCTCCCCTTTTTAGGCTCTTCATAGTTGAGATCAGGATTGGTGGGTCAGATTCTAGGGTGAACTGAGTTTCAATTGTATTACTTGGTGTCTTAACTACAAGAAGTGATGCCTCTGCCTCTACCACTTTGATTGACCAATGTCTCTGCAAGCATTTGGAAACTACTACAATAAATCCCCCTTTGTGGCTTCTGATCATCATGTGACTATCTCCATACAACCACATTGATATTTAGGACTCTCGGAGGTGGTGCTTTCCATCACTATTTCTTTGCGCATCATGTTTGGTTCATTGATTGTTGTTCTGGACTTATGATCTTATGATAATCATCATTGTAAAGCATGAAGGCTAGGATGACTATCACAAGGCACTGGTTACCCTCCAAAAACAACATATCGTTCTAATTATACCACACTCCTAGAAAATTGTCACTGCTTGTTTTAGTGCCTCTTGGTCCAGGATATTACACAGGTGAAGAAGGATGTTTGAAAAGTTGTCTTCAAATAGGTCCACAATTGTCTTCTTCAAAGTTGTGTTCTCCCAGGACTAGCGACCATTCATGCATCTAAAGGCCATGTGGTTGATAGTTCCACTAGCTCTTCTCGAGTTCAAATGTTATTGTTTGGCAATGTCTATAGTAGAGTCTTCTAGTTGTTGCTAGACTTCTAGTACAAGCCCTTAAAAGAAAATGTGAGGGATTAAGAGGCAAATTTGGGTTCCAATTGGTCTTCCAGGCCAACTCATTTGTTGTCACTATATACTCATAGAATCACTATAATCCAAACATCATCCAATAGGTTGTTAGAAAAAGAAAAAGGCCCCAATTATCAGGCCACCACACTGGTGTATATTTAGGGAGGTGAACGATAATAGGAGTTTGTAGAATGCAGTTCAACATGCTCTCAAGAAAAAGGTTTTGCACTAGCTCCTCATCCCAGCCCCCTGTGTCAATATCCATGATGTCACAAACCCTTTCCAAGTTATTTATAGTATCATGATTAGGTTTTTGCAGCTTCTCCACATAGTTTTACAACCATTAGTCAGTCCACAATTGAATAGCCTTTTCTTTTCCCACTCGCCAATACAATCCTTCCAAAAATCATTAGATTCCCCCTAGAGGCTCCTCATCATAAAGCTTGGAGACCTCTATTAAACTCTACAAGGATATACCTGGAAAATTCCTAGATTTTAGAATCATATACACAAGGGTTACATAAGAGTAAGTAATATCCAAAATTCTTGGATAGAAGAGTCTAGTCAAAAGCATTCATATCTGGGAACCCCATTCCAACTATTTTTTTGGAGAGCACAGTTTTGGCCTAGTATTTATACTGGAATCTATGCTTAGTTCCCTTTGCAATTCACCTAAACCTTGCAGTTGTTGTATGGATCTGATCAAAAATGTTCATGGGAAGTTGGAAAATATTCATAATGTAACTGGCAATATCCTAGATTACATTTTTAAAAAAAAAATTTGTGAGGTTTTGACAATAGTTATATTTTTTCCACAGTCACTCCACAGTGTAGATGAAAACCTCTTGATGATATCTTACCTTTGAGGTAGGAAGGCCAAGATATTTAGCACGTTGATCCATTTTTTGACTTGTGTAACATTCTTCAACTTCTCTTTAAGATGGTAGTTCACCCCTCCTCTAAAGGAAATATTCATTTTTGATAGGTTATTATTCTGTCCAGATACTTCTTTGTATTGGCTAATAATATTAGCTATTTTCAAGTATTATTTTTAGTTTGCCCTAGATAAAAGGATGTTATCATCTGTAGGGAAAAGGTGAGAATTGCAAGGTGCTCATATATATACACAAACACCATGGATGAGGTGATCATTTTCCACATGTGATAAAGAGGTAGAAAAAGCTTTACCATAAAGAATAAAAAGTCAAGGAGAAAGAGAATCTCCTAGAGACATCCTTGGGGTGATCTAATATTCAATGATCTCTCCCCATAAATGGCATAAATCTAGTTTATTGGAGTCATACATTCTTAGGTATAATAGGTTCCTAGTTGAAGTGATTGATCCCTTTGTTGGGCAAAGGCAGGTTCAGCCATCCTAGTAGTATTACTATTTATTATAACTGGGATATGCCTAATTCTAGAAGGCTTGTTGAGCTAAAAGATTTCATGCATAGAAATTACAAACCTACTAAGTAACACATAGAAATTACACACCAACTAAGTAACTAAAAAATATTCTTTTGAATAGAAATAGTGTTGTTAACACTAAAATTGCCTACATGGTAAGGAGACATTTAACCCATGTTGCTTGGGCTTAATGGTTTTGGAACTTTGAGGGTCCCCAAAGAGTTTTATTCAATGCTTGGAAAATTTTCTCTAGTTGTATTCTGACTACTGACTTCCTTAGGAAAAGAGGTATTTTCTTGGCACCTATTGTTAATTATGCAAAAAAAAAGTAATGAAGACAATTTGCATTTGTTCTTTGAGTGTATTTTTTCTCAATTTTTCTGGGAGGATTCTCTGGATTTCCATATTTTTCTAGAAAGACCTTGTAATCCCAATGATATTCTTTACTACAAGCCTAGAGTGGTTTGGGGTTATTATTTATATTCTATTTCATATTCGGAGTCTCAAGAATTAGGTCATTTTTGAAGACTTGACTCCTAATATAGGGAGTCACTAAACTCATATTCTACTTTTTTCCTTTTGATTCCTTTCCCTTCATATCTCCTATGATGGGTTTATCTAAAGTAAAAATCTACTGTTGTCTCCTTTTCATGGTTGTACCAATGGTTGCTAATGTTTCTTGGTACTGATGATATGACTTTGTACATGCTTACTTCTTCCTTTGCCTTTCTCTCTACTTATATAGGATGTAATTAAAGATTCTCTTTCTCTCTATGTGTATATCCCCCTCTCATGATATACATGTATATAAACTAAAATATTTTGTGTGGTGTGGTACCCTCCCTTAATAAAAATGCACTTATGTGATAAAAAAAACACACACATTCTTGATTTTTTGATCTCCACTTCTCCCTAAATCCCAACTTCTTTGGACAATCTCTAGGAAACTTCACTCCACTCTATCATAGGCTTAGGACATGTCTTGTTTGAGAGTCATATATCCTTATTTTTTTACACTATGCATGGTATGAAAAATCTCATATTCTATTAATGCATTGTTTGTTATCATGTGTCATGGAATGAAGGCACTTTGGTTACTAGAATTAATAATATCAATAAATAGTTTTAGTTTGTTGGAAACCAACTTGGAGGATATTTTGCAGTGGACATCACAAAGACTAATAGGGTGATATTTAAAATTTCACATTCCACCACCCTCTTTATCACCTATAAAAAGCCCCCTCTGGGTCCACGAGCCATCCCACTTCACTTAATTTGTGATAACCCATAATTCTATAGTTGCAATACTTGATATGGTATTTGAAGTTCATGAATGTGCTTTAGATTTTTTGTCCCACCAAAATAGATTTACCTTTATCTAAGAAATGTGGTTGAAGGTCCCCTATAAGATAATGTGTTCAACCAAAACTAGTTATATATATACTTATGATCAATATTGCTTAATAATGAACATGTGAGTACATGCAAAGTTAGGATTTCAATCAATGGAATATATGAGTCCAAATAGATTAAGGTTGGATCTTGAAGTGTCAATTTTTTAAAGTAATCTTTTCTGACAGTGGAAGTCACTTGATATGTATTGGAGTTTAATATACATATATATGAGCCTTGATGAAGGATTGGTATCATGTGGTTCATTATAGGAGTTTGATACCAATATTTACAAAAGGTGTCTTAAGTGATGAACAACCAATGGTTACATTTTAAAGAGGAAATGATGCTTCTATGAAAAATTTCTTAGGTTTTGATATTATGTGCATTAAAGACTATAGTGCTTGGAAATAATGATGGTTTTGTGACATATCAATGTCACGCAACCCAATGTTAGCAAGCATGGCACTATTCAAGCCATGATTGATACCCAGGGTTAGCAAGCATGGCACTAAAGCTTCACTATGTAATCTCAAATGATCTCCAATAGTCATCGCCCTAGTTTGGGGTCTGCTCATGATCTCTGTGTAGTCTTCATCATGGAGAGAAGATCTCAAGATTCAAAATCCCCCTTTCTCCTCCATTTTCATCCTCCTCCTATGTCGTGGCTTCAAGCAAGATGCTACCTTGGAGCTCTAAAGCTCCCCTTGATCTTAAATATCATCATTGTTGTGCCTATGACCTCTAAGGCTACGGCGGACTATGCTGACATATCTTGGCATAGATGGGATGGCTCATCAAAGGACAACCTCACGATCATGGCCAGTCCAGAGAAGACACAGACTGGCAATTTTCAAGCACGACCCTAAGAAGTAAGAATAGGGTAGAGACCATGACGACAGCCTATGGTGAGAAGACACACGTGGGTGTCAAGCACAGATGGGGTAGTTTTGTGAGAACAAAGATGAGACCTCAACTTGGGTATGTGGGTTAGAAAGCTGGCAGATGCACACCAAAGATCTGACCACAATTACCCCTCAAAGGTAATCCTTTCTACTATTCCCAGAAAATGACTTTTCTTAGGAAAATCACCAAAAATAGATATATTTTCCAATAAATTCCCAAAAAAATCCCCAAACTTTGAAAAATTTCCCCTATGTTATTAGACTCCTAAATTAGGATTTGGAATAACATTATATGGGTGTTTCTAATATAAATGATAATGTTCCATTTTAGGGTTAGTTAACCTCGAATAATTAGCAAATAATGGTCATAAAATCTGAGAAAAAAAATAACAAGCTCTAATATCACTAGGAAACTTGATATGAACACCAATCTGACTATAATTTCAAAATATTAGGTCTTTCCCAATTAATGCATATTTAGATGCTTTAAACCTCATATTAATTCTAGAAAATATTGTAAACATCAGAAAATTATGAAAATTCAACTAGACCCTAATTATGACCCTCTAATCAGTATAAAGATATTAATAGCAAGTTTAGGATAGTTTCAACCTAGATTTGTCTAAACCTTAGTTTGGACCTAAATATCAAGTTAAATGATGATCCTATAATTAATGATGATTAATTACTATTAATCAGGTGATGGTAGGAGTTCTAGATGATCATGAATATAAATAGGAGTCTTTGAACTAAGGTACGTGGGTTTATTTAATTATATGACTATGGTTTTCTGGGTTGAATCATGATATGTATGTATGTTGTTTTATTTGAAAATATTGGATGTAGTATTGCTATGAAGTACTCGATGCCCTATCACTTGAAAATATAAATTATGAGTAGATGTTCGTAGTTATTAAGGTGTTCATTATCCCCCTTATGAGATAATGGATTAATGTTGCCTAGTACACCTCCCTTGAGCACAATGTGTATAGGGAGTTCTCCAGAGTACTTGGGTACCCTGGGTATGGACCAATATATATGTTTTGGTACTAGTCCAACTTGATAATGCAACTCATGTAGAAAAATGAATAAAATCAACATGTTTTTCTTATTAAAGAAATTGTTTCCACGATCTTTCTACAAATCTTTTCGAAACTATGAAAACTACAAATATATGATTTTTATGCCCATGTACTCAACACATTGTGTTAATTCATTGTTTCACATATGTTTTAGGTTCAAAGATAGCATGAGATAAAAGATAATAAGTGATAAGTGTCCATGATGTACCTATTAAGATTGTAGATATCATACATGTTCAGACTATGTATGTTTCTCTTTTCAATATGTACATATAACTCGTTTTGTAATAAGTCATTTTGGAATATATACATGTTGAATGTTGAAAATGTACGGTGTATGCATTATAGTTGAATGTTCATGTATGCATATGTCACTTCTCCATCACACTCTGATACTATTTCCTAATGTTTTTGGAGTTCATCCTCCTGATCCCTCACATGGGTTTTGAGAAGGCAAGACCCAGGGATGTTATAGTTGATTTCAGAGCATGAACAATGGCTAAACCTGACATTTTCACACCATTAAACATAAAAGTAAATTTCAAACTTTCACTAAAAACCCTAGAAACCTAGTAAGTTGTTTATATGATCTAGGTTTGACTGAGCATGTAGGTTTCAAACTAGTTGTTTGAGAATTGGATTAAGACAAATGTGTGAAACCCTTTCCATACAGAACTCCTATGTATTGGGTAGCTACACTAGTCTACACCTTGTTCTCACTATTTCACTAGGTGACATGACACTAGACTATCTATTATGTGGGGACACTTATTTTTGCTGATTTGGTTTTGTTTCCCTATCAGCTCAAGCCTCGATAGTTTTCTCTAACGTCTGCTTTCTCTGAGAAAAACTATCTAATATTTTATTATATATATATATATATATATATGTAAATATGAAAATGCATCCCTCACACTGAGAGTAGTTACTATTCATGTAATCTAAGTGAAAAGGAGTGAAACCAGTATAGAAGAGAGAATATATCTAGAATAAATGTATACAACCTTATCTGGATATGTGATAGATAGATAGATAGACAATATAATGATAGATGATATAAGCAAGGATGATCTTATATTAATTAGATCTCTGATAATATCTTTATAATGATCTAAGTTCTAGATGAGGTCTGAATCTAATTTTGGATAATCTAAGATAAGTCTAGTGATGAAAGTACATACTCTTTTATTACTTCATATAAGTTAAGTTAAGATTAGGTTGAATATGCTTGAGCCTCAAGCTCTTTTACAAAGGAGGGCCTCTAGTGTTAGGATGATACAAGGATGAACTCTAGAGAGAGTGAGACCCACAAGGGGATGGTCATAGTACCTAACCTCCAATATATGAGAAATATGAAATGTGTCCTAAGCTAGGTCACTCGTGAGTATATGAGTTGAGTCCTTATGCATGATATATGTATATCATTGAAATCCAGGTGTGAGATTTGGGTGAAGTAATGTGATGGGTAGAAACCTCATGATGTGAAAGTCAATCCTTTGACTGAGTTTAGTCCTAGTTTGAGTGACTTAAGTTTGTGACTCTCATCATTTGCTGCTAGTAAGGTGATATATGGAACTCTGGTCCTCAGAGTAAAATGCCTTGTGCATAAAATACTCACTCATTTTGTTTCTTCTTCTCCTCTTTCTTGATATATGATGCTAGAAAACATCACTTGAGCTATAAACATGATTTATGTGTGAAAAGTCACTCAGATAAGTTTGGCCTAATATTTTCTATATTCCCTTTCTATATCACATATCTCATATCCAAGTTTGAAATCATGATAACCTTAGATTAGTATATTCCCTTTCCCTTCATATCATACTTGAAGGATACAAATTTTATGTTGCAATAAAGATATCTTTGGATCATAGATTAAATAATCACAATATAAAGTTCTTAATCTCAAACCCTCTGACTCTAAGCTTCTAGTTTAATAATATCTCTCACATAATAGGGTGAAACCCTAATATACAAAGATGAATATATTACTTCCCTATAATGTTGCAATCCTAGTATATGTTGATCATAAAACACACTAATGATGTCAAATGTGATAATTTTAGCAACAAAAAAAATGAAAACTTGACACTCCTTACATGGGATAACAAAGTGAAAGACAAAACCTTGAATAATATCTTCTTAACTTCATATGTATTGATGAAACCCTATTCCCTAGGGAGATAGGGGATGTAAATCTTAACTTCAAAGAATGTCTAGTTATGTTTGAGTTTAAATATGATACATTGACCTATATAAGGTGTGTTGGGTACCCCTATAAGCTCAAAAATCTATTATGGTAACTTAGGGTTCTTTAAGAGCTACGACATCTGTCACACCTAGAACTAGTGACCTATATGAAGTTGAAACTAGTTATATCACCTTCGGTATGCATTAGTTGAATTTCGAGGATGAAATTCCATTTAAGGTGTAATGTGATAACACATTATTTAGAGTTATAATACTCAATATAGTACTTGAAGTTCATGAATGTGCTTTACATGTTTTATCCCACAAAAATAGATTTCCCTTTATCTAAGAAATGTAGTACAAGATAATGTGTTTGACCAAAACTAGTTATACTTGTACTGATGATTAATATTTCTTAATAATGAACACATGAGTACTTGCAAAGTTAGGATTTCAATCAATGGAATATATGAGTACAAATAGATTAATGATGGATCTTGAAGTGTGATTTTTTTTCTTTCAAAATTATTTCTCTAATAGTGGAAGTCATCTGATTGTATTGGAGTTTAATATACCTATATATGAGCCTTTATGAAGGATGGGTGTCATGTGATTAATTGTAGGAGTTCGGTACCAATCTTTACAGAAGGTTTATTAAGTGATGAACAACCAACGGTTAGATTTTATAGAGGAAATGATGCTTTGATGAAAAATTCTTTAGGTTTTGATATTATGTGCATTAAAGACTATAGTGCTTGGAAATAATGATCGTCATGACATATCAATGTCACACAACCCAGGTTAAGTAAGCATGGCACTATTCAAGACGTGACCGCTACTGGTCTGGCAGTTGAGACCTTATCCCTTAGCTTCCGAACCTGTAGGGGAAAACAACTATGCTCGTGGCCCCTCATCTCCACAGATTTCGAAAGTGTTCATCCCTATTGGTGTGATCCAATAACTCCTAAAGGAAAGGAGCTTCCTAAAAACCCTACCATAGTTTGTTTAGTGGAGGAGTGAGGGAGAACAAGCCACCCACTCCCTAGAATTTTGTAGGGTAGGTTGTAGGATGGGGAGGGAGAGGGATGAAATAGATGTAGGAGGTCTTCTCAAAAGGTTCTGAATGGAGGAAAATGATCCTAAAATGATGGTTGGATCTCAATTATGCCAAAAAAATTGAATGAGAAACCCCTCTTTCCTATCTTCCCCATTGCTTCCTGAAGGCCCATCATGGTCCTGAGTATTCAGAAACCCTCACTGCATTTGAGGTTTCCTTAAAGTTTGACTGTGATATCTCAAATGGTCTCCAAAATCCATCTCCCTAGTTTGGGGTCTATTTCTTGCTCATGATCTCACTGGAGGCTTCATCTTTCAGAGAATATCTCAGGATCTAGAATCCCCATTTCTCCTCCATTCACATCCTCCTACTTTTTTGTGGCTTCAAGTAAGATGTTTCCTTTAAGCTCTGAAGCTCCCCTTGATCTTAATGATCATTGTCTTGCGCCACGACCTCCAAGCCTATCGTGGAGCATGCTGACATCCCTTGGAATAGATGAGTTTGTTCATTAGAGGCCAACCTCATGGACGTGACCATTGTAGAGAAGACACATAATAGAAATTGTCAAGCACAGCCGTGAGATGCGAGAACAGGGTAGAGACCATGACAACAGCCTGCACTAAGAAGACACACATGGGCATCAAGCACAACTACGAAAGTTCTATGAGATCAAAGATGAGACCCCCAACTTGGGTATGTGGGTCAGAAATCTAGAGAATCCACTCAAAAGATCCAGCCAAAATTACCCCCAAAAGGTAATCCTTTCTAATATTCCCAAAAATGACTTTTTTTAGGAAAATCACTAAATATATATATATTGTCTAATAAATTCCCAAAAAACACGCCTAGAATAAAAAAATGTCTTCTTTGTTACTAGAACCCTAAATCAGGAATAGTGTTATATTGTTGTTTCTAATATAGATGATAACACTCCATTTTAAGGTTAGTTAAACTCAAATAATTAGCAAATAATGGATAGAAAACCTGAGAAAAATACTATTGAGCCCTAATATCACTAGGAAACTTAATATGAACTATATTCTAATTATAATTTTGAAATATTGGGTCTTTCTCAATTAATGAATATTTAGATGCTTTAAACCTCATATTAATTCTAGAAAATATTGCAAACATCAAAATATTATCAAAATTCAACTAGACCATAATTATGACCCTCTAATCAGTATAAAAATATTAATAGAAAGTTAGGATCGTTTCAACCTAGATTTGGCTAAACCCTAGTTTGGACCAAAATATCAAGTTAAATGATGATCCTATAACTAATGATGGCTAATTGCTATTAATCATGTGATGGATAGAGATCTAGATGATCATGGATATAAGTAGGAGTATCTAAACTAAGGTATGTGGCTTTATTTAATTATATGACTATGGTTGTCTTGGTTGAATCATGATATGTATGTATTCTCTTTTATTTGAAAATATTGGATGTAGTATTTCTATGGAGTATTCAGCGTTTTATCACTTGAAAATATAAATTCTAAGTAGATGTTTTTAGTTATTAAGGTGTTCATTATCCCCCTTATGAAGGAATGGATTAATGTTGACTAATGCACCTCCCTAGAGAATAAGGTGTATAGGGTGTTCCCTAGAGTACTTGGGTACACCAAGTAGGGCCCAATATATATGTTTTGGTACTATTCCATCTTGACAATGCAACTCATCTAGAAAAATGAATAAAATCACTGTGTTTTGCTTATTTAATAAATGTTTTCTATGAGCTTTCTTTCTTTATGCAAGTCTTTTCAAAGTTATGAAAACCATAAATATATGTATCTTTCTTACCATGTACTCAACACATTGTGTTTATTTATTGTTTAATGTATGGTTTACGTTCATATCTAGCATGGGATAAAAGAGAAGAAGTGAGCAGTGTCTAGATTGTACCTATTGTGTAAGATCCTAAATAATATACATGTTCAAAGTATGTAGGTTTCTATTTTAAATATGTAAATGTAACTTGTGTTGTAATAAGTTATTTTGTAATACATACATGTTGAATGTTGAGAATGTATGGTATACACATTATAGTTAAATGTTCATGTATGTGTATGTTGCTTCCGCATTGTACTCTGATACGATTTCCTAATGTTTTCTTGGTTTGTCCTCTCGATCCCTCACATGGGTTTTGAGAAGGTGAGATCTAGGGACATTACATAATTCCACTTTTTTACCCCTCTTGTGCCCCAACCTCTCTTTCCCCCCTTTTTCTCTGGCAAACTTGTTGCCCCATCTGATGCATGGGTTCCATGAAGTAAAACATGATCTGGTGATCGTCAGATCAAAATATAATGATCATGACTGGCTCCCACTCTCATTGCACCCCATCTCTATCTCACCCAATCTATCTCCATGGGACAAAGGTCAACCTAGACCTTGCATTAACCAACCACTATTAGGGCACCATATGGGCCTTGCTTTCCCACCTTTCCCTCTCTCTCTCGCTCTCACTCACATATGGCACTATGTGATAGCATGACAATAGAAGTCGACTCCGTACAAAGGCTCCAACCAACATGAGGATGACACACATCCCCCATCATTGTCCCATGCTCCCTCTCCCCAAATGCACATCCCACTCATAGAAATCCAGTCCCGCCATATGGCACATCCCTATTCACCCAGCTCAGTATTTACTCCCTCTCTCTCAAATAGAACCATGGAATATGCTTTTACATATATAAATCATAACCAAATCTTTATTTATCCAAGTATATCGATCCAATAGGTCTCCTTAATTATAATAAATCCATCTCGTTGTTGGTCATACCTTTAGACTCTAAATACACTCTAAATTTCCTTGACTTTGATATAGTTGGTAACTTTATTGATTGTTAAGTATTTGAAATGCCTTTTTATACTCTCCTTAAGTCATTGATGGTCAAATACTCTAATAAATACTAGATCACTGACTTTGAGTCAGCTTTTGACTAAAACGATGATCTTCATAGCCTCAGTGTACATATGATCTCTCATGGACTCTTCCTTTTAAAGATTTGTCAAAGGCCTAGTATTGGTATTGTTGGATTTACAAAAAATGCACCTTCCTTTGAAAGATCGGTCAAAGGCCTAGTATTGGTATTGTTGGCATAATGAAAAATGCATCTAAAACATGCTTTGCCTAAAAAGATTTTTTTTCACAATTTAGTTCTTGTTAAGTGTGAGGTTTCTATCCAAGAAAATGTTATTTATTACTCTAAATTGTCTTATATTTTTCATAGAATACTCAATGCATTCACATTGATTAATTCTATTTCCCAACATTTTAGGTGTTTCCAAGTCATGATATGTTGCCTACTTCTTCTAAACATTCATGTCATGAAATGTAACATCAATGGGATTTTATAATAGTAATTGGGAGTAAAACTATTATCTCCTTCATGTACTCTATTTAGCCTTTTTTGGACATGTAACTTTCCTTTAAGTTGACTATGAGCTGGATGTATAAAACCTTTGATTCATTGATTATGAATGGAGCGTTGTTGCTTTATATCATGTTTATGCTAGTGTGGTTTTTCCCATCCTACAAAGGGACACTCAGGTCATCTCACCTTTGGTTATATAGCCATTAGGAGTGAGGATTTGGGTAATAATTAGATGTGTGGAACTATTACAAGCATATGTATAGATAATTAGAGGGTCATTTGGGAAATTATGATGTTGTTCTTTTCACATATGTCCACTCATTAAAAATATTTTCAATTGAAGTGCTGAACATACATTGACATTCAGGGCCTCAATAATATAGCTTTAAGATTCCACGAGGAATGAACGGAGTTTTTCTGGTGAAGTTTTTCCAACCTGTTGCTCCCTAGTTTTATACATTCAAAAGTTGGTGTTAGCAATTCTCATATCAAGTCATAGATAGATGCAAATGGGGTTTTGACCTCCAATTTAGGCCTCCTGTCTTCCCCTTTACCCAAATTCACTGAGTTAGTATTATTCTGCATTTCACCATGGTATAGGTGTCAAGAATATTTGATCATAGAATTGGGTCCAACCAGCCTCTAGGGAGTCATAGTTTTAGTAAACCTCTTAAAATTGTATTGATTGTAGCCATAGGGTTTTGCCTTGTCTCTATTGCAACCACGAGCATTTTCTAGTAGTTTAATTAAGATTGACCTATTTTAAGGAGTTTATTTGGGTTTTATAACCATTGGGTCCTCTAGATAATGGGCATGATCCTTCTATGTTTGGCCCTATTATTCAAATATAACCTCCCTGCTTCAATGGAACAACATACGGGTTGAGGTACTTACATATATTTTAGGTTTATTTTTAAAGGGCAGTGCTTTATCCCTTACATTGCTCTTTTTTAGAGGCTTGAGGTCACTAAAGCTTGCTTGTCAACAATAGAAGCGCTTGACAAAGATGTCATTAGTGCAATGAAGATGAATATTCCCATCAATATCTTCTAGGCATAGGCTGCCCTGATCATAGATGTGATTGATGATGTAAGGTACTTCCTGCTTGGGGTTGAACTTGCCCCTAGCATCATCATTATGGACGACATGGAGACCAGATTTCCCTTTCGGAAGTTGTGGGGACATACCTTCTTTTTTAATTCTCAATCTTCTCTTGCTTGATAACACTACACATGATGTATAGATCTGGTTCTCCATTCTTGTAGCATATTGAGGCAATAAATCAATCTTGAACCCACTCCATCTAGGAAATCTATGATTCTTGTAATATATGAAGAGATGGGATATGGACCTCAACCGGTAAGACTATCTCTATGACATATACAAGTGAATATGGTGTATCTCATATAAAAGTTCAAATAGAAGTTTGACATGTCCATAGATCCATCCATATATGTTCATGACGGTTGGCATAGGAGGTGATTTTCTTCTTGAGGATGTTTATTAGGTTTTTGTTAGCAGTTTCTATGGATCCATTCTTCTCTGCCTTCTCTTTCATTACTAACACTACATTGTTCTTATAGATAGTAGGTTTATGCAGCCTATATGGTGATATTTAGTGGTGTTTGATCCTCAATAATCTCAAATACTCCTCGACGCTTTTGGCTATGAAATTTGTACAATTGTCAGAGGAAATTACATGGATATTCTATACTGGATTATAATGTTGTCTTTCACAAATTTAATTACTTTTTTAGCTTAAGCACTAATGATATAAATAGCTTTCACCCATTTGGTAAAGTAGTTGATAGTGACCAGATGAAGCAAATCCTATTTGAAGACCTAGAATTGATCTTCCCAATCATGTTGATCCCCTAAGTGGAAAATGGACAAGGCATGTCCATGTTGCATAACTGGTTTCTAGATGTAGTCACCATGGATTTGTAGACTCGACATTTCCAGACATATTGTCAACAATCTATTTCCATGGTGTTTCAGTAATATCCCAAAAGTTGTATCTTTTTTTCCTAGCATGATCCCACTCATGTGTGTGCCACATAATCCTCTATGGACTTCCTTCATGAGAATTTCTTCCTCTATCTTCTCTACACACCTGAGGAGAGTTTGGTTGTAAGAAGTGTTATATATATGCCCTACCCTAGGATGTATTGTATGGTCCTTCATTTGAGTGCTTATTGTCCTCTTTGGAAGATACCTTCAGGGATGACTTGGCTTTCCATGTATACTTTGATGTTGTGCAACCAAGACTTCTATTTGCTATTGATTGCATTGTTGATGACCATACAATTGGGTTTAGAAATCATCCATGCTTCAAAAGAGGAGCTTTAGTCCTCTTGGATATTAATCCATAAATTGAGGGTATCTAGGGCGTTTGTATAAGGGTTTTGTCCCATTCTTACAAAATTGAAGGAGATGTGCTCAAAGTCTAGGACAAGGGATCACATATATTCTTAGTAAGGAATCAAGTTATGATGGTGAGTCCAACAACTATTATGGACTAGAGAGGTCACAAGGAGGGAATCACGATATACTTGGAGATGACAGCCCCTTGATGTCTGGCAATTTGGAGTCTTAAGATGTAGGCTTTATAATCAGACATGTTGTTGGTGGCCTTGAACTCCAATCATTAGGATGTAAGAAAATTCTCTTTATACGAGTCTTGAAGGACTACTTATATCCCTACTCCTTTGTAGTTGACATTTCTATCAAAGAAGATAGCTCATAAATTAGGATTTGGGAGATAATTACATTGGGTGAGTTGATCATTATTATATTCATCTAGGAATTCAAGCTTATTCTTTGGTTATTCAGGAAGAGGGAAATATGCTAGTTGATTTGCTAGAGCTTTCTCTTTGACTACTTTCATTGGTATACATGTGATATTGAATTCTGATAGCACTACCTTCCACTTTGAAAATCATCTAGTGAGAGAAGGGAAATCACACAGATAACATAAGGTCATGCTTTGCAATCAATTTTAAATAATATGTCATTATACAGCGAAAAACCTTCCTTGCATGTATCAAGGCTAGAGAATATTTCTAAATTGTGGTTTGGTGGACCTCAATGCAATTGAACTTGTTGGACAGATAATAGATAGCATGCTCGCTATTTTGAATTGATTGACTCAAAACTCCTCCCAATGAGGTTTTACACTGATACTCAAAGGGTGGCAGGATATCCTAGTATATCTGGTTTTAGGACATGTAGATTAGTGAGGTGTACCTTAAGATTCTGGAGCTCATATTCACGTTTTTTGTTCCATCTTGAATTAGAGTTTCCCTTGCCAACTTAAATATGGCATCACATGTTTGCATGAGTTTGGTGATGAAGTAGATAATATCTTGGAGATTCTAAGCATGCCTCATAGCTCGTTCTCAGGTCTTAGGGAGGGCATTTTCTAGATAGCTCCAACCTTCCTAGGTTTGAGCACTATTACTCATTAACTAAAATTGTACCTAAGTAGATTGCCAAATGTAGCCCCAAAGGTGCACTTGGTTGGATTTAAGTGTGACGAGAATTATTGTAGTTGTTGAAATATCTACTCACGATTGGTGTTGTTATCTTCTAGACTTATGTTTTTATACAATGTCATTCACATAGACCATGAAATAGCGAGACCATCTTTCTTTGATATGTATCTCTAACAGTTTTTAGACCAAATAGCATGGCCCGATAGAAGTTCACTCCCCATTGTGTGATGAAGGTTGTCTTATCTTTACCATTAGACATTTTGATCTGATCGTAACTAGCAAAAACATCCATGAATCTCAAGGGTGCAAGGCCAAAGGTTATGTTGACAAGTACATCAATGTGCAATAAGGGGAAATCATCTTTAGGGGATGCCTTATTATTTTTCAATTTTCCATCCTTCTTAGGTATGGGTCACTATTGGTGAGCCAGATAGGTAGTTGACCATTTGGACTTTGATCTTAGGCTCTATTTTGATCATATCCTCTTAGATTTTTGCTTTTCTGGAAAGACACATGGAATGATAGGGAGTCAATGAATTGTGATCTTCTCATCTAGTCTAGGCATGTATAAGTAGATCTAGAAAATACATCGATGTAGTTTCATAAGAGCTCTATCAAGTGGTCTTTGATAATCTAAGTAGATGTGACCCAATTTTGAATTTGAATAACTTGGGGGTTGACTTGAGATTGTTGTCTCCATCTCATCTTCAGTGTGAAAATATTGATGCTACTTGATCATATATGCTAGGATGGGGACGTATTCAAACTCAACATCTTTAGCATTGTATATTTGTGCTACTTTGGTGACGTAATCACCACATTTTTAGAGAGATGGAGTGTCTTTACTTTTTTTACTTTGTGAATTTTGTATTTTTTTAAGATTTTTTGGATTTTTTAGATTTTATGGGATAGGGTGTGGATGTTGTGGAGTATGGATGTACAACCACTCTGGGATCACCACCATATAGGGTAATGGGCCTTTTTGGTCATAAGAGGTGGCTTTCCCTTCAAGATGTTATGATCCTCCTCATGGAAGTTTTAAACCTCGTCTTTTCTTCACATGAGGCGTATGAGGGTATACATCTCTTATGTAGCTTTTATTTAAAAGATGGCATTGATTTCCCATCCTTTAACATTTCATAGGATGCATCATACTTGTCATACAAGACATTGTAGACTCCTTCCATGTCTTTCTAACACCACTCTGTGAAGTTGTTTGGGCATGGTAAGTCAGCAACAATCACCAATGCAATAAAGTTTGCTAAATTGAGTTGTTCTTTCATTTCTTTAGGTGTTGTATTTGTGGTCCCCCTATATTCATCCATGACATCATCAAAACAATCATCATAAATACTTACATGACATTCCTTCATTCCCTTATGTCTGAGTATTATGAGTATGAATCGTTGACCATGGGGATTGTTGTGAATATAATTGATCTTTTCTTTGGATTATTGGTTGTTTGGGGCAGTCTGTACACCCAATGTGTCTTCACTTACGAGGGAGATATCCCTAATGTTGGTGGATACGATAGGGTATTTGTCTAGGCTATCTATCTCAACCTCTTGCATGAGGTATGGTATTGTCACAGGGGACAATGACTTCAGTGGTGTCAAATACTTCTTTAGTTGTGGTGATAGTACAGAGAAAGCATGGATGGGACCCCTAAGCTCGGGGCCTATGTCTCATCTCATCAATACAGGTCCTCCAGAATTTTTTTAGGAGTCCTCACTTAGATTCTAGGTATGAGACAATCCATTGAGGTAATATTTCATGGTCAAGTCATTTTTAGTAGGACATAATGTTGTGAGCCTCTGCTATGGCGTACATCTGGTGATTCAGAATGTGCATATGATGGGCCATAGAACACTAAGTCTAACCCCTTTTCTCTTGGAAAGATTTGAGAAATTTTGTATGACCTTATGTCTAGCCCTCTTGCCTTGATCTAGATGAATATGCATTTCTTGTAATCATTGGGAGAACAACAAGGTCATACAAGAGATGGTGTGGTTGTCTTATTCATGATAAAACATAGTTGATGGTAGAGACAAGCATCATCTCAAACCTGAGATGTGGATCATCTTCTTATATGCAAGCTATGGTGGCACTTGGGCTATCGGTGTGGACTATCATGATTGCATGCCCAAGTCAGTACTTGAGTTTCTAATGTAGTGATGAGGGGATCACCTTATTATTGTGAATCTAGGTTGAAGGAAGGAATCAACTCAATGATGACAAATAGAATCAAAGAAGTTGGTGGTTTTTTGTATCTCTAGGGCAATCTCCCCTAAGGCGTCTTTTAATACACCATCAAAGGATGTTGTTTTCTTCATTGTTGGTTGTAGGTCCAAAGGATCCCTCCCATACTAATAAGCATCTAAAGGGACATACTTTGAGGCTTTCACCATTGTCGATAAAGCAGGAAGAAATCTTGAGACCTCCATAGACAATAGTGACTAACATGGGCCTACTGTGATTCTCTCTCTTTTAGGAGAGTAAAAAAGAATACTTCAAGGTCTTCAATGATTCTTCTAGGATGAGGGATAATGAAATAGAGATCTATGGTTGGATTTAGATAAATTGTATCTTCCATGGTATGGGTGAGGTAGACATGTTTTAGAATTTTGACTTGAGACATACTTGTGATGGTGGATCAAAGAGTTGGATGTCGGATGATAAATTGTCTTATGTGGCTAGTGAGGTATGATGCCTCTCAGGGGGTGTTCATAATAATATTATTCATGAAAAGAGGAGGATATTAGATGTTGAGTGGTTCATCAAGAGTAAGGTGGTATATTTAAAACCAATGATTATGCTTAACTAACCACTTTCTCCCCTAAGGCGTCATCGTCTAGAAGAGATCTCAAACTAGAACCCTTAGCATCATCCTCGGTGCCATGTATATCATTTGAATTGATTAAGTTCTCTTGTAGGACTCCCTTCTTGGGATGTGGCAAGAGTTCAAAAGTGAGGAAATCTTGACTAGGCATCCTTGAATTGGTGAGGAAGTCTAAAGTGGGTCATGATCTAGTCTTAGGTTGTAGTCTGAGACCATGTTGGTATGAAAATGAAAGGGATGTGATGGTCTAATTTTAGGTCATAGTCCAGGACCATATAGATTTTGGTGGACCGTGTGTTGACAAGTTACATTTCAGTCACAATTGAAAAACCAACTAGTTTGATGAGATTTTGAAGTAGGTTTTTGGTTGGAAGAAAATATTGATAACCTTTATTGGATGTTGATTTTATTTGGAAAGGATTATTATTGTTTGAAAGATTGTTTCAATTGAAAAGGAATGTTGAGAATTTTTAGGTTGTTAATTTCATTTGGTTTGGAAAAGATAGTTAATATTTGAAAGATAGTAGACTAAAAAATGATGATTGATTTTGATATTATTGATTTGAGATCATTGAATTTCACGTGAAGATATTAGTAAATCATGTCCAACAAAAGTGGCAATCTTAAAACCATGAATCAAGCAACAATCTCAAGATTTATACCTCAAGAAACAATTGTAAGGAATATTTATATAAGAATAAACATTTCCCTTTTATCCCATGACTCTAGAACATGTTTACAACCTTATTCAATTGTGACCTGCATACGAGGGGTTGTTCCTTAACTTCTCTATGGCATGATGACACTCACCTTGATAGTAACTCTGGTTATTCAGGTATGGGTACTACTCCAACCACATTTCCTGACTACGTCAACCTCAATCAGTCTTGAGTGTTAGGAGATAGGGTTTCCTAAAGGCATTTGGACTAACAGCATAATGCCATGTTGCTACCTTTAC
Source organism: Alisma plantago-aquatica (assembly GCA_963693085.1). Classification (NCBI taxonomy): domain Eukaryota; kingdom Viridiplantae; phylum Streptophyta; class Magnoliopsida; order Alismatales; family Alismataceae; genus Alisma; species Alisma plantago-aquatica. The sequence goes on from OY856409.1 coordinate 1,135,727,898, forward strand.
CAACAAACCCATTCCATATATAGGGATCCAACTTGAGTTTTGGCACATGTTCCACTGATGTATATGGATTCATTGCATGCATAGTGCAAGTCTATGGATTTTACTTTTTGTTGAAGCTAGCCCTAGAAAATAAGAAAAGGAAAGTCAAATTAGATAAGAAATCCCATGTGGACAAGTATTCCCCTTCCTCAAAATGTATTGTTCATGCAAAAAAGTATGAAAAATATCTTTCTCATAACATAAGTATCTCAATATCCTTTCTTCTTCTTCATAGATCCTTTTTAATCCATTGTAATTTTATTTTCTAAAAAGGAAAAAGAACAAAGAAAAAAGTAAGAAAGGAAGTGGATATAGAAAAAAGAAAGAAAAAAAAAAGAGAAATGAAGTGGACTCAAAACCATAAAGTGGCAAAACACTAATAAAACAAGAGGAAATAGAAAAAAAAGAAAACAAATGAAGGCGATTCCGGATTAGATAGGGGAATTAAGGACAAAGGAGATACACGTGTGTCAAAGCAATGGTAGATTGCAACAATAGACAATAATGGGGGATACGGAATGCTGGGATCCACTGTCGTGCCCCTGATCCTAGGTCAAAAATCAAACATCATACATGAAAAAAAAATCAGAAAGAAAAGAAAAAAGAAAAACAAAGATAAACCTAAATTGAACAAAAACATCCAAAAAACAAAAGAAATGGGAAGATAAACCTAGATCATCTAACAGTCCCCATCAAGTTTCCACTCAGTTGTATTTGATCCAATAAATAGTAACCTCTTATGAGAAAACAAAATGGTAAAATGTAGAAACTTGATTTTTAACTCCACTTAAGGGTGGATAAGGAAAAGGATGGAAAGCATAACTAATAATCATATTTGGTGGTCTTGTTATGAGGAGGGAAGGTTTAGCACCCACCCATCTTTCCTAATAGTCACTATTGAACACTTATCTAATGTTCTTGAGTTAGTATGTTTTTAGGTTATGTTAAAGGATGATAGTGTAGTGACAATTTGGTTAAAATATGTTTTTTTATGTTGGAGACAAATGTGGATTTCCCATCATCACAAAAAGATCATACTTTTTTAGATATGGGTTCTTATTCACTTTAGGATCTATTGCAAAGGAGATCCATCCCTAGCAATTAGGATTGATGTGTAGAAAAAATAGGAGAGATGATATGGAAAAAAATCAATTGGGAGCAATATTTGATTCTATTCAAGTAGTCAAATTAAACATGATAAACAAATCACATAATAACAGAGTAGTTCAAATAGATATTCAAATGAATAGTTAATAGCATATGGAAGTAGTTTTGATCACTTGGAGATGAGCAAGTTAGATATCAAGCTTTTGGTTATTTAGCCTAATGGCTCTCAGAATATCATAGTGTTATAAGAAGGTTCCCCTAAGAACAAGTCAGATAGAAAATAAATATAGGGTTATTTGATTCTTTAACCTTAGGAGAATAAAACAAGGAACTTGGAATAGATGGATTTGGGGGTCTATTCAGAAGTAGAATTAGGGTTCAGGGAAACCTAATGGATGATTTTTAAGTGATAGCAAATTGTGGCAATGTGCCACTTGGGCATGCTCCCACATCATGTCGATCTACTACATGTCAGACAAAGGATGCTTGTGGGGGTTCCAAGAAGGATGAAGCTTGACTTTTTATATTCTAATTTTCTAGATATTTTACAAAAATTTTAAAGAAAAATTAAACAAATTTAGTGAAAAGTGTGGGTTTGATTAAAATTTAATAAAATAATGATTGAATATGAACATGCATTAATTTAGGATTATTCTTAATTATTGTAATAGAGAATTTATGGATTTTGTCAAGATAAAGATAGGGAGAAAAATGGAATATTTTATTCAAGTTAATCCAATTGGGCAATTTAAGTAAAAAGGTTGTAAAAATCAAAGTTGGATGAAAACTTTCACTTAAGTTCAAAGGAGAGAACTTTTTATAAAAAAGAAATCCTAAAATGTATGAAAATGGGTGAAAACATGAGATTTAATTAGGTGTAATAATGTGGGAAATATGGGAAAATGTTGGAAAGTAGAATGTACTCCATCATTATCCCGAGGATGAACAATATCATCAATTTCTACCGAGTTAACAGAAATGGGGTGTCAACGCCTAGTGAATAACTATTTTTGGCAAGCACTTGAGAATGAAATATTGATTAGGGCAAATGGCCCAATGAGAAGATTTAGATGGAAATATGACTTACGTGAAATGGGATTCAAATGATATGGTTTACTTATATATAATGTGCAATTATTACTTCCCTTTATTAATATTTTAAATTTTCCTCGTTTATACATGTGGCTAAATTATAATGTTTCAATCCAAAAATTATTTTAGAGTTATATTAATAAGTTAGCACTTTTAACATGGACCTTATTATGAAACATGACTAATGTGGGTTAACATTTAGTAAAATCATATTTCATATAGTTGTAGCATGACTTGAGCATTATAGAACTTCCTCAATATCTAAATTACTAAGAAGTGAAATAGGTTCTCTTGTAGCAGTCTAGAGGGATGTGATAAGGTTCCCAAAATCTTGAATTTGCATATTTACATGGTAGTTGGTGGAACTTAACTTGGTGGAATAATCCACGTCTTCATATACATCAATAGTAGAGTAGGGAGCTCATGTACTTGGAGGTGACCCATAACTCATTTCAATATTCTTGTGGTGTTGTACTTTGAGGGAATGTTATGTTACACCTAATCTTCTATGTACATGTACATCAGGGTGTCTGACATATAAGTATTATCACTAACACTGGATTCATTTTGTAGTTTAGGCTCAATCTTAAATACCCAGGATACGAGTTCCTATTTCAGTAGGTCCTGGGTTGTTGAGTCCCTATAGTTGTTCCTTGTAGAGACTAAGGCAGGATGACCACTCTAAGACCTTAAAGTGAACTAATGGGACTAATTTTAATCAGTTGTAGCTTGGTGGGTGAATCCCAAGCTAATCGGGGCAAAAGTAAAATATGTTAATCAACCAATTAGTTTTATATGAATATTGTAGCTTCTTTATTTGTTGTTAGCCTTTTAAATTGTTGTATTTATATTTGAATTGTTCAAATCCACATTAATGATTTCTAGAATTGTTATTTGTGTTTAAACTATCATGTTTTGTTCTTCTTAAGTTAATCTTGATAAACAATTCTTGAATTATATAAGCAACATATTGTAACATACCTAAACTTTGCATCTTGACTCTAGAAATCCTATTCACATGATTAGGAGATTAGAATGTTTGATTCCTAAGGTTTGACCAAACAAAGGTAAGGTTATACCTTAATGTATATAGATAATACATACAACACAAATAACTCACCCTAACATATTTAGGTTGAAAAAATATACATTAGACTCTATAATAAACATCTTATGTCACAATACACTCATATTAACATAACAACTTATATGTGTGTTAAACATGTAAATGAATTCATGAAATATGTTGCGCATGTTCCTTTTGCTAACTAAAATGTAGATAATGGCTAAACTATGTTTAATAAGGGATATAATGTGGTTTGGGACAACATTTGTTGTTCCCATGACCACAAATATGATTAATGTGTTATCACTTAAAATAAATATTGATTTAATGGATTAAAGAAATTCTTGTATAACAATATATTTCAATACTTTTGGGACACGAATTGAAGACTATATGACTCATTTAAGTGAATGTTGATATAATATTTTGACAAATATAATGGAAATAAGACAAAAATCCTAATGGTTCCATAATTCATCAAAGGAAAATTCAAAAGTGAAATATTTTGGCTAAAAGGGCTTCCTTAGGTCCCCATTAGCTTGGGTGTCAAGTTTTACTTCAAAATAATAACCACAGATGTCTTAATATCGTTTAAGGAAAATATAAGTTGATACCTAAAATATTAAATATAATAATGAAAAAACCCGAAAGTGAAAATTAATGACAAAATTAGATTCTACGTCTTAATAAGTCAAGGTGCCAAATTTTTCTTTATTTGCTTTTTGTTTGTTCCCTTAAATAGAATATGGAAGGAAATCTGAAAATATCAAATAATAGGTTGATATAACCTATTTTCCTAAAGTCTCTTTGATTTATCAGTCATGTTGGCTTTACTGAGTTTATTGTTTAGTTCAACTTTTCTGTCAGTCATATGATCATAATCGTGTGATTACTATCATCTCCTACCTTCTTATTTATGTGACTTCCCTATGTGAATAAGACTTTGTTTTCTCTCCCTCACAACTCTCTCATCTCTTGTCCTTTTTTTGATTTTCCTTCTCCAGTTTATTTGGTTTTATTTCCCAAATCTAACTGAAGTTACCTCATGCCTTCATGTGCCCTATATTGAAAACAACTAATTCTATTTGATTTTCATAGGCAGTGGGTGGATCTACCCCTTCTATGACAATCCATCTATTAATAACCATCCCTAAAGGGGCATGACATCTACCAGTGCCCTTTTCTACCCTCAATCGACAGTCTATCTTCTCAAGCCATCACCACATAGCTCCTTTTCATCTCTGATGTTGGGTACTTTGCAATGACAACCTGGACCGCTTCTAGTCAATCGATGATGTAGAAACCATCTTGGGAAGGTACCAAGGTTATTGAGATAGCTTTCGTCCCTTACAGAATTGTGGTTTCTACTACCAACTTCCGATGGTCATGTGTGCAAGGAGGGGGAAACCATGGCAGTCACTGTGAAGGTGTATGAGACATGGGAAAGAAGGAGCCTGACTCTGAGATATCTCCTAGAAGCTTTTACTATAAGTTTTTCCCTATGGTATGTTTCTTTTGACTCAACTCTTCTTGTGATTTTCTATTGCTTGAATACATGACCTATGATGCTTCCACAATGGTTCTCCCTGATGCCTGGCACTTCATCTTTGTTAGGACATCTCTAACCTGCTCTCATGTTTCTAGCTCATGTTTCATTGAATCTCTAGTGTTTCCCATATCACAAGAGTGAGGTCAGCATCATCCTAGTGTGCTTGGTCTTGTTCTTCCCAACATGAAGAAGTGATTGAGGAAGATGATTGACTAATGATTTATGATTTTAACCCAAAGTTTGATGCAGTGGTGTCACATTGTCATGGGCATTCCTGTCTTTTAGATGTTTAATTTTAGAGTTGTGTGTCACATACACTTTGGACATATACATGCGTATTATGCTCTTCTAATTTGGATTTTGACGTGAGGGTAAGAAGGTATTTTGATTTTATTTATTTTGAGAATTTCAATAAATGGCATAATCTTCAGCAGTTCATATTAAATAATCTACATGCTAGAAAAATAAAAGAAAATATGTTTTCTAATCAAAAAAATATAACATGTCTGATGATACTTGTTTCATTACCAAATTCCGACTTAATAAATATATGATTTTTCTATTATTTTCCTAATTAGTTCGATTTTGTAAAATTCATAACTAAAATCTAAAAAATAGAAAAATAAAGGCAAATATGCTATAAACTTAGAAAAATATAATCTATAAGATCACATGGTTTTGATAAAATAATTCAATATTAATAAAATGGCAATTTTTTGGTTTTATATATTGAAGGTAAACCTAACCTTAATCTCATATATTCCTTTAATAGGTTGCTTGTGGACTGAGATGGAATTAGGGTTTTGACTTTGAACATATGTAGACTTCAACTGAGGTATGTTGCATTCCAAATTATTCTCATTAAGAAATAAACCTATTTTCCCTCTTTCTCTTGGTCCTATGGACAAATATGCCCTACACACCATTCTTTCTCATCGGAGAATTTATTCTATGTTTATTATGATCTTATGTTCGTCTTAATTGTTGGAAAGATACACACAGAGAGCCAATCATATGATTATTGACATGTCATCTAACATAAAGGATTTGATTAATAATAACAATAAAAGGCAAGCTTCCAATCCATTCTATTTCACTTAGTTATGAGATAATGAGGAAACATTATGGATGTCTAAAGAAATGACAATACTTAATGACATATGTCTTCAAGTACAAGACTTGAACAATGAGATCATATGAATGCTAAGAGTATGTGCATTCTTATTATGTCCCTAGTTGGTATTTGTCATTGAAGGCATGTTGACACCAGTAACACATAAGACTGGAGTGTGTGTTGGTTGATGACAGAATCGCATTAGTCATGATATGGCATGTCAAACCAAGAACACAGATACATGTTAGGGAACAGTGTATCAAACAGACCTACCTTGAGAGTGACACATGGAAACCATAACTGGTGGTCATAGTCATCTCTCATAGTGTAGGTGGTGACTGTGATTCTTAGACATAAAGTCACTACACTCATCACATGTCGTTCGATATACTTTGACATCATCAAATGTAATCCTAAAATAAGGGTTGCCATAAAGGTGATGATTGTGAGTGATGTAGATGGGATGTGTCCCTCCTACTAGCGTTTGATATCCTGGCCACTTCATAAGAAAGACTGAGAAATGCATGCACATGTGAATCAATATATGATATTGAAGTCACATATATCTCAAATAGTCTGCTCTTTGTTCAAGGAACATGGATTGAATGTTGAGAGGATGACGACTCCATGCCTCGAGTTCATTCTGGATGTCAAATATAAAGGGGTTATACAATTACTGCAACACCTTACCCATATTGTAGGTTGAAGTTGTTCTTCAAATTTCTATTCACTTGGATAGCACAGATGTGTGACTAGGCACTTCTCTCTACTTGTGATGTCATAAGTTAGGTATGGACATTCACTGCCAATATGATATGGGACCTATAGGGTCACACACATAGGAACTCATCTAGAAGAGTAGCTTAATCATGAACAATGATTGGAATGATTACGAAAGTGTTTGGGTATTCAATTCAAGAAACAAATCAGCTGACTGGTCAGCCAACCGATCGACTCACCCATTGAGATGGACATTTGGAGTGTCAGGCTAATTGGAACTGAATTGGCTGAAGTTCTACATGAATTAGGCACCAACTGTTCAACTCACTAGATGAACCGATCATCTCAGGTTGAGCGAGACAATTGATTCACTTGGTAAACCAATCAACTCAATTTTGTCGATGAAAGCTTCTAGAAACTTTCCTGAATTTGTGAGAAAGATTACTCATTTCACTTATTCAATTAGATAGGTACAAGAATTAATTTTTGCATTAATTAAAAATGATTTTTCTAAATTCATGTGCAATCTGGAAACAAGAGAAATTACTAGTTCGCACCATGATCGACCATCACACGTGTGAACCAACTGGTTTGGTTGCCAACCAACCATTTCAGGATTTGTAGGTTGTGAAAATTCATGATCTTATAGTCCCTTCCACTCCCACACAGATTGGGAACCCAGACCCTAACCCCGCCTATAAATAGAGGGGTACTAGGGCTTCCCAGAACACAACTCAATTACCTTTGACAATTGCTGTCCTCTCTGGTTGTGGTAACCAATAGAGAGCTCGAGCAAGTCCTACCCCCTAAAGGGAGGGATATCAAGGGAGAAACAATTGTGGGAGAGAAAGTTGGTGACTAGTACACCAATGGGAGGGACAACGCCTTCCTGTCTATTCTACTAGAATGATAGGAGTTCTAGTTGGTCCGTGTGGACTTCTCTAGAGGTGAGGAGGTTGATGTCTACCGCTAGGAGGACAACATCAGCATGCAATCTATGGAAAGACTAGGAGCTACGGCAAAAGCCATTCAAGTCTACTATTTGTGGTGACGACCAAGAGCAACACAAACACCGTCCGAGAGCAACTTAAAGATAGTTGCACTATAACAAGTTGTTGTCACGGAACTTTCTCCAGGACCAGGTATAAACTCGTTAAATCATCTTTCCTATTTCATAGTAGTTGACACGATCTTGTTTTTATGGGGAATAAAAATAGATTTTTTTTCATTGTCTTTCTCTATGCCCGTATTTTCCAACATTAATTTTTTGGATATACTTATTGGACTCTTAATTGTATCTTGTGCTTTTACCCTACCCCCGGTTGTCTCCTCTGCTCCACTCGGGCGACAAGAAAGGTGATCTAGGGTTCCTCCATCCTGAGGGAGAGGGGAGGTCGTTAGTGTGATCATCCCCTTCTCTCCCTGGGCCCTCTCTCGTCTCTCACTCCCCTTTCCTTCTCCACGGTGGTCTGGTTGTCTATAGATTAAGCCTCTTATGTTTGGTAACAGATAGACGAGGCGGTGGTACTTCTATGAGTAGTAAGGGGGATTTAAGGAGGTGTTCCTTTTCATGGTGGTTGGTTTAATTTGCCCCTTGTGCTGATGTTTCTTGTCTCATCGGCCTTCCTATTTGGTCCGACAAAACATATGGAGCAGATGTGGTTGGGGTCCCCCGCTTCCTTTTTTCTAGTAGTCATTTAAAACTGTGATGGAGTTGTCAGGTTACTTCGAAGAGGCCTTGCTTTTGACTGGAGGGTAGCTGGTTTGAGGGCATGGCTTGTGGCATGTTCTTGCCACCATCAGGAGTCAATGCATATGGGGTTTCCCCCATTTTGTAGTCTTTGTAGAATTTCACCTCCACTCTGTCTCGTTTCTTCATGTTGTTCAGGTGTGTTCTCAAAGCGCTGACCCACTTCAAAGGTTATCTTGATGGCTGGCAAATTGGTGATTGTTGCACGACATGGGTGGTGATGAAGGTATTCCTAGAGCGATCTACAATCAAGATGGATGATGGTCTTTGTCAACAAGCCTCTTTTGTGCTTAATCATAGGAATCTAAGTGAAAATGCCCTAAATCTCTCCAGTCTCGTCTCTATGATGTACCTCTGGTCTCAGTCTCCTATGTTGTTATTTGTCACTAATGTAGATCCTATATAGCTTCATATTATCTAAATGCACCTGGTTACTTGTCAAAAAGTCTTGTTCATCTCGTTCCTCTTTGGAACCCTAATTTTAGATATTGAATTAAACGTGGATTCTTATGCATCTTTTTTGTGGAGATCGTTGAATATTTGTTTATGGATCCTCTGACCCCACCTTATAAATGTTGGATTTTCTCATCTTGTAACTTTAGATTGACTAGATTTATTCTTGCGTTTATATTTTGGTGTGTGTGCAAATAGACTAAGTGTATTCATAGTAGCATGTACATATGTAATTTCCATAATATTTGGGTGCGCCTTTCCACCCAAAGTGCACCTTTCCACCTGAATTAGGCTTGAGATTTTATGAGTCTCCACCCTAGATAAATAGAAATCATCTAATTGTTTGACATGCACTGATTAAGATTTATTAATGTTATTATATGGAAATGATTCCTTATTAATCACATATTTTTTAATAAATGCCACATCTATGACTTGATATCGTCATTTTGAAATTCGTATTCTTTTGATACCATTTGAGTGGTGCTTTCCTCTTCTATGGGAAGCCTTGTTATTTGATGTCCCTTATCCCTTATGTAGCTCAATTCCATATTAATATGCTCATACTGGCTTGCATGTTGATACCTTATGATTTTATCCTCTTCTAGGGTATGCTTCCAACCCCAGGTATAGAGTGGAAGACTAGACCTGGTGACATGGACCTGTAAGATGGAGCTCTTGAGGAGATAAACTTGAGCTAGTTGGATATCCCTCTACTTATATCCTTATGTTGTAACTTTCATGTAATCCCCTTTAATGGGAGATCATTATGTGACCTTGATCATTTGAATATATTCATGAAATATTATTTTACTGCTAGCTTTTGGCTATTTTGTATATCATCATTTGAGAAATGAAAAATTTACACCTATTCCAGCATACCTTTTGAGTGTGTTTGGAATAAATAGTTTTATTCCTCAAATTAAGTTGGGAGTGGATCCCCTTGTGGGTCCCACTCCTTACAAGATGGTATCAGAGCCATTGGTAGTAGGATTCTGACCATTTCAATTTTGTCTCCCTAATTAGAACTCTTACCTTAATAGTCATCCTCTAAGTGAGATGTTTACCCTATAAGTGACCTATAATAATTCATGAGATGATGAAAGGTTGATTTAGAATTATATGAGGTACACATAAGAATCATGATTCATAAACCCTAATGTGATGAGGCTCTACTGCTCATACTCTATGATGTAGGTCAATTATGACATGTACCCTTCAAAATAGTGAGATTTGATTTGAGGATGGAGTTAGGTTATGAGAATGCTATAGTAGTAGGATAAGGATGTGCTAGTGTGGGAAATAGTGACTTGGTTTCTGGTATTGATTTGGGCCCTATCTTTAGTTTTGTATCTCAAAGTTTTCACAACAAATGTTTTCCCTTATAATACTATATGTACAAAAAAAGGTTTTCTGCATTTTATCAAGGTTTTCCTAAACTAAGTAACAATGAGGAGAGGAATAAAGTTTGATATAGAAAACCTAGAAATAGTTGTAATATAAGTCATAAATCCTATAGTTGAGTGGAAGTGATGACTAGGATAGTACGACTTTTTTGCTAAAGATTTAGCTGACATACCCTTATATACCCAACGCCTTTATGGTTTCTCATGTGAATCTTAGGGTTGATAGGTTAGTAACACAAGGACTTGAAACTCAACCCTAAGTGAGTATGACATGTTGGTTGGATGCATGATATATGAGCAACATAAAACCCTTAAATTTTCACAACTAAAAGATACATAAGTAACCCTAGTACCTTGATGTTGCTTAGCTTGGCTTATTAGGTTATTTAGGGGGTGCAGGGAAGCTGATTGGTAGTATAAGGATAGTTGGATTTTGAGTACAAAATCCTCTTTAAGGGGAAGAGTTTTGTGACATATCCACACCTAGCATCTTGACTCTAGAAACCATATTCACATGATTAGAAGATTAGAATGTTTGATTCCTTAGTCTTGACCAAATAAGGATAAGGTTATACCTTAATGTATATAGATAACACATACAACATGAATAACTCACCCTAAAATGTTTAGGTTGAAAACATATACATTAGATTCTATAATCAACATCTTATATCACAATACACTCATATTAACATAATAACTTATATGTGTGTTAAACATGTATATGCATTCATGAAATATGTCGCATATGTTCCTCTTGCTAACTAAAATGCAAATAATGGATAAATATGTTTTGTAAGAGATATAATGTTATTTTTAATATCAATTGTTGTTTCCATGACCATAAATATAAATAATGTGTTATCATCTAAAATAAATATTAGTTTAATGGATTAAATATCTTAGATAAGTAAAATATATAAATTTTGTGCATAATAATATAAAGAAATAGTTTTGGGAAATGAATTGAAGACTATATGACATAACTATGTGAATGTTGATACAATATTTTCATAAATATAATGGCAATGAGATAAAAATCCTAATGGTTCCGTAATTCATCAAAGGAAATCCCAAAAGTGAAATATTTTGGCAAAAAGGGATTCCTTGGATCCCAATTAGCTTGGGTGATAGTTTCACATTAAAATAATAATCATAGATGCATTAATATATTTAGGTAAGGAAAATATAAGTTGATATCTAAAATATTAAATAAAATAATAAACAACCCCAAAAGTGAAAATTAATGAAAAATTAGATTCTACATGTCTTAATTAGCTAAGGTGCCAAATTTGTCTTTCTTTGCACCTTTTTTGAACACTTAAATAGAATATAGAAGGAAATATGAATAAATATCAAATAATAGGTTGATATAACCTACTTTCCTAAAGTCTCCTTGATTTATCGATCGTGCTGGCTATTCTAATTTTATTGTTTAGTTTGGCTTTTCTGTCAGCCATTCGATCACAATCGTCTGACTTACATATCGTTTCCTACCTTCCTATTTCTACGACTTCCCTAAGTGAATAAGACTCTATTTTTCTCTCCCTCTCAACTCTCTCATCTCTTGTCCTTTTTTTGATTTTCCTTCTCTAGTTTCTTTGGTTTTATTTCCCAAATCTAACTGAAGTTACCACGTGCCTTCTCATGTCCTATATTGAAAACACCCAATTCTCTATTGTCTTCCTATTTTGGTGATGTGTGTATCTACCCCTTCTCTAACAATCTGTCTAAAACTAACCATCCCTGAAGGGGTGTGGAATCTACTAATTCCCTTGTCTACCCCCAATTGATAGTATGTCTTCTCGATCCATCACCAAGGAGATCCTTTCCATCTCCGATTTTGGGTACTTTGCATCGGTAACCTGGACCATTGTTATTCAATCAATGATACAGAAACCCTTCTAGGGGAGGTACTAATGCGACTAGTGTAGCTTTCATCCCTTGTGGAATAGTGGTTTTTGCTACCAACTCCTGATGGTCAAGTTTTTTGGGGGGACCATAGTAGTCACTTTGAAGGCACATGGGACTTTGGAAAGAAGGAGCTTGACTCTGAGATGTCTCCTGGAAGCTTTTCCCTCTAAATTTTTTCCATGTGGTACATTTCTTATAACTCAACTCTTCTTCTATCTGTCCACTACTCAAACACATAATTTGTGATGGTTCTACAATGATTTTCCCTAATGCTTTCCTCTTCGTCTTTGTGAGGGCATCTCAAACCTTCTCTTTGGTTTCTAGATCATGTTTGATTGAGTTTCTGGTGTTTCCCATCTCGCGGGAGAGAGGCCAGAAACCTCCTAGTGTGCCTGGTCATGTTCTTCCAAATGTGAAGAAACAATTGAGGAAGATACTCATTTAATGATTTACGCTTTTAACCTAAAGTTTGACGCATTCGTGCCATGTCCTCATGGGCATTCCTATCTATTAGACATTTGATTTCGGAGCTATTTATCGCATGCACTTTGGAAATTACCCCTATCATGCTCTTCTAATTCATATTTTGATACAAGGGTAAGATGGTCTTTTGATTTTATTTATTTTTGAGAATTTCAGTAAATGGCATAATCTTCAATAATTCATATGAAATAATCTATAGGTAATAAAAATAAAAGAAAATATGTTTTTAAATCTAAAAATTACACCGTGTCTGATGATACTAGTTTCATTACCAAATTCCAACTTAATAAATATATGGTTTTTCTAGGATTTTCCTAATTTGTTAGATTTTCAAAAATTCATAACTAATAATTTACAAGGCAAAAAATATTAAAATATGCTATGAACTCAAAAAAAATAAATACATAAGATCACATGGTTTTGGTAACCTAATTCAATAATAATAAAAGGCAATTTTTGGGGTTTATTAATTAAGGTAAACCCAACCCTAATCTCATATACGCCTTTAATAGGTTGCTGGTAGACTTTAGATGGAATTAGGTTTTGACCTTGGACATGTGTAGACTTCAATTGAAGTATGTTGCATTCCATATTATTCTCATTAAGCAATAAACCTATTTTCCCTCTCTCTCTCTTAGTCCTATGGACAAATATGCCCTACATACTATTCTATCTCTTCTGAAAATTTATTCTATGTTGATTTGGATCTTGTGATCATCTTAATTTTTTGGATATTCTAATTAGACTCTTAATTGTATCTTGTTCTTCTTATTCCTCTTTGGAACCCTAACTTAAGATATTTAATTATATGTGGATTCTTATGCATTTTATTTGTGGAGATTGTTGAATATTTGCCTATGGGTCATCTAGCCCCACCTTATAACTAATCTTCTCATCATGCTACTTGATTGACTATATGTATTCTTGCCTTTATAGTTTCGTGTGTGTACAAATAAACTAAACTTATTTTTAGTAGCATGTACAATTGTACTTACCGTAATATTTGGGTGCACTTTTCCACCTTGAGTGTGCCTTTCCACTAGTATTATATATATTGGGCACACCTTTCCACCCAAGGTGTGCCTTTCCACCCGATTTAGACTTGAGACTTTATGGGTCTAAGCCCTACATAAGTAAAAGTATCTAATTGTTTGACATGCATTGATCAAGATTTATTAATGTTGTTATATATGGAAATAATTCTTCAGTTAATAGTATCATTTTTAACAGAGTGCCACATCTATGACTTTCTATCATCATTTTTAAATTCATATTCTTTTGATACTCATTTGGTTGGTACTTTCCTCTTCTATGGGAAGCATTGTCATTTTTGTTGTCCCTTATCTGTTATGTTGCTCAATCCCATATGAATAGCTCATAGTGGCTTGTATACTGATAACATTCATTTTTATCTTCTCTTTTGGGGTATGCTTCCAACCCCAGGGTAGGACTTGGAAGATTGGACCTGGTGACACGGAACTTCTAGATGGAGCTCTTGGGGAGATAAAGTTGAGCCAGTTGGATATCCCTATACTAAGATCATTATGCTGCAAATTTCATGTAAGCCCCTAGAATGGGAGATCATTATGTAACCTTGATAATTTGAATATAGTCATGAAATATTATTCCACTTCTATACTTTGGCTATTTTGTATATCGTCATTTGATAAATGAAAATTTTACACCTATCCCATCATACCTTTTGAGTGTGTATAGAATAGATAGATTTATTCCTCAAATTTAGTAGGGAAAGGATCCCCTAACAAGTCACACTCCTTACACATAATTATATCTCTTTGTGGGTATCACGCATCGGGACCTTTGTCTCACATGGCTAGTTTCATATGTTTTAAGCATAGTCCCAATACTGGAAAGGTCAAGCTATGAAATAATTAAATAGAGAAATCCATTTTCAATAGATATATATGTATTCTCACTTTCTTGGGGATGGGTGTGGGTGTTGTATTAAAATATGTTTTTTTATACATAACTTGTTTCTAAACATATCATGTATAATTATAAATTTATCTGGTTTTATCGGTTTGGTTTGTGAATGGTTTGATCAAATTTAATGACAATCATGCTTGATGAATTAGTGTTTGCTTTTAAATCTGTCATGGTGTTTTGATTTTAATATATTGTTTTTAAAAAAGGCGTCTTGTTTTTGTGTCTTCCACTTCAATCACATTTTCTTAGTTTGTGATGTTTTTTAGATTAATTTTGATTTAGTATACAGACATCCTTATAGTTGACATTAATGTTGATCAAAAGGTTTATTCCCTCACATTTATAGTGTAGGTGATACATTGGTAAGTGGAAGTGACCTCAACCTAATTTTGATGAACTAGAATTTGTTTTGCTCCATCGATCAGTAAAGGTGTGGTAGTCAAACCTACTCTAGTTGGATTAAATTGAGTCAATTTCATGGCATCATTCTTTAGTCTCATTCCATCAGTCGATGGATTCAATAGTTGTTTTCATCAGTGGAAACCATCAGTTAATGTCCACTAATGGATAGGTCGATGACTAGGTTTGATTAGTATAAGATAAGACCAGGTTGGGTGTACCAAGTTTAGTTTTATAATATTAGTTGTGTAGATATAGATTTTGATGATATGGTCCATTGATGGATGCCAACAGTGAACTTCGTTGGTCAAAGTCCATTGATCGATGTCCATTATTTGACATTTATTTCTTGTCATTTGATGAAGGATGTCGATGAAGGGACAACTTGAACCTGACCGATTCAATTAATATGGGCCATTTTTGTTCCATTATTTGTTAATGGATGCATAAATCAATGAAGATGGCTAACAAGGTCAATGTAAATGTTGTGTCAGGATGAAATGTGGTCAGGTTGGGTTAGTCCATGCTAGTTTCATGGGATCAGATTGGGAATTTAGTCCAAATCATTCTGGACTTCGTCTTATAATTTGAGGGAGTCAATGTCTCTTTGGTTTGGTGCCTGAAAGTCCCAAAATTAGCTAGGTGAGAAACTATATATTCAAAGAGGGGACACATTATGAAAAACTAAGTATCTATAGTTATTAGGTCATGTCAAGGCTATTATAGGCATGGAACTACAATAATCACTCAACATTATCACCAAAACTTGGGTGTTAATAGAGGTCAACCAATTTTTGGGGTGCGGGAGGGGGAATTATGTCACGATCAGAGCTAACACTAAATTCTCAAGCGTACATAAACGTAGTAATTAGGATTTTAAAGGATGTGTATGTAGATAAATATGTAAAGCCTAAGACATTGTCCATAATTATTAGGATCATAACCACTCAACACCTAATCACATACTTCAAAATCAAGATACCAAAAGGAGAAGACAAGAACCGACTTACTCATCATCACCATTTAAAGAGATTTCAACATCCCCTTACAATTCATGGAAAGTGGGGCATGTATTAACCTATTATCATTAAATAAATTCACCAACATGGGGAGAGATGCATAAGTATACAATCCAATGAAAAATAAAGTTGTTGCATTCAGTGGGCCACCCATGTGTTCCTTGGGAAAAATCACACTCTAGCTTCTGATTTGGTCCACAAATCAAGGTATTAATCATTTTCATGGGGTTGAGACTTGGCAAAAGTTGTTTTGGGAGGCCACAGATCCATCAAAACAAGATAGTATCCTCATCGGTATACATAAAACTCAAATATGGATAGATAAAACCTTATTCATGGGCCACATAGACCCACCTACACTAACCACTATGCTCAATGAATACAACACTTTGAAGCTATAACTCAATACACTAGACATATCATCCATTAATTATGTATATAGTCCAAAAGAGATCACACTATCTATTATATGATGCAACATTGTTCAATAGAGAATCAAAAGAGATGGACCTCCACCATAATAAGGGTCATGGCCCTAGAAAACAAAGATGTGCTAACATAATATAGATCTCCTCACATCCAAAAAATGGGTTCATCATGCATAGGTTGCCAAGACGTAGACAACAATTCATGAGGTGGAAACCAAAATGGCGAATGGCCTTGCTTGGGTCTACACTTGAAGATCTAACAAATCAAGTATAAGAGACATGAGGGTGTTATATAAGTGGGACCTAGGCCCCTCGAGTGCAAGGGTCCCTACCTAATTTCTCATGCACAATAGTTTCATCCAAATAACAAACCAACATAGACAATAAGCCACTCTCATGGTGATATCCCTCCTCACTTCCCATAGAAATCTCCAATCCAAAGAATTAATTGGACAAGAAGCAACCACAAAATCTAAAGATACCATTGAAGGTGAAGAAGAACTCACATATCACATTCTTGAAGCATTGTGTAAATACTATGACCATTCCCACTTCAAATGGACAAATATGGTGGATGTCTCACCACACTCATTGTTTTTCACTAAAGAGAGGAGTGATGAGTCACCAAAGAAGGACTACCACGGAGATGCATTCTTATGAAATGTTGGAACTTTTTAAAAAATTCTACGAACAAATAGGAGCAAGTTGTCATGAGGTGAACGTCTTATTCAATGCCAAAAAGAGAGATCATAAGAATAACTACACCTAGGTGATATGAGGATACCAGAGTGGTTGTTTTTCACACTCCGCATCACCTTTAACATCCACATAATATAAAAATTACACAAACAATTAATGTGGTTGCAAAGTGGCACTCAACACATACTTATTGAGGTCATTTAGATATGAAAACACATATGAAGTTCCCATACTTGGTAGATAATAAAAATAAATTGACCCTTCCATGTTTATGATGGTGCAAAAATAATAAACTTGAATTTCTTCCCCCAAGCCACACAAAGTCAAAAGTGGTGTGCAAATTCCCCGACCACAAAATATCACAATATTGAGCTCTTACACACGTGTATCAAAGTGTTTGCATGGATCTACGCTAACATGTCAATTCTAGATGAGTAGATCATAGTACATCAAATTTATGTCATCTGTAGTGTTCAACCACTCATGAAAATAACAAGAAGGTTTCTGCTAGATTGAAACCTCAAGATTAGAGAAGAGGTCTCAGAGATATATAATTTCAAATTTAGTGGAGTTGGTCAGCTACCCTACATGGCTCACCAACATTATACCAATACCCAAGGAAGATAAGAAGGTAGGAATGTGTGTGGAATACTACTACTTAAAAAAAGCATCTCACAAGAATGACTTTCCACTATCTCACATAGTTGTGATCATCACAAACACAAAAGGGCATGTCCTTTAAGCTTTAGGATTTACTTTTATGGCCAAAATTATAAAGACACGGCTAAGGAAGAATAAATAAGATGACATTAGTTACCTTATGGCGAGTGTGTTTCTAAGGAGTCACATTGTTCAGACTCAAAATGTAATAGCATTGCCTTATATGGACTCTTGACCATGTTTTCCATGCCTCTCTACCCTAAGGTGGAGTCAATTAAGGTTTTAAAGATTTTTTCTTATGATTTATATGTGTATTAATCATTTTCCCTTTTTGCCTACAAAAGCACATTGATACATCTTAAATATTATCTATCTTTTTTATTTTATCATTTTATGCCCCTTAATTTATTCAAACTATGGTTATACAATCTCAATCCCATTGTACATTTTTTTGTGTGAAAATACTAGTAATTAGTTGTGACTACTATGATCTTGAGGTGTATTAAAGTTGTTATTGGACAATACTTTAGCAAAACTAGGAAACTCATATATGGGAGTCTTATTTAATCACTCAAAAGTAAAACAAGAAATCCTCCTATTGTGTTCTCTAATGTGAATGTTGTTGGATCTAGGGCTCTAGAGGGGGTGAATAGAGCTTCAAAAATTCTCACAAGATAGACTAAACCTTCAAATTATATCAAATTAAAACCAATAGCATAAGCAAAATTTGAAGTCCTAACTAACAAGCATAGAAAGGATGAGAGGAATTGATAGCAAGCACTTGACAAGGACATGTAGAGTGGTTCCACTCTCTAAACTAGGAGAGAGTCAGTCCACTACCTAGAGATGTTAGCCTCTAGGACTTTGCAAGTGCTTTTATCTATATATTTACCGATTAGAGTTACAATACAAGACCACCAAAGGACTTACCCATCCAAGCACAAAGAGTATTCCACCTTACCAAGGACTTACCCACTTTGCAAGAGTCTTCAGCCTTCTTCCAAGGTCTTACCCACTCTAGCACAAGTCTTCTGCCTTCAAGGACTTTTTCACTCTTCTTGGATCTTCAGCCTTTGCCTTCTCCTTCACATGGAGACGATCATCACCTCTTCTTCAACCTTGAACAGGAACAACAAAGACTCCACCTTCACTCGAGGTAGCTTGCTTCAAGTTTGCTTCATGGAGGAAAGGGCTTGGGAAGATGGAGTAGATGAGAGATTTACAAGCACAAGGAAGTAGCTCTCTTACAACAGGCCTATCTCACTCATAATCATGAAATGAAGTGTAAACTAGAGAGAGAAAGGGGCTCAAGGAGTTGCAACACACTCAACTATAGCAAGGACTAAAAATAGCATGAATGAGCAAACTTGGAATGAGCTCCAAGGGGTCCTATTTATAGTTGGGGGTGTCCCTTGAGTGTGGGATCACTTAGGGTCAAAATATAGCCATTTTCCATGATGCAACAGATCTATTTTCACCCAAAACAACTCACCAACAGTTATAATCACTTTTTCTATGTTTTCCATACAGTACATTTGGTCAAGTTTCAATAAAGGTAACTCGACCGATCAACTAAAAGACAAAGCCAATTTTCAAACTATCAGTCGAGTTTGTTCTAGGAAACTCGACCGATGAGCTAAAATCAATTTTTCTTAGTGAGTCGGTTGGTCAAGTTCTGTGAGTGTGCAACTCGACTGATGGGTCATCTTCAGAAAATCCATCATAGGATCGGTCGAGTTTCCAACTTGACCAATGAACAGTCTGTGACAAATTTTCTAATTTGACTTTTAAGTGATTAAACCTTAGAATTAAGTGTCCCTAATTTTTTTATCTTAGTTACAAGTCATATCATCAATACAAGTGATTACAAATTCATCTAAGGTCATTTGGAGTGATTTCCCAAATTGCACACTTGCATTGCATTTGACTTGAACTTGAACAAGCTAGGGCTTGTGTAATTTGATCCTTTTCATGTACCTAAAGCCTGAGATTAATCTTGAACAAACATATTAGATATATAGGAATTTAATGGTTAAGTCATTATCAAAATATGGGTAATGTATAATTCTCAAGTCAACATTCTCCCCCTCTTTGACAATGACAAACCATTCCACAATCATATTGAAAAGGATATTGAGGTTATACCTTTGCCTTGTGAATTGTAAGGGGATTCAAGATTTGAACAATGTGAATTGTTCCCCCTCAATCTATGCTTACTCTAACCTGCATAGTTAATCTATCTACACAAAGCAACATGACATATATATACTATATGTTCCTATAGCAAGTCACATGATAAAGCATATAATAAACAAGAAATGGAACACATAGGCAATAAAAGCAATATGACTGAGCTTCAAAACATTGAATTTCTCTTCCCCTTTTTACATTTTCAAAAAGGAAGGGGGTAGAAGAGCATAGAAACATGTCTTCTCCAAGCACAACATGCAATCTCAAAACATACACTATACAAAGATGAGAGAAACAAATAGTCTAAGGCATAATCAAAATATGGTAAAACATGGCACTAACTCATGAGATATAGTAAATCAAAGAGTAAGTGTGCCCAGAATTAAGATTACAACCCAAAAAGCACGCTCTCAGAAAATAGCTACAAGCTAAAATGATGAAAGCAAAGATGATAAAATAGTACAACTCATAACATGTGCCCAAATGTTTCTAATACAAAATAGCTTAGAAGGATATATATGATCAGAATCTAGACTAAAAACTAAGAACAACTAGACATCCAAGCTATCTATATCAACATCATCCACAGCATCGTCAGCATTAGGCTCATACTCATCATCTATGTCTGAAGGTGTAGCAGCATCACCTTCATCATCGAAGTCACCAGCGAAGCATCAAAACCATCATCATCAGAAGCAACACCATCCTCCTTATCAACCTGCTCATCAACATCAGCAGCCTCTACATCAGCCTAGTTTGACATCTCTTCATCAACAGAGGGACCGAAACCATGACTGGGCCAACATGCATTCTGCTCATCCCAAGACATATTAAGAGCATGGAGCTCATTGGCTTGTGGGAAGGAAGGAGCATAACTATTGAGGTTGGCAAGCAGAGTGGCCAAGGGGCCAGCAGGTAGAGGCAACACACTAGGGGTAGATCCATCAACAATAGAAGGTGTAGCAGCGGAAGATGCAGATGGAGGGGCAAGGTAAAAGTGATCATATGCATAGGATGCATAGTCACCTACTGGGTAGGGCTGGTAGGCAGGGTAGGGGTGTGCACAGGGCATGTTCATGTTGGACATGATGGAACAAAGGTCTTGATGCAAGTTCTCCTGAACTTGAAGGTTTTATGCTTGTTGATGCATCATGTAGCCCATAAGGGTTTCATTTGATACATGGAACAAGGCACGAGAAGGTCGAGAAGGCTGAAGTGGTGGAGGTGCTCAGGTAGAGGCATAGTTAGAGGCACCAGGTGTGGTGGATGAGAGGATAGATGCAGACTTCTGAAGAGTTATCTCACTGATACAAACTCCTTTTTGGGTAGGTTTGTAATGAAAGTTGTGGAAAGATATTTTCCAGTGGTAAGTTGGAATAGACCACAGATCAGGGCTGGGTAGGGAGGGTGGGTGACACGAATGTTCTTTCCTGAGTCAAAGAAGGTCATATGGTGAAGAATATATCTTGACCATTTGACTTTGATGTTCTTCAAAAGATAATACATGATCACCGCAATGTTTTTTTACAATATCAATTTGATTCTTTTTGGGATGGATTTTGTATTTAACAACTAGGGTGAGGAATGTGTCTCTTGAGGTCCAAAGTAGAGAAGGGAAGGGTTCACTTCTTCCTATATGGGAATTGAAACTTCTTCATGAACTTATGAATACCATGGAGAGTAAGATCATATTGCTTGTAGAATGCCTCAGGCTTGAATATGTCAAAGTACTCAGGGTAGTCCTTACGCCAGGTGTCAGTCACTCGGTACCTAAAAAGAAGATGTTTAGGGTATCCTCAGAGACTTGGAATTTCTTTTCGGCTATCATGGATGGGAAGAATACTTGAGTATTAGGCGGGGGTACGAGGCTGTCATAATTCCAACCCAAGTTAGCATAGAATTCATGAACTACTTGTATGCTAGTGATGTAATTGTTGTAGCATGTGTGTTCAACACCCAAGGTCGAGAGATGGTGATCATAAAGTAACTCTGCTACTTGATTGATGACCTCTTGTCTTCTAGGTCTAGGCTCAAATAGGGCATGAAAAGGGAAAGGATTTTGGGGAAGGAGCTCCTTATACCTATTTACAACCTCATTTGAGACAAAGAGAGTGTCATCAAATGGAATCAAGTGGGATTTGGATGAAGATGAAGGTGCATTAGCTGGGGCATCCCTCTTCCTACTATTGGATGCCATAGATATGAAAAGGAGAGGAATGAGAGAGAAAAAGCTAAAGACTCACCACCAAAACTCATCCAAAGACATAGGTTAGTAAAGGGGAAGGTCAAGGGAGGTCAAGCTAGGTCGAGCTCAGGCTAGGTTGAGGAAGGTTAGGGCTAGGGTAGAGATCTTAGGGGAACCGAAGGTCGGATCGGTCAACTTTTCTCTAGTTGAGAGGGAGAATAGTCAGCCAAACCCATCTTAAAATTTTCTCTAGCCCGGCCATCGGTCGAGTTCTGTGAACTCGAAAACTCAATTGATAGGTTCTTTAAAAAAGCTCTCGGCCTCTGATCGGTCAAATTGGCAACTCGACCGATGGTCAACCTGACCTAAACATACAAAACCTAGTTTCTAGCCATTAGAGTGCTAATTAAATTTACTTTTCAAGTCCATTATGTATTTTGAACATACTTAGGCACATATCACTCATCATTGGGCACTATTTTGCTGTAAAACATGTGTTTGCAAAAGATACCCAAAAACAAGATAAAAACAAGGCAAAATGAACATGAAAAATGGATTTTTAGCATATTAGCAAGCAAAGATGATCAAAATAGAGACAAAACATATAGGATAGATGACAACTAGCTAAAAGGCATATCAAATTCATTCGAAGCAGTTATCAAAAATTATGATATAATAAAGTTAAAATTCTCTCTAGCTAGAGGTCTAGTGAAAATTCCTACTAATTGATTTTCTATGTCCACATGCATGATATAGATATCCTTATTTGCAATGTGATCATGGAGAAAATGATGATGAACCTCTATATGTTTAGCTCTACTATGCAAGATAGGATTATATGATAGGTTAATTGCACTAGTATTATCACAGTAGATAGGAGAAGAATTAAAATGAATGTTAAAGTCTTGTAGCATTTTCTTCATCCATAGGACTTGGGCACAACAACTCTTGGATACAACTTATTCTGCCTCAGTGGTTGATAATGCCATTATGCTCTATTTCTTAGAGAACCAAGATACCAAGCATGGTCCTAGGAGGAAACATGTGCCACTTGTGCACTTTCTATCAATCAAGCACCATGCATAATCTGCATCACTATAAGCAGTAAGAGTAAAGTCCCTTGACTTGGGATACCATAGCCCAAAATTTTGGGTTTTAGTTAAGTACCTTAAAATCCTCTTAACAGCTATAAGATGTGTTTTCTTAGGATTTAATTGAAAGTGAGTGCACAAGCCAACACTAAACATTATATCAGGTCTAGATGTAGTTAAGTAAAGTAAACTTCCAATCACACCTCTATAGAGCTTCTCATCTATCTTCTCACCTTCTTCACCTTTGTCAAGTTTGGCGATGTTTGGCATGGGTGTGTGCATCATCTTGGTATTCTCCATCCCAAAGCATTTGAGTAATTCACTTGTGTACTTGCCTTGGTTGATGAAGTTCCCACCTTTTGTTTGCTTGATTTTAAAGTCGAGGAAGAACGTGAGCTTACCCATCATACTCATCTTGAATTCCCTCTGCATAAGATCACTAAATTCTTTGCAAAGATCAAGGTTAGTTCCCCCAAAAATGATATCATCGACATATATTTGTATGATAAGAAAATTGTTAGAAGTGTGCTTTAGAAATAAGGTAGAATCCACTTTGCCCATGATATACCCATGATCTAACACAAAGTTCTTTCATTTCTCATACCAAGCTCTAGGTGCTTGTTTGAGTCCATAGAGAGTTTTTTGTAATAAATAAACATGGTCAGGTAAAATATCATGTTCAAAGCCCAGTGCTTGTGCAACATACACTTCCTCCTCAATTGTACCATTCAAAAATGCACTTTTAACATCCATTTGATACAAAATAAGTTTTTATAACTAGAAAAGGCAAGCAACATACGAATGGACTCAAGTCTAGCTACAGGTGCATATGTATCATCAAAATGTATACCTTCCTGCCGATTGTAGCCTTAAGCCACTAACCTTGCTTTGTTCCTTACCACTTTGTCACTTTCATCAAGCTTGTTAAGGTAGACCCATTTGGTGCCAATGATCTTTCTATGACTTGGTCTTGGCACTAGGGTCCAAACTTTGTTCTTTTGAAATTGCTCCAACTCTTCTTGAATAGCTAGGATCCACTCATCATCCCCAAGAGCTTCTGTGACATTCTTTGGCTCGATTTGTGAGATGAAGGTGTTGTTGTCTTGTTATTTATTGAATGCAGCCCGCTTCTTCACTCTTTCAAAAGTATCACCTAAAATTAGCTCCTTTGGATGATTCTTTGCAAACTGGGGGATTGGATCCTTCTTCTCATCATCTTTCTCTTCTTCTAGAGTAACTGCCTCTTTTCCCTTTTAGGTGATGTTGAGCTCTTTTAAAATAGGAATTACTTCACCTGCAACATCATCATTTGGAACAATATCTTTGGGAATAGAGGGGTTAGCCTCAATAAACTTTATGTTTATGGATTTTTCTACTTTATCAAGATCAACATTAAAAACTTCATAAGCCTTTCTAGTAGTGCTATAGCCAAGAAAGAAAGCCTTGTAAGACTTCGGATCAAACTTGTTGAGAGAATATTTCGTATTCAAAACAAAACAAGGACATCTAAAAACATGGATATACTCGATAGGAGGCTTCCTATCATGCCATAGCTCATGGGGGGTTTCTTCAAAGAAGGATGAGCAAAAACCCAGTTTTACACAAAACATGAGGTGCTAACAGCTTCAGCCCAAAACTTCTTTGGAGTATCATACTCTAGAATCATGGTCCTAGACATCTCATGTAAAGACTTATTATTCCTCTCTACAACCCCAGTTTGTTGAGGTGATCAAGGTGAAGATAAGTTGTGTGCATAACCAGATTCTTGACAAAAACGTTCAAAAAGCTCATTTTCAAATTCTCCCCCATGATCACTATGGATGGAAATGGTGCGGCAAGAAGCTTCATTCTCAAATCATTTGCAAAATCTTGAGAAAACATCAAGCATATCACTCTTAGAAACAAGAAAGAAGATCCAAGTATATCTAGAGAAATCATCGACAATAACAAGGCAATACTTGGAACCACGAAGCGATTGAGTTCTCATTGGTCCAAATAAATCAATGTGAAGAAGCTTAATAACTCTCTTGGTACTAAGGACTCCTTTGAATTTTAAGGAGGACTCGGTTTTCTTTCCTTGGGTATAAGGTGGGCATTCCTCTTCCTTTTCAAAATCCAATTTGGGAAGTCCCTTAACCAAGTCCTTTTTGCTCAACTTCTTCAACTGATGCATATTTACATGACCAAGCCGACAGTGCCAAAGAGAGATATCATTCAAGTTGACTACTAGGAATCTACCAACCATAGGCTTAATTGAGTTAAGAACAATAACGTAAAGATTACCACTTCTAGTTCCCTTATAAATGATTTGGTAGGTGAGGGAATCTAGAATCAAGCATTCAAAGGAAGTAAATAACACAAGATAACCATTGTCACATAGTTGACTAACACTAATTAAATTTTGATGTAGGCCATCCATAAAGAGAACATTCTTGATGCACAAGTATTCACCTACATCACCCTCACCTTTGACTTTACCTTTCTTGTTGTCCCCAAAGGTTATCGAACCTCTTTTCTTTTTGGTGAAGTTGTTGAAATGGCTTATACCACCTGTCATATGCTTAGTGTAACCACTATCGACAATCCATCTTCCTTTTTCATGCAAGAAAGGATAATGTCGATTACCAACTCAAACTTTGGGATCCAGAGTTAGCTTGGGGACCCATTTTATATTTGGATTGGTCCCCTTAGGCTTGTAAGGACAATAAGTAGAGTAATGATCATCACATTTGCAATAAGAAAAAAATTATAGGATTCTTAGTGTCGGAAGACTCTCCTACAAAGAAAGAGGTCTCTTTTCTCTTTTTCTTACCTTTGGCTTTGCTCTTGCCCTTTGATGCTCCCCCTATAAATCCCAAACCACTAGTACCACTTTGTTTGGTAGAATGGTTAAGGATTTCATTTAGGGAGTTCTTCCCTTTGAAGAATTTTTGTAGGGATTCTCTCAATCTATGGTTATCATCATTTAAAGAAATAATGGTAAAAGATAAGCTAGCTATGTCATCCCTAGCATGAATAAGATTAGCCTCAAGACACAAGGCTTTAGTTAAATATGAATCCTTTCCAAGAAAATGGAAGCAACATTAGCACTAGGCAATATGGGTCTAGAAGATAGATCATTTTCTTGACCAAGTTACCTAGAATTTTCAGATTTAACCATTTGGATTTCTTTAAGATAGACATCTCTTTCATCTCTATGGGCATCAATAAGGATCTTAAATTCTGCATTTTTAGTTTTAATCATTTCAAGCTCTTTAAGGCAATTTTGGTGTTCTTCCTTAAGACTTTCAATGTCCTTAAGGTAGATATCATTCTCAACTTCAACTCCATTGTATTGGATCTCAAGATCAAGGTATTTCTCTTGCAAATTATAAATACTCTCAAGATTAGTTTTCTCATTCAATTCAAGGATTTTAAGTTTAGCATATAGATCATCAATGATTTTCTAACTATTTTCTTTTAGATTTACATTTAGCAAAAGATGAATAGGTAGAGATAAACATGTCAATATTAGCTTCCTTAGATAACTCATGCAAACTTACCTCACCAATTTCTTCACTAGTAGAGGCCATGAGTGCAAGGTGGCACTCTCCATCTTCTTCAGAGCTTGAGCTACTTGAAGATGAAGCTTCCCAAGATGCATGAGCTGCATTCTTGTGTCTTTTCTCCTTCGTGTTCTTCCTCTTGTACTTGCTCTCCTTCTTGTACTGTTCTTCCTTCTTTGAGCTTCCCTTGTGGTGTGACTTTATTGACTTAGGACATTCACTCTTGTAGTGTCCCTTTTGTCCACACTTGTAGCATCTAGGAGTAGAGGAGGAGGAGGCTTGCTTTCTCTTGAAGTGTTTGCCCTTGATGTAGTTGGCTTCATGCTCACTTGGGCCATCATCTTCACTAGAGGAGCAGGGAGAAGTTTGGCAAGAAAGTTTTTGTTGAAGGATGACCACATCCACTTGTGCTTTGAAAGCACTATCTTTGATCTTCTTGGCTTCCTTCTCTTCTTACTTGGCTTCTTCTTCTTGTTTGTCAAGCCTTGGCTCATGGGCTTGGACATTGCCAATGAGCTCTTCAGTTGGGATGTCACCAAGGCTCCTCACTTCTTCAATGGAGGTGACCTTTGACTCCCATCTCTTTGTTAGAGTCCTCAAGATCTTAGAGTTGATTACAAATCTATCCAAAGTGTTGCCCAATGCAACCAACCCATTGATGATGACATTAAATCTTGAGTACATCTCCACAATCCCTTCTTTCTTGCCCATCTTAAAGTTCTATAGAAGGTTGTTCAAGATGTAGATCTTAGCATCCTTGACTTACTTTGTGCCTTCATAGGTGATGCACAATTTGTCCCAAATCTCATAGGCGGTGTCCGAAGATGAGATCCAGTTGAACTCCATTGGGCTAAGGGCTGCATAGAGGATGCTTATGGCTTTGGCATTGAGTTGGGCTTCTTTGAGAGCAGCTCACTCCATGTTGCAATAGCTCCGGTTGGCTCCTTATAAGGTGTGATCATCACCTTCCACATGTCAAAGTTCATGCCTTGAATGTAGAATTGCATACGCCTCTTCCAATAGAGGAAGTTGGTTCCATCAAAGACTGGATGACACATGGAGAAGCATCCCTCTAGGTTGAGAGAATCAAGTAGGTTGTCACCCATCTTCTCATCTTGTGAGAGATTATTTGAGAAAATCCTTCGCTCTGATACCACTTGTTAAATCTAGGGCTCTACAGGGGGTTAATAGAGCTTCATAAATTCTCACAAGATAGATTAGACCTTCAAATTATATCAAATTAAAACCAATTGCTTAAGTGAAATTTGAAGTCCTAACTAACAAGCACAGAAAGGATGAGAGGAATTGATAGAAAGCACTTGACAAGGTCATGTAGAGTGGTTCCACTCTCCAAACTAGGAGAGAGTCAGTCCACTACCTGGTGAGGTCAGCCTCTAGGACTTTGCAAGTGTTTTTCTCTATATATTCACCAATTATAGTTACAACACAAGACCACCAAAGGACTTACCCATCCAAGCACAAAGAGTATTCCACCTTACCAAGGACTTACCCACTTTGCAAGAGTCTTCATCCTTCTTCCAAGGTCTTACCCACTCTAGCACAAGTCTTCCGCCTTCAAGGACTTTTCCACTCTTCTTGGATCTTCATCCTTTGCCTTCTCCTTCACCTAGAGAAGATCGTCACCTCTTCTTCAACCATGAAGAGGAACAGAAACAACTCCACCTTCACTTAGGGTAGCTTGCTTCACCTTTACTTCATAGAGGAAAGGGGTAGGGAAGATGGAGTAGATGAGAGCTTTACAAGCACAAGGAAGTAGCTCTCTTACAACAGGCCTATCTCACTCATAATCACGAAATGAAGTATAAACTAGAGAGATAAAGGGGCTCAAGGATTTGCAACACACTCAACTATAGTAAGGACTTAGAATAGCATGAATGAAAAAACTTGGGATAAACTCCAAGGGGTCCTATTTATAGATGGAGGTGTTCCCTTAAGTGTGGGATCACTTAGGGTCAAAATATAGCCATTTTCTAAGATGCAACAGATCTATTTTCCCCCAAAACAACTCACCAATGGTTATAATAACTTTTTCTATGTTTTTCATATAGTACATTCGGTCGAGTTTCAATAAAGGTAACTCCACTGATCAACTAATATACAAAGCCATTTTTTAAACTATCAGTTGAGTTTGTTCTGGGAAACTCAACCGATGAGTTAAAATCAATTTTTCTTAGTGAGTCGGTCGATTGAGTTATGTGAGTGTGCAACTCGACAGATGGGTCATCTTTAGAAAATCCATCATAGGTTTAGTCGAGTTTCCAACTCGATGGATGAACAGCCTGTGACAAATTTTCTAATTTTACATTTGAGTGGTTAAACATTGGAATTAAGTATCCTTGATTTTTTTTAATCTTAGTTACAAGTCATATCATCAATACAAGTTATTACAAAATTCATCTAAGGTCATTTTGAGTGATTTCCCAAATTGCACACTTGCATTGCATTTGACTTGAACTTGAATAAGCTAGGGCTTGTGTAATTTGATCCTTTTCATGTACCTAAAGCCTAAGATCAATCTTGAACAAACACATTAGATACATAGGAATGGAATGGTTCAGTCATTATCAAAATATGGGCAATGTATAACTCTCAAGTCAACAAATGTAGGCATAAAATTGAATGGGCCAATAAGACAAAGTGTGAGTGTTTCTTTGCATGTAATAGTTCATGCTTGTTTAAATTAATGTATAATATGATTTTTAGATTGTTAGTGAATTAATTGATCTCTTTGTATGTCATTATTTTCGTGGAAGATATTAATATGACTACAATGTTGGATTATATTCATGGACCCAATCAATCCTCTATCAGTCCCTTGTATCAAAATATTAGAGAATATTCGTCCACATATGGCATCATCATTCTTTCATATTAGTGCATAAATATTTAAGAGTCTTTCCTTAAACCAAGTCATGTTTTACTACCTTCTATTGAACATTTTTGTCCACAAAATTAGGATGACTACATGAATGGGCAAAGTACTAGGGTTGTTAATGGGGAGAGTAAGGTTTTACCCTTACTCTTACCCACCAAGTATGGCAGGTAATGATATGGGTAATTCCCTACTCCACCAATATCCTTAACCTCCCCTTACCATCACCCTCTTACCTATAGGGTAAATGGGGAGGGTAAGGGTGAAGCGGGGAA
Source organism: Alisma plantago-aquatica (assembly GCA_963693085.1). Taxonomy (NCBI): domain Eukaryota; kingdom Viridiplantae; phylum Streptophyta; class Magnoliopsida; order Alismatales; family Alismataceae; genus Alisma; species Alisma plantago-aquatica. Next base: position 1,135,757,922 of record OY856409.1, read on the forward strand.
TTTATATATTATCTTCAAATTTGTTCTAATATTAACAATGATGGCATGGTGAATGCATTTATATATTTGAGTAAAACGTTTAGATGCTCCATAATGGCTTTTAAATATAGAAAATGATTCTAAGTAATCTTATATAAAATATATAAATGGTTTGTGTTGTATTGAATGAGAATACAAATGGTAGTACTCTAACATTAGTGTGTGAACAAATAAATTGTTCCTAAATGATAAATATGCCAACATAAAATGATATTAAATGACAAGGTGTCACAAAGATTTATTGTTGAAACATACATATCTTATACCCTCCAAAATGTTGTTGCAACAAAAAAAAGCAAAAACAAAGTAGATAACAGCACCTCACATATGTATCAGATCGTACATTAAAGATTAAATATTGTTATTATATACATATTTGTATTACACCACACAAGTATTTTGTGGAGCATAAACTATTTTTATACACATGTCTAGCATGTCCAAAATTATATTTCATACATAACCAAATTAACTACATAATAAGTAGATGAGAATATCATGTATTCTATAAAATTATGACTACATAATTTTAGATACTCCATAGATTCAAACAACACAATGACTATACATTTAATATATTATGCATAAATATTGGCAGATAGAAGGTTAGAGGGTATGGGTAATGTCTTACCCTTACCCTTACCCTTACCCACTAAGGTAGATGGTTAGAGTGTGGCGGGTAGGCGGGTAAAGTATAAGAAAATCATTTACCCTTACCCTTACCATACATGGTATGGGTAAAGGGTAAACAAGTTTAACCTTACCCATTGACAGTCCTAGGGCAAACACATCAAACGAAATACCTAAGTCAACGTGGTAACCATATTTTGATTATATGAAGTTCTCAAATTGTTAACAAGGCATAATCAAAATGATACTTAAATATTTATGTGTGAAGAGCATATAACTAAATGTACACATTATACAATATCTATTTAAAATGCATCAAAATTTTGTCATAAATATTATTTATTAGGATTTACATAACCATGTCTATGTATGGTACTCATGTATTCCATCAAAAGGAAAAAGATTCATATAATCTAATAGTTCATGATATTAAAAACTAACACAATAATAATTTGGCCCACTAGTAGAGTTTGTTCTACCATTGGACTACCAAAATGACACACCACATTTTACTAATAACAATAATGTGTGTTTCCTATAGCTAAGAAGCAATGCTCTGTGATAGATGAACATTATTCCATTTATGTTGTTGTGGATGTAATAAGAAATAAGAAGTGAGCAAACAAGTATGGACTCATTATGGATGTGGATCCCAATATCCTATCTCAAAACCCCAAATTTAGGATTAAGACTTTTTAACATCAGTTATCTAGTCATCTGACCCTTCTTCTACAAGGCCTTACTACTGACCCCAAGGCTACATTGTTGAATCCCCTATTTTATTGACAATTTAACCATTCCATTTTGTCATGTCTAGGGGCTCTATTAAATATGTTCATATGTTTCTTCCACACTCAATGTGCCTCAATTTACAAATCCTCATTCAAGCGCACTCAAGGCACGAAAAGGACAAATGGGGACAAGACCTCTTTAGATTCTTGTTCAAATTCATAAAATATATTGTCATTTTATAAGATCAATTCATAATATAGATAATTAAGATGAAAATACACATATATATCCAATGATACACTTTTTAATTTGTAATTTTATTTTCCTACATAAATTTTAATTGAAAATGTCAAAAGTAGGATTAAGGGATATTATCTCTAGCTAATTGTCTTTCCAAGAAACCCAGTTGTTGAAGTGATACACGTGTGGGAAATCACTTGGGAATTGTGTATATTATTTCCTAGAAAACTACACCATCAAAAAGAGGAGTTTTCCAGTAAGTATCATCTATTTGTTTTATAATATGAAAATTATCATTTATGTAAAACAGTCGAAACTCCAAATATCAACTAACAGTTTTCCCTAGGATAAAGCAGTCCAAAGGTATTGGGATTTCCTTATAAGAAATGGGGTCAAATTATTTTTATCCTTTACAAAACCAATAGACCATGTTACTTAAACTCACATTTTATGGTTGACAACTAGTTTTCTCCTAGAGATAACCATCTGACAAATATAAATTCGGATTAGATTTTGAGTGTTGAACTAGCCATTTTAGGACTAAAAAGGTGACAGATTCATTGGGACATCACCAAGTCCCTAAGAAATTGCTAAAATTCATCTTGATCAGCTCTAGTGGATAGTATACTTCCTCATATATAAATGGGAACCATGGAGATTCCAAGGTTACCAATAAATCTATATTCTATAGGGCCATCATACATATGGAGGTTACACTTTATTAATACAGTTGAGTGACTAGGAACACTAATGATATATCTATATTGACATTTTCTATGTATAAGCCTAATTATCCTTCTTAATCTTATTTCCTCAATGTTATTTAAGACTCTTCCTTGGTGAAGAAAGTTTGTAGTATAGGTGGCCATTTGGTAACTCTAGGTTGACCCCTAGTGAAGGTTGTTATCTATTTTATCATGAAAGGAGCTAGTAAAACTCTCAATGAAAATATATTGATCGGTTTTAGTTCATATGGTGGTAATACAAGGTACTAATTAAGGTTAAGAAATAGAACTAAATGAGGCTACTTGAAAGTAAATCATGACATCACAAGACAAAACCATTACATATAGTTGTGTTCATTTCGTGGTTTCTCATTATCACTATCCCTTTACAACTTTAATTATTTTGTGATATAATTTTAAGGTTAAATATAGTTTGGATCAAGATTTATTATCTTATTTCATTACCATCTTGATCATAGGATCCATTAATCATGAATAAACCTAAGTTGTGAACACAGGACCAAGCATCAAAGCAAAAGGGGGAGATATAAATTATTTATTCAAAAAGTAACACCCTTAGAAAGAGGATTTATAGCAAATTGTAAATGACTAATATGCATGAATAATAACATGGATTTATATCCATACTTGATTAGGAATTCCCTCAGGATCGTATCAAGATGAGTCTAGTATAATGAAGGGTCCTATAAAACTAAAAAAGAAACTATAGTATGAATAATATGTCATAGACCAAGTGGGGCGAGCATACGTTGGACAAGTGTATAATCATATAATATAGAGAAAAACATCACAAACTGAAAGTTATGTGTATATTTGGCTCTCTGATAATGACATATATCAATGATATAGGCAATCATTAAAGAACACATTAAAACATATATAACGAGTGTGAGAACTTATCCCATAAGAAAGATTAAGAAACATATGGACTTGAACCATGATCAAACAAACTTAGCCAAGACTTCCAGCCTTCCAAGTATCTGTGCATACATGTACCATGGACCACCTCCAATCTTGTGTTCATCATAACACTACATGCATCTACCAACCACCTTTTCAAGATTAGAAGAGGGTGCCTATTGAACATCTTGTCCCTGGGAGTATCGTCAATGATCAAGCTTACTATTCCCCAACACTAACATGATCATGCTTGGATTTGCATAGTGACCCTAGGTGACGGCATGAGTATGATAGAGAATTATAATCATTCACGCTTGATTCTAAAGGCCATAGATACACATCCCAAGCATATAAATCCCTTTTCAAGACAATAAGAGGGTTCTCATTGATATGTTGTCCATTGGAGTTCATCAGTGATCATACTTGTCCTTTGAAAGAGAATTTTCCAATACTAAGATGATAGATGATTATGATTACATTTACATAACAAGCCTAAGTGTGGGCCTTCCTAATTTCAATCACATAACTAGTTAATAAAGCTTACATGTTAACCCGATATAAGAATATCTTATAAGATCTCATATTCTCCTTTATATTATTTGATTGAAAATCAATTTTAAAGATCACTAAGCGAATCATTTGTAACCAGTTGAAAAATGAAGAGACATGTTGAGGAAATTGATTCAAAAATACCTACATCATGGGGATATTAGTATCTTGAGTAGACACATGGCACAGATACATCAATTAACACACAAGAAATCCCTTTAATTTCATGTATAGGGAGTGAATGGTCTTGTTTAATATTAGGATAAGATAAAAATTCGAATAATTATACTAGTCAAAGTTCGCATATTAGTATTAAGAGAAGTACATATAGCTATGAAATGTCTTATATGTTGTTATGTTTCATGATAGAAAAGGCATATAATTAGGATATATTTTATAGATTCATAAATAAAAGTACAATGTAGACGATGATACCACAAATCTTATTGTTATATGTGTTTCAAGATGATAAAGATCCCATAATTTCATTACAAACAAACTCCAATTTTCCATATATATTTTTTCTTCTGTGATGATGGGGCAACATTTGACTACCACTTTAGTTCTCATCCATTAATAAAACAACTTGTAAGGTTTCTATAAATCAAGAAGAAGAGACATGGTTTTTGGTTTCCAAAGAGAGAGATAGAGAGAGAGAATAATTTTGGATGAAACAAAGTATTCGGTACGGTATAGGAAGGAGGTGGTAGTTTCATAGAGAAAGTGGGTTCTTTTATAAGATGACCTTACAATGAAATGAAGAAAAAGAATGTATTTTCTAGAGAGATTTGGAATGTTCTGGTGGAGTAGAGAGGTCAACAAGGTGCACCTACGTTCACCTTTGTTTTGGAATGAATGAAGTGTTGAGTTGAGATCTAACTTCCCGGAAACTCCCAATTAATGGATACCAAGAGGTCAGAGGAGTTCTCCCAAAACAGGATCACTGGTTTTGTAAATAATCAATAATAATTAATAAATTCTACAACAACTAAGCTTTAAAATGGAATAAAAAAATTCTCATACCTTGAAAAATATAGGAGCTAAGAGACTTTACCCCATATAACATCTATCTATATAAAATCCTCCAATCTTTATTAAGCTTTATTCCATCATTATCACTTTAAAGGAACATCCATTTTCTTGATAAACCTAAAATGTCGACAAACAAAATGGCAGTCAATATAATGAATTATATTGGTATGTGGGGGAACCAATAATCATGCATTTAATTGTAACAACATATTGCAAGCAATTATAATTTAAAAAAAAACTTTACACTTTAAACATGACTACTCAATCCTTACATACCCTAGCCTCTGTCTTGTCCCTACAGTGGACATGGATACTACCTCTCATATGGTAGATCTCAATTAACCCCCATGATCCTACCTTACAGGTAGATCAATACATAGGGTCGTGGAGTCGTATGGTCCTACCTAAGGGTAGACCAACGCATCGACTCGTGATAACCTGATGATCCTACCTCATGGGTAGACCATGTACTAGGTCATCCGATAACTTGATGATCCTACCTCGCGGGTAGACCATGTACTAGGTCATCCTTCTCATCATTAACAAAGCTACAAAGGATGACCATAATTTGAGCTAGTCATGCATGTATAATTACGGTGATAGTCATAGTCACTTTATAGTTGCATGAAATAAAAGAGAATCAAGCAATTATTTCCAAGAAACTAATAAAACTTCGGGAATCACTGTGAAACTAAAGCGATTTAACCATAAGCGTAACAACATACCTGTTTTGGAGTCTCAAATATAAGCAAGATATCCAATCCAATCAAGCAAGACAAGCAACCAATCAAGCAATCTTGATCCTAAAAATATGTATAATGTCTAATTATCATAAACATATCCCATACAACTCCTCATTGACTTGGGTCAATTTCTCAAACTTTATCCCTTTTAGGTCAACAAACCCAAAATTACTTTTTCTACTCATATAAACCCTAATTGCTCAAACTATCCACATTAAGGTTCTTTTATACTCAAATTGACTTAGGATCATCGTATCTCCATTTATTCATGTATTTGAACAATTAAAATCATTAAAAGTCATAATTACCAAAAGTAGGGTTTTTAGGCCCATTAAAGCATAATCATGTACATGGAACCCCAAATAGAGCTAATTATGTATAAAGATTATCTTTTTAGATCCAATTCTCACTTTTATTAATAAAAGGTTAATATTGGCTTAAATTATCTAGAGAACATCATTAAATCCAACTATCATCAAATCTAAGGGTTTCTCATTAATTAAATCATTAAAGATGATAACTTTATACACTTTTCAAATTTCAAGCATATTTAGGCTTCAATTGTATTTTTATCGGATTCCTTGAGTTCTCCTAATCAAAATTCATATATAACTTATTTTCATCTAAGCATCCTAACAATTTCTACAATTTTAGCAAAATAGCTTACCTTTGGCCAATAGTAGAGTGCCACGTGTCATTTTATTCCTTTTCTTTTTCCACGCGGATCAGGTCTCTACAAATCTGGCTTTGCCATCTCAGCCGCCCGTGCTCCACACGAGCAGGGCCTTTGAACTGTCAGTTGTTACACTTCTGCCCTTGCTCTCCTTCACAAATACTGGGGGTAGGGAAGTCTTTTCGTGCCAAACCTTCTTCTTCCTCCGTTCCACACTTTCTCACGAACCAGACGCTACTGGTAGTCAACTCAATCGTTGACCCGGTGCTCCTCCATGTATGGGAAGAAGACAAAGTTGGCTAAGCATCCGCCAGGCTCGGCCGAAGTCGTCGGCCTACTCAATACCACGGGGATTGCTCAAAATAGGGGGGGCGAGAAGGAGGCCAGCGACAGGGCGCCATGGAGCAAGGGGAAGAAGACAGGGGCTCTAGCAATGAAATTTGTAGCGAGAAAATTCTCGAAAAAATTCTATGCATCCTCTCGCACACAACTGATTCCTCGAAAGGGTGAACCTGCCCTTATATAGGCATATACCAGTGGTGATGAAGGCTATCCCTCCACGTAGATTGGGGAAAACCCCAACCCTTCTCGGAACAGAACCATCCAAGGATGGTTGGGCTTGTAATCCTATCCCGAGTGTGATGGAACAAAAAACAAAGCAAATGATAGTCGAGGGAGAGAGGAATCTTCATAGGAAACTGGGGCTTCTGTTCTCGATTAGCTGGGGTAAGAGATGATCCCCTCACCGTTGGATCAATAATCCATGGCCTTCAGGCAATGCAAAATCCCAATTCTAAAATTACCTCGTGACAAATAATACATGGCCCAATAGTCCTCCTCACTTTAGAAAAATATTACTAAAATCATATCACCAAACGGTTTATCCGTTTGATCCCAAATTTTAAGGGAAAGTCCATAATTACTTAATCTACTTGTGTAATAAGTTTGAGACAGAAATTCGCAAGTATGAGGGACTTTTCTTAATAAGCAAGTTATCACTTGTTAAGGCATATTTTATACATATTTTCTCTCTCTTATTCTTTTATATTCATTATTTGGATTCCTTTTCCCCATAAAAACCTTGTGGATACAAACTATCATCCATGATGAGTCAATCACACCTATTACCACATATTTCTCATATTTTCCTCATTATCTCAAATTTCCTTCTTAATAATGCATTATTTGATTTCTTCTTTTTCTTTTAATCATATTAGACTCATTAACATATTATTATCCATGAAATCACATGCACAAAGGAAATATTACAAAGGAAATCCATTTAATACACTCATACAATTCCCATAATCATACATTTATTGGGGAAATTGCATTTCCAACCATATGAACCCAAAATTGGGGTTGTAACATCCTTCCCCTCTTATAAGAATTTTTCCCTCAAAGTTCCACCAAACATACAAATAATTCAGGGAATATTTTTCCATGTCCTTCATTGGCTCCCATGTGGCTTCATCCTCTCCATGGTGCATCCAAAGAACCTTTATCAACTTCTATTCTTTCCTCCTGAGCTCTCTCCCACCTCAGTATCTCGTACCCCCATAGGTGACTCAGGGTAAGTTAGCCTCCCTTGGAGTTCAATAGGTTCAATTCTCATCACATGGTCTGGGTACCTCACATAGTGCTCTAGATCGGACACATGGAACACATCATATTATCTTGAGGGGTAAGGCTAAACATAAGAAACTCCACCAATCCATCTTAAATGGACCCATGTATTGGGGACTCAACTTCCTCAACTATAGCTTAGAGGGATCGGATTTTCATAACATATGTTCACCCATAGTGAACTGCATGTCAGTCTGCTTCGCATCATCTAACGACTCATGTCAATCATGGGATTTCTCATCCATTGCTCGATCAAAGCAACTTCATCTGCATACACTGTGGTCTCTTTATGACCTTCACAAGGTCCTCTTACCGACATTACCCTAGTGAAGCGGTAACCAACACATCCTCCCTTACGAAGCTTCATACATCTTGATATTGTCTATGGTGGCTATCATAACAAGAAAACTCTTCTAGGGGCAGGAACGACTCCCATATATCACCCTAAATGAGCACATATGCTCTCATCAGACCTTCTAGAGTTTGGCCCATACTCTCTCAACTATCCATCAGTCAGGGGTGATATGTTGTACTAGCATCGAGTTCTTCTTACACCTACTTCCACAACATGGAAGTGAACTTGACGTTATGCTCAAGATATGGAACTCAGATCATGGTGTAGTTGAACTATCTATCTCTCATATATATAGTTCAACCAAAACTGTCATACTGACAGTGCTCTCTCTTAGGCAAGGGATTAGGTCAACTTGGTAAGGCGATCTACCATAACCCATATTGCATCATGACCACTCTTGGACCATGGGAGACCCACCACAATATTCATGATACTCTACTCCCATTCGCTCTTGGGGACTATTCATTATCCATAGCAACTCACTGGGTTACTAGTGTTCAGCCTCCAACCTCTAGCATGCATGGAAACTGGCCTCATGCAACTCTATATACTTTTTCGTCTCAGGTCTTCATAGTACTACTATAAACCTTAACTATCTTAGTATTACCGTGGTGTATGGTGTACATAAAATCATGAATGACTTGCATGACATGATTCCTCAAGGATGACTCCTCAGAAACCCCAAAACACTCTAGTAGTGGGTTTCACCGCCTTCTTTTCCCAAGAGGTGTATCTGAGGTTTATACCAATCCTTTCATCCCATCAAGCTCTGGGTCGGCTTATTGGGCACCCACCAACTTGACCAACTGGTCTATTTGTATATGGGTGTTAGCCACATAGGACTAGCCTTTTAACGACCACAAGGTTCACCTAGAAACCACTTCCAGCTTCTCTGCTAGCTATACAAGATAGTTGTACACCTGAATTGTATTTATCTGAGAACATCTTATTACCACATAAGCTTCCTTATATGCAGGAGATGGTGAAGACGTAAACATTCATATACTCAACTCATCATCCTCATCTTGGGTTTAAGTCTAACTGAGTCAAGAAAACTTTGAGCTCATAATCTCGATCATCAAACCCAAGATGCAACTCCAAACTACTCTTGACAAGTACGTTCACATATGAGGATTACCTTAGTTCATCTATGCTTTCATACCATCCATCCAAAGTACTTCCAAAGGGTGTGGTATTTTTTTTATCCTCAAGCATCATAGAAATGTTTCAACTCATATCACCTTGATCCTTAGTATATGGCATGTGTTTTATCCTATCTCTCACCCCCATAATAAGATGAAATAAGCATTTGGCTGCAGTCTAAATACAGAGTTCAACTTGTTCTAAGAGTAGAGATGGTGCATCACACATCGCCATCACTCTTTCCAATCTAAGTTGAAACATACTTCACATAACTCCTCACCATGAACATTTCCATTATGGGTCTACACTCATGGGAAGACTTTTCCCATCACCTCTGGATCTTAACATCTCTCTTATGTACAATCCTTGATTGTTACCTTAAGGTCTCTAGGGTGCCGACACTTTTGGGGTGATCTGACCCTTATGCATCTAAGGAGTGTCTCTCACTTTTACCCCTTAGGCCTCATGAACTCATGTAGGTGGCCCACCTCATAACCCATGGGCCTCAGGCAAAGGTAGTTGTTACCTCCCAACCCTATGGTCTCATGCATCCAGGGAACAGACAACTCCTGCTTCCATCGGTCTTATTCCCTTCTGACCTTAGTATTGACTTAGGATTCCATCATAGCACATCTCATTCTTGAATCCTCGAACCCCCATCCTCTTTCTGGGCATTCATCATTATCCCTCACAGGAATCATGGTGACCTACCTAACTCAATCTGGCCCCATACAAGTTACCTCTATGGAAACATACCCTCATGCCCCTGAGAGATGGTCACACATGGGTCTATAAATTCATGATCATACTATGTGCTCTTCACTTAGCTCATCAAACTCTTATAAGAGACCTCTTTAGGTTACCTCGAACCTAAACCAAAAGCTTGTACTTTTCCCTATAGAAGGGTTCCTTCCCATGATGGGAGAAAACTATCTCTTGATAGTAACAAAGGTCACCAAACATTCTTCTCTCCAAGCGTTACCTCCTCATGTATATGATTAGCCCTATCATGCGACTTGGGCACGTAGCTAGCAAGGAGATAGCCTACTAAATCATGCTAAGTTCCTTGGTATCTCATACTTTCTCCTTATTCCTCAACATTGGACCAATATCACACCCACATATGTCACCAACCTATGTGTGAGGAGTTCATCAAACATAAACCTTAGTCCAAGGGGTTTCCTTTTCCTCTAAACATGAGGGGTGCCATACTCGAGTCTATAGGAACTCAAACATCTTTGTGAGAATCAGGTGCACCAGGTACTACTACTTCCCCTCTTTGGTCTAGGAACCCCAGGTTCACCTCCTATGCATCAACTATCTAATTGCATTCTAATCTTTTTCAACCACGAACCAAACATGTACAAGGTATATAGCATACATTTCCTACTATTCTTCTAGGTGAACAACACCTTAGAGTCCTACCACTGGAGGTTGTTTCACCAAAGATGGGTCAAGCTTATAAGGGTACACATATGTCCCTACCTAGTTGAAGCGTACTATCAAGCTTATATCCCGCCAAGATCATCCAAAGCTCTTTGCCTGCCCATCTCATAAACTATTAGGCACAACCTATCTGGCTTAGGTCTAAAACTCGCTGCCAGCCTTGATACCACTTTCTTCTATGTAGGTATATACCTCTTTTCTGTTCATATATATGCCCGTTAGGGTTTCCATATGGTCATCATCAACCTTCTCAATAAGTGAGTGTTCCCTTACCCGCAACAGGCACGTCCACCCAAGGTTGGGTAACCATAAGGCACCAGGGATCAATCGGCCACTCATAGTTCGTGCTTCTCATGTGTACTCAAACCCTTATGTAAAACATGCATGTCTAACCCGCGTACTTGAAGGTGTAGAATACTAAGGTATTCAACTCATCTTGTCATCTCTTTCTCTAACTACCACTTAGGGTTAGGGTTAGCATCGTCCTCAGAGGATGCGTCATGTCTCTTCCTCTTCCTGAAGTCTTCTTCCTCCACAGATAACTTTCTCACTTTATCCTCCTACAAGAAGGTCTAACCTCAAAGCTCTCCGGAGGGCACGACAACACATGCCATGCAACCTTAACCATGTAACTAATCTTTATTTTATGCTTAAACTATTAAACTTATGTCCATGACATCTTGTTTACATGCCTTTCATTATTTGGTGGAGGTTTCCTTAATCCTTATTACTCTTATCCCAAACACATGAGGGTGGTGGAGAGAGTGAATACCCTAAGTACTTAAAGTTATTCAATGAATAGGGTAGAGAAGAGATGAAGATAGATGAGGAGACCTAGAGATATCTTATTTCGAGTCAAATCCTTTGATTTTGGCCAGGCAGTCACAGAAAACCGGGAGTCCTCATAGACCGACTAGCAGGGTGGAAGACAATATTACCAGCCCCCAGATCGTGATCCTTTTCTAGACACCTCCATCATCGAAAAATCCTCTAATAACTCCCTTTGGCTCTAAAGAGTTTGTAAAATTTAATAATTATTAGATATTAAATGGAAAACCACGGCTCTGATACCAAATGTAATGACCCCTCTTCCCGGCAACCCCCAATGAAGGGAGACCAAGAGGTCATAGGCGTTATCCCAAAATAGGATCAGTGGTTTTTCTAATAATTAAAAATAATTAATAAATTCTACAACAACTAAGCTTTAAAACGGAATAAAAAAATTTCTTTTCTCATACCTTGCAAAATATAGGAGATGAGAGACTTTACCCCATATAACATCTATCTATATAAAATCCTCCAATCTTTATTAAGATTTATTCCATCATTTTCACTTTAAAGGAATATCCATTTTCTTGATAAACCTAAAATGTCGACAAACAAAACGGCGGTCAGTATAACGAATTATACTGGTATGTGGGGGAACCAATAATCGTGCATTTAATTGTAAGAACATATTGCAAGCAAACATGATTTAACAAAACAAACTTAACACTTTAAACATGACTACTCAATCCTTACATACCTTAGCCTCTGTGTTGTCCCTACATTGGACATGGATACTACCTCTCATATGGTAGATCTCAACTAACCCTCATGATCCTACCTTACAGGTAGATCAATACATAGGGTCATGGAGTTGTATGGTCCTACCCAAGGGTAGACCAACGCATCGACTCGTGATAACTTCATGATCCTACATCATGGGTAGACCATGTACTAGGTCATCTGATAACCTGATGATCCTACCTCATAGGTAGACCGTGTACTAGGTCATCCTTCTCATCATTAACAAAGCTATAGAGGAGGACCAGAATCTGAGCTAGCCATGCATGTATAATTATGGTGATAGTCATAGTCACTTTATAGTTGCATGAAATAAATGACAATCAAGCAATTATTTCCAAGCAACCAATAAAACTTTGGGAATCACCGTGAAACTAAAGTGATTTAGCCATAAGCATAACCACATACCTGTTTTGGAGTCTCAAATATAAGCAAGATATCCAATCCAATCAAGATGTCCAATCAAGCAAGACAAGAAACCAATCAAGCAATCTTGATCCTGAAAATATGTATAATGTCTAATTGTCACAAACATACCCCAGACAACTCCTCATTGACTTGGGACACCTTTCCAAGGTTTCTAAGTCTTACTAAGATTCATTAGGGTTTCTTAGATCAATTTCTCAAACTTTATCCCTTTTAGGTCAGCAAACCCTAAATTACTTTTTCTACTCATAAAAACCCTAATTGCTCAAACTATCCACATTAAGGTTCTTTTATACTCAAATTGACTTAAGATCATCACATCTCTGTTTATTCATGGATTTGAACAATTAAAACCATTAAAAGTCATAATTACTAAAAGTAGGGTTTTTAGGCCCATTAAAGCATAATCGTGTACATGGAACCCCAAATAGAGCTAATTATGTATAAAGATCATCTTTTTAGATCCAATTCTCACTTTTATTAACAACAAGTTAATATTGGCTTAAATTATCCAAAGAACATCATTAAATCCTACTATCATCAAATCTAAGGGTTTCTCATTAATTAAATCATTAAAGATGATAACTTTATGCACTTTTCAAATTTCAAGCGTATTTAGGCTTCAATTGTATTTTTATTGGATTCCTTGAGTTCTCCTGATCAAAATTCATATATAACTTATTTTCATCCGAGCATCCTAGCAATTTCTACGATTTTATCAAAATAGCTTACCTTTGGTCAATAGTAGAGTGCCACGTGTCCTTTTATTACTTTTCCTTCTCCATGCGGATCAGGTCTCTGCAAATCCGGCTTTGCCACCTCAGCCACCCACGCTCCACATGAGCAGGGCCTTTGAACCATCGGTTGTTACACTTCTACCATTTCTCTCCTTCACAAATTTTGGGGGTAGGGAAGTCTTTTTGCGCCAAACCTTCTTCTTTCTCCGTTCGACGCTTTCTCCCAAACCAGGCGCTACTAGTTGTCAACTCAATCGTTGACCCGACGCTCCTCCATGTCTGGGCGGCAGACGAAGTTGGCTAAGCATCCGCCAGGCTCGGCCAAAGTCGTCGGCCTACTCAATACCACCAGGGATTGCTTAGAATAGGGAGGCGAGAAGGAGTCCAACGACAGGGCGCCATGGAGCAAGGGGAAGAAGACAAGGGCTCTAGAAACGAAATTTGTGCGAGAAAATTCTCTGAAAAATTCTATGCATCCTCTCGCACACAACCAATCCCTCGAAAGGGTGAACCTACCCTTATATAGGCATATACCAATGGCGATGAAGGCTATCCCTCCACGTAGATTGGGGAAAACCCCAACCCTTCTCAGAACAGAACCATCCAAGGATGGTTGGGCTCAGAATCCTATACCGAGTGTGATGGAACCAAAAATAGAGTATATGATAGTTGAGGGAGAGAGGAATCTTCACAAGAAACTGTGGCTTCTATTCCCGATCAGCTAAGGTAAGAGATGATCGCCTCACCATTGGATCAATAATCCATGACCTTCAGGCGATGCGAAATCCCAATCCTAAAATTACCTCGTGACAAATTATACATGCCCCAATAGTCCTCCTCACTTTAGAAAAATATTACTAAAATCATATCTCCTAAATGGTTTAATCGTTTGATTCCAAATTTTAGGGGAAAGTCCATAATGACTTAATCTACTTGTGTGCCAAGTTTGAGATAGAAATTCGAAATTATGAGAGACTTTTCTTCATAAGCAAGTTATCACTTATTAAGGCATATTTTATGCATATTTTCTCTCTCTTATTCTTTTATATTCCTTATTTGGATTCCTTTTCCCCATAAAAACCTTGTGGATACGAACTATCATCCATGATGAGTCAATCACACCTATTACCACATATTTCTCATATTTTCCTCATTATCTCAAATTTCCTTCTTAATAATGCATTATTTTATTTCTTCTTTTTCTTTTAATCATATTGGACTCATTAACATATTATTATCCATGAAATCACATGCACAAAGGGAATATTACAAAGGAAATCCATTTAATACACATAATTCATACAATTCCCATAATCATACATTTATTGGGGAAATTGCATTTCCAACCATATGAACCCAAAATTGGGGTTGTAACATGGTAGTTTCATAGAGAAAGTGGGTTCTTTTGGAAGATGACCTTACAATGAAATGGAGAAAAAGAATGTATTTTCTAGAGAGATCTAGAATGTTCTGGTGGAGTAAAGAGGTCAAAAAGGTGCACATATGTTCACCTTTGTTTTGGAATGAATGAAGTGTTGAGTTGTGATCTAACTTGGGTGAATTTGTTTCCTGATAATAAAATAGTGGTGAGTGGTAGCACAATGCTAAGTTAAATTACTAGGTGGGTGACACATGAGTGAAAGGTGTCAACTTTGGATTGTTGTTTATTAGATAGGTGACACGTGTGAGGATAGATGAAAAAGGTAGGATGTTATAGATTTCAATAATTACATTGGCCTACATGCTTCATCAAAAGAGTCTCAATTTTTCCCATCTATCTGTATGACACTATAAGCCCCATGCTTTCCATCCAACTACATACTTGAAACCAAAAGCACCTACCTTAATTGTCATTTACCTACATAAGTGTTTACATCACCTACTTTCCTACTTAACAAAATTCATATAAAGTATTCTATTTATATTTTCAACCAAAAAACTTCTAAAGTGATTTACACATATTATTCAAGTATTGCTAAATGTTTTACAGACAAATTTCCAAAGAGGCTTATTTTGCCACAAGCCCTAAATAAGGAGTTGTAAAAAAAGTAGAATATTAAGGTTTATAGTTTGAGCCTAAAGAAGGAACAAAAACAAAGCCATACTAAATCATAATGCATTTTTCAAAATATTTAAATTTTAGATAATTAACTTTTTTGTAAGTATATTGATCACAAATATCATTCCACTGTTCAAACAAATTTTTTTATTGGCATACTATGCATTATGGCCATATTACATGAAAATTTAGGCCTATAAACAGATCAAATATGGAGTGGATATTACTATATCTGATATCTGAATCCAAAAAAATCGATCCAATATATGATCTGATATTGGATATAATGTAATAATATTTGAATCCAATCCGACAAATAATATCCAAATTCAGATAAATATCCCATCTGAATAAGAAATCATAAATGTATTGTTATAAGTATATTATATATAGAAAACATCAGTATTACTATGCATATATATGATAAAATATATATATACGTATTTTTACATATAGATAATATATATTTAATAATATATGTATATATTTGTCAGATTTGAATTTTTTCAGAGCGGATACAACCATATTCCATATCCTTTCTGAAATTTTAGATATGAAATTTTTATATCCTAAATCCATTTCAGATTATGCGAATGTCAGATTTTTTTCAAAATTTTAGACTTGAATCTGGATCGAATGTGCGGACTCCGGATATCCATTTACAGGACTATTAAAATTGCATACAATTTTAGACCCAAACTTATAAACTAATACAAAACATAAAACACTCCCCTCCATTCATTATACACTATACTAACTAGGATATGAAGTAGACGATGTCCCATACAAGAACTAAATAATATTGTCTAAACTCCAATTGACATTGTTATGATGTTATTCTGACTAGTACATCTTACTTGTTGAGATTGCATGAAAACCCCTAAAAACTGCTAAATGACTAAAATCTTAAATCTCTCTTGTATCTCCAGTTGGAGATAGTTTTCTTTGTTTTATTTGTGACATCTTGATGTTTCCCTTTTGGGAATTTATATCTCTTTATACCCACCGGAGTGTAGCGTGTCGATTCTGGGTTCTTAACACTACCCCCATTGTCCCTGTGTTCGACCCCGTATATCTACTTTGACCCCGTAAACAAAGTTGTGGGGGCCTAGAAGGATTCGGGTTTATAAATGTAAAAGCTTGACTACCTCAAATCCGCCTCCACTTTTGGACGCGCGATTTAGGTCGGTCACCAACTAATAACTTTTCTCTAAGATTAAACACACACTTTTATATTGTGATCATTCTCTGTCATTTTGGAAGCTTGCATTAGTTTAATCCTTTGCACCCAACTCTTCCTTATTACCATATTGCAATAAAAAATCCTTTAATACTTCTCAAATACTAATGGATGTTGTTTATGGCATTCCAGTGACCTTTCATTGGTTATGACTAATATATTCATGACATGTCCAATACATACAAGATGATGAAATGAGTACACAATATTTAAGATAGATCCAAATATGAATGCATATGGCTTCTCTTCCATTCTTCAAAATAATTGGAACATTAGATTCATGAGGAACTGGTCCCATCTTTATGGATAGATTCTCTTATATAGAATCCTTCATGTTGAACCCTATCAGCATTCTGCCAATATATGTTCTTTTTATTAGGTTAAGAAACTTTTGGTGACTATCTCTATAGATCCTAATTCTTATCACATAGGACGTTTCACCTAATCCTTTATTGTTGAAGGTTATTTCCATGTCAGGTAACAATAGTTAGTATTGAAATTGTCATTCCTCATCAATAGGTGGAATATATATATATATATATATATATATATATATATATATATATATATATATATATGCTCCCACTAAATCTTTTGTAATCACAGATTTCATCTTTTATCTTGAATCATGTCAAACTATTTGATTGTCTTTTTCAAATCAAAGATTCCAATTCTAGATGCTTGTTTCAATCTCTATATTGAACATTGTAGCTTATAGACTTTATTTGCATTATTGGAGTTATAAAACCTTCTCGTTGTGCCACATACACATCCTATTATTATTCCTAGTAGGGATGTGGTTTTAAACTTCATATGTCAAATTGTATAGTCTCAACAAGCTACAATAACAAGCACATTCATTGGTAAAGGAATTTCATCATGTTCAACTCTTTGAATTGGTTTGAAAAACCTTTCAGCCAATCTATCATTTATGTTATCCACTTGGTCTTCCTTATGAAAACTCAATTGTACCCTTTTGGGTTTTACCCCTCCAGGTGGTACTACCAAGGTCATGGATTCTATTTTGGATAATATGGCCTCAAGCCATTATTCAGAATAGTTCTTAGTTGAATGTTGGCTCATCATCTTATGAAGAACTCATAACTTATCTAAGTTATAAGATTCACTATCTATTAATCTATGACATGTTTAACCAGAATGATGTGTTACATAAAGAACTTGAGATTCCACAACCACTTCTGACTCTCTGTGTTCTCATTGTGCCTCCTATGGTTCAAATGTTCTTTGTTGAATCTGAACTTTTCAAGTCCTACTTTACTCCCATTGATTTCTATGGAACTTAGTCATCCATAAACAAAACACTTATGTTATTGGTTTGAGATAAGTAGTGTTCAAAAAATCATGATTTGTGGATAAACCTTTTCAAAGAAACAACTTTATTCACATAGGTTTCAATCCTTAAGACATATCAGGACATTCCCATATCATGATGTCTTTAAAACCATTTTGGACAATATATTGTTTTAGTGTTAAGCATATTTCCAAAGGAAGTTTGAAGATTTAAATGATAATCATGTCATGACTCATCATGATGTGATTCCTTCATTCTGGAACATATTCATGTTCAAGTGGAGTCTATTGTGATATACTATCACATTCTCTCCAAAAGGTCCTCAAACTATTCTTGTAAAGTATTTCAACTTTTGATCATATCAAAGTATCTTAATACCCTTTAGGAAGTTGTCTACTTCATATGTGTAATCTCCTTGAATAGTTGAAGAGATTTGTATTTTACTGATTACATATATTCTATTATCTGTAAATATAATGAAGTGCAAACAACTATCTATATCATTTATTCCAAAGGTCTTTGTACATAATTGTATACATGTATGTGTGGAATATTCATTCTCCGTTATACTTAGTGAGAGGTGATTTGTCATGTTGCTCATCTACAAGAGTCTAGATAAACATTGATTGTATAACTAAAAGAGTCTAGATAAACATTGATATGGATTCTATAAATGCATTTCTCATATATGTGCTCTAGATGACAATATTATCGATTGTTGATTGTTTGAGTCATCAATTATAATCCTTTGGTATTTATGTTACGAGCATTCATATTTTTTATCTAATGAAATAAAGATCATAACACATTTAGGGCATTGTCATACAAGATCAAATCTTTGAAATAGAAGCATTAAGAACTCTTTATTTATAATCATCCTTGTCCATACAAGATGCATGAAGTAAAATGTTTCTAGTTATTGGCATAATGAAATAACGTTCAACTAACTCTATTACATGCCCAATGGGCTAAGATAAAATCTAAATTTATATTGTGTCTTTATCAACTCTTGCTTCTGGAGTCCAACCTTGTCCTCTCATAAAGGCTTTACTTCTTGTCAGATCCTGCACCTCAACGTATGTCACAACTACATCCGGTATCACATACCAAGATGAAGAAGTACTCAAATTTATTTTATAACATTTATACCTAAAATAGAGGCATCTGCATCTTCCTGCTTCTTCTTTAGTTCCTCCAGGAAGAGAGGGAAATTTCTTTTCCAGTGTCTAGCTTGGTGATAGTGGTGGCATTTGCCTCCCTTCTTTACTCCTCCTTTTGCCTTGAGATCTGAAGACTTGGGACTTCTGCCTAGATTTAGAACTCTTCTTAGATTTGCCTTTTCCCTTAGATTTTCCCTTTGCCTTGTTGATCATCATCACAAACTTGGGATTGTCTTTCTTCATTTGGGCCTCAGTTTTTCTCATCATGCCTAGTAACTCTGTAAACGGCTTGTCAAAGTCATTCATGTTGTACTTCATGACAAACTTATTGTATGACTCTAGAAGAGATTGTATAATCACATCAGTGGCCAACTCTTGAACTAAGGGGAATCCTAATATATATAGGTTCTCCACATACCTAATGAGGTTGATCACGTAAGGACCTATTGGATCTCCTTTTGCCATGTTACATTTGAACAACGCCTTGGAGACATTGTATCTCTCATGTCTTGCCTGATCTTGGAACATGTTCTTAAGATGTGTGACCATCTTAACAACATCCATGTTATCATGCTACCTTTGTAACTCATAGTTCATGGATAACAACATCAGACACTTGACATCAATGGCATCTTTAGTATGCTTCTTGTAAGCATCCCTATCAGCCTTAGGTGCGGTTGGAAGAGGTTCATCTGACTTTGGTGTCTCTAGGACATAGAGTTTGCACTTATGTGTGAGAATAATTCTCAGCGTCCTGAACTATTCATGGAAGTTGTTCCCATTTAACTTATCCTTCTCAAGGACTAATTACAAAGAGAAGGTTTTGTTGTGTGTCACCATTTGTTTCTACAAAAGAATTGTAATTTTGTGAAAAACTCATTTTTTATTTGATTTGGTTTGATTTGTAAAATTTGACAATATTCAATTAGGTCTTTAATTAGTTATTGCTCCAACTAGTTATTCAAATTGATACCCCTCACATATCAATTCGGAAGATTGGAGCATACAACCTTCTAGTGAGTCAAGATCCAAAATAATTCAACTATTACACGGCCAATGCTAGCGTCCATAGTCAATTATTAAGTTAGACAACATTTATTCATTGCATCTTATGCAATTCTTGGATAGATGATATGCACAACTCCTTCCCATAGTCATCTACAGACCTCTAGTGCTTAATGTCATTAAGGACACATGGTTAAGCATGTTCCATAAACCAACACAATAATAATGCATCCCGCTTAGCAGGCCCATATTATACCATCACATTTCCACAAGATAGATAGTGCACCACCCTTGGGGTGCCCATTGATCAAGATTTTCATGTGTGCTGTTTATGGAAAGCATCTAAAACTTAATATTTTAATTGAGGGAGTCTATATTTATAAATACATATACTTTATCCAATCACCACATAAATAGTATGTATCATATACATTTTTATCTCACAACATATACAAGTAATGCAAAACATTAGCGATAGTTATGGCCATTCTACTATAATTCTTTGGAGCCATAATGAATTACTACAACCTAGGTCATCGTCACATGTTGGAACCTGTTGTTGTTGTAGATATGTGCTTTCCAATCCAGGTTGATCGGTTCAACCCTTAACTTGGTTGGCTCACCTGTTGGCCAGTTGGTTGGTCATATAAAATGGATGTCTGACCTCCTATCTAACCTATGTCTAGACACCTCCAAACAATAAGTTGGCCCCACCATCCAGTCAGTTCACTCTCCTTCATTTTGCCCTCCTTGGTCCTCTAGTCGGTCAGTTCATCACTTGAAAAAGTGGGTTGACTTGACGTTGATCGTCATCTTTGTCTTTGTAAGAAAAGAAACCATCATATTGCTATTAAACTTGTTATATGGTAATGAGAAACCTAGAGTTACATTCTAGGGGAGCAAAAGTAACAAAGAATAATACTTTTATATTGGGAAGAAGAAGGTAGAGGTTCGGTATAAAAACTAAGATAAAACATGCATAAAAGAAACCACCCAATCATACATAGATATAAAAGGGTTATTGGCAATAGCCATACTACACATCCACCATCAAAACTCAATTTTAGGGTGACGTGTGTAAATTACATATATGTCATATATATATATATATATATATATATATATATATATATATATATATATATATATATATATTAGTTTGGGATTATATGTGGTCTTTGATCAGATATATATACATTTGGTAGTTTAATTATTCACATTGTATGCAATAAATAACAGATGAAAACAAAAAATTTGATCATATCGATTATCACAAAATATAGTAAATTGACGTGGATTGATACCACTATAGGGAAATATGGGCACATAGTAGGTGGAAAAAATAAAAATTTATTTATCCATATTCTTCAGAACAACAAGATTGTGTTAACAACTATGTAACAAAAAGGATGGTTTAACGAGTTCATACCTGGTTCAGGAGCAAGTCCAGTGACTATTCCTTATTGTGGTAGTTGTGTAGTTGTCTTCCAGTTGCACTAGGATGACATCTATAATAGCTCCTGGTCTCTACCATGACAATAGGCTGACATTGCCTTCCTAGCGGGAAAGATATCCACACCTGTATGATAGTTTGCACAGACTACCTAGAACTCCTAACGTTCTAGTAGAACAGACAAGAAGGAGTTTTCCCTCCTGTTGGTGTACTAGTCACCAACTTGCTCTCCCACAATTGTTCTCCCTTGCTATCCCTCCTTTAGTGGGTAGGACTTGCTCAGTCTTTGTATTGACCACAACTAGAGAGGACAATAATTATCAGAGGCAATTGATTTGTGTCTCTGGGAAGCCCTTAATACCCCTCTATTTATAAGAGGGTCACGCTCAAAGTTCCCAATCTATGTGGGAGTGGAAGGGACTGGAATCTCATGAATTTTCACAACCTACGATATGCAAATTGGTCGGTTCACAAGTGAACCGATCGGTTGGCATGTGAGCCGATTGGTTCACCCAGTGAACCAGTCATTTTATAATGTTTCCTAATAACAATTGTATAGGCAATTTCTAATCCAATTAATGTAAAACGTTACATCAACACTAATCCTTGAATCAATTGAATTGATCCACCAACCGCTCGGTTTACAACTTGAGCCATCCGGTTCATGGACCTAAGCCGATCGGTTCACTTCTTGAATCGGTCATTTCAATGTCTAGAATTGCCAAACTTGGTTCTATTGACCTGACACACTAAAACAACTGGTTCAACATTTGAACTGTTTGGTTCAACTATCCAGTCGGTCAATTTCAAACATTGTTGTTTAAATTGAATACCTAAATACTATAGCAATCAATTCATTTATCATTCATGATTAAACTTCTCTTCTAGGTGTATCCTATGTGTGTGGCCCCATAGGTTCTGTGTTATGTTGGCAGTGAATGTCGATAACTGATTTATGACATCACAAGCAAAGAGTGGTGCCTAGTCACACATCATTTCTACCCAAATAATCAGCAGAGCTGGAGAACAACTTCAACCTACGATTTGTGTTCGATGTTATATGGATTGTCTAATTGCTTTGTCTCTGATATCTGAAATGAACTGGATGCATGGAATCATCATCCTCTCAATGTTCCATCCATGTTCCTTGATCCAGAGTAGACTGTCTGAGATACACATGACCTCAATATCATATACTAATTCAGATGTGCATGATTTTCTCAGTCTCGCTTATCAAGTTGGCAGGATATCAAACTCTTGTTGGAGGAACAAATCTCATCTACAATCACTCACAGTCATTCCCCTGTGTCACATTCCATCTCATCATCATTTTTATGGAAACCCTTATTTAGGATCACAATGGATGATGTCGAAACTCACTGAACAACATGTGATAAGTCTAGTAACTTTAGGTCTAATAACCAAAATCACCACCTTTACTATGAGAGATGATTATGACCACCATTTTTAGTTTCCATGTCTCACTCTCAACGTGGGTTTGTCTAATACATTATTCCCTAAAAAGTATCTATGTGCTTGGTTTGATATCACATATCATGACTGATGATATTTTGTTATCAACCAACACACACTCTAGTCTTTAGTGTTATTGTTGTCTATTTTCCTTCCACAATAACAACCGACCAGGGACATAATAAGAATGTACATACTCTTAACATTTATATGATCTCATTGTTCAAGTCACATACTTGAAGACATACATCATTGAGTATTGTCACTCTTTAGACATTCATTATGTTTCCTCATTATCTCATAACTAAGTGAAACATAAAAAATTAGAATCTTGCCTTTATTTTTAATCAAATCCTTTATATGATATGCCATCACAATCATCATATGATTGGCTCCTTGGACATACATACAAACAAGTATAACAAATAGTTCATTTTTTCATTTAGAATTCTGGGAACTGATACACTACCACTATCAGGATACCAGATTGAAAACTTCTTGTATTTTCCAAAAGAATATTATGTTCCTTACATTTTTTCTTACTCTTACATGTACACAACAAATTATGGAGTTTAAATACAAGATGCACCACTTCATACCAAAAGAAATAAGTTGAAAACATTTTGCTTCTAGAAAACAAAATGATCACTCCTTTAGGATTTATATCATTGCTTTGATTATGGTAAATAAGAAAGTTGTTACTATAGTTTATTAGGAAATAGACAATTAACCACCCCCCCCTCAGTCATATTAATTAACCCAATTTGTGGTCTTATCTTTCTCTTACATCTCTCTCTCTCTCTTCCCACACTATTTTCTCTTCTTACTTTTATTGATTTCTCACACTCCTTGTTTTATTCTATCTCCGTCTCAAAGCTTGCTTGTCTTTGACTCCCCTTGTTACTATTTGTATGTGAAACCCCAATTGTTGTGTATTAGTTTGGGCCAGTGTGCATGTTTTCAAGTTGATGTGTAATGAGGAGGGGTTGATGTGACCTGCTTTTGGGTCAATGTTGATCATTATATGGTCACAACATAAAGTTTCAAAGCTTAGGGCTAAGTTTTTGGGTTGAAGTGAGCGAATTTTGGGATAGAGAAACCAACAAGAGCTTAGGGCATGTTGTTTACATGCAATTTTGGGTTCTAACAATATTTTTTCCATGAATCTAACAAAATATATGGACCTACTTCAACCTCATAATCCATGTTTATAATCTATGAGTTGAAGGTGTTGTGACGAGTTGAATCATGTGATTTAGAGAGAGTTAGAATTGTTTGGTGTACCTTGGAGCTTGGGTTTCATGCATGCACTTGTTGAGGATGTGTTTTTACCCAATGTGAGTGATTTTTTGCATGTTCACTAATCCATATGATGTGATTCCTACAAATAACCACCAAATTTCACTTATTACCTAAAATGTGAACTATATATGTAATTTTCTCATGGTTGTGGTGGTTAAAATTCTAGATGCTTTGATAATATCTCCTTCATTGTAGTAACTTGGTGTTATTATGTGAAAATGATGGTCCCTTTAGTGCCATTTTTCTAACATATGAGTTTTATATGTGAAATGTCCTAAATTTCCTATTTAGGCACTTTTTTACCACCTTTACCATAATCACATTGTATGATGGAATTCTTGAATGAAACTTTCTACAATCATTCTCTAGTATTATGAGATGATTTATCTCTTTACTTCGATCAATACATTGCCTATTCATGGTTGAAATATCAAACTTTTAGCTTTGAATGTGCACACTGGATATGAATTAGGGTTCTATTATATCTAATTTTTTAATTGTATGCTTCTTAGTATTCATTTCTTATTTCTATTTTCATGTCCCATGAAACACAAATAATCATATTAAATTGTTACTCAAACCCTAATCATGTATTTACCTTGTGACTATATAACTCCCTACTATTTGGACATCAGGAAAGTAAAAAATGATATCCTTGTAGCAATCTAGGGTTTATGAGAAGGTACTTAGAGTTGTATATATGATGAGTATAATTAGGTTCACGAGAATCTACATGAGTTATGATCATTTCAATGCAATGAGGTCACTCGTTTATATAAGTGTGGTTGAGGTCATCTCTCACATTGTCATATGACAGTCCTTCCCATGTGATTGAAAAAGTTGGCATATGTTATGTTTTGGTAGTCCTTCCAATATGATGTGATAGGTGGTGCGACCTTAGTGTATGGACGAGCATGATGTTTATTTAGGTTGCACAATGATGAGCCCCAACTTTCTATACTCAAATTGAACATGACATGGAGGGATCTTAGTGATACAAAAAATCCTAATATCCTCTATAGTGGTGGGATAGAGGACATGACAATCCCTATCTACCGGTATCAAAAATAAATTACAAACTAGAAAATGGTTAATAATTAAAATGTTAATAAAGAAATGTAGCATTACTTGTGTATTTATTTTACTATCTTTACCATATATTTTCTTTATAATTTTAGTATGTGTTGTAGAAGTTAATCTTTCATAGAATTGTCTAAATATGCATATATAGTAGGTATTGCATACTTTGACTAGTATACATATTTTTTTATCTCATTAGGACTGTGGTATTGCTCTTTTCTATCCTTTTAGGTTTTTAGTGTTAGTTTTTTGGGGAAGGATGCGCGTAAAAATAACAAATAGTTTTCCAAATTGAACCCTAGCCACATATACGTCACACTCATACAATTTTAGTATAATAGAGATAAAGAAGGATATTTTTTTGGGGATCTAGGAGGCTATATATTCATCTCACCCTCCTATTGCAACCCAATAAGGAAAAGTATTACAAGGAACTAAACTAGTATTGGAAAAAAATGTGATAATAATACTACCTTTACACATTTATTTTTCTGATATGGTCTTAACACAGTAAGGGGGTATGATGTAATCAAAACTCCCATTGGTGTATTTCTAATGGTACTTTGACAATGTATCAGCAACCTTGTTACAAAACATGTTTTAGAAACATATTGTACATTCATATTTCTATCGTGTCATGTTCTGTATCCTCTCTATCATATTAGCAAATCAAGGGTTGTGTCTTGGTTCTGACTACAGCATTTCAATGATCACCTTGCAATCAGTTTCCAGGATTACCTTTTGGAACCTAAACTTGTGGGAAATCTCAAGCGCTAGGTTTACTATCACTATTTCAGCACGTGTGGCTGAACATGTTATCATCCTCCTTACATGCCCTCCCACCAATTTACCTTCCTCATCATAGATGATCACTAAAGTTGTATACTTGCTCTTGTCCCAGGCTACACCAGTATTCATCTTAAGGTACTCATGAACAGGTTTGCACCATCTTCATTCATCAGTTTTGGAGCCTTGCAGGTGTAGAGACAAAGAGGGATATCAAATATACCTTAGATAACACTAGTTTTCAAACAACTAGACACATTATATCAATATCAAACCTGTACTTCCAATTCATGGTGGTGTGGTGCATTAACATAGTTGTCTTGATATAGCAAAAGGAAATCTCCTTGGTGATGAAGTGTGTCCTCCAAGCCTCCACATATATGCATTGGGATCTACTTTGTCTATGAATATGTAGGGAACACTTGGTGCTTCACCTTGGCCTCCAAGTAGAAGTTGAAATGGATTGTCGGGGTACTAGCATTGATTGGTCCTTTCCTCTCCAAATATGTTGTCCTTGGGATTTCTTTCTCTCTCTCTCAAAAGGAGAAAGCCATGGACAACTTGTGTCTGATTGTGTGTTTCATCCCCTCTGTATGCACCACTTTTATAGGAGAAATTTAGGTTAGGATTTCACAAATTCCAAACCCTTCTCTAGTTCCAATTTTCAATTACAAAATAGGAAAACCTTAGCATCATTCCAATCTATCTATTAGGATTCTAATAGACTAATTCATATGCTCTGACTCATGTAGAATAATCATCAATGAATCACCTTACAACTGATTTGATCAGTTGATTGTGTTTAATTGGTTGTTTGACTATTTTGTTTTATTGTTTGATAATTCTACACTCCTTCCCAACCCATGTGCCACGGTGTCGGTTTCCCTTCAATCGATTGTTTTTTCATCACCTAGTTGCAATTAATTGGTTGATTGACAATGAATCCTCTTGTTAAACACTCAACTATGGGAAAATTTATGGGCATCTCAGTAATTGGTTGGATCATAAATCAACCTTTGTATAACTCAGAACCTTTTTCATTATAATCATGATTGCAAGATTCTCTTACTTTAAGCATCCCTATGTGTGTGACCTTGTATATTCCTAATTATAGTGGCAGTGATGTCAAAGACCTCACCAGCAATGAGTGATATCTAGAAACACATCACCACTGCCCAAGTAATTGGAATGAGTTGGATAACAACTTCAACCTATAAGTGATAAATGTTACTGTGACTGTATAATCCATTTTTCACAAATATTAATATTGAACCCAAGGCAGGTATCAATCATCTTCTTATTTTTAAACTTTGTTTCTTGATCTAGATCAACTATTGAGATTTATTGGGCTCAATGTCATATATTGACTCACATGAGAAGGGCCATGCATTTCATAGTATAACCTATCAAGTTTATAGTATATGACTCTAATATGAGAGAAAATTCCATCTATATCACTCACAACAATTTACATGTTTCACAGTGCACCCAATCATGACATGTATAGTAACTCTTATTCAAATTGATGTTGATTGTTTTTTAAGTATTTAGAATGGTGTATGATCATTGTAGTTATTTTTGGCTTAAGAACCACAATCACCACTCACATTAGTTCATGATTTATGATTGTCATATAATAATTTCCATATATCATACTTAAGGTGGGTTTGTTGAGTACAACTTGTTCTCTAGCAAGTACATATGTGTCTGAATTTGTATCCAATGTCATGACTAAAGAGATGTAGCCTTCAGTTAGAATGCATACTAGACTTATGTATTATTGTTGTACATATATCTTCCAAACAAATATATGACTAGGGACTGAACCAGAATTAATACTCAAAATATATATATAATCTCATGTTCATTCCCTCGACCCATACCATATGTCATAGGGTCAAAATAGTCTTAGGAAAATATTACATTTAGTCATTATATTCACACTAAAACCATTATAACAAGTATAAAAACCTTTTATTAGTATAACATTATATACAAAGTATCTCATTACAATCACCATATGACTAACTCTCACCTCATACAACCAGCAGTCTCCCACTTGCATTATAGACAATCACTTATGAATCTGATTACAAGTGATCTGACATGATCATCATACTTCTGTTGTGAAAGTACTTTCATCAAGGGATCAACAACATAGCTTTTAGTTGGTACTCTATATTTCTTCATATCTAAATGTTGTTAAATCTCTCATATGAGATGGTAGCTTTGTAGTTTGACCTTGGAATGTGCAATGGATTTGTTGTTGTCACGGTAAAGTTCTATTATGTCATAAATGGTTTGAGCAAACCCAAGTTCACTAATGAACTTATTGATCCATATTTATTTCTTAGTTTGCATTGGGTTTGGGATTGTACTTGGCCTTTTTGTATAATCATCTACTATCCCTTGCTTGGAACTTGGAATAGAACCATTAATTATCCAAATCCTCACTCCTAATGACTATAAAGTCAGTGGTGATAGAAACTGGGTGTTTTTCCCTTGAATAGCTAAAACCACACAAACTATATGAATAAAACTGAAAAAAAAGATAAAATTCTTTATTTCATGAATCATAAGATTTAAACATAGCCAAATACAATAAATTGATGATACATATTTATATATCTAAAGGACACTAACTAATATAAGATGATATAAGATCTACACCCTTTCATTATACTATAAACCCCATGGACTTACATTGGTGTTACATTTTTAGAGTTCTTGGAAAATATCATAATAGTAGCAAAAGCATGATCTTGGTAATTACCAATGTGTACCTAATACCTAAAATCAAAAAATGGGTACGTATTGGCACAAACTTGTTGATCACCCTATAAAAAGATACGAAACTTGTGATTAGGAAACATACATTCTTGGTTAAAATTTATATAAAGACAAGATACAAAACAAAGAAAATATCATTTGAAACTTTCTTATTAACAAACAGTGTATTTTAAGTGTACTTTTATTAACCCATACAACATCATCTTGGCCTTTGATTATCTTTCCAAAGGAAGGGCTTGTGAGGGACCACAAGCCCAAAAGCCAAGGGTTAACCCTATTTCTAGTTCATGAGGGACCTCAAGACACAAATGCTAAGAGCTAGCCATGTTGCAAAGGTTGTGCACTTGCTTGAACAAAACAAGTAGGTGCACTGAGACTTGTGCCCTTGCTCTGGGAATACATGTAGGTACATTAAGTATTATATCATGGACATATATGATTATTATTGGAGTTTGTCAATGTATTATAATCTAAAGAAAACATAGTAGTCATACGGAACAAGTATATCAAACAATGCATATAGACAAGCATAGGGACTCATACATATACATTACAAGCATTAATATCATAATCAAGTTCAAAAGAGGTCAAGTGTGCCTTAGAATAAGAGAACTAGATTAACAAACATGATTAGATCTTTGAACAGAGTCACCCAAAGTGATCCTGACAGTTAAGCAAGTATGACTTGATTAAAACCAATAATCATCTTGTCATATGATTATTTCATTAATGTTGTATATTTCACCTAACCTAAGTATAATTACAATATTTATTACTTCACTATCTCATGAGTGCATGCAACTTTGTCATCATGATCCATAATTACATTATAGATCATTCTTAACTTATAGTTAAACATCTCAACAATATAGGGTTTTCACCATTAGGCTTTCATGGTCTTAAAAGGGAAAATATGAGATTTTAATAAGATTAATGACTTAATTATAGACATATCCATTTAAGTCATATATCATGTCATACAGTCACCATTAGAGTGAAAAGGTGATCATGTTTTGATTTTATGCCACAAGGCAACAAAGATTACTTTGAAGTCCATATATAGTTTGTAGAATCATTGATCAAGATTTTTCACAAGATTATAGATCCAGCATAAAAAAAATCCATGTAAATAAGCATATCATGTTACAAGATGATAATAGGTACATATGTGTGAACAAGGTCGAAACTTGGATCAAAATATATGAGACGTTACTGAACTAGAGTTGTAATATATCATTGAGTCATCAAAAGATCATGGTTTACATAGCATGGCATTTAGCATTTCTAAATGATTAAGCACATGCATTTTAGGAGATCAATGAAATTTTCGAGTATATGTGTGTCTTAAAAATCATTTTTACTGGAAAGCTTGCATTTTATTGGTCAAAATAGACTATTTACTTGTTTGATTTGGCTAGGGATGCATTTTTAATGGTTTTTTAGAGTTTCGAGCATAAAATTGATTTTTGGCAAAGAGGAGAGTATTTATTACAATGAAGAAGAAGAGGATTGTTGATGTGCAGTTCATCACAATCTGCCATGATTGAGTTATCCAAGAGGCACGCCTTCACTCATACTAGGCATGTTATCATGCCATGGATCTTGTGTCCACTATGGGCCAATGGCATCGGATGGGCACAACACTCACACCAATAAACTCAGTGAAAGAGAGGAGGGACCCACGATTTGGGCCATTGATCATGTTCTACCCTAGATTGCATGGCTACAGACTTGTTCTCTTCACTCATCCAGCATGCAAGGAGGATTTCATTCCCACAGTAGAGGGCTTCACTAGAGAGGAGGGGAGAAAAAGGAGGGGGTGGCTGATGCACATGATTTCACTATCAAATTTTGGGAAAATTTAGGCATGTCTTCATAGGAAATTCTTCAATACTCTTGTGTTTATGTGTCTTTTTCCTAAATAGCCTAAAATATCTCTTGTTCAACCGTGGTTCGAAATTATTGTATTTTACTATTGCTAAATGCATTTTTTTCTTTATTATAGGAAAATCAAGTACAAATTGGAGAAAATTGGTACCATTGATACCATGTCAGTACCACCTACATGGAGGAAAAGAAAGATTCACAATTAGTAGTCTCGTTATTACCAAGACAAGGATTCATACCACCGAGACACTGAGTCAGTGCCATTGAAAGTCATCTAAATGGCTCTGATAAGAAGATCTAAAAGAGTCAATAAATTCTCAGTACCAATGATAGTCAACTTAGAGGCACCAATATAGCCAGACCTATTCAAGTAAATAGAGAGCTTGGTGACACCAACTTTCAATTCACTCACATTGAGATTTTCTTAATGGTCGCAAATAATAAAGTCAACATCCAACAGTTCATTGAATTAGTTGTGTTTTAGCCTCTTTGGTTAAAACCTAAGAGGACCACCATAGAGAGGGAATTAGTCATTTTACAAGAGACCAAATCTTGAGATTAAGGAGATGAGGATACATGGACAAAAGTTCTTCCCAACACCTCCAAAAAGTAGCTCAACAACTAAAATGATGTTTGGTTGTGGTAATCTCGGACAGGATCAACCTCACACCTTTTTATAAGGGTTTTTTACATTCTTCATGTTGTTATTCTCCTCCTACCCTCTCTTTAATCTCATGTTGAGTATGAGGGACTAAACTTCCTATTCTTTAGGACTTGGGAGTACCTTGGTGATGACTCTGTGCATATTTATTTCCAATGTAATATAGATTGTCTTTGCTTTGGGTTTTGATAGTGGAATTTCATCATTGCCTTATTTATTCTTGATCACATGAATATGTTGGTATGTATTCCCTAAGAGCTAGTCATGTGACGATTGTATTGGGACATTGTGTAATTGATTTAACTAATAACAAATGCAATTTACATTTATTATGTTTGGTCAAATATGAGATGATGATATAGCATAATAGATGTCTAAAGAATAATATTACTAGATGAAATATAGTTTTTTGAGGACCTGAACATGACATCATATGTGTAATTAGAGTAGATATATTCGTGTCATGCCCCTAGATGGGTATTATTGTGGAAATTGTACAGACAACAATATTATGTAAGACTATAATGTGTCTTGACTGGTGATTAAAAATTATTAGTCATGACACTTAGGTACTTGTTGGAGAACAAGTGTACCAGGCAGACCCATCTTGAGGATAATACATGGAAACCATTAAATGGTAGTTCGAATCATGTCTCAATGCAATAGTGGTGATTGTGGTTGTTAGACTTGAAGTCACTACAATAATCATATGATGTTCAATGGACTTTAACATCATTCAATTATGACCTTTAATAAGGGTTGCTATACAAATGATTCTTGGGTACACTGTCACACGCGGGGGATCGTTGTGAGTAATGTAGATGGAATTTGACCCTCCTATCATAGTGATATCCTGGCCACTTGATAAGTGAGAAGAATAAGAACATGTCCATGATCATGTGAGTCAATATGTGATATTGAGCTCACATGCATCTCAACAGTACTCTAGTTCAAGAAACATAGACTGAATTATTAGAGGATGACAATTCCATGCCTCGTGTTCAGTATGGATATATGTGACAAAGAAATATACAATCATTCTAACATTAATCACAAGTTTAGGTTGAAGTTGTCCTTCAATTTATCCAATTACGTACTTGGGTAGCAACAATGTGTTGCTAGATACTGCTCATTGTCAGTAAAGTCAAATATGATTATAGACATCACTACCAATGTAATATGAGGCCTATAGGATCACACACATGGTATACACTGCAAAAAGGAATTTTAATCTTGGAAAATATTTAATTTGGTTACTAAAATGTTTAGGTAATCAAACATAATAATGTTGGCAATCTATTTGACTGATTGGGAATCCAATCGACTGAATCCACCAATTGGACAACATGTCAGTTGACTGACTGAAGAGTTCAGTCGATTGAATGGATAGTGGCACCCAATAGATGAATGGAATGGTCAATTGACCAATTGGAGAATCCATTCAACTGACTAAATCAAATTGACCAATTGAACTGGCTCAAATGATTAATGATATGTGTTATAACTCCCAATGAATCATTTTATTAAAAGCCAGTATTATTGTGTTGGTAATTACATGCCAATTGACTAACCAGATAGTCCAGTTGACCAACTAGTTGTGTGTAGCCACCGTCCAACCAAGAAACTTGACCCTTCATCTCCCAGGGTTTTTGGAAACCCTATCCCTACCACTCCTATATAAAAGGGTGATGGACAAAGCTCTCAACACACTTCCCATATCATGTTATGGTAATGTGAGAGCCTAGCCATCTTACCCGTGAAAAGGGAGAGATATCAAGGGAGAAGAAAGCTTATGCTAGAACATTGACAAATGGAGGGACTACTCCTTCATGTTGACTCAAGAAGTATGACATGGAATTCCCAATGATATGTGTGGACTATGTAGATGTGCATAATCTCTACTGTTGTGCTAGGAGGATGAAATCATCCACTATCCATGTTGCTAAAAAAGGAAGCACATCATGTGCAAGGATAGTCATTGGACTTGCTCTAGGATAAGGTATATATTTCACCCTCTTTATTATACATCATTGATGATGTGGTCTTCTAGTTAGGGAATATGGAGATTTTTTTTGTTTCTACTACCTTTTTCTCCATATTTCACAATAGAATATGTGTTAGATTGTTACTTACTGTGACAGGGGGATTAATAGTTAGAGAATCCATTATAAACATAATCAATAGCACATGACAAGAGTGGGATAACCACTATTAGGTAGATTGTACAAAGAAAGATCATGCATTTCACTTTCTACATTAACATTGTGAGAGTGGGTTAGTATTTAGGATAAGCGATGCACTCCACTATGAGAGAAGATAGTGCAAGCTACAGAAGCTAATCCAAAAAAGAAAGAAAATTTATATTAGTTGGACTGGATGTTTGGATAGATAAAACTATAGTCAAACTGGAATCTAAAAGATCGCATACATATGACCTATTATAATTATTTTCTATTCAGTACCCATTTCTAGTTTGATCACTCAACCAACTCTTTTTTTAGGCCTAGCTGATTTGTTTCTGTTAGTAACATTTCTAGATCCCTATTTCCTGATATAGACATTTGGGCCTCTTAGGATTCATTTACTATTTTGATGTCTACACTTGTTTTTAGCATGCACACTTAATTGGTATCAAGTTTTTGGCACCGGTTTTGGAGAATTGGCAGAGCTAGTACTACAAGTGCTAAAACTGGCCACTCTAGCAAAATATTTTTGTTATTTTTTCCTAGTATTATGCATCCTCACATTGAGTTTTTCCTTTTAAGGTACTAGTTTATGGCCCAAATGCAGACCACTGATTATGGAGATTCCACTCCATATCCTCAGATACTACAAAACTCTTAGAAAAGGATTAGAAATATAATTCATCATCTCAAGCTCTAATTCCAAGTATACCTTTAACAACATTGGAGGTCATATTGATGGCTGAGGAGAAGTGGGTGATAATTATAGAAAAACTTGTGGTAGAAGAAGATAACATGTCTAAATAAGAGATGGCAATGAGGAGATAATAGTATCAGATGATGACTAGACCATATGGGAGAAAATAAAGGCATTATTTCTTACATCCTAGTTGGGTCCTATAAGGAGACATCAAGTCATTGCAGAAAGCTACACAATTGATGTAGGAGTTGATCTAATAAATTCATAGTCATTCCATAGGCATAACACTGAGGACCCAACACAACATATTAATTGTTTTGTTGAGAGTTGTGATATGTTGAAAATAAATTGTATTCCAGCCATTGTGATTTATTTGAAACTATTTTCTTATTCTTTTATGGATAGGGGGGAGACTTGTTCCTTAGTATACCTTCATAATCCATAGGCTTGTGGAAAAAAAATGATTGATTCTTTCCTTTAGAGGTACTTTCACCTAAGAAGACCAATGACTGGTGGGAAAAAATTATGGGTTCAATCAACACATAGATGAATCCTATTTACAGGCTTGGGAGAGGTGCCAAATAATGTTGAGGAAGGTGCCACATCATGGGATTAACTTGTATGGTCAAGCTATGACCTTTTACTATGGCATACATATAGGAGAGATGAGTACACTTGATATTGTTATTGTAGGATTATCTCTGAATAATAAGGCATCAAAGTGTCATGAAATTTTTAAGAACATGACCAAGAATCAATCTTGGGGGGAAGAGCATGAATGTCTGGCATCAGCTAAAAGTTCTAGGGAATCACATGACATCCTATATCTCAAGACACATGTGGCTTAGTCAGAAAAACAACTGGAGAAGAAGACAGTGGCCTCATCTGGAGGGAAGGAAGAAGGGTGCATGTATGTGTATAAGTCTAGCATGAGGAGGAATAATTAATCATGGGGAGTAATTCTGAATTCTTAGAAGGATCCAAATAATTTTTAGTATGACCCATCACAGTCACATCAACCTTAAATGCACCCACATAACATGTCACAAATCAATAGGAATGGGGTCCAAACAAAGTGGATAGGATGGAAGACATTCCTGGCAAATTCATAACCAAAATGGATTCATATTTGGATCAATCCAAGATGGATTAATAGAAAAGGGGATCTCAAATTGGAAGTCTAGAAACCCAAATATCAAACATGACAGTAGACTTAGCACATTTGAAGAAACCATCACAGCAAGGGTTCCTAGATAACGCAAACATCCCAAAACATAATGAAAAGGCAAAATTTGTGACAATGTGTAGCGGGAAGGTGAAAAAGAAGAAACAAGAAGTAGGAAAGAACAAGGTGTAGATTAACCAAACAATACTCACCCCTAATCCAACAGTTGAAAGGGACAAGGTAGTTTCAAACAAAATATTGGGGCAAGTGGTGAGTGAAGATTTTACTAAGTCCAACTTTGGGGGAGAAAAATCCCCTAAGAAGGGATATGTTCCACCACACAGTTGAAAGATTGTTGTACATGTGCCTTTTCCAAATATCCTCAAGAAAACTAACAAAGGTTGGCAATTTAAGAAACTTATAGATATTTTTTTGCAAGCTTCACATGAATCTTCCCTTAGTAGAGACTCTTGAGCAAATTTTCACCTATGGTAAATTTCTTGAGGACATAATTACCTAGAAGAGGAGGATTGTAGAATATGATGTGGTAGTGATAAATGAGAAAGTTATGTGTTGCTTCAAAAAAAGCAATCTAGGAACATATGAGACCCAAGGTGCTTTAACATACCTTGTTCTGTAGGTCAATTGTTGACACCCCATTTTTTCTCACCCAACAGAAATTCATGATTAATGTTAATTCTCTAGCTAATTAAGGAGCCCAATCCACATTCTACACATTTTCTATAATTATCCACTTTCCCCATATTTTTCCGTGTATTTAATCCACCAAACTTTACCCACTTTTAGCCAGTTTGGGGCATACTATGAAGAAATCTTCTTCCAGACTCAAAGTGCAATGTGATCGTCAATTCTGCTTTTTTACAAGCCTTAATTATAAAGTGCCTAGTTGAACTATCCAGAATAAATATTCTTTCTTCCCCATCGATATTCAATTGCACCTTTCTGATAAATTTGAGGGATAATCTTGAATTATTTCTCTCTCAAAATTTGTTCTGAATTCACAGTTCTCCACAATTTTCTCTATAAGATTCCAAAAATCATTGGAAAATTGGGAAACATGTCAGATCATGCATGAACCACCAAAAAATTGGGGCAATCCATTAGTGACATGCGGCAAATCTCCTCAATCTGTGTGCCATACAAATATGGCACATCATGATGCATCATATTTTCTATAAGGTTGTTTCCAAAAACCTCGAACCCTAATTCCACCATATAAATACCCCTCATATCCACCATATTCCAAACCCCTTTTTGAACCTCCTAAAGCTAGAGAAACAAAAAAGCTCCCTCTTTTCTTCCACATTATTTGTCATCATAGGATCCTTCCTCTAACACTAAACATTGTTAGGCTACAAAAATGGTAAGGTCACCATGCTCTCAATCACTAATTATGCTTTAAGTGCTTTATGCTCTTTTACTTCTTTAACTACTCATATATGCTTACAATTGTATGTGATCTATCTACATATTCTTGCTTGCCTGGCCTTAGGAAAAAAGATAAGATCTTGTTGACAACCTATATCTGATTATCACCCTCTAGAACATTATATGCATTGGTCCTAATCTCCCATGAGGGATATCCACTGTGGGAGGTCTTGAGGTGATTAGGATCCCAATATACCTAAAATATGACTTTTAGGGCAATTATGGGAAGGACGCAGACATATCTTACCCTAAAATCCCACACACAAATAACAAATGTTTTTCTTTTTTTCTTTCATTTTTCTCGCGTCGCTTAAAAATGATTTGATGTCAGCTTAATGGGGGAGACGGGGGTTCTCTTCCTTCCCCACACATAACAAAACCACTAGACCTAAAATTTATAGTTTGTTTTGTTCTTTAATTTTCCTATTTATCTGAGTTGGATGCCATATCTTTTTGGTGTAAAAGCTCTCGACCTTCTTTTTATAATTTTTGTAAAAAAGAGTACAAAATTAGTGTCTAAGATGTTTTTTATTTCTATACAAGTAAGCTATGCAAGCTATTCCACATTGCATCCTTCAAAGAACAAAAGAACCAGAAGGGCACCTCCTAAACAAGGAAGACAAACTAACTCAAAGGAATTGAATCAAGATGAATAACATCCCAAAGCTTCTCTGCAGATTTGTAACAAGCATTATGCACCTGAGAATTCCTCTCCTTCCATAAAGCATGAATCACAATTAAGGAATCAAATGAGAATTAATACTATCCCAACCAATCAATCCGCAGGACAAGAAGGAATCGATGAAAAACTAACAAGAGAACAAGCCTTCCTCCAGATAGCAACATCATTAGTGCAACAGAACATAACATGAGCAGTATCTTCATAGGCCGCCATACATAGAAAACATTATGAAGTAGCAGATATACCCAATCTAAGAGCATAATCATATGTTGGCAGCTTGTTCAGACCAACCTTCCAAACATGAATTTGAAAGTTCTTGGGACTATTATGTTTCCAAACCCAGGAGAAAAAGGGAACTTTCTGCTCCTTAAATCTGATATTTTCCCAGATCACCCTGAGATTAACACCATGGTCCTCACATATGCAGAGCATAACAT
The DNA here is from genome assembly GCA_963693085.1 of Alisma plantago-aquatica. Taxonomy (NCBI): domain Eukaryota; kingdom Viridiplantae; phylum Streptophyta; class Magnoliopsida; order Alismatales; family Alismataceae; genus Alisma; species Alisma plantago-aquatica. The sequence goes on from OY856409.1 coordinate 1,135,796,329, forward strand.
CTACCTCTCCAATAGGTTTAGGAACTTTCATAAGAAGGGATATCAACTTTCCACAGTGGAATTATAACACTTTATTCTGTTTTTTTCCTCATTTTTATATAAAATGTGGTGTTGACTCCGAACACCCTTTTTTCTTATTTTCTACGTGACCGTCAAACTAAGTTTCACTACCATATATATGTTGAATGCATACCTCAACATACTTTTTTGGGCAAGGTGCGACGGGATGGAAACTTTGTTTAGGACTGCCCAGATGATCTACATGAAATCATTTTTTAAGAATGTCAATCATTTTCATGATTGTTGTCTTTTTCTAATTTTATCCCTTTTTTTCTTTTCTTTTCCTATTTTTCATTTAGTTTGGGGGACGGGCCGCACATGACCAAAATTTGTGGGGCCTTAGCATGCGGATCAAGATGGATCATTGGGCTCCTTACCATGTTGTTCTTGGGTAATTCTGGCAAGTCCCTCTCTCCTCAATTATTTCCAATGTGTTCTTCTTCTTTTTCCTATTGTTTTGGGTTTCAAGTATGCTCCCTCTTTTAGTTTTTGGGTTCACTTCCCTTGCTTCATTTTCTTCTTTTCCTTCTTTTATTAAAAATAAAATCAAGAAAGGGTGAATAGGAGATATAAATTGCTAAACAAGATATTGTCTTTATTGAAATATAATGTGATTGTTTACTCATCTACATATGATTGTTCTTTTGCATTTTAAGTTCTTGCTTTAGAAATCATTAAAAGTTTTCACTTATACTATACACTTATACAAACCTATGTGTCATGGAATAGGTTTCAATCTCATATTTGATCCCTGAAGGTGATGTGGGGTGTCATTAAAGGTTCCAATACTACGCTAAGCTAGATGTCCAAAGACGGGTTGTGTGATGACCCCCATTTTCATATACTTTCCTTAGTGACATTCCCATATATGTGTCCACTCATATCTAAAGATGTCATTAGGGAAAATATAAAAGATTGTGGTAGTCAACTAAATCATAAAAAGGAGTTGAATTGTGTTCACAAACATCATTGATCAGCCACACAAACAACATTCATTAAAGATAATAAAAGTCATACATATTATTCATGGAAAAAGAAAGGAATAGTTCTATAGAATGACATTACATAGGATATAGAGAATCATATGCATCACCTAGAAGAATAAAGAAAACTATCTACTAAAAAGAGATAAGGAAAAGCAATCTATCTAACTATCCTCCATGCCTAGTTATTTAGTAGCTACTGGTACTTTGAGATGCTTTATTTACTCTTGGTACCTAAAAAATACGAGAAACAAAAACATCAACATAATGTTGGTACGTGGTTGCAAAATATACTATACTATGCTGGCATATTAAAATAGTTGAAAAAGAAGAAAGAAAAACAAAACATTATTTAAGACGAAAAATTAGGTAAACCCAAGTTATTAATCATGTTTCAATGGACATGTATTACTATGGTGGACTTAGCACAAACATATATTATTGGACCGTATCCCTACGTACCTTGCACCATTAGGGATCACCCTGCATACCTTATACCATTAGGGAGGTGCTAGTCATCATTAATACTTTCCCTCTCTAATAGGGAGATTAATGAACCACTAGTAACTACATTCCATTTTCTTTCCTTAGTGTTTTTAATGTTCAAAGCAAAAAAGGGACAATATTTTGTAGATATACATCCAATCAAGATAATACAACTACATGCAAGGAGTTAATCATAAATAGATCATCCAACAAAAATAGTCTTATCCTTAAATCCATGTACCTCGGATCTCAGATCTGAATTTCCACAAGTTTAGATTAAGAAAGTAGATCACCCTGAAAGAGAAACAAGGACCTAATGTCATTATGGGTTCTCATCATCCCATATTAGGGTTTGATCTCTATTAGGGGTGAATTTCACCTTCCTATGATTAGATCAGGGATTATCCACTAATCTTTATCTCATTTTTGGAGTCACAAGATCAGATTTCAAAATTAGTGTTTCAGCTATTTTGTATTACCCATTAATATTTAAGAAGGAGACATTCAATATAAGGCTTTATGTGGGGGTTAGGTTGTTAATGGTTTCCCTTTAATATTCATATAATCCAAAGGGATCTAAATTGGATCTAGGGTTTTTGGGGTCGTTAATGAACACAAGGTATCATTACATAGTTATGATTTGGCATGTAAATACATGAAGTATCCTCATGTAGAGAGAGAAACTGGATTTTAGGGTTTTCTATAGCTATTAAATTAAATTACCCTACTTGATTAGAGTTTTGAGCCATGTGAGGATTAGGGACTCAATTAGGGTTTTAGATGTCCACATGTCAGAACTCAACCATGGATCACTATTATTACACAATATGATAATAATAAATGATCATTAGGGCTTTAGGCTATTATTTTTAAAAAAAAGGAATCAGATATAGATCCTGATGATAATTTATTTGAATAGCTCACATTTTTTCTGATGAAAATGGTATATAATTTTACTTTTATCCGATATTCCTATTAATTTCTATGATTTTCCTAAGATAATCTATTTTCTATTGATTAAGATAACAAAGAAAGGGATATTACCTTGATCAACGGCCGGATCCGACTGGATCTACAGCTCAAGTTGATCTAAGGTTTTGTGAGCTCAGTCCCATATTGTTGACGTGGCATTCGTTGATTGGTCCCCAACAACTCACGGCTCCTCTTGACTTCAGTTGACTTGCACCTAGGCTTGCTGAAGTGGTGTCCGCTGATAGGTCCAGCTGGCCTCATGGGTCCCTCCTCTCTTTGCGCGAGCTTCTTTCAAAGCATGTGGACATAGAGGAGAGCTCGTCAAATAAGGGGAAGTCGGGATAGGAGGCCTCAGGCACCACAATCAAGTCACCGCCCGAGTTCAGTGAGGCTTTGCGGAGTGGAAGAGACTGGATATTTGGGGGAAGAGGGCGAGGAGAGGAAACGCACAGTGCAGTGGCGTCGTAGGTCAAGTAACAGAGCACGAAGGCTGATTGGGGCTTTAGGGTCATGAGTAGGCTCAAGAGAATGGGTTCAAGGTAAATGTGGGGTGGAAGTGACCCTTTGGAGGTCTTATATAGAACATCGGGGTAGGTTTAGGGCTAGTTAGGTCTGGGTTTCATTGGCCACTGTCGGATTGGGAATGGAGAGGATATGGGAGTTGGTTCTCCCAACTCTGAGGGTGAGGGGGCTTGAGATAAGGGTGGTTGGGTTTGTTTTTGTGAGATAACCTTATCTAGTCAGAAGAATCTTTGAGATTCAGAGTGACGTGGCACCTAGCTAGGGCTTGGGTCTGATCTCACCTCCCTGCCCTTTGCGGGAGGTAGGTGACAAGGTCAGATTCATCGGATCTCACTTGATCTGCAATTCGCCTCATCTAATGACTTAGATAAGGGTTGGGTAAGTGGCTTAGCAATGTGACATATTCAATGTCACATTTGATTAATAACTCGTGAACTTAGGTCATGTAGTTAAATAAATGGAATAATATGCATTAATTTTGATTGCTAATAACTCCTAATTGTTTATTCAATTGTAACAAAAATTTAGGTTGAGCTTCAAGATGTCGTTACCCTACTATGGTATAAAATTGAGGTCCAAACGTGAATGTTTGTTATGTATATTGACCATGTACCCTAATGCATGGATTTCATCTACTATGAAATTAGGGTTTGGATTTTTAAGAAGTAAATAATCGCTTTTAATCAATTAAGCAAGGGAAAGGGTTGAGGGTATTATTGGGAATTAAAAAATCATAAGAGAGGTAAAATATAAGTAAAAACTCGTTGTATCACATTCTCCCCTCCCTTTTAAGAATTTTGTCCCCAAAATTCAAGCAGCTTGAAAGAGATGAGGATATTTCTGGTCGACCTCTGACTTGAGATCCCGTGTGGTATTGGTCTGATCATGGTGGCTCCAAAGAACTTTCACCATATCTATATGTTGATTATTGTGATGCTCCTTTGTCTTGAAATCAAGAATCTGGACTGGGAACTTAGCATAAGATAGATCATCTTTCAGCTCCATAGGATCATGATTCAGAATGTGACTAGGGTCTTTGACATAAGGCTTTAGATTAGATACATGAAAGACATTATGCATGTCACTATATCGAGGTGGCAAAGCAAGACGATAGGCACATTCACCAACCCTTTCTAGGATCTCAAAGGGTCCCACATAGCAAGGACTGGGCTTCCCTTTGTTCTTGGCTAAAGCTCAGATAGGTCATATTTTCAGAAAGACGTGATCATCTTCTTTGAACTGATGTTCCTGTTGGTGAGCATCTACATAGGATTTTTTTTCGATCATGCGCCCACTTCATTCTTTTCCTAATCAGTGCAACTTTGTCTGTATACAACTGCATCTCCTCAAATTTCATCAAAGTGTGTTCTCCGACATCATCCCAATGTAATGGAGATCTGCAAGGTTGGCCATAGAGAGCTTCATAGGGAGCCATCCCAATACTCACCTAATAGCTATTATTATATGCAAATTCAGCTAAAGGCAAATAATAGTCCCATGAGCCTTCCCAATCAAGAACGCAAGCTCATAGAAGATCCTCAGAATCTGTATTGTGTGTTCTGACTTCCTGTCTATCTGTGGATGGTAGGTTATACTGAAGTTCAATTTTGTGCCCACTTCTTCTTGAACCTACTTCCATAGCTTTGAGGTGGACTTTGGGTCCCTGCCTGAGACAATGGACACTGGAACTCTATGCAGACGTACTATCTCTCGTATATAGAGGTTGGCCAACTAAAAAACTTTTGCAGTAGTCTTTATAGGAAGAAAGTGAGATGACTTTGTGAGATGATCTACTATAACCCATGCAGGATCGTATCCCCTCCTGGTCCTGGGTGGCCCCACCACAAACATCCATGGTGATGTATTCCCATTTCCATTCTGGGATTTCAAGGGGTTGTAGTAGATCACTTGTTCTCTGGTTCTTGGCCTTGATTCTCTAGCATGTCAGGCATCTGGACACAAATTCGGCAATATCACGCCTCATGTCCCTCCACCAGAACTGACGTTGTAGGTATTTGTACATCTTCGTCGTGCCGGGATGAACGGTGTAGTTTGACCCCTACGCTTCACTGAGAATCTTTGTCTTTACAATTGACTACTCAGGAACCCACATGCAGTTCTTGTATCAAAGATTGCCATCGAGACCCATGGATAAGTGTGTGTGTGTGTGGCTTTGACAGGAGAGATGAAAGTTCTACCAGCTCGGGACTAACTTTTTGTGCTTCAAGAAATTCAGGCATAGTAGAAATATTGTTGACATGGACACGATCATGCAAAAATTGTAGCTTCCAGCCCACTAGATCCTCCATGTTCCTCCACTTGGGAATGAATAAGGATGCACACACTACCCTTTTCCTACTAAGGGCGTCAGTGACTGCATTTGCCTTACCTGGATGATAGGCAATAGTGAAATTGTAGTCCTTTAGATACTCGATCCATCAATGTTGATGTAGATTCAGGTCCTTCTATGTCAAAATGTACTTCAGGCTTTTGTGGTCGGTGAAGATGTCAAACATTTCCCTGTACAAGTAGTGCCTCCAGATTTTGAGAACATGGATGATTGCAGCTAATTCCAAATAATGTGTGGGATAATTTAGTTTATTGGGTTTATCTCTCTGGATGCAAAGGCCACCACCTTTCCATTCTACTGCAGGACACATCCTAACCCATTCCTTGAAGCAATAGTGAATACCACAAACCCTTCATTGCCAGAAGGTAAAACTAGAACAGGGGTTGATGTTAAGTTTTGCTTCAACTCTTGAAAACTAGACTCACAGGCAGTTGACCAGAGGAAATGCCCATCCTTCTAAGTAAGCTTAGTCAGAGTAAGTGTGACTTTGGAGAAATTCAGAATAAAGCGATGATAATATCCAGCTACACCCAAAAATCTCTAGATTTCAGAAGGATTTTGAGGAGGTTGCCAATCAAGAACAACATATGCTTTGGCGGGATCAATAGATATGTTACCCCCAGAAATGACATGTCCAAGAAACATGACTTTATCAATCCAGAATTCACATTTTAAAAGCTTGCCATAAAATTTTTGGGCTCGAAGAATGTCAAGAACTGCTCGCAAGTGTTCCCGGTGTTTTTCCATAGAATCATAATGATCAAGATATCATCGATGAAGATGACCACAAACTTATCAAGATAAGGTTGGAAGACTTTGTTCATCAGGTTCATGAATATGCCAAGTGCATTGGTCAACCTGAATGGCATCTCTAGGAATTCGTAATGCCCATAACGAGTTTGAAAATTAGTTTTAGAAATATCAGAATCTTTGACTTTAAGTTCATGGTATCCAGAGCGAAGATCAATTTTTTAGAAAACTTTGGTAGTGCAAAGCTGATCAAAGAGGTCATTAATGCTCGGGAGAGGATACTTGTTTTTAATAGTGGCTTGGTTCAACATGCAATAGTCAATACACATTCACATAGAACTGTCTTTCTTTTTAACAAAGAGAACGGGTGCACCCCAAGGGGAAACACTAGGATGGATAAAAACCCTTGTCGATAAGTTCTTACAACTATTTCTTCAACTCCATAAGATCAACAGGAGCCATCTTATACAGTGCCCTAGAAATTGGAGTGGTCCCAGGAAGAAAATCTATGGAGAACTCAATGTCTCTATTTAGAGACAGCCCAAGAAGCTCCTCCGGGAAAATTTCAAGAAAGCCGCAAACCACCTCTACTCTTTCTACATGCCCGCTATTAGGACTGGTCTCTGAGACTAATGCGAGGAAGACCTTACATCCTTTAGAAATGAACTTTTTATCTTTAAGAGAAGAAATTATAATATTAGTATAGAATCTGCTTCCCCTGGGGATCACCACGGACAAGAATGAGGCTGAGAGAGAACTACCATCCTGTTTCTACAATCAATTTGAGCATGATACTTGTATAGCCAATCTGTACCAAGTATAATATCAAAGTCTTCCATAGTTAAGAGGATGAATTCAAAGGGCATATCATAATTTTCGAATTTTAGAGGTAGGACATCCATTTTCTGTAGGGTAGTGAGTATTTTGCCACTAAAGTAGAGACATCCAGGATATATCCCAAGTCCCTTATATGCAGGTGTAGCATAGATGTCAGATTTCAAGAAATGAATGTATTTTTGGATCCAGAGTCGAATAACACTTTAATACAATGATCATTTAACAATATGGTGCCTACATAGGATAACTGTATTATGGATAATTCGAAGTCATTTGAACATATATTAGATATATGAAAAGATTTTTGGTTACCTTCAACAAGCTGGTTGGGATTTGCCTTTGCTTCCTCTGTCATCACTATGAATACTCTGGCATTGCAGTGTCCCTGATGGGGTGGAGCACCTACTGCACGATTTTCAAAGATAGAGGGAGTTAGGCACTTGGTGACAAAATGGCTCTCCTTCTTGTAGTTATAGCAAACCGGCTTGGTATGGCGGAATACCCCTCTATGGAAACGCCCACAAGTCTTGTACATGGGATGAGTCATCCTTTGCTGATTCCGGTGGCCCTTCTATCCCCCCTTACCTGAACCTCCTCCTTTTCCTGATCCCTTGTTATGGCTAGGGTGGAACTTTCTAGACTTATCCTCCTCAGTGGTGGTTAACCCTAAGTATCCCATGTTGGAAGGCTTTTGCAAACCCTGTTCCCTTTCCTACTTGAGAGCCATGTCTAGGGCTTCATTTATGCTTTGGGGATGGGAGGATATAACTAGGGTTTTTATATGGGTGGAAAGGCAGTCGACATAATGTTCGGTGAGGCGTTCTTCAGTTTTAATAGGTGCATAATGCTCCAGAATCCTAAACTTTCGAGTGTAGTCAGCTACTGAGAGACTGCCCTGCTTAAGTTCCATGTACATCTTCTTCTTCCTCTTCCTCTTAGCTATAGGCATAAAACAGTCAGTGAAGAGGGTTTTTGAAGGCTTCCCACCCCATGTTATCTACTTCTTCTACCCTATTCCTGCCATAGTTTTTCCACTAGATCCTTGCCCCTCCCTTAAGCAGATGGGTGGAAATTTTGACTTTCTTCTCATTGGGTACTTCTAGGGTACGGAAGGCGTTTTCCACATACATGATCCAGGCTTCAGCCTTATCCATGAATTCAGGTTGGTCTTTCCCCCAAAAGGTGTCAGGATTAAGTTTGATGAAATTTATCACTATCACTTCTTTTTTCCTATAGGAGTTGGGTTTAGGGGTTCCTTTTGTGGCAATTCTTTCCATGAAGTCTAGAAGGATTTTCTTTTGTTCCTCCCACCTTTCTAGAAGGATTTTCTTTTGTTCCTCCCACCTTTCTCTGGCCATACTATCAGGATCATGTACCTCATAGGTTTCAGGTTCCTTCCTCTTCTTAGAGGATGACTCTTCAAAAGCCTTGGAGTTACGAGTCTTGGGAGGCATCCTGAAATTAGGTGAAACATATTAGATTTATCATAATTCATCATTTTTATATGATATTTCATTATTCTCCTTTATTAATTATTAATGATCTTAATGTTATGGTTTTTGGAGGATACCCTAAAATCCTTATCAGTCATTCCTTATGGCTTTCTAAATAGAGTTACTCTTTTCCTAACCTTATATCATAATGGTAAGAGGGAAATATTTATAAATGAAGATGAGGGGGGATTTTTTTCTATAGAATAATGAGAGGGAATATATATAGCTGAGAGGGGTCCTTAATGTATTCCCAAGAAATAGGGGATATTTCGAATATCAGCCAGGAAGACTTATACTACCATATAGGTAGCCTCGTGATTACCAAGCTAAGTGGCTCGGAGACTTTAGCCAGACCCATGGCAGATGCTATATTAGACACCTCCACCCTTCACATACCTAACTCAAGGACTACCTAGACTCACAATAGGGTAAATAAATTTCATGTGACCATGATGTGTGAACATTGGCTCTGATACCAACTGTGACGACCCCAATTTTCATATACTTTCCTTAGTGACATTCCCAGATATGCATGCACTCATATCTAAAGATGTCAGAAGGTAAAATACAAGAGATTGTGGTAGTCAACTAAATCATAAAAAGTAGCTTGATCGTGTTTACAAACATCATTGATCAGCCACACAAACAACATTCATTGAAGATAATAAAAGTCATACATATTATTCATGGAAAAGAAAGGAATAGTTCTATAGAATGACATTACATAGGATATAGAGAATCCTATACATCATGTAGAAGAATAAAGAAAACTATCTACTGAAAAAGAGATAAGGAAAAGCAATCTATCTAACTATCCTCCATGCCCAGTTATTCAGTAGCTTTTGGTACTTCGAGATGCTTTATGTATTCCTGGTACCTAGAAAATACAAGAAACAAAAACATCAACATAATGTTGGTACGTGGTTGCAAAATATACTATACTATGTTGGCATATCAACATAGTTGAAAAAGAAGAAATAAAAAGAAAACATTATTAAGGTGGAAAATCAGGTAAACCCAAGTTATTAATCATATTTCAATGGACACGTATTACTATGGTGGACTTAGCACAAACATATATTATTGGGCCCTATCCCTGCGTACCTTGTACCATTAGGGATCTCCCTGCATACCTTGTACCATTAGGGAGGTTCTAGTCATCATTAATACTTTTCCTCTCTAATAAGAAGATCAATGAACCACTAGTAACTACATTCCATTTTCTTTCCTTAGTCTTTTTAATGTTCAAGGTGAAAAAGGGACAATCTTTTGTAGATATACATCCAATCAAGATAATACAACAACATGCAAGGAGTTACTCATAAATAGACCTTCCAGAAAAACTAGTCTTATACTTAAATCCATGTACCTCGAATCTCAGATCTGAATTTCCACAAGTCTAGGTTAAGAAAGTAGATCACCATGAAAGAGAAACAAGGACCTAATGTCATTATGGGTTCTCATCATACCATATTAGGTTTTGATCTATATTAGGGGTGACTTTCACCTTCCTATTATTAGATTAGGGATTATCCATTATTCTTTATCTCATTTTTGGAGTCACAAGATCAGATCTTGAAATTAGGGTTTCATCTATTTTGTACTACCCATTAATATTTAAGAAGGAGACATTCAATATAAGGCTTTCTATGGGGGTTAGGTTGTTAATGGTTTCCCTTTAAGATTCATATGATCCAAAGGGATTTGAATTGGATCTAGGGTTTTTTGGGTCATTAACGATCACAAGGTATCATTACATAGTTAGGATTCAGCACGTAAATACATGAAGTATCCTCATGTAAAGAGAGAAACTAGATTTTAGGGTTTTCTATAGCTATTAAATTCTATGACCCTATTTGATTAGAGTTTCGAGCCATGTGAGGATCAGGGACTCAATTAGGGTTTTAGATGTCCACATGTCAGATCTCAACCATGGATCACTATTATTACACAATATGATAATAATAAATGATCATTAGGGCTTTAGGCTATTATTTTTTTAAAATGAATCAGATGTAGGTCTTGATGATAATTTATTTGAATAACTCACATTTTTTTGATGAAAATGGTATATAATTTTACTATTATTCAATATTTCTATTAATTTCTATGAATTTCCTAAGATAATATATTTTCTATTGATTAAGATAAAAAAAGAAAGGGATATTACCTTGATCAACAGCCGGATCCGACTGGATCTATGGCTCAGGTTGATCCAAGGTTTTGCGAGATCAGTCCTAAATCACTGACGTGGCATTCGTTGATTGGTTCCCAGCAACTTGTGTCTCCTCTTGACTTCAGTTGACTTGCACCTAGGCTTGCTGAAGTGGCGTCCACTGATAGGTCCAACTGGCCTTGCTAGTCCCTCCTCTCTTTGCGCAAGCTTCTTTCAAAGCATGCGGATGCAGCAGAGAGCTCGCCAGAATGAGGGAAAGTCCAGGAAAGAGGCCTCAGGAACCACAACCGAGTCACCTCCTGAGTTCAGTGAGGCTTCACGGAGTGGAAGAGAGTGGATATTTGGGGGAAGAGGGCGAGGAGAGGAAACGCCCAAGATGGGCAGTGTGGAGGCACCGCAGGTTAAGAAACTGACCGTGAAGGACAATTGGGTGCTTTAGGGTCATGAAAAGGCTCGAGAGAATGGATTGAAGGTAAAGGGTGGTGGCAGCGACCCTTTGGAGGTCTTATATAGAACCTCGGGGTAGGTTTAGGGCTAGTCTGGTCTGGGTTTCGTTGGCCGCTGTTGGAGTGGGAACGCATAGGATAAGGGAGTTGGTTCTCCCAGCTTTGAGGGTAAGGGGACTCGAGATACGGGTGGTTGGGTTTGTTTTCATGAGATAACCTTATCTAGTCGAAAGAATCTTTGAGATTCGGAGTGAGGTGGCGGCTATCTGGGGCTTGGGTCTGATCTCACCTCCCCGCCCTTTGTAGGAGGTAGGTGACAAGGTCAGAGTCATCAGATATCACTCGATCCATGATTCACCTCATCCAATGGCTCAGATAGGAGCTGGGTAAGTGGCTTAGTAGTGTGACATATTCAATGTCACATTTGATTAATAACTCGCAAACTTAGGTCATGTGGTTAAATAAATGGAATAATATGCATTAATTTCAATTGCTAATAACTTATAATTGGTTTATTCAATTGTAACGAAATTTTAGGTGGAGATTCAAGATGTCATTACTCTACTATGGTATAAAATTGAGGGCCAAATGTGAATGTTTGTTATGTAGACTGACCATGTACCCTAATGCATGGATTTCACTTACTATGCAATTAGGGTTTGGATTTTTAAGAAGTAAATAATCACTTTTAATCAATTAAGTAAGGGAAAGGGTTGATGGTATTATTGGGAATAACAAAATCATAAGAGAGAGAAAATTTAAGTAAAAACTCACTCTATCACAGGTTGTTAGTAAAGGTTTCAGTACTACACCTTATAGATTACAGTCTTTTCAAATCAAATAATATTTTCAAATCAAACAATATTTTAAAGGTTGACAATGTTTTCAAAGCAAAAAAATATTTTTAGAGATTAAAAATCTTTTCAAGTCAAATAATATTTCTAAGATTAATAATCTTTTCAAATCAAACAATCTTTCTAAAGTTCAACAATATTTTCAAACCAAACATTTTATTAAATATTAACAATATTTTCAAAAAAACTTTTTGAATATTAACATCAGATTATCCTTTTACTAATTAACAATATATTCACATAAAACAATCTTTTTAAAGATTAAGACTCATTTCAAATCAAACAAACTTTTAAAGATCAACAATCTATTTTAAAATCAAATGATATGTTGAGGATGAGTGGTCTTTTCAAAGCTCCACAATCACCAAAGAGATGGCGGCTGCACGAGGGGGACGTGGGGGACGAGGAGGTGAAGACGGCGCTTGCCGCCACGCCCATGGACGAGAAGGGAGGGGCGAAGGAGGAAACTTGGGAACGACTGATCTGGAGGGGGAACGAATGAAATAACCAGACAAAGAGGTCGGGGAAGGAAGTACACCAGGCGTTAGGGTTTCAGTGCCAATGATTGAAATCGATTTCCAATTTGTAGGTATGAGGAGCTCACCTATGAATGATAAATCAGAAACGGTTGACACCGACGGCCAAGAAAACAACAAGGAAAACCAGATTGAAGCGACGGCGGACTCCTCTTCTGGGACCAGGCCTTCATTCAGCGCGGTGGTCGGAGGAACTTCACAACACAACAACTGCCAGACTAATCAGAATAGTTTCTTTCTTGAGAAACTCTTTGAAGATCAACTAGAAGACAAAGTGGTAGAACTTTCCCTAGACGAGAGACAACTGGAAATATACATCGACCCAGAAGTAGAGGAGAACTTGGCTAGGCCTTGGATGTACGCAGTAGTTATCCGCCTCCTTGGAGTTGACATAGGCTTCATGACAATGAGAGATAAAATCAAACTCCTGTGGAACCCTAAAGGTAGATTTAACATGTACGAACTAAATTTGGGGCATTATGTCGTACAACTTTCGTGCAAAGAAGACTACGAGAACGTCATGACAGGAGGGCCTTGGAAACTCTTTGGTGGTTGCCTTGCGGTCTGGGACTGGTACCCGACCTTCAGACCCACCGAAGAACTACCAAAATACATTGTAACATGGGTTCGCATACTTAACCTGCCACTACACTTGTATGTAAACACTTTATTTGAGTACATAGGCATAGCCATCGGTAGATGAATTAAGGTGGACATTCACACCACACTGCAAAAAAGAAGCAAGTTTGCCCACTTGGCAATCAAAGTTGATACTATGAAAAATCTGAGCCCAACTATCACCATCAATGGAATTGAATACAATGTGGAGTACGAGGTCAATCCCGACTCTTGTTCCTTCTGCGGGAAGATGGGCCATCTGGCCAAGTTTTGCAAAGCTCAAAAATCAAACGAGAAGGAAACAGTAGAGACAGATAAAGGCATAATGGTGCAAGAGAATAATACAGCAAAGGAACATACCCAGAAATACCAAAAAAGGGGAAGGCACGGGACTAGACACTCGACAAGATTCAAGGATCTAACAGGACAGAAGGAAACTACTAATACTAACAACTATTTTGTGAACCTTGAAGATGAAGAAATCCATAATTCATATGGCCACATCGATATGGAAGAGAACCAGGGGCAGGCGGAAAAAATGAACACATCGAACACGGTGGGGAGCGGAAAAATCTAGAAGCCTAAAAGAAACCTTAATACTTTGGATTAGAAAAAAGAATCTTTGAAGGAAATCTCTACCCATGAACAAGGCACGAAGAGCAATGAGAAGGAGGAGAACCACGGGGCTGTCAATCCTAGAATAGATGAAGTGATTCATGTTATGGAGTATGACAACTCAAAAGTAAATGTAGTCATGCAGGAAGACAAGGAGAACATTGAAGATGTCGAGGTGGATAGAGGAAACGATGCAAACAAACTGAGGGCCGATAACATCAGATCTGCAAAAGCAGACGCTACTGAGAGGCATAGCATGACGGGATGCGAGGAAGCCAACAACACTGACAGATATGGCCAGATCACACCAAACCTGATCCCCCCAGGTCGAAAGATGAAGGGGGGGTCTTCCAGACTTAAAGAGTCAAGATCTAAACCACCCTACAAACACATAAGAAAGAGTTCGAGAATAATGGAGAAGCCAGAAGGATATGTGCAAAAGGTGACCGGGGACGATAATCACAGGAGCACAGACGAGGTGACAAGAAGTTTGGGCAGCAACGACAGTTAGCTTTCTTCACCCTTTCAATCTGGTTGAAGATGATAGATTTCCTCTATTGGAATGTAAGAGGGATCGGTGGAGAGGAGAGACGTCGAGCCCTAAAAGAGATCATTTCTAAATACAGACCTAAGTTGATTGTGATTCTGGAACCGAGAATCAGCAGAGACAGAGCTACAAGAATCATTAAATCTCTGGGATACACACACTCGAACTGAGTGGAGGCCAGAGGCTATGCGGGGGGGATTTGGATATGTTGGAATGCGAGAACTTGTAAAGTGGAGGTGATTTACAGCCACAGACAATTCGTTGCATGCAAAGTTAACAATGAGTGATACATCACATTCATCTATGCCAACCCCCAGATCACAACTAGACAACTTCTCTGGAAGCATCTTGTTCAGATGGGCAACAAATTTCAAGAGCCTTGGATAGCCCTAGGTGATTTCAACGCTACCATTGATCTGAAGGAGAAGAGCGGAAGTAATATGTATAACTACACAGAGGCAATGACTTTCCAACATACATTAATGGCGGCGGACCTATCCGATCTGGGCTTCTCAGGTATGAAATTCACCTATAAACATGGCCTATTGCATGAATGTCTAGATAGAGCGACCGCAAATAGTGAATTCATCGCCCAATACACGAATGTCTTGGTTGAACACCTTCCAAGATTTGGATCAGACCACTGTCCCCTCCTTATCAGATTCCTAGATACACAACGGGAACCTAGACACTTTTTTACCAAGGCATCCTGGCAGGCAGATGCATCCTTTAAAACTATTCTTGAATCCAACTAGAATTCTAATCTGAACTTTAGTGATGCCCTAGAAGTGGCGAAAGGAAGCATTCAACAGTGGGATAGCAAGAGAATAAAGGATTGCAGGCAGAGGAAAAATCAGATTACTAACAACATTAGCAGACTCCAGACCGAACTAGCAACCCGATATAATGAGATCTCTGACAAGTTGTGCGCCGATCTACAGACTGAGTTGGATGAAATTCTTAAGGCCGAGGAGGATGATCTAAGACACCAAAGTCATATAAATTGGCTTAAAGAGGGCGACCGGAATTCCAAGTTCTATCACAATTTTGTCAACCAGAGGAGGAGGAGGAACCGAATTACTGCTTGGAAGAACAGCAGGGGGAATGGATCACAGATCAAGAAGCTTTACAGACAATGGTCACTGAGTTCTTTAAAAATATCCTGACCGCCAATCCCAACACAGAGACGCAAAGGGATTTCGAGATCCCAGGCAATTTCAAGTACGCCACAGAAGGAAAGCATCGGTGCGACCCCTATGACTGTGGAAATCGCCCACATCGTGAAGATGTTGGACCCCATTAAAGCAGCGGGGCCGGATGAGGTTAATGGCACTTTTTGCAAAATAATTGACATATTATCGGTCCTAGTGTGGTGAAAATGGTTAAATGGGCTATTGAGTCAGGATTTTTATCAGAAGACCTATGCCACGCTACATTCATCCTCATCCCCAAGAATACATAACCCGTTAGCTGCTCACAGTTGAGACCAATATCACTCAACAACATTATCTTGAAAGTCATCTCAAAATTGGTTGTTGAGAGACTAAAACCGTATATGGCAGACTGGATTTCCAACAACCAAAGTAGCTTTGTCCCAGGTCGTAACATCACTGACAACATAGCCTTGGTGCAGGAGCTTATTCATACCATGAAGAACAAAAGAGGTGCTAAAACCATGGCTATAAAAATCGACTTGAATAAAGTGTATGATCAAATGGCATGGTCGTTCATTGAAGATACCCTGAACAGAACGGGCATTCCGCACAACATTACCAAGTTTATCATGTCTTCTATATCGAGGGGTGAAATTTCCATTACGTGAAATGGCAGAATGACGAGCCCCTTCAAGGCAAGTAGGGGTCTCCGCCAAGGCGACCCCCTATCCCCATACATGTTCGTTCTCTGCCTTGAGAGGCTAAGTCAGATGATCCGAAGAATAGAGGATGAATGAGGATGGAAGCCAGCAAAGGTTGGAAGACAAGGCCCAAAGATCTCACATGTTTGCTTCACGGATGATATCATTTTGTTTGGGAAAGCTAGTGTTGCACAGATGCAAACGATTATGAAATGTCTCGGGGAGTTTGGAGATGCCACCAGACAGTCGATTTCCAACCCAAAATCGAAGGTGTTCTTTGCTAAGAGTGTTAATCGAAGATTGCAGAGATGTATATGCAGCAACTGCGGTTTCCAAGCTACCAACGATCTCGGCAAGTATCTTGGGGTTCCAATTCTGCACAAGAGAGTTAATAAGTCTACCTACAGCCCCATTCTGGACAACGTTAACTCTCAGGTTAATGCTTGGTCAGCTAGATCTCTCTCCTTAGCTGGTCGAGTTTGTCTCACAAAAGCCATGCTGGCAGCACTTCCTACTTATATTATGCATACGGCTGCCATACCAGTGCAAATATGCGATAAGATCGACAGCCTTATCAGGAAATTCATTTGGGGCAGAGCACATAAATCTCACCCCCTCTCCCTGGTCGCTTGGTCCAAACTCACCTGCAGCAAGGCCGAAGGTGGTCTAGGAGTTAAGACCATGCGAGAGTGGAATTCTGCACTCCTGCTTAAACACGCCTGGGACATCGGTAGTGGGTGTCAGTCCCTCTGGTGCCGAAGCATTAGGAAACAAAGGGAGAATGGTTCACAGGAAGCCAGAGCCTGTGACTCAAGACTTAGCAAAGCGGCAAGCTCAGGGATGAATTTTATAGATGAGAACTCTTACTGGATACCTATGAATGGCCAGAATATCAACTGTTGGAGCGATAGATGGTGGCGGGACGGCCCCATTCTCAAAGAACATATCCTAAAGCCGATCCCTGTCGATCTTCTAGATCTGAAGGTAGGCTCCATTATCGACCTTGACAGAGGTTGGGACACATCATTTCTGTGAGAATGGTTATCGAAACTCTTGGTGCGACAAATCATTTGCCTGAGACCCCCCGCCAAAGGACATGGACCAGATATGAGAGTATGGGCCTTTTCCAGCAATGGATCTTATTCGACCAATACTGCGTACAGAAAACTAAGGGAAGGGAAAGGTACGCCGGTAGAAGGGAAATGGCAGACAATTTGGAAGCTGAAAACCAGTGCTCGGAACAAGATGTTTCTTTGGCTGCTCCTCCATGAAGCTCTACTGACCAACCTCAGGAGAAAGCAATGACATTTGACAGAGCAAGATATCTGCCTGAGATGCAATTCTGAAAGTGAAACTACCCTTCATGCTGTGAGGGACTGCAGGTTCGCGAGATCCGTATGGGATAATTTGCATACGAATCGCGTTGTTGGCTCATTCTATGAACCTGATGACATAGGAACGTGGTGCTCGGATCACCTGGACAGAGACGATGACTTCAAGTATATCTTTGTGGCAGCCTGTTCTAATATATGGGAGTGGAGGAACAAATACGTCTTCGAAGATAAGACAACCCACCCCCTACAACAAGCCACGAAGATTCGACGGAAAGCTGGAACTAAAATCGATTGTTTCAGTGCTAAAGTTCTACAAGTTTTAGCTCCCAAGCAGACAATGTGGACAAGGCCGGAACTGGGAGTCATCAAACTAAACTCGGACGCTTCTGTGAAACATAAGCAAGGAAGCATCACTGTTGTAGCGAGAGATCACCAAGGAAGATGGATGGGGGGGATGGTCGAGAAGGTGCATTCTGATGATGTAATATCTACTTAATTACTAGGTATTCTACTTGCCATGATGGTGGCGGCACACAACGACCTGTGCAAGATCCTCATAGAATCTGACTCCCTAGCAGCGGTTAGGATCATCAACGAACCCGTCGTCAACAACCCCAGATATGGTAAGATCACGACTTGTATTCAGAATATCAGGAGGTTGGAGTGGAATGTGGAATATGCGAGCAGAAGTTCGAACGAGACTGCAGACCATCTAGCTAAGCTGCACTTAAAAAAACAGGAGACAATGTCTATATACAACACCCCTCCTATAGATATATTAGGGGCTTTTGTAATGGTAGTAGTACTACCATGTTTCCTTTCCATCATTTGATTAGTGATTGTATTCTGAGATTTGATTTGGCTCGCACGGGGAGGGCGGGATGAATAAGAGTGTCTCCTGACTTCTTCTAAAAAAAAAGCTCCACAATCTTTCCAAAAGTCAAGCAGTCCTCCTAAGATTATTAATCTTTCAAAAAGTAAATAATATTTATTCTAGAAGGTGAGGTTGAGGTGAGAAATAAGGAGGAAGAAGATGCAACCGCAAAGGAATATGAGTTAGGTGGAGAAGGTTAGCACCACACTGAAAGTTCAAGCGCAATACATGAATTATTGAGGACCCATCCTCATCCTACTTTCCTTTTACCCACCACCACATTCCTGGTATAATTTGTACTCAAGAGGAATGTACAGACTTTTGCCACCAGTATACATGGTCTTGCCATCATCGATCAAATCGCTAGTTATACCAGTGGTGGTCGCCCACCAAGAGGCCACAATTCCAAAACATGCCATCGCAGACCCCCTCTTGCTCGAGATTTTATAGAAGATCAAGCAACTAGAAGGGAATTAGGACAACATGAAGAACTTCAGATACTTCTGCCATTTTCCGTATGCAAAGATGTCAAACAACTTCAACATGCCCAAGTTCCATGAGTACTCAGTAAAAGGGGATCCCCTAGCCTGCATCAATTAATATTTCTCGAATATGATATATGTATAAGAAGATGACAAGGTGTTGATCTATTGCTTTGCATGGACCCTAACAGGTTTTGCTTTAACATGGTACAACAAGCAAGACATGACAACTATCAACACCTGGGTGAAGATGGTCAATAGGTTTATTGACATGTATACTTGGTGTAACGACCCCACCTCCCGGTAACCCCCATTTAAGGGAGACCGAAAGGTCAGAGCCGTTATCCAATAACCCGGATCAAAGGTTCGACAAATAATCAATAACAATTAATAAATTTTGCCAACTAAACTGAAAACTGGTATAGAATAAAACTTTGCATACCTTTTAAAAATTGGGATTTCTAAACTTCTATCTATGAAGAAACTAATCTAACTAATCCTCCTGTGCATGTTAATTCTCAGTTAATTCCACATGTGCCACTTTACTTTTTGTTCCTTTCATTTATACCTAAAATGCCGACAAACAAAACGTCGGTCAGCAAGAAGCTAGTATGTGGGGGAAGAAATAATCGTGCAACTATAATAACAATGTAGTCATCTAAATATCATTTAACATCCAAGATTACGCTTTTAAGCAATACTACTCAATCCTTACCTATCCCCTATCCATGTGTTGTACCTGTAGTGGACATGGATACTACCTCTCTCATATGGTAGATCCTTACCCCCATGGCCCTACCACACAGGTAGCCAATACTTAGGGTTATGGAGTCGCATGGCCCTACCCAAAGGTAGCCTAATCCCTGACTCATGGTGACTTGATGGTCCTACCCCATTGGTAGCCATGTACTAAGTCATTCAATGACCTGATGGACCTACCCCATCGGTAGCCATGCACTAGGTCAATCTATTAAGCTACAGAGGGGACTAGGATCTGAGCTAGTAGGAACATATCTTAGGTGATAGTCATATCCACATTATAATTTGCAAGAATTAAATGCAACCAACAGTTTAACTCATGTCATCGATAAAACCTCAAAAATCCTCGGGAAACTAATTTGGAATATTCATAGGCATAACCACATACCTGTCAGGCAGACTTAGATGAAGGAATAGTCCAAACAAGCAAGTAATCTAGAATCAAGCAAGTACACAGTTCAATCCTAAAATATACATCCAATTCCTTTTTATCAAAAACTATACAAACCGTCTTGCTACTTATGGTTTCTATTCCTTTTTAGGGTTTCTTCTTCTTTTTAGGGTTTACTTTGCAATTAGGGTTTTACTTCCCTTTACTCTTTATAAACCCTAATTTTCTCATATATCCTTCATGAAAGTTATTAAGGTTACCTTTTACAAACACATAACCTTAATTCCAGATTAATGCACAAATAACCATCAATTAAGTCCATTAAGCTTCTTTTACATTAAAGCTGTCATTTTTATCCTTTTCAATCTATGACAAAGTCTTTATGCTCGTTTATCATCAATTTGATAGTTCCTTATGCTCTAATACTCATATGAACGTTATTTATCATTAATTCTACCTTTTATACACTAGGAAATCCAAATTTTCACATTAAGGGTATTTAACCACAATTAGGAACTTTAATACTCGAAATAGCTTAGATTCAGCATATTCCAACTTTAATCGTGAAATTAATCAATTAAAGCCATTAAGAGTCACAATTTACCAACATTAGGGTTTTAAGGCCCATTTAAGTATATCCATGCACATGAAACTTTAAATTAAACTATTTACATGCAAAGTTCATCCTTTTTGTTCCTAATGTTCCTTTTTATCATTAACAGGCTAATATCAACTTTAATCATCTATTAAACCCTATTAAATATATTAATCATCTCAAAATAGGGTTTCTTAATCTTTAATTCATTAAAGTTGATAACTTATACTACTTTTAGAATTACAAGAGGAACTAGCTTCTATATGCATATTTATTGGATTCCTCTCGTTTTTCTGAGCAACTTTCATATTTTATGCGTGCTAATCCGAGCTACCGATTATTAGATATGAATTTTACAAAAATCACTTACTTTACCCAATAGGGAGGCGTCACGTAGCCTCTCCCATGCAACGCAGCCCACTTGACTTGTTTGGAAATATTTCAAAAAGTCTGAAATGCCCCTGGGTTAAGTGGATTTCTCCTTAGCCCGCAGAAGGCAGAATTGTCCAATGCGCTTCTTCTATCTTCAACCTCGGGCAGATCGAGGGTTACTACCCTAGCCGCCGAGCACAGGGCTACGCAGGCCTCCTCCCTCCACTTCTAGGCCCTAAGCTTGCCGGAAACCACCCTCCTGACCCCTCTGTGCCTTCACGCACCTCCGGGTGCCTCTGGTTCACAGCCAGAACGGTCGGTCCTCCCTTAAACGACATGCAACCGCGACCCCGCTGCAGCCATTCTGCGGCGTCGTGCAGCTGCTAGGGTCAAGGGACGATGGTTGGGCTTCTTCTCCAGGGGCCTGGGAGCATCGTTCCCCCATCAAGCTCCCGTTCACAGCTCCACATCGCTCCGGGTTACATTAACTCCCATGTTTAGGGTTTTGGACAGAAAAGGAAGAAGAAGGAGAGAGAAGGGTGCAAGGGATCATCTTGGATTCGGCCAAGGGTGCTTCCCCTTTTATAGGGGAGTTGTAGCAATGCCCTGAGATGTCTGCCCATGAAGCAACCAATCCCTTTTTCAAATAGGAAACCAAATCCTTCAATGAGAAGTAATATCATCTCTCTTCTTCATCCTTTAGATATTCTCTATTATTTGGATATATAGGAATTCGAAAATCCTTGCCATTACTCTCTTTATATTTGCTGTTTAACCCATGGGCACGAAATTCTATTTTCCTTTAGTATCAACTATTTCCTTTTTAACAATACCACATAATCCATTAATAATGTATTCACATTATATTCTTATTTTCTTTTATAGGTATTTTCTCTTTCCTCTTTCTTCATTGGGACTCCTTGGATCCCAAGAAACTCTATTATTTTGAAATCTTTTTTATTGGATACTCGTATCCTTCTAGATGCATTAATATGCATTATTTCACATTATCTTGTTTATTTCTCATTAAAATATCTCGTTTTGAGGATTTCTCTTTATTTATCTTTTATTTTCCTCATTGGTATGCCTTTTATCATTAGGAATCCTTGGGATACGAAAATCCACCAAGGATAACTCAATTATACCTCTTTTAACATATTTTCCACATTTTATCATTATTTTCAATTTCTTTCTTAACAAGGAAATACTTAATTGGTCTTTTCTTTTCTTATTGCATTCTCTATGCAACTTTGGACTCCTTGGGACCCAAGGAACCCAAGAGGCATGAAATCCAACATTGGATTATATTCTTTTGCCTTCTGGAGGTTTCCACACCTTTCTTTTCTCAAAAACTTAATTATTCATTTACTAATTGAATTTCGTTGTTATTGGGCCCAATATCCAATAAAGCCCACAAAGCAATCATCAATGCTATTGTGACGGAATTCATGCATTCAATCAAAATACATCATTATTTTTTCATTTATCTTTAATATGAGAAATTACATTTCTCAACAAATGAACCCAAAATTGGGGTTGTAACATCCTTCCCCTCTTATAAGAATTTTGTCCTCAAAATTCCATCAAGCAAGCAAACAAACAAATAGGATAATCCTTTCTTATGTCCATCAGGGCTCCCATGTGGCTTCACCCTTTCCATGATGCTTCCCAAGAACCTTCATCATCTCATATTCTTCCATCTGAGTTCTTTCTTACCTTGGTATTTCGTACCCTAATAGGTGAATCAAGACTTTTCAGCCTCTCAAACAGCTGAATAGGTTCAGGGCTCTGCACATGGCTTGGGTACCTCACATAGTGCTCTAGATCGAACTCATGGAACACATTATACATCATGTTATCCTGAAGGGTAAGGCTAAACACAACCTTCTCCACCAATCCATCTCAAATGGACCCATATATTGGGGACTCAGCTTTCTCAGATGTCGCTTTGAGGGGTCGGATTTTCACATTATATTCTCCCACAGTGAACTGTATGTCAGTCTGCTTTGCATCAGCTCATGACTCATGTCACCCTTGGACTCTCTCTCAGCCATTGCATGATCAAGAAACTTCATCTGCACACACTGTGGTTCTTTTCTGACCTTCGCGAGGCCTCCTTCACCAACATCATCATAATGAAGTGGTGACTGACACAACCTCCTTATAGAACTTTTTGCATCCTAATAAAGGCTATGGTGGTTAACATCACATCTTAAGAAATGTCTCTTTGTATAACCCTAAACAAGCACACCTGCTCTCATCAGACCCTCTAGTCTGGATCATACTAACCATTAGTTAGGGGTGATAAGTGGTACTAACATTGAGTTCTTCATGTATCTACTTCCACCTCATGGAAGTGAACCTTTCGGTCACACCAAGAACTTTTGAACTCGCATCATGGTGTAGTTGAACCATCTCTCTCTCTCTTATGTAGTTCAACAAAATTTGTCCCTTGACAGCATTCTTTCTTTCTCGTGTTATCTAGGTAAGGCGATCATAACCCATATTGTATCTTGACCTTCCTTGGTCAAGGGGAGACTTACCACAACTTCCATAATGGTGAAATCCCACTCCCTTTAGGGGACTCTTTATCCTCTATGTCAAAGCATTGGGTTACTGGTGTTCGTCCTTCACCTACTATCATTCATGGCCACAAGCCACATGCATCTTCATCTTAAGCATCCAAAGTGCTACTATCTCTTACTATATCTGTAGTATCACGGTGTATGGTGACCTTAAATCCATGATATCATGTATGTCATAATTCCTCAAGTTGGATACCTCGAAAACCCTACACCATTCTCATCAGGGTTTCATCACTTTCCTTTCCAAAGAAGTGCATATGAGGTTCTATCACCATCCACTCATTATATCACGGAATAGGTTGGCTAACCAACAACTACTAAATCGTTCAACAGATCTCATTACATCTGAATGTTAGCCAAACTTATCTCTTTTTCTCAACTTAAGGTTAACCTAGCAACCTCAACTTCTTTTAGCTTCTAGCTAAACTAGGCAGCTATTTCTCAACCAGAGCATTCATTACCACTTCACATCCTTGGATATTAGGTAATGTTTGAAGACATACACTTCCATGTATTCCACTTATCATCTCATCTCAAACTCTAAGTATATCTTCATCAGAACACTCTGAGCTCATCCTCTTGATTATCAAACTCGACCTTGTATCACTAGCAAATTCCACATAGCTCATGATAAAACATCCTCACAAGATGATTTCCTTAATACTCTTAGTGTTTGTAAACCATCCATGTATCATTCACTCCACCAAGGTATGTTATCATCTCTGTCCTCATACCTCGTAGCAACATTCCAACTCGCATCATCTTTTATCCTTGGCGTATGGCATGCGTATTGTGCCATCTCTCCCTCCCATAACAAGAGGAAATAAGCATTTGGCGACCGTCCAAACACAAATTTCTTCCTATTCCAAGAGTAGAGATGGTTATCTATGGGTCCGCAGGTTCATTCTCATACCATGTACTCTTCACTTAGCTTCACAAGATCCTCTGAAACCTCTTTAGGTTACCTCAAAACCAACAAAACTGGTATACACCCTACAAAAGGGTCCCTCTCCCAGGATGGGAGGAAACTACACCTTGATAATAGCGGTCACAAACATCCTTATGTTTAGGGTATGCATCCACATGAGCACGCTTAGCCCTAGCAAGCTACTAAGGCACAAGAAGACACTTAACAAACCATGCTAGGTCACACTTGTTCTCATCCTCAACATTAGACCAACTTAGTTGTGAGGGGTTCATCAAACATACCCTTAACTTAAGGGGTTTCATTTACCTCTACACATGAGGAGTTCCATGCTCGAAACTATAGACTCAAATCTCATCATGAGCATTGGGTACACTACTTCCCCTCTTAGGCCTAGGAACCCTAGGTTCACCTTTGGGTGTCCAACTGCATGTTCAAACTCTTAACCACGAATCAAGCATGACATGCACTCCCTGTCATCCTTCTACTCGAGCAACACATTAGGGTCGAGTCCTCCTCAAGGACAACCAACAAGGTATAAGGCCTCACAACCTGTTACCAAACCTCTCTAGGTCTAAGGAACTCTTCTTCCTATCTCAGAAGGTAAACACCTATACCACAGGCACATAGGTACCAGAAGCATCATCCTCTCTCTAGGGTTTGGTTCCTCTAAAGGAAACCAAGATATCATCAGCCTCCAGGGATCATGCATGAGGTAACCACTATCATCCACTTAGGTCGCATCATTCTTGTCTCCCCACTGTTCCTCACATCTCGGGGTTTTAGGTTTCCAACCTTCTTGCTTGGTTCCTTCTTTCTCTCTCTAAAGCTAACTCCACATCCAGCCATACTACTATAGGTCATCTCTCCATGAAGGATCAAGCTCACAGGCATACCTCTACGCGGGTGAAGCCTATGCTCAAACTTATGTTTGCTCATGATTATCCATAGCCCCTTATTCTTATCTCATAAGCCATCCATCCTATCCTTCTGGTCTCAGTTTTAACTTGTTGTTCATACTACTGATGTACTCTAGGTGCAAGATATATCCTACTTGCAACATCCCATAAGGTTTATATAGGTTCTTATCTAACCTCATCCATGAAGGAGCTATCCTTCGCTCAAACATGCACGACCCTCTCCAGGGCTGGGTCGCCAAAGGTACTAGGTCGTCTAACCTCTTATGGCATCCCAAAGGCATGTCCAACCAAACACTCGGTCAACCATGACATCTAACTCATCATGTCATCTTTCTCTCTAACCTTCACTTAGGGTCATGGTTAACATCATCCTCAAAGGATGTGCTAGGTCTCTATTTTCAATGGAGGTCTCCACCTCCAAGACTAACTCTCTCTACTCATCCTCCTGACAAAGAGGTCTATCCTCAGGTTTCTCCTGAGAGCAATGACAACTCGTGTCATACGACCTAAGCATGTATCTATTCTTTAGTTTGCACTTAATCTATTAAGCTTATGTCCATGACATCTTATTTACATGCTTTTCATTAATTTTGTGGAGGATTCCTTAATCCTTATCAACCTTACCCATACCTCAATAGGGTGAGGAAAAGAGAGAAAACCCTAATTCTTAAGGTCCTTAATAGAATTTGAGTTGAGGAGGGATGAATAAGATGAGAGAGTCCTAAAGGTATCTTATTTTGAATCATACCCTAAGACTTTGGCCAGGCAGTCACATGGATATGGGAGTCCTCGTATTCCGACTAGCGGTGTAGAGGAAAATATTGCCAGCCCCCGATCGTGATCCTTTTCTAGACACCTCTGTATTTCGGATAATCCTCTAATAACTCCCTTGGGTTCGATAAAATTTGTAAAATTTAATAATTATTAAAGATTAAGTGAGGAACCTTCGCTCTGATACCAATTGTAATGACCCCACCTCCCGGTAACCCCCATTTAAGCGAGACCAAAAGGTCAGAGTCGTTATCCAATAACTTGGATCAAAGGTTCGACAAATAATCAATAACAATTAATAAATTTTACCAACTAAACTGAAAATTGGTATAGAATAAAACTTTGCATACCTTTTAAAAATTGGGATTTCTAAACTTCTATCCATGAAGAAACCAATCTAACTAATCCTCCTGTGCATGTTAATTCTCAATTAATTACACATGTGCCACTTTACTATTTGTTCCTTTCATTTGTACCTAAAACGCCGACAAACAAAATGTCAGTCAGCAAGAAGCCGGTATGTGGGGGAAGCAATAATCGTACAACTATAATAACAATGTAGTCATCCAAATATCATTTAACATCCAAGATTACACCTTTAAGCAATACTACTCAATCCTTACCTATCCCCTATCTTTGTGCTCTACCTGCAGTAGACATGGATACTACCTCTCTCATATGGTAGATCATTACCCCCATGGTCCTACTAGATAGGTAGCTAATACCTAGGGTTATGGAGTCGCATGGCTCTACCCAAAGGTAGCCCAATCCCTGACTCATGGTGACCTAATGGTCCTACCCCATTGGTAGCCATGTACTAAGTCATTCAATGACCTGATGGACCTAACCCATCGGTAGCCATGCACTAGGTCAATCTATTAAGCTACAAAGGGGACTAGGATCTAAGCTAGTAGGCACATATCTTAGGTGATAGTCATATCCACATTATAATTTGCAAGAATTAAATGCAACCAACAGTTTAACTCATGTCATCGATAAAACCTCGAAAATCCTTGGGAAACTAATTCGGAATATTCATAGGCATAACCACATACCTGTCAGGCAGACTTAGATGCAGGAATAGTCCAAACAAGCAAGTAATCCAGAATCAAGCAAGTACACAGTTCAATCCTGAAATATACATCCAATTCCTTTGTATCAAAAACTATCCAAACCATCTTACTACTTATGGTTTCTATTCCTTTTTAGGGTTTCTTCCTCTTTTTAGGGTTTACTTTGCAATTAGGGTTTTACTTCCCTTTATTCTTTATAAACCCTAATTTTCTCATCTATCCTTCACGAAAGTTATTAAGGTTACCTTTTACAAACACATAACCTTAATTCCAAATTCATGCACAAATAACCATCAATTAAGTCCATTAAGCTTCTTTTACATTAAAGCTACCATTTTTATCCTTTTCAATCTATGACAAAGTCATTATGCTCGTTTATCATCAATTCGTAGTTCCTTATGCTCTAATACTCATATGAATGTTATTTATCATTAATTCTACCTTTTATCCACTAGGAAACCCTAATTTCCACATTAAGGGTATTTAACCACAATTAGGAACTTTAATGCTCAAAGTAGCTTAGATTCAACATATTCCAACTTTAATCATGAAATTAATCAATTAAAGTCATTAAGAGTCACAATTACCAACATTAGGGTTTTAAGGCCCATTCAAGTATATCCATGCACATGAAACTTTAAATTAAATTATTTACATGCAAAGTTCATCCTTTTTGTTCCTAATGTTCCTTTTTATCATTAACAGGCTAATATCAACTTTAATCATCCATTAAACCCTATTAAATATATTAATCAACTCAAAATAGGGTTTCTTAATCTTTAATTCGTTAAAGTTGATAACTTATACTACTTTTAGAATTACAAGAGGAATTAGCTTCTATATGCATTTTTATTGGATTCCTCTCATTTTTTTAGAAACTTTCATATTTTATGCGTGCTAATCCGAGTTACCGATTATTAGATATGAATTTTACAAAAATCACTTACTTTGCCCAATAGGGAGGCGCCACGTAGCCTCTCCCATGCAACGTAGCCCGCTTGACTTGTTTGGAAATATTTTGAAAAGTCTGAAATGCCCCTGGGTTAAGTGGATTGCTCCTTAACCCGCAGAGGGCATAATTGTCCAACGTGCTTCTTCCATCTTCAACCTCGGGTAGATCGAGGGTTGTTGCCCTAGCCATCGAGCACAGGGCTACGCAGGCCTCCTTCCTCCACTTCCAGGCCCTAAGCTTTCCGAAAACCATCCTCTTGACCTCAGCGTGCCTTCATGCACCTCCGGGTGCCTCTGGTTCATGGTCAGAATGGTCGATCCTCCCTTACACGACCTGCAATCGTGACCGCACTGCAGCCGTTCTGCGGCGTCGTGCAGCTGCTAGGGTCAAGGGACGATGGATGGGCTTCTTCTCCAGGGGCCTGGGAGCATCGTTCCCCCATCAAGCTCCCGTTCACAGCTCCACATCGCTCTGGGTTACATTAACCCCCATGTTTAGGGTTTTGGACGGAAAAGGAAAAAGAAGGAGAGAGAAGGGTGCAAGGGATCATCTTGGATTCGGCCAAGGGTGCTACCCCTTTTATAGGGGAGTTGTAGCAATGCCCTGGGATGTCTGCCCACGAAGCAACCAATCCCTTTTTCAAATAGGAAACCAAATCCTTCAATGAGAAGTAATATCATCTCTCTTCTTCATCCTTTGGATATTCTCTATTATTTGGATATATAGGAATTCGAAAATCCTTACCATTACTCTCTTTATATTTGCTTTTTAACCCATGGGCACGAATTTCTATTTTCCTTTAGTAGCAACTAATTCCTTTTTAACAATACCACATAATCCATTAATAATGTATTCACATTATATTCTTATTTTCTTTTATAGGTATTTTCTCTTTCCTCTTTCTTCATTGGGACTCCTTGGATCCCAAGAAACTCTATTATTTCGAAATCCTTTTTATTGGATACTCATATCCTTCTATATGCATTAATATGCATTATTTCACATTATCTTGTTTATTTCTCATTAAAATATCTCTTTTTTAGGATTTCTCTTTATTTCTCTTTTATTTTCCTCATTGGTATGCCTTTTATCATTAGGAATCCTTGGGATACGAAAATCCACCAAGGATAACTCAATTATACCTCTTTTCACATATTTTCCACATTTTATCATTATTTTCAATTTCTTTCTTAACAAGGAAATACTTAATTGGTCTTTTCTTTTCTTATTGCATTCTCTATGCAACTTTGGACTCCTTGGGACCCAAGGAACCCAAGAGGCACAAAATCCAACTTTGGATTATATTCTTTTGCCTTCTGGAGGTTTCCACACCTTTCTTTTCTCAAAAACTTAATTATTCATTTACTAATTGAATTTCCTTATTATTGGGCCCAATAGCCAATAAAGCCCACAAAGCAATCATCAAGGCTATTGTAACGGAATTCATGCATTCAATCAAAAGACATCATTATTTGTTCATTTATCTTTAATATGAGAAATTACATTTCTCAGCAAATGAACCTAAAATTAGGGTTGTAACACTTGGAATCTAGACCAAGTACCCACCAAGGAAGGCCTATAGGCATTACAATAGAAGGAGGAATAAAGCTTCTTTGAGTTCTTAGGATGATAGAGATGGATAACCACCCAACTATAATTCAAACCCACAACTAAATAGGCCATATATATTATGATTAGAAAATGTGGATCGACCCTCATGCCCTATTATCTCGATAGAGGTATACTACCTTCCCATAACTAATACAAGAAGGAGTCTGAATAGAGAATTCCAATAAAAGAGGGGTTATCAGAACATAGGCCTCACCATTTAGCCTCAGCCCACCTCTATAATGACCAATCAAAATTCCAAATGGACCAAGGCTAAGGTGGCATATTCAACAGTTGGATTTGTAGTAATCCCAGTTGAGACAACAAGTGACAACAACCAACCATCTAGATTTTTTTGATTTAAGATGAATCATCTCAAGCACCCAACATCACGACGCCCCAACAATATCAAACTCAGAAGACATTTCCCCACTATCATCCTCAATACATGCCTTTGTAGTATTCATCGCCACCTAACGACTTATATGGGTACACACCACCACCGTATGAACCACATGTGCAGCAAGTAGCGGCAAGTACCCCTCTAGCAACAAGTAACTTAACATCTCAAGCCGAACAAGTAGCCTCTTCTCTAGCATCAGAAGTACCTTCTAAGTTGAAAAGGGAGTTCACTCTATTAGGGGCTTCCCTTAGCACCATCTTTACAAACATTAAGCATCTACTTAAGTTCCCTAAGATAAGGGAACCTCAAATCCCTTGCCACAGAGTTACAATGTCAATGCCCTTTGCAACTTTCATCAGTCCAAGGGGCACAAGACAAATTCCTGCCTCACACTTAAGGATGCATTACATGACTTGATTGAATCTAGTGAGGTCAACATAGTCACATCAGAGGAGATGCCCTCATCTCCTACACTATAGCTTTCTTTTTGTTTCCATAAGAACCAACACATGGGATTATCCTTCCTTTGGAACAATACATCAAGAATCAGTCCCAGATCATGTGGATCGTCGCTTCTATCCAAGAAAGGAATTTAGTGATTACAATAAACATTAAAAAGTCAATCAGCATACCAGTTGCTCACTTGATGCCAAAAATGATCAATATGGGTCCCTAAGGTACCATTCTTAGGAAAAGTTGAATAGGTTGTAGTTCTTTGTCCCACAATTGTGGTACAATTTGCATTACCCAAGACGCAAATACTAGAGGTGGCACAGAACATCATCCCAACAAAACACCTTCATCCCTCAAAAGGATTTAAGAGAAGGTAACCAGATACATAGGAGTCCTAACGACACACCTCAGGGTGAAGCAAGCAAAATCTCCATTCTAAAAATCAACACCAACCATGAACCTCCTACTCTACAGATCTATAAGGAAACAAATCATGAGGACTCAAACATTGCCCAAATGTGAAGGGTATCATTGGCAAAGTGATACAAAGCTCCCAATAACACAAATAGGCAATGACAAGGACACTTGAAGGGGATTACATCTCGAGATGTAAGACCATAAGCTCTTATTTCCACCATCGAGCTAATCACGACCACACACCTGATCTCTTTTTCTGAAGACGAGATACCTTCCAAAGGGAATCCCACGAAGCACATACTAACACAGTTATCTACAAGGGCCTCAGGATTTCTTCTTTCTTCATTGACAATAGTGCATGTCTCAATGTGTGCCCCCTCAAGACACTCATCAGCTCCGGAAGAGATTCCTCTAACTTTCAACTGACAACAAAGAAAGTAACCTACTTTGATGGGTAATCAAATACACCCTAGGGGAGATCACTCTTGAACTGCAAGTTGGACAACAAACATAATGTGTATTATTTGTGGCATGGAACTGAGTCCCTCCTTTAAGCTTCTCTTGGGTAGGACGTGAATGCATCACAATAGGGTGGTTCCGTCATTGCTACATTAAAGGTTAAAATATTATATAGGACATACTATCATCACCATCTGCGGTGACAATCTCGAAATCATAACTTGCATCAAGGGAGATGATCTCTATTCTTGTTTCAAGATGATGCATATCACCAATATCAGCTGGGTGATACCACAAAGAAGGAAGACTTGTCATCTACCGTATGACCCTTGTTACACCCCGATCTCACAATTTCCTCAAATCATGAGATTAAGGCATAAGATAGGATTTATATGTAACACAAAGAACACCCTTAAATTTTTTTTTCTTTTCTTTAAAACTCTTGTTTCCCCGCATTGAACCACATAAATCATCTTAACAAGGGAATCTGAACATTTCTTTTACTAATCAGACTTCAATAGTAAAGATACATGTATAAACATTCATGATGTCTCTCACACTTTATACACATAAAACTTGCTAATTAGCATATATATCAAAAGAGGAAAAATATTACACATCGTAATTACAACTCTCTCTCTTATCTCTTACTGAGGACCTAGAGTGACAAGGACCGACTGACTCAACTAATCTTGTACTTAACTCTTGTAGCAGATCTACACTGATGCTCCGACCATCTTCAAGTCCACGCGGATAACCCTTAAATGTTTGAGTAGAGGGGTGAGCCTACTCGCTCAGTGAATGAGTACTTCAAGGAAACAGACTAATGCACTAATGTGATTACAGATATAATTTTGAGTAAACGATATGAAATTTAACAATAATAAATACTACACTGAGCAGTTCTAAACAATATAATTGAAATAACAAAGAATGTAAATGTTGCATCCAAAGAATAACTACTAGAAGATTATGCTCTAGTCTTCCATAACTCTTTCATTTATAAGGAACTCTGTGAACCTATATGATTATATTTTAGATTATGCCCCAAACATATGCAGTGCACTCTGCATATGAAACTCGCAGTGCACTACGAGCCCACCGTACAAGACTTAGCGACACACCCGGGAAATGCTAAGTCTGACTTCTCGTCCTGGTCTGCACAGGACTCTCAGGCTCACAAGGCCTCACTGCACTAACTCTGAGTTCTCTGGACTCCTCCGCAACCTGTAGTGCACAGTCGGAGGGTCTCTAAGTCTCCGATGCCTGGGCGTATCCCCAGGGCTGACCGAGACTTTCTCCGATGCCTGGGCGTATCCCCAGGGCTGACCGGAATTCTACCTCTCAGACTTCGTGTCACCGAGACATTCGGTATTTGTTGGACACGAGTCTCCGATGCCTGGGCGTATCCCCAGGGCTGACCGTTTCACCCCAAAGGTACAGACCGCGCAATGGGGTTCTACGGTGTTGGGGCACCTGAGTCTATTAACTGATTTACATATAAACACTTAAACAGGAATATCACATTTCATACTTATTTCACATTCTGAACATCACTATAAAACACATATACATCATTTGTCATCTTTAAACATGACTTAGTAACATCCCTTTCTAGGGCATGTCATATCTCATCACCTGCAATTTACGAGATATGTATTGAAAATAAGAAGCCCTGCAGTATGTAGATATCAACTCAGAGAGAACAAGCATATAAAGTTAAATGCACTAGAAACATACAATTCAATAATTAAGCATCACCACATCTCATATCGAGACCTTTCATATCACCATAACATGATTCATTGAACACCCTATCCTTAGGGTTTCATTTGCCTTATTCATTCATCATATGCCAACACCCTACTCTTAGGGTTTCATTCGCCTCATTCACCTTTTCATTTGCCTCATTCACTTGTCACATGGCTCTCATAAGGATTTCATAGGATATAAGCATTCACTAAATAAAGATTGTTTTCAACAAATCATATACAATCAATATAGATATGAAACCATGGAAATTTAACTAAATTTAGGTTTTCCATACCATTCATTGAGATATCATGTATCAAGAATAAAATTCAATTAAGATAACCCATGAGGTACATCCTAAATACTTATAAGATTACTAGTCCTTTTCAATAAGGTCGAAACTCTAGTGATATCTCAATTAGGTTAAACCCTAATTACATCATATGGTATACATCTGAAAAGCATTCTTACTAGGATGTGTTGTATACATTTCTGATGTGAATCTACCATCAAAGAGTCATTCAAACAGAGAAGGAATCCATATCATATCAATTTGCAACAACTTAAATCAAACGGACATTTCAGGGTTTAGAATCGCATACTAAGCATTTAGGGATTTGGATGCTATAATCAAATTTCATGCATTACACTGTTTGAA
The DNA here is from genome assembly GCA_963693085.1 of Alisma plantago-aquatica. Classification (NCBI taxonomy): domain Eukaryota; kingdom Viridiplantae; phylum Streptophyta; class Magnoliopsida; order Alismatales; family Alismataceae; genus Alisma; species Alisma plantago-aquatica. The sequence continues at coordinate 1,135,830,212 of OY856409.1, forward strand.
GGAAGAACCCACTCACCCTAAGGTGTGAAAACACCTCAAAACTGCAGCTCAACTCAGGGAATCTCGAACTCATATCAAATCCCTAGCAAATCTCTCAATTCTTCTTCCATTCAACTCGGAAACCTTGAAAATGAGGGATTATGAAGAAAGGGTGAGAAAAGAGGGAATTTCGACATCATCTTGGATCCAATCAGAGCATGGACGGAATCTTGACATGAGAGAGAAGATTCACCATAAAAGTCTATGCAAAGAATCCAAACTTACTTGATTTCACCATTCCTCGGACCGCAAAACCCTAATTCAGCAATTCCACCTCTTTCTCCACTCAAGCCCTAACTCTCCCTCTCTCTCTAGATTTTCGTTTCTATGGAGTGAATGATGAAGAATGAGAGCTACTTGTGTGTGTGGTTTCTCATATAAGTCAATTTGAGCTGCTTGGGTCAATTGCATATTGACCCAACACTCAACTTTAATTATATTGGCTGAATATTCAGTTTCACAATAGTTTCTGTAATTCGCCTACTGAATAGATAACAAAAGCTCCAAAAATTCTGGAAATTTTATAAAATATACCTAATGAAGTTTCAGACCTCCAGTAAAAATTTGAGATCATTTCTAGTTACCAATAAATAATCAAAAATCAAACAGTGCACTGCTATATGCAGTCTGCAGCAGATTCGGTCGAGTTGCAAACTCGACCGACAAACAGGTCTGAACATTCTTCATAAATTCTGATATTTTTCAGTGTTGTTCAAATTTTATATATCCAAATCATATCCAAATTTGAAGTAAATAAGAGTTACACATAAAATACTAAAAATCATTTAGTGAGACATTCTACTTATCAAATTCTGTATTCATATGTCATTAAAACCCTATTTTGAGCCGATTAGGGTCTATACTTCTCAAACCCTAATTCTCAAGGCAAATGAACACTTAAACTTCTTATCATAGTTAAAACATCCTAATTGTGTTATCGTCATTAATTAGTTTTCAAGAGTGATCAGTCCAATAAATCATGTAATCATCTTGGTAACCCTAGTTTACCAATTAAGCTCAGATGGGGTCGTAACAACCCTACACTGTTTGTCCAATGGTTACGGGAGATGCACATTTATGTAGACCAAGTTCTACGAGCCTAACTCCAGGTATGTACAGAGATCATTCAAATTCCTCCAAAATGAAAAGGGTTGGGACGATGATTCTATGGCCCATCTTTTGCTTAATCTCATATCACCAAGTGGACAATATATTGGAAGCTTGTAGAATTATGGCCCACTATGATAGATTTGACTAGGAGAGGCTATCTCAATTATGATTGAGGATGTAAGTAGAGTGGCCAAATGCATTAGGCTAGATGAAGAGAGTCTCCTCAGGGTACTACTTCGATGGGACCTCAGCCCTGAGCATCAAGGTCCCCATTCAGGTTTCCCATGCACCATAGTTGTAACCAAGGAGGGTGTCGATTCTGCCAAGTCTATCGTCCCCTTGACAATGCTCTACCTCATGCAAAAGGTTGATGAAGACAACTAGCATGACTAACCTGGGATTGGATCCAACATTTGGGATATTACCCTCATCATTGGAGACATCCATGGTGTCCAAACCATCCAAAATAGCCAACTGTCTGAAGACAAGATCATGCATTCAAACGAGGAAGCAATAAAGCCCATGCCTACCCCTACAGTCTACCAGCCATGTATGAAGCACAACTGTGCTAGATAAAGAAGAAAACATTACCAATATGGTCTTTTTAGTAGGTGAATATCACCAACCCAATGCCTAAATAAATGGAGGCAACATCTGATGCAGCTGGTTATCAACCTTTCTAAATTTTTCATGGCTAGCGTAGCTAAGATAATTCTGAGACTACATGTCCCAAAGATAAGAGGAAGATTACAACATTATGTGGGATGACTACAACAATGCATGTGACACGATCTAAGGAAGGGGAGTCTATTTCATATTCAATACATAATCTTCAGAAGATTACAATCCCTCATTCCCCTGATGTAGAATGCTAATGAAGTCCAGAACCAGTGTGTGGGCGACTATAATGTCCTGAGGACCACGTCCCCCACAGGAAAAAAATTTCCCATTATAGGAAAGACAATTTGATGTGGTAGAGATCCTAGAGCGTCTATTTAGTCATACTCTACCATATACCCACTCCCCACTGACAAAATCCTAAAAATTTGTAAAATCCACAAAATCCCATAATATTACAAAATCTTCGATTAACCCAAAGATAATTGAAGACAAGTGGGCTCTCCAATAGTTTGTTTATTATTTTACTGAAGATGCACAAATATACAATGATTAAGATGTCGAGTTTGAAGATATCCCATCCAGAGTATATGACAAAGGAGCATCACCATTTTTATATTGAAGACAATACAGAGACGGTAAATATTAGTTCAGGCCCCGAGAAATACAAAGTAAAATTAGGGGTGTGTCTACCTAAAAATATCAAAGCCTAGTTGATATATGTCCTACATCACTATATCAACATGTTTGCATGGAGCTACACCGACATGCCAGGGTTGGACAAGGTGATCACGGTTCACCGACTGCATGCCGTTCTTAGGATTCATCCCATTAAGCAAAAGTCTAGGCTATCATGACCAAAATGGAGCCTTAAGATCAGGGAAGAAGTTGAAAAGAAGTACAATGTTGGTTTTCTAGAGCCAGACAACGATCCTACATGACTATCCATCATTGTATCTATGCCAAAGAAAGATGTAAAAGTGTGCATGTGTTTGGAATATTGTGATCTCAACAAGGCATCTTCAAAATATGACTTTTTGCTTCCACACATCGACGTGCTCATTGACAATGGAACCAACCATTCACTCATCAACTTCATGGATAGATTTTCTGTCTACAACCAGACTAAGATGGATAAGGTGGAAAGGAGAAGACAACCTTCATCACAGATTGGGGACTTTTCTACCATAAGGTCAAGTTAATTAGTCTCAAGAATGCTAGAGCGACATATCAAACAGTGATGCCCACTTTGTTCCTTGACATGATGCATAAGGAGGTGAAGGTCTATGTTCATGATACAGATGGCCAATTCTAAAATTCTGGAGGACCACGTCTCCAATTTAGAGAAGCTTTTCCAATGACTATGACGATTCTCTCTATGCCTAAATCCAGCTGTAAGGAGTGGGATCCCAGAGGGAAACCACTCCCTACTAGAAATAAAAAGGAAACATCCCTTGAACCAAATGCCACATAAAAATTTTCACCAAAGGGATGATAACTGATTCATTCATCGTGTATGTATCATAACACAAAAAGTAGCAACAGAAGAGAAATACATCTAACTACTACAAAGCTTGATATCTTGATACATCACTACACCACACATGGGTGAGTCAAAGGAAAGCTATCTTAAACAAACAAGGATCTAGCTGAGGATCATCTAACCACCTCTTTCAAGTCTCCCAAAAGCTCAACTACAAAGGTTGTTGTCCAAGTCCACCTTGCTTATCCTCTCTTTTATCCAAACTTGGGGATGGAAGCATACCCCATAAAAAGGAGAAGAAAAGGAAACATTAGCAAAAGCTGGTATGTGCATAGAAAAAAGAAATGAGCAATATTATGGATTAAAGGACAAAAAATATAAAGGATTCCCATGAAAAAAGAAAGTACTACCCAATCAGGCATAAAAGAAAAGAGTCACAATAAAAGAGACAAATAAGAGCAAAGTATAGCATCCATGTGTTTTACCTATGACAACACTAGACAATATAAACATGTAGGTGGGAAATAACACATATACCAAAAATATGGGATGAGCGGAAACTATATGCATCCACTCTAAATATGGAGTGGGTAGGAACTGTATACATCCACTCGAGCAGGACAGGATACACATCTGCTCAAATATATTTTCATATGTAGGAATTATCACCTCTGCACTCATATGTGGGAATGTACACATCCACATAAAATAACATGTAAAATTATATTATCAGTCACCACATGATGCATAACAAAAGAATAAGAATGTACAAACAAATAAGGATAATGAGAACATCCACCAAGTATAAAGTGGGATCATATGATCCAGGCTATCACATAATGTGCCTTATAAACATCCACTACAAAGGTGGGCAAAGAAGCACATATCACAAAATAATGTTCCACTAAGAGCAAAGCATAAGAAAGAGACCAAGAGAATATCCAAACATGATAATATGATCACAAGATCAGTAATAAATAAGATACTTCACATGAAGCATATTTCCCAAAGAACAAGATATTGTAAAGGCTAATGTCCATAGGACCAAGAGAATGATAAAGATAGTTTATTGCTCAATATAGAAGAATAAGAGATGCAAACATACCTCTCTACATGGACTAATAATCCAAGCTCACTTCTAGATCCAAATCTAGGTCTCCAAAACACCTATTATCATGTATGTGAAATTAGGGTTAGAATTACATTGATTTTATTAAACCTTAAAAGTCACCTTTTCCTTAATGTGTGAATTAGGTTATGAAAATCACACCATATTTTATTTTATATTATTTGGAGTCCAAAACATATTTTATTATGTTTTTCTGACTTATAAATATTTAATTATGAATTTATAAGTTATTACTTATTTAGATTAATCCATTAAAATGACTTGTCATTAAACATTGGATTCAGGTGACAAAACCAACATAGTTAGAAAGCTTAAATTTTTCTAAATTTATTGAATATTTATTCATATTTTTATCAGTGTTTAATTAGTTATTAATTTTTCAAAACTGACCAATAGGATAATTCCAAATCAGCAAATCTGTTGTGAGAAAGAAGAGAGAGGGAGAGGGTCGCACATACGAGTTGGCTCAATCAGACTTGGTCAACTCGGTCGGCCACGCATCCACATCAGAAACTCAAAAGCGCAAAGCAAAAATGAGATGCCATGTGATATTACCATAATACTCCTACTCAAAAAACAAATTAAATGAGGAAAGAAAGGGGTATACACAGAACATCACATAGGGGAAACAAGCCTCGACATGGCTCCCCCGACAGGTGAAGCTACAACTTTAGAAATATCAAATCACAAATCCAAAACCAAAGGCAAGACCTCAGTTTCCATAGCGAACAGAGTCAACGCCTTTGCGGTCACAAATTGAATGCGGAGAACCCAAAATCAGAGCAAACGAAAAAGGTCTCATCGGATAAAGACCTCAGAAACGTCAAAGAGGAAGGAAGAAGGGAGGAGCATTTCATACCTACAAACACGGTGGATGGTAGCGCTCAACACCTCGGAGGGTCACCCTACACTAGCTGAGTTCACATCAAGGTAGAGAAGGCCATCTGAGACCAACCGCCGAGGTCCAGCAACTAACAGAGAGAGCTCAAAGTTGAGGGAGAAGGGGAAGTTGTCTCAAAACCCAAAACAAACTCAGAAAGCACCGAACACCCCCAAGGATGGTGTATGAAATAGTAATTGGTCAGGGGAAGAGTCAACCACCAGAGTACAGCTCTGAAACGACCTCGAGGTAGGTGGAGTAGATTGGGTACAACGGCGGGATGTGAGGGCCAATTGAAGCTTGCGAAGATCTTAGATGGGGTCAAGGGTGCTTCGGGGTGAGATATAGAGAGAGGGGAAGAGGTATGGCAGTGAAGGGAAAACTTAGGGCAGAGTTAAGATTTGGGGGTTTGTGATTAGGAAGGTGGAAGATAGGGAAAGTAGGGGTTTCTAGATTCATAATCCTCTCCCAAGTTCAAAGAAATAAAAATCACGTGAAAAAATGGAGTAGGAAGGGAGATATGGTAAGTTGAATTTCGAGGCACTGTTCATGGCCTGGTCAGAGTCCTACCCAAGGTAGGAGATGATTCCAGAGCCATTAGATAAAAAAGTTGAATGGTCCAGATCAAGCGTTTAATTGAAATAGAAACCGAGGTGCATGACAACGTGACAAAATCAATTTTAATTTAATAAAGTGCCATTGCATTTAATTTCTTTTTTTTCTCTTTCTTCAATCAAGGGTTCAAACATTATCCAAATTAAATGAAATTTTGTACATAGGCCAATTAAGGCATGTAGATTATGATTATGCAATTAGATTTCCTTTTGAAGACTTTTGATGTGTTAAATAAATCAAATCATATTTTCTCTTTCCTCATGCATTAAATGGCATTAGAATTATCCAAATTTGGTGAAACTTCATCAACAAGTTATCTTTGATGTGTTGAATACAATTTTACTTTTATTTCCATATTTTGGAGTTATTTACCTTTATCATTCCACTTATATGGCTTTTTCACATTTTCTCTCTCCTAAACTCACTTATATATTCAAGGTTGTCCAAATTAGATGAAAATTGACACGTAGGTTATTTTTAGGATATAGATTATGAATTTGAAGTTTGTTTTCACTTTTTTGGCTCCTTTTTATGAGATATGTCATATTTGATATTTATGACCTTTTATTACATTAGTAGTCGCATATATCCTTATTATTACTATTATTCCTATAATTATGTTCCAAAACTTCATATTACTCTCCTAAGAGTTATGTGTGGTTATTTTGCACGAATTATTATGATATATCCATTTATCACATGTAACATATTTTATATGTCTATCATTGGGCCTAAGACTAATGTGAAGACATGTATTAACTCAAGAGAATTTTACTTAACATCTTTTAGGTCTCAACTTTGTTTGGCTAAGACAAAAAGGTCAAAGTTCTAGGATAGGGTTCAAGATCTAGTTCATTACAATCTTAAAATAACCCGAAGATAATTGAAGATGAGTGAGCTCTCCAACAGTTTGTTGATTATTTTACTAAAGAAGCACAAATATACAATGATAAAGATGTCGAGTTCGAAGATATCCCATCCAGAGTATACGACAAAGGAACATCATCATTTTTATATTGAAGATAATACAGAGACGATAAATCGTAGTTCAGGCCCCGAGAAACACAAAGTCAAATTAGGGGTGTGTCTCCTCAAAATATCAAATACTAGTTGATATATCTCCTACATTACTATATCAACATGTTTACATGGAGCTACACTGACATGCCAAGGTTGGACAAGGAAATAACAGTTCAAGGACTGCATATCATTCTTAGGATTCATCCCATTAAGCAAAAGTCTAGGTGGTTATGACCAAAATGGAGCCTTAAGAGCATGGAAGAAGTTGAAAAGAAGTACAATGTTGGTTTTATAGAGCCGGACAATGATCCTACATGACTCTCCATCATTGTATCTATGCCAAAGAAAGATGTAAAAGTGTGCATGTGTTTGGAATATTGTGATCTCAACAAGGCATCTTCTAAATATGACTTTTTTCTTCCACAAATCGACATACTCATTGACAATGGAGCCAACCATGCACTCATCGACTTCATGCATAGATTTTTTGGCTACAACCAAACTAAGATGGATAAGGTGGAAAGGAGAAGACAACCTTCATCACATATTGGGGACTTTCTACCATCAGGTTAAGTTATTTAGTCTCAAGAATGCTAGAGAGACATATCAAACAGTAATGCCCACTTCGTTCCTTGACATGATGCATACGGAGGTGAAGGTCTATGTTCATGACATGGATGGCCAAATATAAAAGTCTAGAGGACCACATCTCCAATCTAGAGAAGCTTTTGCAATGACTATGAAGATTCTCTCTACACCTAAATCCAGCTAAGTGCACCTTTGAAGTTACATATAGAAAGCTACCTGAGTATAATTTTAGCCAGAGAGGAATTAAAGTTGACCCTATGTAGGCTCAAGATATCCAGGAAATGCCCTCCCTCAAAATAGAGAAGGAGATACAAGGCTTGCTCAGTCCCCATCAATGCATCATCCACTTCATCGCCAAGCTTACACCTATATGTGAGTCGATTTTCTTACTACTCAAGAAAATTTCTGATTTTGGATGGAACAAGCAATATGAAGAAGCACACCAGAGTCTTACAAACTACCATTAAATACGCCATTGCTAAAGCCAGTAGTTCAAGGCTACCCTCTCATCCTTTGGTTATTAGTTTGTAAAACATTAATGAGAGGAATCTTAAGTCAATCCATAGTCGATGATGAGCATGCTATCTACTATCGGTGTAAGAACTTTAGTGATAATCAGGCATGCTATACTAGAATCAAGAAGTATTCTCTGGCCTTAATACATGCAATGTGGTAGTTGTACCATTACTTGATGACATATATGCTACATCTAATTGCCAAGCATGACCCTCTCTGCTATTTGTGCGATTGGCCTACCCTTACTGGATGATGCACCAAGTGGCCGGTAATATTGTAAGAATTTGACATTCCTTGTCTTCCAATGAAGGTATTCAAAGCCCAAGCTTAGATTTTCTACTCCTACAAGAAGAGTCACACGAGTAAAAGTTCCTAGATGAAGACATAGGGATGATCATCCCTCCTGACATGGTTATTGTAACATCCCTGACCTGGGTTATATACTAACCCTAGGTGTTTTGCCTAATAAAGTTGATTAGATGCTTGCTCTTATCTGTTGAAAAGCAATTAAGGTTTTTGAGGAACTTATATTTCATTATCAGTCCTTTTTTAATAATGTTGAAACATTGTTTTGTTAATTTTGGACTAAAGTGCAAATTACCCAAGTTGAAGGGTTAACTTGCAAATTGCACATGTTAAGATGTTCCTATGATATTGAGACATCATAATAATGAATATAATGTAGTGGTATGGTTTCCACAAGTTTGAGCATCAAGATAAATCTTGTAGAGCTATCCTTGTGCATTAAAACCTAGTTTTGGTGTAATATGCAATTTACCCAAAACCTAGGGTTCAACATGCAAAATATCACCTCTTGAGGGTATCTCATGTTTCTTGGCATCAAGTACAGCAAAGAAAATGAGAGGGTTGCCTCATTAGAATGATCATGGAAGAGAGAGAATCTTGATATTGAAATAATCAAGATTTAAGCATATTTGGCTCTTTAATATAATTTAGTGGAAAAGGAAATATATTAATTATGGAGCCCTTCAACCAAAAGTTGGAGGATGTGTTTGTTATCGTATGGACGAGCTTGTGCCATTATTGGGCACCAAAAATATCTTGGTTGAGTGGAAGCTATTCACATTAATATAATACAAAGCAATATCTAGTAAAAAGATGGATATTAACACCTAACTCTTTAAAGGTGTTTAGTTTCTTTTCCATTAAACCTTGGATAAGGGAGAATCTTTGCAAGGTAATTGAAGATGGCTTCGTAGACAAGAAGTGGAGGAGGACTTGGTGGATAAAATTGGGAAATAAAAGAAATTAATCCTCTTTTTCCATTTTCCTTGAAAACCCTTAAATATATATATATGTGTCCTTTTTCCAAAACACCAAAGGATCGTTTCCTTACTTTCTTTTCTCTCTTCACCTTACTTTGGCTGACCAAGGAAGAGATCTGGAGCATAGGTAGGACGACCAAACCTGTTGGTAAGTTTGGATCATCTCCTACCTCGAATACATGGTGGAAACCATAAAACAAGGATAGATTCATGGTTTTCTTCACACGATTTCCTTTTCTAGCCATCTTGTTCATCCAAAGATTGAAGAACGAACCTTAGACAACTGTTGGAATTCAATACACCATTAAATCTGCAGAGCTTGGAGCTCTGGATCAGTTCTAGAGGCGAGTTTTATAACTCTAACCCTTAAGCATTGCTAATGCATCCATCTCTTTAATAATCGTTGGCTATTTTCTTCTTTGGTATTCTTTTGGTTAATTGCTATAACTTCCATGAAGAACAGCAATAGTTCTTGGTTGCTCGTAGGAAGAAGATGATGACATTAACTTTGATGATTATCCAAAGAAAATCACTTTACCAAACGGTTTGGTTTTGTTGCTCAAACGGTTTTCCAAACCGTTTGGGAGCAAACGGTTTCAAACCGTTTGAATGCAAACTATTTCACCTAAACCACATAGGAGAAAATGGTCCAAGACCGTTTGGTGGTGTTGACCAAGCATTGACCATTTGGAGGCCTGTTGAGAATAATGTAGATTAATAACCTTTCAATAATTGTTGATTAATTCCAATTGGTTCACCAATTGAAGGTCTCTCAATCATCTAAACCCTAATCGGGTCAATTGCTGATTTTGATAATTGATTAAGGTTGAGACTTGGGTTGAGTGACCCAAATGGTTTCAAAACTGTTTGGTGATCACCCAAACGGTCTCAAGACCATTTGGTGATCACCCAAACGGTCTCAAGACCGTTTGGTGATAACCCAAGACCGTTTGGAGGTCTAGGGTTAAGTATGGTTGACCAATTGAAGACCCAAAGGTACTAAGTTGAAGTACAATCAATTGTTGATTTGGTGATCAACTCAATAATCCAGTCCCTAATTAGTTGGCTTGGTTTTTGGTGTTGACTTGGGAAAACGGTCTCAAGACCATTTGGAGGTCATCCAAACGATCCCAAGATCGTTTGGGGTCAGGTCATGACCAAAATGGGATGATGGTTCAATGGTTTCAAATCAATTAGACTCACATTGATTAATGTTGATGGGTCATCAATTCCAAACCCTAATCCAATTGATTCAAGCCCTAATTGATGACCAATTGAGGGTCAATTGAAAGTCAAAATCAGTTGAAGGTTGACCTAATTAACTTAATTGAATGATGGTGATAGGTCCAATTGATGATTGATTACATATATACAACTATCGAAGGAACCAACAATGGAAACCCTAATTCAATTTGACTTGTTGAGACCATACTTGGTTCATGCGGTTTTGAGGTGGTTTGGACCAAACGATCTCAAGACCATTTGGGACCAAACAATTCCAAACCATTTAGGGTTCATGCGGTTTCAAAACTGATTGTGTCCATGCGGTTTCAAAAGTCAAACTTGGGCAAACGGTCTTCACCACCCAGTTTAGCAAATGGTCTTCAGTGTGCAACTTTACCAAACAGTCTCAAGGGTAGACTAAGACCGCATGAAGGTCCAAACGGTCTTAGATCATTTGGAGGTTTAGTATGCAAGACCGTTTGAGGTCTGAGTTAGTCAAGATCGTTTAGGGCCTTAGTGGCTAAGATCATTTGGTGGTTGTTTAACCTAAACCGCATGGGTACTTAAAGTGGTTAAAGGGCAAAGTAATTAGTTAATTAATACATGATGTAATCAAAAGTGATCATGGTACTTGTATCTTAATGGGATAGTGTGATTGAATTCCATGAAGTCATTAAGCTTTAATGATTACAATGGTAATGATATAAACCATGAAGTCAGTTCTCTTTCATGATTAAGTTATTCAACCTAATTAAGGCTAAAGATAATATCATCCTATAGGAGATGAGAGAGAGAAGACCTCTTATATATGAATGAATATCTAATCAGGGTATGATCCTTCATAGTGAGATCTTGAAAACCCTAATTATGATGGTTAATGAATCATAACCCTAATTGAGGGTAATAATGGAAGTATCTCTAATGTATGATGATGATGTGATCCTAGTTCATAATGATGATATGATAAACCTTATTTCAAGGTATTTTGATGATCACTCCTACTTGAGGTGAATAGTAAACCCTAAATCAAGGTATGTTGAATATGAACTTTAATTTAGGGTGATGCTATGTGAATAGTAAACCCTAATTCCAATTAAGGTGAATAAAAGTGTGAAACCCTAATCCTGGGTTATGCTTTATAACATCAAGCTCTATGATTGGATAATGAAATGATAAGTTCTTAATCCTAATTGAGCTAAGGGGATGATTAACCCTAATTGAATATAAAGGGAAACCCTAACCCTAGCAAGGACATAGTGGTGCAACCTTTGAATAGTGAAGATATCTTTGTTTTGCATTATGTTGATATGAAATTAATTTACATGTTATCATCTGTGTTAATCTTGCAGGTGTTATGAAATATTGAACATAGCCAAGTAAGATCTATGATGCTTTGTTCATTAAAAAGTACTAAATGAGCTTTGTAAGTAATAATATGCTATTTTGCCTATTGAAAGGTAACAAATGAGATTTACAGGCTGTATGAGCCATGAGAAATACATGCAATGCTACTATTATGTTTACATTGCTAATGCATCCATCTCTTTAATAATCATTGGCTATTTTCTTCTTTGGTATTATTTTGGTTAATTGCTATAACTTCCGTGAAGAACATCAACAGTTCTTGGTTTCTCGTAGGAAGAATATGATGACATTAACTTTGATGATTATCCAAAGAAAATCACTTTACCAAACGGTTTAAAAAAAAACAGTTTGGGAGCAAACGGTTTCAAACCGTTTGAATGCAAACGGTTTCACCTAAACCGCATAGGAGCAAACGGTCCAAGACCATTTGGTGGTGTTGACCAAGAGTTGACCGTTTGGATGCCTATTGAGAATAATGTAGATTAAGAACCTTTCAATAATTGTTGATTAATTCCAATTGTTTCACCAATTGAAGGTCTCTCAATCATCTAAACCCTAATTGGGTCAATTGCTGATTTTGATAATTGATTAAGGTTGAGACTTGGGTTGAGTGACCCAAATGGTTTCAAAACCGTTTGGGGATCACCTAAACGGTCTCTAGACCATTTGGTGATCACCCAAGACCGTTTGGAGGTCTAGGGTTAAGTATGGTTGACCAATTGAAGACCCAAAGGTACTAAGTTGAAGTACAATCAATTGTTGATTTGGTGATCAACTCAATAATCCCATCCCTAATTAGTTGACTTGGTTTTTGGTGTTGACTTGGGAAAATGGTCTCAAGACCATTTGGAGGTCATCCAAATGATCCCAAGACCGTTTGGGGTCAGGTCATGACCAAAATGGGATGATGGTTCAATGGTTTCAAATCAATTAGACTCACATTGATTAATGTTGATGGGTCATCTATTCCAAATCCTAATCCAATTGATTCAAGCCCTAATTGATGACCAATTGAGGGTCACTTGAAAGTCAAAATTAGTTGAAGGTTGACCTAATTAACTCAATTGAATGATGGTGATAGGTCCAATTGATGATTGATTACATATATACAATTGTTGAAGGAACCAACAATGGAAACCCTAATTCAATTTGACTTGTTGAGACAATACTTGGTTCATGCGGTTTTGAGGTGGTTTGGACCAAACAGTCTCAAGACCGTTTGGTCCCAAACGGTCAGATCGTTTGGACTCAAACGGTCTTGAGAACATTTGGGACCAAACGATCCCAAACTGTTTAGGGTTCATGCGGTTTCAAAACTGATTGTGTCCATGCAGTTTCAAAGTGGAGTTCATGCGGTTTCAAAAGTCAAACTTGGGCAAACGGTCTTTACCTCCCTCTTTAGCAAACGGTCTTTAGTGTGCAACTTTACCAAACGGTCTCAAGGGTAGACCAAGACCGCCTGAAGGTCCAAACGGTCTTAGATCATTTGGAGGTTTAGTATGCAAGTCCGTTTGAGGTCTGAGTTAGTCAAGATCGTTTAGGGCCTTAGTGGCTAAGATCGTTTGGTGATTGTTTAACCTAAACCGTATGGGTACTTAAAGTGGTTAAAGAACAAAGTAATTAGTTAATTAATACATGATGTAATCAAAAGTGATCATGGTACTTGTATCTTAATGGGATAGTGTGATTGAATTCCACGAAGTAATTAAGCTTTAATGTTTACAATGGTAATGATATAAACCATGAAGTCGATTCTCTTTCATGATTAAGTTATTCAACCTAATTAAGGCTAAAGCTAATATCATCCTATAGGGGATGAGAGAGAGAGAAGACCTCTTATATATGAATGAATATCTAATCAGGGTATGATCCTTCATAGTGAGATCATGAAAACCCTAATTATGATGGTTAATGAATCATAACCCTAATTGAGGGTAATAATGGAAGTATCTCTAATGTATGATGATGATGATGTGATCCTAGTTCATAATGATGACATGATAAACCTTATTTCAAGGTATTTTGATGATCACTCCTACTTGGGGTGAATAGTAAACCCTAAATCAAGTTATGTTGAATATGAACTCTAATTTAGGGTGATGCTATGTGAATAGTAAACCCTAATTCCAATTAAGGTGAATAAAAGTGTGAAACCCTAATCCTGGGTTATGCTTTATAACATGAAGCTCTATGATTGGATAATGAAATGATAAGTTCTTAATCCTAATTGAGCTAAGGGGATGATTAACCCTAATTGAATATAAAGGGAAACCCTAACCCTAGCAAGGACATAGTGGTGCAACCCTTGAATAGTGAAGTTATCTTTGTTTTGCATTATGCTGATATGAAATTAATTTACCTGTTATCATCTGTGTTAATCTTGCAGGTGTTATGAAATATTGAACATATCCAGGTAAGAGCTATGATGCTTTGTTCATTAAAAAGTACTTAATGAGCTTTGTAAGTAATAATATGTTATGTTTCCTATTGAAAGGTAACAAATGAGATTGACAGGCTGTATGAGCCATGAGAAATACCTGCAATGCTACTATTATGTTTACACTGTTAAATGACTTAATGGCATTAAGTTACCTGTTAAAGTGGTAACAAGTGATTTGAAGATCTAAGGGTTTGAACACCCATATTCTTGAATCATGATGATGAATTGATAGGGGATTGAGATCCCAATGTTAATAAAGCTGTGAAATGAACTTGATACACATACTATTGTTTCTTTATAGCAACTATTATAATGATTTATGTTTGAAAACATGTCTGATGCTAAAAGAATGTTGTGATGCACTTAAATAATCAAGTGAAATGATATCATGTAGAGCCCTGACCAGAGATCCATCATCGTCAGAAGTTGGATGATGGTGAGATAGGTTTTCCTAAGGGAACTCCTGGAGAGCATACTTTTGAGTATGTGGGGGTTATGGATGTGAATATCCTTACGTCCTAATGGAGGAATTGATGCGAGATAAACATTAAATCTCTCAATCCTTCATTATATGTATATGTCGGGATGATGTATCACTAATCTCCCGATGATGTTGTTAATGCTGAATCGATGGGAGATAAACAAGAAATCCCTCGATTGTGAAGAAGGTACAACATGCCATTGTAACTCTAATAGAAAAGTTGCCAGAATACCCTGGAAAGCTATTTTAGCAGAGACACGAGATGTCCTACATGTTTTTCCTCACACTGACTGAGGATGATGAGGTCATAGAAATTCGGCTCTTCTGATGACCTATGTATGGTACCGATTTTGATTTCGCAATGGTCGGTTGGAGTATGAGCGGTATACCTCATCTTCTCAGGGCATAAGTATGTTTGTAAAAATGTAATCAGCCGCGTAGCATATTTTCTTAGGTTGAACTACGAGAAACAATGATTGATGATACATTGTTTATTATGTATTAGTTAGATAGATGATATATATGTTCTTCATATTCCTTAGTGATTAAATGACTTGCTATTCAATCAAGTTATAATTGAAATGATTGCATAAAGAATACCGCTTTACCTAGTTATTCAATGAATTACATGTTGTTGAACATTTATATCCTACTGCTCAGTGTTATTCTATTATTTGCAGTAACAATGTTTCTAGCGGAGAGTTATAACTCTCGTTGGGACAATTTTTCAATTGTCTCACCCCCGTGGGATTCAACTTTTTAGGTAGACGTCAAGGAAGGAGGAACCCATCAGTGGGTGAGCAGCAGCAGCAACAGCAGCAACAACAAGGACAGCAGTGATCCACAGGTGGAGTCGCTGTCTGTTAGGTTTTGTATATAGAGTGTCCTATGTGTCGTCTCTGTACTCTCAGGTCCTAGGAGTCAGTATATAGTTTGATATAGATCTGAGATTTTTGGCTTGATGCCTCGAGATTTTTGTATACTGCTCATGTCCAGTTTAGCAGGGCAATCAATGTTATGACTCTCAAGATGAGATAATACAGAGATGTACTGATGAATCAACTTGTAAATAACTTACCTTATTTCTTTATGAAAGAGTTTTACAGTTGTGGATCTCTTTACAAAAAGTTTTAATTTTTAGTGATTTTCAGTAATTCCACTGCTAATTAATTGCTTCCGCATTAGTTAATCCTGTTTTCACAAGTTGGATGCAACAAGTGTTGGTATCAGAGCTCTAGGTTCACTGAGTCTATAGAGACATAGGACTAGGGTTGTTGAGTCTGTTCTAGTGTCTTCCAGTATATCTGATAGTGTCTTCTACTCGTATAGGAGGAGAAGAGAAAACTAAAGATGGCTGGATCACATGAGGAACATGTTGTAGAAATTAGTGTCGCTGCACCTAGAGAAGGTGCAAGAAACCAAGAAAGGGAAGAACCTGTACCTGAACCACCCCAGTTCAATCCAGCTGACATGGGGAACCCATCTTTCCGAGCCATGTTTGGGCAGCTCATGACTCCCATGACAAATATGACTGATAGGATGCCTATACCTGTACCTAGGGCACCTACCCATCCAGAAGGACAAGGAGCCGGCAAGACGTTTGAACGACTTCACCGAGTTGGAGCCACAGAATATGCTGGAACAGCTGACTAAGAGATGCTGACTTGTGGCTAACTGAACTAGAGAAGGCCTTTAGAATCCTGAATATCCCAGAAGCTGAGAAGGTTAGACATGCTATGTACCTTTTCAAAGGAAGTGCTGGTCACTGGTGGACCATGGAGGAAGGGAAAAGGCCAGGTGTGGAGATCGAAAGGGAAGTTTTCCGACGGGAATTTATCAACAGATACTTCCCTAAGACGTTCCTGGATGAGAAAATCTCTCAGTTTGAGAGATTAAGACAAGGACCAATGAACATTAGCGAGTACGAGGCTAAGTTCATGGAACTTTTGTGGTTCTGTCCGCACATGGCAACTACAGATGAAGAGCGGATTAGGCATTTTAAGAAGGGGTTAAACGCTGAGTTAACCACTCCTGTGTCTGCTCTGGGGAACAGGGATATATTTGCTACTTTTGTGGAGTCTGTCAGAAGGATAGAGATGTCTGTGGCGGAGAAGGGACAGACCAAGAACAAGAAGATGTAACCCCAGTTCTAAGGATCCTCATCCAAAGGTTTCAAGAAACTGAGGTTTTCTGTGCCTACACCACCACCTAGATTCAGTACCCAGACATAATGGACGTCAAATAGGGGTAGAGGATGAAGTTTACCACTAGAAGGAGCTCATAGCTCAACATCTATGTCGGTTACATGACCATCTAGACCACAGCAAGGGATCAGAAGTTGTTTCATATGTGGAAAGGTGGGACATCTGATGAAGGATTGTAGAGCCAGAGAGGTAAGTGTGACTCAACCTCAAAGGCAAAGTCAGCAAGGTTCTCAAAGGAGACAGTTTTCAGGTGGCGTTAGAGGACGTGGGCAAGTGTCCCAAGCTGGATCATCGACACCTAGTCATCGAGAACCAAATCAACCACATGCGACAGTGAGGTTTTACGCGATGAATTCACCTGATGCAGTGATCAACCCTCGGGTTGTGACAAGTCAGATGAAGTTGTTTTATTCTGATATGTCTACATCTTGCATCGTATCTGTTTTAATTGATCCGGGTGCTACGCATTCCTTTATCACTCAAAGAGTGATTCTTGACTGTGACATGACTACAAGTCATAGAGCAGATAGTTTGTTGTTAAAAAATCCTTTGATGGGATCTGTTGTGTTGCGGGAGGTATGTTCTCCCTGCATTCTCTTCTTTTCTGAACATCGCATTCAAGTGGATCTTATACCACTTGATATGCACATATTCGATGTAATCCTGGGGATGGATACCTTAGAAAGGTATAAGGTTGTCTTGGATTGTGAGTCCAAGAAAGTTGTGTTCACTGATGAAAGTGACACATGGATCTTTCAAGGAGATAGAAAGATTCTACCAACCTGTCTTGTGTCGGCTATGGTTGCTGAAAAGCTGATGAGGCAAGGATGTTATGCATTCTTGACCCATGTGGTAGATACTACCATGGAGAGTCTTAACCCTACTGAAGTTCTGATAGTCAGGGAATTTGAAGATGTATTTCCTGAAGAACTTCCAGGTGTACCACCGCCCCGAGAGATTGATTTTGAGATTAATCTAATCCCGAACACACAACCTATAGCACAAACACCATACAGGATGGCGCCTGCTGAGATGGCAGAACTCAAGAAACATCTACAAGAGTTGCTTGAGAAGGGTTTCATCTGACTGAGTACTTCACCTTGGGGTGCTCCAGTCCTCTTTGTTAAAAAGAAAGATGGGTCAATGCGGTTGTGCATTGATTACAAATAGTTAAATAAAGTAACAATTAAGAATAAGTACCCTTTGCCGAGGATTGATGATCTCTTTGAACAGTTTCTTGGTGCAACTATTTTCTCAAAGATATATTTGAGGTTGGGATATCATCAGCTGCGTATTAAGGAAGGTGACATACCTAAGTCTACCTTTAGGACAAGGTATGGTCACTATGAGTTCACAGTTATGTCGTTTGGACTAACTAATGCACCAGCTGCATTTATGGAACTCATGAATAGAATCTTTCGACCTTTTCTTGATTAGTGTGTTGTCGTCTTCATAGATGACATCCTGATCTATAGTAGAGATGCTCAGCAGCATGAACAACATCTTCGTCAGGCTCTAACTTTGCTAAGAGAGCATAAGTTATATGCTAAGTTTAGCAAGTGTGAGTTCTGGTTACCAGAAGTTTCTTTTCTTGGACACATAATATCTACTTCAAGTATTCGTGTTGACCCTAAAAAGGTAGAATCCATCCTATAATGGGAGCAGCCGAAGACTCTGACAGAGATTCACAGTTTCTTAGGGCTGGAAGGCTATTACAGGAGGTTCATTAAGAACTTTAGTTCCATAGCTTTACCCTTGACTAAGTTGACCAAGAAGGATGTTCCTTTTACATGGAGTGACAAGTTTCAACAATCATTTCAGTTGTTGAAGGAGAGGTTGACAAGTGCACTTGTACTTGTGTTACCTAAGCAATGAAAAGGGTATATAGTTTTCTGTGATGCCTCTAAGAATGGACTAGGATGTGTGTTGATGCATGATAAACAAGTGATTTCTTTTGCTTCTCGACAGCTTAAGAAACACGAGGAGAATTATCTATCACATGATCTAGAACTAGCTGTTGTAGTTCATGCCCTGAAGATATGGAGACATTATCTCTATGGAGAAACATTCCAAATTTTCACATACCATAAGAACCTAAAGTACATCTTTTCTCAGCATGAGCTTAACATGAGGCAATGCCGCTGGATGGAGTTAATCAAGGATTATGATTGTACAATTGATTACCATCCAGGGAAGGCCAATGTAGTTGTTGATGCTTTGAGTAGGAAATCAGCAACGCCAACTTTAGACAGAACACAACTGAATTCTTTGGTATGATCTAGGAGGGATATGCTTATCTATTTTTTTTGGATAAGATGCTTATCTATTTAAGACAATACAATATACAAATAAAAGTATCATTGTTATCAGGGTTGTTAGCTGAGATGCACATAAAACCTACTCTGAGACAACATATTAAGGAGGCACAACAAGTTGATGTTGCAGTTCAATAGATTAGGTCAGAATATGGTAGTGAGAAACGAGAAGGCTTCTATGACTCATAAGACCAGGTAGCTTGTTATCATGGTAGAATGATAGTGCCAGATGTGAATAACTTAAGAAAGATAGTCCTGGAAGAAGCTCATTCTTCAATGTATGTTATGCATCCAGGAAGCACCAAGATGTATCATAACTTAAAAGATATGTATTAGTGTCCTGGTTTGAAGAAGGACGTTGCTGAGTTCTTTATGCGGTGTCTTGTGTGTCAGCAAGTTAAAGCTGAACACCAGAAGCCTACAGGAACAATGCAACCTTTACCCATACCACAATGGAAGTGGGATCTTGTAACCATGGACTTTATGGTTGGTCTACCTAGAACAACCAAAGGACATGATTCCATCTGGGTAATAGTTGATAGGTTGACAAAGACAACACATTTCTTACCTATCAAAACAACCTATTCTGCCGAGAAGCTGTCACAGTTATATGTAGATGAGATAGTGTGGCTGCATGGGGTCCCAGTTACCATTATTTCTGACAGATGTCCCCAGTTTACGAGTCATTTTTGGGAGCAACTTCATAAAGCCTTAGGCACACAGTTAAGGTTCAATACAACCTTTCATCCTCAGACAGATGGACAATCAGAAAGGACTATACAGATCTTGGAGGACTTACTTAGGACATGTGTCCTCCAGTTTATAGGGAGTTGGGATCTGCACTTAAGTTTGATAGAGTTTGCCTACAACAATAGCCATCAACGTAGCATTGGCATGGCACCTTATGAATCTTTGTATGGTAGACGTTGTAGATCTCCCTTATGTTGGTATGAAACCAATGAATATCAACTTTTAGGTCCTGGTCTTGTGTAGCAGACCACTGAAAAGATTAAAATAATACAACAACAGTTGAAGATTGCACAGGATAGGCAGAAATCTTACGCTAATAAGCGTCGTAGACCTTTAGAATTCTAGGTTGGAGACAGAGTGTACCTCAAGGTTTCACCTTGGAAGGGAATTCTTAGATTTGGAAGGAAAGGAAAGTTAGATCCTAGGTTTATGGGGCCTTATCCAATCATTGAACGGGTTGGAAAGGTAGCTTATAAGCTGCAGTTACCACCTGAGCTGCAAAAGTTGCACCCAGTGTTCCACATTTCCATGCTAAGGAAATGTCATCCTGACACAGAATCAGTTCTGCAGCCCATGGAAGTAGAATTGAACGATGATATATCTTATGTTGAAGGACCTATGACAATCCTTGATAAAAGAATTAAAAAGCTGAAAAAGAAAGACATAAGTCTTGTGAAAGTCCTCTGGAATCACCGTGACATTGAAGAAGGTACGTGGGAACTAGAGGAAGAGATAAGGAGGAAATGCCCTGCTCTTTTCTCTTAATATGTTTTTGTAATGATTTCGGGGACGAAATCCTTATAAGGGGTGGATAATTTGTAACATCCCTGACCTGGGTTATATACTAACCCTAGGTGTTTTGCCTAATAAAGTTGATTAGATGCTTTCTCTTATCTGTTAAAAAGTAATTAAGGTTTTTGAGGAACTTATATTTCATTATCAGTCCTTTTTGAATAATGTTGAAACATTGTTTTGTTAATTTTGGACTAAAGTGCAAATTACCCAAGTTGGGGGGTTAACTTGCAAATTGCACATGTTAAGATGTTCCTCTAATGTTGAGACATCATAATAATGAATATGATGTAGTGGTATGGTTTCCAAAAGTTTGAGCATCAAGATAAAGCTTCTAGAGCTATCATTGTGCATTAAAACCTAGTTTTGGTGTAATATGCAATTTACCCAAAACCTAGGGTTCAACATGAAAAATATCACCTCTTGAGGGTCTTTCATGTTTCTTGGAATCAAGTAGAGAAAAGAAAATGAGAGGGGCGCCTCATTTGAATGATCATGGAAGAGAGAGAATATTGATATTGAAATAATCAAGATTTAAGCATATTTGGCTCTTTAATATAATTTAGTGGAAAAGGAAATATATTAATTATGGAGCCCTTCAACCAAAAGTTGGAGGATGTGTTTGTTATAGTATGGACGAGCTTGTGCCATGCTTGGGCACCAAAAATATATTGGTTGAGTGGAAGCTATTCACATTAATATTATACAAAGCAATACCACTAAAAAGATGGATATTAACACCTAACTCTTTAAAGGTGTTTAGTTTCTTTTCCATTAAACCTTGGATAAGGGAGAAGTTTTGCAAGGTAATTGAAGATGGCTTCGTAGCCAAGAAGTGTATGAGGACTTGGTGGATACAATTGGGAAATAAAAGAAATGAATTCTCTTTTTCCATTTTCCTTGAAAACCCATAAATATATATATGTGTCCTTTTTCCAAAACACCAAAGGATCGTTTCTTTAGTTTCTTTTCTCTCTTCACCTTGCTTTGGCCGACCAAGGAAGAGATCTGGAGCATAGGGAGGATGACCAAACCTGTTGGTAAGTTCGGATCATCTCCTACCTCGAATTCATGGTGGAAACCATAAAATAAGGATAGATTCATGGTTTTCTTCACACGATTTCCTTTTCTAGCCATCTTGTTCATCCAAAGATTGAAGAAAGAACCTTGGACAACTGCTGGAGCTCAATCCACCATTAAATCTGCGGAGCTTGGAGCTCTGGATCAGTTCTAGAGGTGGGTTTTATAACTCTAACCCTTAAGCATTGCTAATGCATCCATCTCTTTAATAATCGTTGGCTATTTTCTTCTTTGGTATTCTTTTGGTTAATTGCTATAACTTCCGTGAAGAACAGCAACAGTTCTTGGTTGCTCGTAGGAAGAAGATGATGACGTTAACTTTGATGATTATCTAAAGAAAATCACTTTACCAAACGGTTTGGTTTTGTTGCTCAAATGGTTTTCCAAACCATTTGGGAGCAAACGGTTTCAAACCGTTTGAATGCAAACAGTTTCACCTAAACCGCATAGGAGCAAACGGTCCAAGACTGTTTGGTGGTGTTGACCAAGCGTTGACCATTTGGAGGCCTATTGAGAATAATGTAGATTAATAACCTTTCAATAATTGTTGATTAATTCCAATTGGTTCACCAATTGAAGGTCTCTCAATCATCTAAACCCTAATCGGGTCAATTGCTGATTTTGATAATTGATTAAGGTTGAGACTTGGGTTGAGTGACCCAAATGGTTTCAAAACCATTTGGGGATCACCCAAATGGTCACAAGACCATTTGGTGATAACCCAAGACCATTTGGAGGTCTAGGGTTAAGTATGGTTGACCAATTGAAGACCCAAAGGTACTAAGTTGAAGTACAATCAATTGTTGATTTGGTGATCAACTCAATAATCCAGTCCCTAATTAGTTGACTTGGTTTTTGATGTTGACTTGGGAAAACGGTCTCAAGACCATTTGGAGGTCATCCAAATGATCCCAAGACTGTTTGGGGTCAGGTCATGACCAAAATGGGATGATGGTTCAATGGTTTCAAATCAATTAGACTCACATTGATTAATGTTGATGGGTCATCGATTCCAAACCCTAATCCAATTGATTCAAGCCCTAATTGATGACCAATTGAGGATCAATTGAAAGTCAAAATCAGTTGAAGGTTGACCTAATTAACTCAATTGAATGGTGGTTATAGGTCCAATTGATGATTGATTACATATATACAACTGTTGAAGGAACCAACAATGGAAACCCTAATTCAATTTGACTTGTTGACACCATACTTGATTCATGCGGTTTTGAGGTGGTTTGGACCAAACGGTCTCAAGACCGTTTGGGACCAAACGATCCCAAACCGTTTAGGGTTCATGCGGTTTCAAAACCGATTGTGTCCATGCGGTTTCAAAGTGGAGTTCATGCGGTTTCAAAAGTCAAACTTGGGCAAACGGTCTTCACCTCCCACTTTAGCAAATGGTCTTCAGTGTGCAACTTTACCAAACAGTCTCAAGGGTAGACCAAGACCGCATGAAGTTCTAAATGGTCTTAGATCATTTGGAGGTTTAGTATGCAAGACCGTTTGAGGTCTGAGTTAGTCAAGATCGTTTAGGGCCTTAGTGTCTAAGATCGTTTGGTGGTTGTTTAACCTAAACTGCATGGGTACTTAAAGTGGTTAAAGGACAAAGAAATTAGTTAATTAATACATGATGTAATCAAAAGTGATCATGGTACTTGTATCTTAATGGGATAGTGTGATTGAATTCCATGAAGTAATTAAGCTTTAATGATTACAATGGTAATGATATAAACCATGAAGTCAATTCTCTTTCATGATTAAGTTATTCAGCCTAATTAAGGCTAAAGCTAATATCAACCTATAGGGAATGAGAGAGATAATACCTCTTATATATGAATGAATATCTAATCAGGGTATGATCCTTCATAGTGAGATCATGAAAACCCTAATTATGATGGTTAATGAATCATAACCCTAATTGAGGGTAATAATGGAAGTATCTCTAATGTATGATGATGATGTGATCCTAGTTCATAATGATGACATGATAAACCTTATTTCAAGGTATTTTGATGATCACTCCTACTTGGGGTGAATAGTAAACCCTAAATCAAGGTATGTTGAATATGAAATCTATTTTAGGGTGATGCTATGTGAATAGTAAACCCTAATTCCAATTTAGGTGAATAAAAGTGTGAAACCCTAATCCTGGGTTATGCTTTATAACATGAAGCTCTATGATTGGATAATGAAATGATAAGTTCTTAATCCTAATTGAGCTAAGGGGATGATTAACCCTAACTGAATATAAAGGGAAACCCTAACCCTAGCAAGGACATAGTGGTGCAACCCTTGAATAGTGAAGTTATCTTTGTTTTGCATTATGCTGATATGAAATTAATTTACCTGTTATCATCTGTGTTAATCTTGCATGTGTTATGAAATATTGAACATAGCCAGGTAAGAGCGATGATGCTTTGTTCATTAAAAAGTACTTAATGAGATTTGTAAGTAATAATATGCTATGTTGCCTATTGAAAGGTAACAAACAAGATTGACATGTTGTATGAGCCATGAGAAATACCTACAATGCTACTATTATGTTTACACTGTTAAATGACTTAATGGCATTAAGTTACCTGTTAAAGTGGTAACAAGTGATTTGAAGATCTAAGGGTTTGAACACCCATATTCTTGAATCATGATGATGAATTGATAGGGGATTGAGATCCCAATGTTAATAAAGCTGTGAAATGAACTTGATACACATAGTACTCTTTCTTTATAGCAACTGTTATAAGGATTTATGTTTGAAAACATGTTTGATGCTAAAAGAATGTTGTAATGTACTTAAATAATCAAGTGAAATGATATCATGTAGAGCCCTGACCATAGATCCATCATCGTCAGAAGTTGGATGATGGTGAAATAGGTTTTCCTAAGGGAACTCCTGGAGAACATACTTTTGAGTATGTGGGGGTTATGATCGTGAATATCCTTACGTCCTAATGGAGGAATTGATGTGAGAAAAACATTAAATCTCTCAATCCTTCATTATATGTATATGTCGGGATGATGTATCACTAATCTCCCGATGATGTTGTTAATGCCGAATCGATGTGAGATAAACAAAAAATCCCTCGATTGCGAAGAGAGTACAACATGCCACTGTAACTCTAATAGCGAAGTTGCCAGAATACCCTGGAAAGCTATTTTAGCAGAGACACGAGATGTCTTGCATGTTTTTCCTCACACTGACTGAGGATGATGAGGTCATAGAAAACGGCTCTTGTGATGACCTATGTATGGTACCGATTTCGATTTCGCAATGGTCGGTTGGAGTGTGAGCAGTATACCTCATCTCCTCAGGGCATAAGTATGTTTGTAAAAATGTAATCAGCCGTGTAGCATATTTTCTTAGGTTGAACTACGAGAAATAATGATTGGTGATACATTGTTTATTATGTCCTAGTTAGATAAATGATATACATGTTCTTCATATTCCTTAATGATTAAATGACTTTCTATTCAATCAAGTTATAATTGAAATGATTGCATAAAGAATACTTCTTTACCTAGTTATTCAATGAATTACCTGTTGTTGAACATTTATATCCTACTGCTCAGTGTTATTCTATTATTTGCAATAACAATGTTTTTGGCAGAGAGTTATAACTCTCACTGGGGCAATTTTTCAATTGTCTCACCCCCGTGGGATTCAACTTTTTAGGTAGACGTCGAGGAAGGAGGAACCCATCAGTGGGTGAGCTGCAACAATAACAACAAGGACAACAGTGATCCACAGGTGGAGTCACTGTCTGTTAGGTTCTATATGTAGAGTGTCCTATGTGTCATCTCTGTACTCTCAGGTCCTAGGAGTCAGTAGATAGATTGATATAGATCTGAGATTTTTGGCTTGATGCCTCGAGATTTTTGTATACTGCTCATGTACAGTTTAGCAGGGCAGTCAATGTTATGACTCTCGAGATGAGATAATATAGAGATGTACTGATGAATCAGCTTGTAAATAACTTACCTTGTTTCTTTATGAAAGAGTTTTACAGTTGTGGATATCTTTACAAAAAGTTTTAATTTTTAGTGATTTTCAGTCATTCCGCTGCTAATTAATCGCTTCCGCATTAGTTAATCATGTTTTCACAAGTTGGATGCAACAATTATCTTTCCAAGTCCTGATATTTGGGCGATCTTTTCTCGATGGAGCATTCAATCACAAAGGAGTCAATATAGGAGTGGTCCTTCAGAATCCCAAGGAGAACATAGGCTACTACAAAGATGATTGGAGTTCAATGTCGCTAACAATGTGAATGAGTATGTGGTGTGTTTTCACTTGAGGTACTTATAACCCATTGAATTTGGATTAGATGCTGCCAAAGCTCAAACACACTTGGGATCTTTCAAAATTTGTAGGGACCTACACTAACACACTCACTTAAACTAACCCACTTATCCGCTAGCGCACGGGGTCACATTATAGTATAGGCAACATGAAATATAAGGGTCAATCCACAGGGAGAGGGGGTACTAGAGATTATTTAGATTAAGCTAGATCCCTAATTAAAGCAGAGTCCAAGTTTTAAGGGTTTAATGGTTGATTTTATTGATTACACTAAAGGTTGAGCAAGCAAACAATTAAAGCAAGCAAGATGATCAAAACCTAGATTAACCCTAGTCTATTTAAGTTCTAATGAGAAAGAAAGATAAGTAAGCATGAAAGCAAGCAATTTAGACTAAAAAAGCAAAGCAAGAACTAACTACGACCTAGAAGCGACAACTAGTTAATCTAAGCAAGAAACTACACTAAACTAACAATTATATAACTAGGACAATCAAGGAGATAAATTATCACTAGCTAAGAAAAGCAAGCACTAATGGACACTAACTACCCTATCAAGATTTAACTACTAATAACAAGACAATTAGATAAGAAGAAATTGAATCAAGTATCTAAGAAAGCATGAACTAGCAAGGGCAACATAGGGTTTTAAGCAAGTTACAGAAGCATGGGTCGTTTGGGGGATGTTATTAGGATTCCATTTGAGGGGTATAACATGTAAAATCTATCCATTCATTCTAGATTGACAAACCAAACAACTAGCCAAACGCTATACAATCACCCTAAACTATTAGTCGACCATAGATGGTATATGGTGTGTGAAGGGGAACTACACCCTTGCACACCTATCCAACCTTGTGAGTCTCAATTGAACTAAGGTTTAGGTGAGATTCCAATAGGATTATCCAAGCCTAGGTTTATAGAGTGGGTGTTCTTATTGTAATTGGGAGCCAAAGGTAGTAGTGGAGAGTGGAGGTGAGGGTGTTTCACCTCACACCACTCACCATTTAGCTTTTAGGAAACTCCCAAGGCAATTGCACTAAGCACTCCTATACTGGCTTCTTAGATCTCATACCAAGGAGTAAGAGAAGGGATATATGTGTAGGAATATGGGGTTCTATCTAGGGATCCACTAGTTGGACCTAGGAGCAAATCCCAAAATAGCTTCACATACGCCATTTTCTCCTAGACATGGGTGTTTCGAGCATAAAACAATAAGAAATTTATGTTTTCAAGCACAAACCACAATAAGAATCATGGGAATTAAGATAGAAGTAAAAGGAAATCATCATAAAATGAATATAGAGACTTTACAAGTTATTTCCCCCAAAATGGTATCAAAGTAACATTTTTACCCCAAACAGAAAGAAGAAAAGAAGAAGGAAGAAGGAAGAAGGAGTATAGTAGTAGGACGCCATGAAATGTGGTGAAGCCTCCTCCTTATTCACCTCCTAGCTACTGGAGCATGTACTTCTTCTCACAAGCTAGATGGATGGCATGGAATGGTGGTGGATGATGGTCAAAACTCTAGAAAACTAGGATTTGATACCATTCTCGCTGACTTATGTTTCCCTTCTTAGGGTCCATATGTGGTTTCGATCCCTCTGGGAACTCATGGACAAGTGATATTATAAGAACTAGAAGAGATGTGCAAGAGTTGTCCCCTGTTGAACAATAAATATGACTTATTCATTTCTCACTTTTTATTCCTATATAGAAATAAACTTCCATGAATCTGATGTAAAGCATGATTATAAAAATATATATTCATAATTATCGATACAATTGTTTAAATATTTGATCATAAAGATCGTGTCTTTACACATTCAATCGACAAGAAGTCCAAACAGGTTGCTGAAAATTAGTTCAACCTAGTTGGTCGATTGACTAGACTAAGCCAATTGATTGACTATCCGTGAGTGGGTTTCTAAAAGTCGGTCACTGTCTTTCTATTTCCCATAGTTTATTGGAAATCCTACTTCCCTGCCTTCCTAAATTTATAGACATGACGGTCGGGGTTTTAACTACACTTTTGGACTAGTTGTCATTACCCATAAGGGGAGAGAGAGAGAAGGTGAGCTTGTGTATAGTACGTTGCCAATGAGAAGGTTGCTCCTTACACATCAGCTCTTGTAGAGAGAAGTGGAGTTTCTATTCATCAACATGAATGATATAGACAAATAGACGCGCTGGTGGTTACTTAAGCAGAATGTCAATATCATCCTCCTCCATCTATATTCTTATGAGCATTGTCGCCAAATTTACTCCACGATAAAGGTACACCTCACATCATTTCCTTCATGGTGTATTGTTGTTAATGAGATCTTCTTGAAGGATCATGAATAAATATTTTTGTTTCTTCCCCTCACACCTATTTCCCCACCCTCTTCTCCTCTATTCTAGAATTGAACTTATCCTACATTTTATGCAACACCTAATAAAATATTATGTGAGTGTTAGATGATGGTTACATGAACTTAAAAAAAAACATAAGAAGTCCTAGATGTACTCTTCATTACTTTGACATTCATACTATGAAATAGAAATACTATTCAAATGATTCATCATTTACGTAACAAGTGATAATGTGGAAGGGGAATTTTGGATATTAGTTCTTGTCAAATATCTAAGCATCATGGTTAAAGATACATTTTTATGTTGGTTAATAAACTTAGAATAACAACATCCCTTGTTCACTAACAATTATTTCATAAGAACCACAAAATTTTGAGCCAATATTATAAGAATTTTCACATAATTGAAATTCAATTGGTCTTCTTCTTGGACTTAAATTTGAAATAAAAAAGAGTCAAGATAAATGATCCTTACATGTCATTATACTTAAATAGTACAACACTCACCTATTTGAAAATATTCGAATGAACTCCATGAAAAAATGAAAACAATGTGAAAGGGGAATAACTGTAAAACTATCGAAACCTACCTAGTTAAAGAATGATATTTTTTTATAAAAAGTCCTTGATATAAGAAAGGTTGAAAGCACAACTGTGAGATGAACAACGAAGTATATAGGAGTTGCTATTATAGCACAAGAAGAATTACCAACAAGAAAAAGAATGTGGGGGTCACACAAGTCCCCAACAATAGAACAAAAAACATGCCACATGGAAATATATTGGTAAAGGCAAAGCTGGTCAGACTCTTCATCCTTCATCATTCAAATCCTCAAGAAGTTGATCAAAAGAAAATGGCCTTTTTTGGAGCAAATTTCATCTTAAGAATTATGAGAATGTCTTATACAACCCTGATCAAGGTCCTAGTGAGTCAGACCTGCATCAACTAAAAATATGAATAGATCAAGTAATAAAAATCATGTCTATGTACACAAATGTAAGTAGTGGAGAGAGATATATTACCATACAATCGTCAACTTATTTCATTCCAAATGGACTACATTACGAAACAAGAAATCATGGAACGGCGATGGCAAGTATTTGTGTTGCAAGTATTCTTGAAGAAATAAAATTTGTTGTAAGTCCAAACTAACAAATTCTATATGACTGGTTAGATAAGAAGAAATGTATCCAAATATGCTTTGAGGTAGGACATAAGAAGATACATGCATGTTGTCTTCTGAGTTGGTTTTACATAATAAGCATCAATGAGGACCTAGAAAGTCTCTAGAGTACTAATGAGCTAGATAAGAGTCTTTATTGGTCAATTAACCAAACAATGAGAAGAATGCATATTTTTTTTCCAAATTGAAGAGAGTTTAGGTGCCCGAGTTCATGGATAATTGTTAAGATTTATTAATAAGTATTCATCAACCCAAGTCCGGCGATGAATACATGTCAAGGAATTAAGGTGATGCAAGATGAGGGCGAGGTCATTAGGGAAATAATATTTGAAGAGAGAGATCACTAGAGGGTGTTGTTTCAATTGGAAAGTAGCATTGTTTGTGCTTTGATAGTAGTAATTTTCTTATGTGGTCAGATTCCAAGTTTCATATTGTGTATTGACCCAACATAAAGCCAAACATTCATACAAAACATAGTATGGGGGAGTGATGGGAATGTATCAAGATACTAGATTGAGTGATGTAAATACTTTTGTTTATATATCTCCAAAGTAGTGATATTTTGCTTTTTCTGGTGCTGTGTCAAGGATTGTTAGTGTTGTAGTAGTTTCTCAAAATGTGATCATTTACAATGGTGTTTTTACAACCACAAAGCAAGTAAACAATTTTGTTGATGAGGCAATGTAATTGAATTGTTATTGATTGCCCCAACCACCTTGTGGTTTAGGTTTACATATGATGTCCAAATTTACAGGGTGTGGCTTTGATTTATCCTCATAATCACCTCAAAGGAAGCACCTAATGATCTTATCAAATTAGGAAATGACTCTAGATAGTAGTTGAATGCATATAAGAAAATAAGTGATGATGGGAGTGAGAGAAGAGATCATGATGGTGACACAATAAGCTAAGTTGAGGGTGGATTTCCACTGTGGAAACTTATTAGATGTTTTTTGAATGATAGGTTGTCATACTGAGTTGTGTAGAGTGAATGGGGAAAAATGAAGTACAAGATAAGTAATAGGAATTTTCCCTCTTTACAATGCATAATGATTTTGAACTTGTCAAGATTAGAGGAGAATATGTGAATACCGCAAAATGTTTATTTGTTAAAAATTACCTTAGTTCTTAAAAAGTGTGAGAATAAACCAAAAACTCAAATGGTGTTAATGATGTTGCAATTTTTAGGTTTCAGGAGAAGGATAGTATCATCCACATAGTGAATGACGTAATTTTCACAACGAGGCATGATTTAATGAGATTTTTTGAAGTACAAAGGTTAAATCTTAGTTAGAATCGATGTAACAATGATGAAAAGATAATGGGATGAAGGGTTGCCTCCTCTGATCCCACTAGTACTACTGAAGTAATCAGATTTTGAACCATTAATAAGAGTGGAGAAATGAGCTGGACTAATGTAATTATTGATTTAATGGATCCATCTAGATGGAAATGGCATACCTTTGAGATAGTCTATGATGAATATTAGGTAGCTAATATTTTCAAATGCCTTTCCAAAACCAAGTTTTAAGAATCACAATTGCAAATTTGGTGGTAAGACATGAGCACATGGTTTAGGTAGCTATCAAACATGCATCTCTCCCTTTAGTGAATGAAGATTGTTCAAGCCCTACAATATTAGGCAATTGTTCTTCCATTCAAAAGATCAAGACTTTAGAAATGCTTTTTCATGAGGCATTAGTAAGTCTAATAGGACAAAAATGTTGAAGTGAAGAAGGATCATTTACTTGATCAATGTGACATGGGTTTGTTGATGATACCAATTTGTGGGGAAATACCATCAGATGATATACATAGTTGAAGAAATTGAGAAAAGATTTGATATATCAATTGGTTATGGTAGAAATCCATGCTAAATCTATTAGGATTTGGTAATTTTCAACACCAAGGCTCTTCACCACTATATATATTTCCTCCTGAGAGAAGTTAAATGTGAGGGGTCTGGATTTGAGATTTTCTACGAGTCTAGCAAAAACAAATGGAATCGAAAGAGATCAAAGTAAGATTGATAATGATTGCAAAATTTGTGAAGACAATCACATAAATGTTTGATGATAAGATGTTGATTTTGTTACCATGCAATTGCTGATAGAAATGCGGTCAATATAGGATTCTCTTTTCTAAGAATTACAAATTTTGTCAAACAATTTCATATTTTGTCACCTTCTCCAAGCCATGTAAGTTTGGATCTTTGTTCTAATAGATATCTTATTTGATAACAAGGGAAAGTTGATCCATTATGATGGATTAAGTCCTACCGAGATAAGAAAGATAAATCACAGATAGGAAGATCTAATTTCAAGCTTCTAATTTTGTTATGAATATTTACAAAATGTTCTATGTTCTAGGTAATCAACTTGTGTCATAATGATTTCAATTTGAGATGTATGTTATAATTAACTTAAGTGTTGATCTTCTAAGAAGTGGTAATGATATTGGAAAATTGTTGAAGTTCAGTGCGTAACCTTTATTTTTTTTCCAATAAATTGTTAATTCTCATTAAATTATACATTTTCTTATTGCAAAACATGCCACTAACCAATCCTTTTTTAGAAAAAGCTATTTTTTTTACAAAAATGCCGTCATAGAAGCACGAGAAACAAATTGAGTTGGCAGTCATTTCTAGATGGCTAATCCTATAATCTAAAAATAAAATTATAAGAAGAAGAAGATAACATAAGATTCCTATTGGTGATGTGCTGAAGGTGTTGTAGAAGAGAGGTCTCCTCATCAATAAGTACTACAAAGGTATCAAAAGTAAAAGGTAAAAAATGATGCTGATTTTTCATAAAAGTTAAACCGTGCTTTTGTGTCGGCATCCAGTTGCCCGACCTTCTTTAAAGTTACTTGAAAGAACACCTGATAGAGGAGAAATTAGGTTAATACATGTGCATTTTCCATCTGTCCAATCAAATAACAAGATGTTGGCATGACGTTGAGAGTGGATATCATCAGGACCTGTCCACAAAAGGCCACATGAGCTTCTTTTAGGACCTTTAACCCAACTCGGGAGGCAAGGTCAAAAAGAGTATCACAAACTATGTCATGTCAAAATTATATCCAGATCTTGTGCGACAATAAACAATATGATCACTTAAGGCGTCAAGGTCCACTGTATTGCAAAGAAGTCAACATTCATCACCTGGATATAAGGGCATCGTAAGTCGATAACAAAGGATAGATAGGTACTCAAATTAAGTGACATGGACAAACCAAACACGACAATATGAATGACAAGTAAGAAGTTTTGTACATGGCTGGCTTGGAGAGAAGTGAGGATAGCTAGTTGTCCTTGAGAGAGACCACTTGTAGTGAATTGTTGGGCAACAATTTTGTAGTAAGCCTCTGTCAAAATAGATTGGTGGAGTAGGAGAAGGTGCACGTGATAACTTAGACAAGCAAAAGGAGGACAAGATCTTAAGTATGGCGTCATGTGCGGTAACAAAAGAGCCTCCTGTAGGCACGTATCCAACCTCTCCCAAGATGTGGTGGAGTTTCTGGGTGTAGATTTGAGAAGAAACATAAATAAACTTGCTTGCATCATGGGAAGATCGGATGCCCAACCCCCCGAGTTGCATAGGAAGCGTGGCCAAACACCAGTGCAGATCCCCGAAGCCTGGGCCATCGCCAACCACAATACGTGCTAGACATTGATGAAGCTCATGATCAAAATCATCCAATGCAAAACAAATATATGTTGGGGGTGTCTTTCCAAGAGCAAACAAACAACTTGAGCATCCCAACACATGATCGGAGAAGAAGAAAACTCACATTGTGATCTTGAAGTAAAACCAAACGATCCATCATGTCAAGAGTTTTAGCCACACATTCCTTCATAACCTTCAAGGTAAAATCTAGATATGTGAAAATCTTCATTCCACGTGTAAGCCGAAACATATTAATAGGAAACATACTAAATTCTGAGCCTCGTCTTAAATCATACGAATATCGAAAGATTTCTTACTTCGAAATATTGATACGACTTCATCATGTAAATAGAAACAAACCTCACACTTTCACCCGTGAGAGGCGGGGTTGTCTATTGTCCCCAACTAACTCATGCTGAAAGGAGAAAAACAATACAATTAACAGTTTATGATGCTTTCCTTTTACCCTTGCATTTATTTGTCGGCATCGGCACCTAACGACCGGGCGAAGAACGGGAGTGACGCTCTCCTGCTTACGTTACAGACACAGTCGCACTCATAGGGCGGAGATACTCCCGCCAGTTGTTCCGTTTCAATTCCTTTTTAATAAAATTGTAGCCTCTAGTCTCGGGTTTGCATTTGGCCAGCAAGTCAGCAACCCAGTGGTTGAATGGAGTCAACCGGCGAAGTAGGAGGTGGCGGCGGTGGTGGCGGAGGGGGCGGGGGCGGGGGCGGGGGCGGGGATGGGGGCGGTGTCCAATCGAGGCTGACCGTCGTGGAAACATCTGCTCCAGGGCTCGAGAAGCCGGAGTTCTTCTACATTGTGAAGGAAGTGATCGGTTTCGTCCTGTACATGCACCGGCAGATCCCCTCGTAAGTCCCTGACTCTCATGTAATGTAGGAACCGCTGATTCTTTGTCACCGTAGGAAAACACTCTTTTAAATTTATCTAACGGGAGAACGCTTAGTTGTTCTGGGATTAGTTTAACGCTTATCTTTGGGTGAGCCCAATTAATTTATAACAAGCAGCTGCAGACTCCCTTTTCCCTACATGAAGCGCTTGTCAGGACAATGATTTGGGGAGGGAGGGAGGAGAACATCCACTTGAAACGGGAGTACTTCAAGGGAAGTTGCTCTCACACTAGTTTGTAGAAACGGAACCTAGAGTAACCGAGGAGGGAAAAACGTGGTCGCCAAGATAAAAACCTCCCCGCTTAAACCATTACTTACAAGTGTTCAGATACACATAAGCTATAATCAGAATCAGATATCGATCAGGTTGATGTATTTTCGGTGCCCTTGGAAGAGGTAAACCTAATTTAACTGTATGGAGAATTCGGATTAATTACTCTTGAACGAAATAGGACCTTAAAATAGCTACCTTGAAAAGAAAGATCCATGTTTCTAATTTCAGCATGGTGGACGTCGGGCTTAGATGATGATGATGTTGATGGTACAGTGAATTCTTTAGGATTGGGTGGCTAAAAATTGAAGGCACATCATGGAATTTTGACCTTGCTTCCAAATTTATCTACTCTCAGAATAATTATAGGTCTCTTCATATTTTCTAGCCCCTAAAGGCATCACTGCATGCTGCAAATGCTAACAGGCAATGCCTGGACTTTGTCACCATCAAAAGCTTGGTCACGTTATCTTGTTGTGCTGTATGCAGATAATCTTCTTCATCCCTTAAGACATATGTGTCTGAGAAAGCAATACTTCACATCAACATGCTTTATCCTCTCATGAAACATATGTCTTTTCGTGAATAAATACTACTTTGGCTGTGACATTAAATTTTGCACAAAAACCTCTTAGGCAAATAACCTTCTTGATAACCTCAGATAAGGTCATAAATTCTGCCTAAATATTAGATAACCTTAATGTAGTTGGCAAGGTAGCTTTCCAAAATGTGGCACAACAAGCAAGAATAAACAAACAACTACAAAGAGAATTTCTTATATCGTTATCATGTCGAATTATGATCTAAATTGTAATTATCATTTTTATTCTCTTGCCAAACTCTTGACTTCAATCAAGTAGTGGAATTGGAAGACCCAATGTTTTGTTGACCAAAAGATTGAAGAATCTATGTTTTGCTTTATATAACACATCATTTACACTTGGCAGTTTTTGGCCTGTGCCGAATAACTATCTTACTTGTAGAACACTTATTAAGGCGACAAGGCACCAAAGTGCCCATGTTGGGTGCCTAGACGGCATGATAATTTTTGAAGTTCATATAATCTTTCTATTATATGCATATGTTTTATAGTATTACAGTAAATGTATTTTAAGATACATATACATTTAGTTTATAGTCTATCCTCAAAATCAGCCCCAAGATAAAATTTATAATGAGAAACGCAATCAAGGCGCATGCCGTTGCAAATATGAAAATTGGATATTAATTGTGTAGTTCCCTAAAAATAGAGGAGTTAGACTTCTAAAATGAATAACAATGCTTCCATAAAATAGATTCAAGGCACATATAAGTCAAGGCATAGCCGCACAAGCCAAAGCACACCACCTTAGGGCTCCTGAACGCCTTACCAAGGCACAACCGCACAAGCCAAGGCACACCACCTCAGCCCTAGGTGATGTGGTACACATCTTGAAGAAGAAGAAAGAAGAAGATAAACGACAATTCTCAAAAATTCAATTCATATTCAACTGCCTGGACAAAGGCTCCAAGGCTGGCTTTTATAACAACTACATGACTTGACCCTCAAGTAATGGAAATAAAATCCTTTCTAACAAAATTCGGAATTAAATAAAACCTAAAATAAAGAAAAGCATAAAGCATTTACGAACTAAGCACATAAACTAGATAATTTGCGCTTAGGTCCCTAAATATTAAAATAAAGCAAAAACAAGTAGAATAAAGCCTAATATGTCCTACATCACTAGGCGTGTACATGTATGTCCTGCTTACAAAATTGTGTAAGTTGAAAGAATGTTAAGGAACAAAATAATAAGGGAAAACGTAAGCCAACAATTAATTATCAAACACAAAATTTACATGGTTTGGTTAAAGTAATGAGTTTCTATAAAAGGAGAGACAGGAATATCCACTAGAAAACATGAGGTAGTAAAAGCGGGGATGCTCTTCCAGCTTGCATAACAGTGAACCTACAGTAACCCAAGGAGGAGGAAAAAGAATGTGATCTCCTTCAAAAGTGTTAAAAATCTCTAGAATCAAACCGTATAAAAGAAGAGGGACACTCCTAAGTTGTAAATGGAATCAAATATGGAATTAGGTCAACATTATAAGGGCACTTGGAAACATAGTGACAAATTCAGGATTCAGCAGTCTTCCGGCTCGCCTAAAAAATGAATTTTAAAAAATCTTGTAAACTAAAAAACTGGTATAGTCCGGTCAACTATTTGGGAAAAGAAATAGGGAATAAATCAGCTATAATGCATGCGATTTGACTTCGGGCCTAGGCGATGTCGAACCACCACTATGTCGACTTGATCCCGACTTTGGATCAAAGTTTCCCGCTTGTCGACGAAGTTGGATTTTTACAGTGCGTTTTCATCCCAATAACCTCAAAGTTGTTGATGTTTCCCCGAACTTGGCCATGGTGGGACGAAGTTGATACAACCTAGAAAATTAATCCTAACTAGTGCCATAAAGGTCATATAAGGCATAAGTGGTGCCTCCAACCATCTTCACAACTTCTAATATCAATTCCTATCTTTGTTGGATGCCACTCTTTTCTAGAAAAGGTGTTATAACTACTATTTGAATGTAGAGGACATCTGATTAACTGTATTTGTATATTTATATTGCATATTTGACCCTTGCAACTATGAGTGCACATTGTATTATTAATGTGCCTAGGGCTAGTGTCCTGAATCATGTTTTCGTGCTAAATTAACATATGTAAGATAGAGTCATCGCATAATTAGAAGTTTTGAATCAAAGTTTCCTTCAAATTCACATTCATTTCCTCAAAAAAGGCACTAAAGTTTATCGAAGTTGTGTTGAAACTTCCTTGAAGTTTCCACAAACTTCCACTTCCACACCTGGCGAAGTCGACATGAAGTCAAATCCTGCACCATGTCTAGACAGTACAGACACAATCACACATACATGTAGCATATAATCATTTTTATAATTAATAAAAATTAGAAAGAAACATGAAAATTAAGATACGGAACTACTTGTTTGATTGCCGGGAAGAGAGAATATCAAATTCTATGCTAAGAGGTTCAGGATTCATGTGAAGGCTAGTGAGGGAAAATTAAAGAAAAATCGAGAAAAAATCATGAACATCGTGAAAAGTTGTATAAATTATTAAAAGCCATGAAAAATCGGTGAACGGCGTATTAATCACCCAGAATAATTGGGGGCCTGATAGATTGTGGAAAATCACCGACTTTTGTTACAAAGCTCGAAAGATGTAAATCTAAATCAAATCAGGGAGTGATAATATGTGGAGATCCAAATTTATCATCCCTCAATGAAATATGACCTTACATAGAGTTTCCTTGAAAAGAAGGATCTAAGTATCTAGCTCAAACATGGTTTCTGTTGTGGCTTAGATGATGATGGTGCTGATGGAACACATTCTTCATAATCAGGTGGACAAATATTCGAGGAACATCCGAAATTTTCACATTGACTCGAATTCCATCAACTCTCATAACAGTTATAGATATATCTTCATCTTCTGGCATCACTGCATGCTGCAAATGCTGATTGGAAATGCCTGTACTTTATTACTATCAAAGGCCTGGTCATCATATCACCCAATCTTTTTTGTTGGCAATCTTCTTCACCCCTTATGATATTATTTCTCCGATAAATCACTACTCAAATGTGCAGTGTTCTCTCATGAAATATCTGACTTTAGTAAATGAATAACACTAAGAATGTGATACCAAATTTTGCAGAAAACCTTTTAGGCAAATATCTTCTTTGATAACCTTACTAAGGCTAGGTATTCTTCTATGTAGAAAATCTAGAATGAAAGGTAGTTACTAAACTGAAAGCGCAACAATCAACAGATACCATGCAACTAGAAGGTGAGTATATTGTGTTCATTTAAAGATATGAGTTAACATAAGTACTAGGTGTACCCTTCAAGTACCTCATAATGCATTTCGCCACCAATTAAAGTGAGTTTTCAGATCTAGACATATATCCATTCATCACTGACAACATGTGCAATATATGGATGGCTGCATACTTGTTAAGGCGGCAAGGCGACACGGCGTTGGGGCTGGACGCCTTGCGCCTAGGCGACCTTTAAAAATAATAATTTATGTATATATTTTATGTATATATGCATGTGTCATGGTTTTTCCCCACTCATATACACACATTGTGTTGTTATATATGTAGTTATCTACATATTTATAGTCGATCTCTCCATATATATATATTTTATTGTATGAAAAAATAACCAATTACATTTCTAATATATTATCATTTGACAATAATGTCAAGGACACAAAAAGAATTATTGTAAAGAATGTAAGAGCGATCAATATAAATATATATTTATTGTCATACATAGCTACAAATATTAAGCAATGTAATAACTATCCTTCATAGCATAGCTACTTAGTACAATCTGAATTGAAGGTGCAAACTAAGAAAAATCAAATGTGTACTAAGAGTATTAGATCCAGTCAAACAAAAAGAGTATTAGATCCAGCCAAACCCAAAAAAGAGTATTAGATCCAATTAAAAAGTGATATTTGGCACATAAAATAGGCAACACTATTAATTTTGAGCATTGGTGTAGCCATATCAAACATTAAAACAAGTGAATATACAACTAGACCCACAAAACTAGGTCACTGTAGCATTATAATAAAGCGTCCTCACCTAGGTGCAGCCCTGGGGCGCCTTGACACCTAGGCGTGCGCCTTGACAAGTATGGATGGCTGTAAACCATAGTGTAGTCGATGCTTCCAATTTCAGTAGAGCATGAGATTCATGAGATATAGGATTTTCCTATGGCTGGGCATCAAACTTGACCATTAGAGTAAACCAGACGTAACCAAACCATCAGTCTAGTATGATTTAGGCAGGTCGTGTAGTCAAGTTTGGCCAAGAAATTCTTCAAACTGGTCTTATATAGTCTGGCCAAAGTCAGGGTGAGTGGTTAACTAGTTAGACCGGACTTGACCAACATATGCAAGAATAATCAAACAACACATTTGTTTATTATGATAAATATGATCTGATATAGATATATCTTTATAAAAATACATATTCATAAAAATCTGGTGATATGTATTCTTATAAAGTAATAATCACATATTGTAAAAAAATATGACGAATTGAGTGATAAACTAATGACACCATCACCCCAATCATCTCAATTAGTTGATCGAAAGTGGACCTTGATGTTTTTAGTTCTCTTTTGGTGAGACATGTGCCCACTATTTCCTCAACTTCAGTAGATGGTGGACAATTACAGGCTTAACATATGTTGACAATGCCCATGATTGATATTTGTTTAAG
This sequence comes from Alisma plantago-aquatica, assembly GCA_963693085.1. Taxonomy (NCBI): domain Eukaryota; kingdom Viridiplantae; phylum Streptophyta; class Magnoliopsida; order Alismatales; family Alismataceae; genus Alisma; species Alisma plantago-aquatica. The sequence goes on from OY856409.1 coordinate 1,135,870,134, forward strand.
TGCATTAGAAGCAATTGATACTGTGGGTTTTGAACCGAATTTAACCAAACGTGACCATATTTTTGCAGTCAAGTTAAGTTCGGTTCGGACCCTACTAACGGTCAAGTTTGGTCTAGAAATTGTTATGGCCACTATGTGTAGTCCAATGCATTTCTCCAAAGTTCAAATTTATCATTCAATATTTTTTTTCTTTCATCAATCAACACAAACTTGAGGAGTGAATGTTGGGCGGTGAAGAAACAAGGTCTCAACAAGATGAACGTGGCTGAAATGCGTATGCTGAGATGGATGTGTGGGAAGACAAGAAAAGATCGTTTGAGAAATGACTATATCAGGAATAAAGTGGGGGTGACGAGCATTGAGGACAAGTTGCGTGAGGGCCGACTCAGATGGTACGGACATGTGCAACACAGACCTACTAGTGCACTTATACGAAGCAATGTTATTGAGCCAAACACTATAAATAGAAGAAGAGGAAGGCCTAAATTAACATGGGATGAGCTTATAAAGAGAGATTTTGAATCTCTACATCTCAATCAGAATATGGCCCATGATAGAGCTGAATGGAAACGAAGGATCCATGTAGCCGACCGCAACATAGTTGGGATTGAGGCTTAGATGATGATGATGATGATGATCAATCAACACAATATCATCATCAAATAACATGCATCAAGGGATATTATCTTGAACAATGTTTTAAAAAACGTTAAGTGGTAAGTGTGTGGACAACACCTTGTAACTGGTTAAGCGGTAAGCGGGTGATTTTTGAAAAAATGAGTTTTAATTTCCTATATAATTTTATACAAAATTGCACATATGTGTATATATTATACACTTTTTGGAACTTTTATATATATCTAAACACCCTACACAACAATATTAAACACCCAAATACTTCATAACACAAACTATAAATCAATGATTATAGCTAATCTAGTAAACAATAGACTTTTCACAGATAAAACATCATATACAATTGTAAAACAATAAGCATATATATATATATATCTGTGTGTGTGTGTGTGTGTGTGTGTGTGTGTGTGTGTGTGTGTGTAGAGTCAGGCTAGAATACACTCGAGTGAATAGCTCATACGCAAAATTTGAGCACATTTGAACATTTATAGGTCATGTTATAAAGACCGCAAAAATTATGCATTTCAAATTAGTTTTGTGCGTCGATTTTGTTGCCCTTGGATGAGTGATTTACACTCATCCAAATGGGCTCAAAATTTGTATGTAGCCTAGTTATAGTATGACAGTGAAGATCAGTGGTTTACATTTTGCAAAAAATAGTCTTGATATGCAAACACACTTGAGTGTATTCGTGCGATCTGTACACTCGAGTGTATTCTAGCCTGACTCTCTCTCTCTTTCTCTCTCTCTCTCTCTCTCTATATATATATATATATATATATATATGATAGAATAACAATTTTGCATCACATTACAACAGACTTATCATCGACATCTTACTAACTTATTGCTACATTTACATATCAACAATTAATCATACATTACAACAGTACATTTAATCAAAGTATGTGTTCTAAAATCTAAATTAGATAATAGTTACATATAATTTACTTGGATATACAACAACACCATATTACCACGACTTACATACAAAGTATGCATTCTAAATTAGAACTAAGGCTTGTCATAAAACATTTAATGTATATAAGTTTAATATATTATAGTCATTTATACTTGGGAGTTTAAAATTTACTTAATGTTGCTGACTTGCAACCTTTTTTTAAAAAAACGACAAAAAAGGCTAAAAGGCGAGGAAAAAGGGCAAAAAAATGGAAAAAGGGGCAAAAAACGGGAAAAAAACGTCCGATTAATTGCAGAACGATTAACCGACGATTTGGGTCAATTTTAAACGGCCAAGGTGCTGGGCCGATTAATCGGCCGCTCATGCCTTTTTTCAATTCACTGATCTTGAACATGCTTAGTCGACTCATCCATAATAAGAACAGATAGATATGGGCTAAGTGCCAATCCTTAATGTAGTGATGTACCCAATGGTGATAAGAAAAGTTGGTGTCTCTCCTCAAGGAGTCCTAACACTTATAGTTGAGCCATCATACACGTCTTTAATTAGGTCAATGTATTGGATTGGCACACCCTTTTTATGTAAAACCCTATATAACACTTCCCTGAGTACTCGATCAACATTAGACATATTGAATTGTTTAAAACCTTCTTGATGTACGTCTCTTCGCTAAAAAATAACTTTGTAGGCTTGTAGTTTCTCAAATTCTTCATGCCTAAAGTTTTCCTAGTAGACCTAAGATCATTTTTGAATTCCTAGAATCCCAACCTATTGATTTCAAACATATCTTTTGCTTTAATCAACACATGATGCACATATCTGTTCTTGTAATCAAATATTTTCATTATAGAGCGACAAAGAGATAAGTGAACTATTGCCAACCTTCTTCATCTACAAATAAAAGTTAGGTTTACTCCTGAGTAATCATTTCTAGTCATGAAGGATTCAAATCCACTTTACAACAATCTAGGGGATTGCTTCAGCCATAAAGTGACTCCTTTGATAGACACACATGATCCATCTCTAACACAACCATTCGGTTGTTGCATGTAGATCTGCTCATCTAATTCACCATGCGAGAAAGTGATCTTCACCTCAAGTTTCCTCATCTTACACTTAACGTCTCAAGTGTAACTTTTAGTAACTAACTATGGCTTATACCTTAATAGTTTATCTTGTGGATTATCTTATTTGTTCTTGAAAATCCACTTGCAACCAACATTTTCATAACCTTTGAACACTTTATGGACTGTGAAGTTATGGTTTTGTGAAGAAACTCTTATATCTTTATGAAATAACGAGAAAGGGGGAAAATTCCCTGTCTATGTATTTTCTTTTAATAGATGGACAAACTGTTCTCCTATATATAAGAGAGGAGGCAAGTACAAGCGAACATGACCCTAAGTCCCTAACAGGCGAAGACATTTAGGCCCATATAACAAATGATCCTATTAACTAAATAGGCTAGTACTACTTTCCATGCTTATCAAGACGACTAGGTAGTTGGTCCCAACCAATGGGCGCCTAGGCTTTTCTGGGCTTTTTTTAAGTTATATATTTGTGTATTTATACATATGATACTACATGTTATTTTGTACTATATGTTCATTAAATCATGTTATATGCCTGATTTGCATTGGTAATTGTTTAGAGGATCAAGAGGAGGAGAATTAAGAGAAGAAGAAAAAAGTAGGAGGAAGGTAAGTGAACGAAAACAAGAAAAAAGAAAAAGAAAATTGCAAATGACATGCAAGAAGTCAAAAAAGGAAAAAACACAACAGCAGGAGAGGAGATATGAAGGAGGAAGAAATTAGAAAAATAAAATTACAAACAGCAGTGCAGGAGGTGTGGAAGGAGATTAGGAAATTTTAATGCATACCTGCAAACAGTAGTAGCTGTTGCAGATGTACGAGCAAGAAAAAGTCAGAGAAAGAGGAATATATGCAAATCGAACTTCTAAATGAGATCCAAGTTTATCCAAATTTATTCTATATTGACCTAAATGAAACCCAAGTGTGAAAAGGGACGAGGAGAGGAGACGAACACCGAGAGATTTGTCGGCTGTAAGGAGCAGCTTCCTTGAGAGGGCAATAGCCGTCTCTCCTTGTTTTTATATATTAGGGTAAGATACATTGTGGTACAAAGAAGAAAATAAGAGAAAAACAATAAAACAAATAGTATAATAAAGATAGAACCAGGAGACAGGTCGTCAATTTCCGCCGCTGATCAACTCTCGATACCATCGACAAGACTGTTGATGGTATCGACAGAATGCTCTTCAGTTGCTGTGATAAAGTCGATACCATCGACCTCCTATCGATAGTATCGACGGGGATGCATGTTGTTTCACACTCCCCCTCAAGCTGGAGAGTATGCCCAGCTTGCCACATAATCTCTGAAAAGCTGCTGGACCCAAAGACTTTGTCAAGATATCCGCCAGTTGATCTTCAGACTTGACGTATGGCGTCACAATAGTACCATCTTTGATTTGATCACGAATAAAATGGCAATCAACTTCTATATGCTTTGTAACGCTCATGAAAGATAGGATTCCTGGCAATGTGTATAGCAGACTGGTTGTCACACTTGAGCTCCATAGAAGACATAATAGTGATTTTTAACTCAGAAAGAACAGATTTGACCCATTGTAGTTCACAACATGCATGGGCCATAGCACGGTATTCAGCCTCAGTGCTGGATCTAGCTACCACATGCTGCTTTTTGCTTTTCCAAGTAATCAAATGATCACCTAGGAAGGTACAGTAGCCTGATGTAGACCTTCTATCAGTATGATCACCAACCCAATCTGCATCTGAATACCCTGTGAGAGTCAAAGTAGATGGAGTCACCTTGGGTTTAGAATAAGTGATCCCCTTACCAGGAGCACTCTTCAGATATCTCAGAATCCGACAAACTGCTATCCAGTGTGACTGTCGTGGTGAGTGCATATGCTGACTCACAATGCCTACAGCAAAAGAAATGTCAGGTCGTGTAACAGTCATATATATTAGCTAGCCAACTATTCTCCTGTAATATCTTGGATCTGAGTACTCAACATCATCAACCATCTCCTTGATGTGATAATCCATAGGAGTAGATACCGGTTTAGATTCAGTCATGCCCGTCTCCTGTAGTAAGTCAAGCACATATTTCCTCTGAGATAGATTGACACTTGCATGAGATCTAAGCACCTCAATGCCCAGAAAATATCTCAGTTTACCCAGATCCTTCATTTGGAAGTGTCTCTGCAAACCTTCCTTCACACGAGATATGCCTGTAGAATCACTGCCAGTAATCACTATGTCATAAACATATACAACAATAATGATAGAGCCACAAGAAGAGCTAGAGTAGAATAAAGAGTGATCAGCCATGGAGCGAGAAAAACCCATCTAGAGTACAACGTCACTGAACTTGTCAAACCAAGCTCGAGGAGACTGTTTCAGCCCATATATGACTTTCTTCAATTTACACACCTTCTGACACTCCCCCTGAGCAACAAACCCACGAGGTTGCTCCATATATACCTCTTCTTGTAGGTCACCATGTAGAAAGGCATTCTTAACATCAAGCTAAAATAGGGGTCAATTAAAGGTAGTAGCCAGAGAAATAATAATCCGCACAGAATTTCGACGAGCTACTGGAGAAAAGGTCTCAAAGAAATCAACTCCATAGGTCTGTGTGTAGCCTTTTTCTACCAATCTGGCCTTCAACCTCTCAACCGATCCGTCCATATTATGTTTGATGGTGAAAACCCATCTGCAACCCACTGCTTTCTTCCCTGTAGGTAAGTCAACAAGATCCCATGTGCCATTATGCAAAAGAGCTGACATCTCAAGCTGCATTGCCTGTTTCCAACCATTGTCCTTCAGAGCATCATAGTGATTCCTTGGTATATCAACAAAATCAATCCCAATAGCAAATGCGCGGGCCTGCTTAGATAAGTGGGACAAACAACACACATTTGTAATAGGATGTCTAATAGTACAAGAACGAGTACCTTTCCGAACAACAATAGGAAGATCAAGATCTGATGCTTCTGTAGGAATCTCGTGAGTAGAAGACGATGAGGAAGGCTCAGGGACTGGTGTCGCTACCTCTTCTGGATCTTGTCTGCCTCGTCTACTATAAACATATGGGTATTGCTGAATAACATGCCTGTCAGCTGCCTGCTCGTCATGAATAAAAGTATAATCAGGAATGATGGGTGGCACTCCCTCACTCTGCACAGATGGCCACTCTCTCACTCTGAAAATCTGGTGGCACTCCCTCTCTCAATTGCTCCCCCATACTCATAGCATCAGAGAAATATGGAGTGGTCTCATGGAAGGTAACATCCCTAGACACAAACATGCGACGAAGACTAGGACAGTAACACTTGTATCCTTTGCTAGTATTAGAATAACCAAGGAACTAGGTTTTAATAGACCTAGGAGAAAGTTTTTCAACCTTAGGGTCAAAATTATGGAGAAAAGAAGTGCAAGCAAACACTCTAAGGGGAACACAAAAGGGCTGATTTGTGGGTCGTAACACAGAGAAATGAGTTTGTCCTTTAAGAACAGAGGATGGTTGTCTATTAATTAAGAAGCAAGCGGTTAAAAGAGCTTCAGACCAGAATTTCTTAGGCACATTGGATTGAAACATGATCGAACGAGCAATATCAAGAAGATGGCGATTTTTCCTCTCAGCCACCCCATTTTGCTGAGGGGTGTGAGGACAAGACGTGCGATGGATCATGCCCACAGAACTGCAAAAATCAGACATAGCCTTTTGAACATACTCTAAAGCATTATCAGATTGGAGAGTTTTTATATTGCAGTCAAATTGAACCTTTATTTCTTTATGAAAATGTTTCACAATAGATAGCACAAACTCGACTTTTGAGAAGGTAGATCCATGTCATGCAGGAAAAATCATCCACAAAGGAAATAAAATAACGAAAACCATTATAACTCTGGTCTTTAACAGGACCCCATACATCACTGTGGACTAACTCAAAAGGACAAGATGCCGCGCTTATTGACACGACTGGGATAAGACAACCTATGATGTTTTCCCAGCTGACATGACTGACATGACTGACACTCTAAAGATGACACTTGGGACAACTCAGGTTCCAACTTCCGCAGGCTCTCTAACGACGGATGTCCATATCTGCAATGCCATAGTAAGGGGGAACCACTCAACAGAATGGATGGAGCTGGAGCAGATACTGGGTGAGGCAGACTGTCACCGTGGAAAAGGTAGAGATCACTTTTCCTAGCCCCCCCACCAATCGTCCTCATACTCTTGAGATCCTGTAAAACAAAACAAGAAGGCCCAAATGTTACCGTACATTTTACAGTGTCAATCAATTTTGCAACAGAAAGAAGATTAAAAGGAAACTCAGGCACAAAGTGTACAGATTTAAGATCAATGTTGGGTGTTAGAGGGACAGATCCACTAGCTAGCACTCTCCTCACTTAACCATCTGCCAGTGTGACAGATTGGTGAGGGATATACGAGGTAATAGATTGGAGCAATCTCTTCATACCAGTCATGTGCTGTGACGCGCCAGAGTCAACCACCCAAGATGAAGTAAAGTCAGAAGTTATGAGAGATGTAGCCTGATTACCCGCAGTAGATGCCAAGTTTGCTGATGACGAAGATGAAGATCCCACACTCATGTGCTGTGTAGCATGAATGAACCGATTATACTCCTCCTGTGTAAGAGTGATGCCGGTCCCAGAATTGGTGCCCACAACTGAAGACAGAGAGAAATCTGTAGAGGTGGCACAATGTGCTGCCCCTACAGGAGGTGCAACATGTCTTCCATGTTTCTTCCAACACTTCTCCACTGTATGTCCCGGTTTGTCACAGAAAGTACACTTAGGACGTGTCCCACGTCCTCTGCCCATACCAGGTCCTCCTCTCACCGCAGCAGCTACGAATGCATGAGACTCCCCAGAAGATATAGTAGAGACAGGATTAACAGACTCAAAAATAGACTGTTGAATTCTCAAATAGGTTTCCACAAAACTTGACAATTTATCAGAAGCCAGAATGACACTCCTGGCAGAACCGTAATTGGGATTAAGCCCGGATAGAAATTTAGCAGTAACCATGTTGTCTCTGTCTTTGATCTGCAGCAACTGTCACAGGATGATAGTAGCTCAGCTCTTGAGCAAGTGCCTGAATAGCTCCAAAGTATTCCTCAAGAGATCTATCACCCTGCCTCTCAGCAAACAGACGATCATATATCATGAATTGCCGAAGAGCATTCTTCTCCTGAGAATAGTGCTGCTTCACTGCGTCCCATATCTCTTTAGCTGTAGTATAGAACATAAACCTAGCCGCAATTATAGGTTCCATACTATTCCATAACCAAGTCTTCACAAAACTGTCATGACGCTTCGATTCAGCGTATCCTTTATCAGTAGAGTCCAGGGGACCCGAGTCAACATGTCTCGCCTTGTCGCGAGATTCCAAGACAGTGTGAACATCGTTCATCCATAGTAGATAGTTTTTCCCGTTGAGCTTGATGGAGGGGATAGGAGACGCCTCGCTGTAGGGAGTCTTGGTGTCCTCCATTGAAGACGGGAACTTAGTGACAGATTGATACACGTCACAGAGAAAGCTGAGGTGATGGAGAGATACACGTCACAAATATAGATGAGGTGACAGAGAGATACACGTCACAACACAAAAAAACACGGATAAATGCGTTACTGACGCATTCACAGCCTCCAATCGATTTTCTTAATCACACATGGAGGATATGTGATTAGGAGAGCACTCTGGAAGAGACGAGTCCCTCAGATTGGGCTTTACATAGCCGTTGGATCAACCGGAGACTCCCAAACAGTAGTTCCGGCTCTTGAGAACTGGCCGAAAACTGCTGTAAATCAACCGGAAGCTTGCTAGCGGCTCCGGTCCTTGGTGGCTAGATCTACAACAGTGAGGGAAAAGCTGCTATCGATCCAGCGATGAAGACGGCTAGCGGTTGCTAGCCCAGCAGCACCCGCGCCGGCGGTGGGCTGCTGTTCCTGCCGGCTCGACGACCGAGGTGGCCGCGGCGCCTGGAGAAGGAGAAAGGAGGCGGGGAGGCTCCGACGGCGGCTTGTTGAGGAAGCGGGGCGGCAGATCAAAGACGCTCTGATACCATGTGAAAAGGGATGAGGAGGAGAGGAGACGAACACCGAGAGATTTGTCGGCTGCAAGGAGCAGCTTCCTTGAGAGGGCAATAACCGTCTCTCCTTGTTTTTATATATTAGGGTAAGATACATTGTGGTACAAAGTAGAAAACAAGAGAAAAATAAAAAAATAAATAATATAATAAAGATAGAACCAGGAGACGGGTCCGTCGATTTCCGTCGTTGATCAACTCACGATACCATCGACATGACTGTCGATGGTATCAACGGAATGCTCTTCTGTTGCTGTGATAAAGTCGATACCATCGACCTCCTGTCGATAGTATCGACGGGGATGCAGGTTGTTTCACACCAAGTTTGGCCAAATCTTCAGTAATGTCCCCAAACCAAATGTTTTCCCACAAACCAGACCTAATCATCCCAAATTTGACTTGATTTGGCATAAATTTGACCTAATTTTGCATACCATGACCTAATAAGACCTTACTTCCCCTACTTTATCCTATAAAACCTTAAATGAGTCCCAATTTGGCTAAATCAGACATAGTTTCCCCAATTAGAAGTATATCCCCCAAATCATACCTATTTCCCCCAAATTCGAACCTAATTTGCCAATATTTGACCTGATTTTGCCTAAATCAGACCTATTTCAACTATAAAATGACTCAAGGTGATCTAATTTGACAAAATCCAGACTCGATTCATGCTTATTTAGCCTTTACATTGTTTAATTTGGGCCTAAAAGGCCTTTAACGTCTACTTAATGCACGTAATAGGCTGGGGGCCTAGTTTGAGGCGCCTAGGCGGGCACCTTGATAACTAAGATGCTTTCTAACACTCCCCCTCAACCTTGAGTATGGGTGAAACACATATCTAGTTTGGACATAAAAGACTTAATCTAACAGTACAACAAATAAAACTGTCACTCACCATATAAGAGTTTTCACTCCTCATTCAACACTACTCTCCAACTATTATAAACATGTGAAGACACCTCCTATGTAGTTGTATTTTGCAGGTTGGAAATACTAGAGCTTTTGGAGAAGATCTTCTGAGGTGCATTTGGAATGAAGAACATCTAGTAGATGGAATCCAAGCGCCAAAATAGAAGCTCGTCACCATGAATCTCGAGTAGGAAATCAAAGCACCACAACTATGCCATCCTCACTGGAAAAGGAATGTCTGATTGGAACAAGCACAATTAACACATCCTACGATGTCGATGTGGCAGTAGATGTATCTTCAAATTGTCTAAGAAGTGTAGCCAACTGGAGCACAGTACAGAAGACCACATGCATGCGTAACGTGGCATGAACACAGACATAACGAGGTGCTGATGACTGTCATACTGAATCTATAAATATAGAGCGTGAGTCTAGGGGGCATGATAGGTAAGAAAGACGCCATCAAGGAAAAACCGAAGTAGATCAGCATAAGCGCAATCTCAACACCAATATGGAGAAGACATAAATAGAGTAGCTTAGTGAAGATAAAATTTAGATGAACATCACCCTTGCAAGTTCAATATTTGCAGACTAGTTATTAATAAGCTTTTGATCAGTCCGAAAAGCAACATCTCATGAGAATGCATCAAGATTGTCACAACACTAATGCGATTGGAATAAACGCAACAAGCTCTGTTGCAACGTGTCAATGCTGCAGCTGAGATACTTGAACATCACTTGAAAGTGGTGGCCAACTGGAATAAATGCAAAGAACCACCCACATGCGTATTGTGGCACAAACACAAAGAAGCACAATGCTATTGGGAAAGAGATACACCAATGATGCACTGGATGATGCTAAAAGATACACAATGCTTAGTGGGAATGTGGCGCCGCAAAGACATCAAAAGAACATATGTATTGAAGAATATGAAGCTCCATGAGTATCAACTGTATCATCTCATTTTTTCTCCCTCTACTCTCATCTCTTTCTTTCTCCCTCTTCATACTCTCTCTCTCTCTCCTCCATTTCCCCGGCATGCCAACTACGAAGAGAACAAGCAGTTCGGGTGGAAAAGAGACACAATGATCCCCCACGTGGAAAGAGATTCACTCATGAGGTGAAATCTTCAAGTGAGAGGTCGTTGTACTGTTGGGAGGTTTAGGAGGCACGAGCCCTAGTGTCGGGGTCCCACTTTCCCTTAACGAGTGGGAGTTGAAGAGAGTTCGTCATTCACAAGGGATTTGGGGCGAGGCCTCGGAAAAAGTATACAACGATTTCTTTGGGAAAAACCAAGCACAAATCATGTAGAGATAGAAAAAATTCCCGATGATTTTTCATGGTGGTCGTTGTACTTGTCAAGGCTCTCGCTTATGCCTCCTCGCTCTAGGTGGGCTGCCTTAAACTGGGTGCCTGCTTTTAGATGACTAAAGTGGATGCCTAAGGCCTTTTAGGCCCAAATTAAGGCACTAAGGACCAAATTAGCATGGTTTCGGTCCGAATTGGTCACATTAGATCAAGTTTAGTTATATTAGGGAAGAAACATGTCCTATTTAGGCCAAATCAGATCTAATTGGGAAACTAGGTCTGATTTGGGAGGAAATAGGTCATATTTGGGGAAAAACATATCTTATTTAGGGAATGAGGTCTGATTTCGCCAAATTAGGGCTCAATCAGATCAATGTAGGACAAACCATAGTCACAAATTCAGTATTTGAAATACATTCGGTTGAGTTGAAAATTTCGGAATTCGACAATTATTCGAGAAATATGGGTAAGAAACGGTCAACGTAGTCAGAAAAAGTCAGGAAAAAATTGGAGGATATATACATATGTTGCATACATATGTATATATATGTTTTGCATATATATATATATATATATATATATATATATATGTACATATAGATTGCATTAATGTATCTATAACTATAACATACAAATACATATACATATATATTACATACATACACACATATACATATACACACATATATGCACTCAAACTAAGTTAGAGACTTAATTAGTACAGTATGGGAAAAGAACTTATAAAATGGGAAAAAACATAAACTTGGAATAATTCAAGTATAATATAGCAATAAAACATAATATTCGGGAATTGGAAGTTTTCGGCTGTTTCATACGTCTCGGAAATAATTCTAGTTTAAAACATGACTTTTTCAAAAAGTCGAGAGTATATTGTGACCATGGGACAAACTAGGGGAAGTTACGCTTGATTAGGTCATGCTATGCCAAAATAGGTCTGACTTATGCCAAATAGGGCAAACTGAGCTAAATTGGGTCCAATTTAGATCACATTGAGTCGAATTAAGGCCGAGTAGGTGTAGCTTAGGTCATGACAGGTTTGATGTAGGAGAAATTATGATTGATCAAACTTAGGGATAACCAATACAAATGTACATAATGATGTATATATTTGAATATAGCTAAATATATATGCAAAATCATTTATATATATGTAAAATATAAGCAAATATGAAGAACACCTAGAAACACCTACGCGCCCAGGCCCCCTAGGTTCCCTTAGGTGGGAAGGACTGCTTAGCTGCCTAGACAAGTATGGTGGTGGTTGAGCAACACCCATTCTAAGTATATTTGGCCTAACCAACTGGGATTCCATTTTGATCCCTAATAAGGAAAGCTAGCAAGAGAGACAAAGCGGGGGGCATTGCTGCTATGCCTCACCCCAATCGTCATGTCGCAGATGAGCTTGAGAGCGGTTTCCGCGTCCTGTTTGGTTGTCATTTACTATTTTGCCACGTCACGCCTCAGTGGTTCACATTGAAGAATGTAGCTTGTCGCACACAATGGACAACACAAACATATAAACATCCACTTTCAAGTGGGCACATATCATTATAAGAGACCAACATGCAACAAGATAAGATATCAAGGAAATATTCAAGTCCATAACAAGTAAGATAGTTCACAAGAACCATGAAAACAAGAGATAAGAGCAATGTGTATAGGCTATTGTCCATAGGACCAAGAGAAAGAATAAAACAAGATAATTGCTCAAGAAGAATAATAGGGGATGCAAACATACCTCAACTTCAGAGTTCAAAGATCCAAAGTCACCTCTAGGTCCAAGCCTAGGCATCCAAAGAACTTATTAAGCAATTATGTGGAATTAGGGTTAGGTTCCCATTAATTATCTAAAACTCTAAAAACCACCTTTTATCATTATGCGAATTAGGTTTCCAAAACCATGCCATATTTTATTATATGTCATTAGGAGTCCAAAACATATTTTATTATATTTTTCTGATTTATAATTAATTCGTTATGATTTTTCCAAGTTAATTCATCATTAATCACATCCATTGAAAACACCTGTTATTAATCCTTAGATTCAGTTATCAAAACATATACCATTAGATAGGTCTTATTTTTCTGATTCCAACGGGTATTTATTTGTATTTTTCCGATCAATAGATTATTAGTTATGGATTTTTAATCCTCGACTAATCACAAAATTCCACGTCGGATATATGCTGGCGAGAAAACATAAGAGAGAGATAGAGAGTGGGACCCGCCGCGTGACTTGGTCCAATCAAGAGCCACCAAGTCACGAGTCAACACCCAACCAGACCGCATCACCAAGCAAAGAGGAAACAAGTCGAAACACTAAAACACACTTGCAAGGAGAACAAAGGAAGAAGGAAACGCAGAAGGGTAAAAATAGAATTTTGCAAAGGGGATTCTTCCCCAACCTATCACCCGTTCATGGTTGCAACGGAACTCGAGCAGGTGAGCAATGATTTGGGCAAAAACACGCTACACGATGATTCGACAAAGAAACAGAAGAAAAAGAAAAGGGAAGCTCGACCGAACTCACCGAGCAGGCTGATTGCTGTGCTGGTCCCTCCGAGAGCCGTGGAGGTCAACCCTAAGTTGCGCCCAAACGTAGGTCATCTACAGCCTAAGCAGAGGACGTGCGAAGAAATTGAAGAGCCAGATGCATTTTGCGGAGAGAAGAGAAGCTCAGGGCACCCTCTTATATAGATTAGGGGTTGCCACCTATCGGGAAAGCAAGTAGGCCGAAACCTTGTTCCCCAAGATTTGGGGTTTCCCAAACCGAGAAGAAACATGTAGGCAAAGTATGGATCAAAAGGTGAATCCAAAGGCAAAGAAATCATCGAAAAAGGCCAAGAATCGAGAGAGATATCCACAAAACAAGATTGCCAAAAACATGGTCTGTACTCCTACTCCGACTCGAGCTAGGAGACGACCTCTGTGTCGTTAGATCGCAGATCCACGGTCCAAAATTGAGCCGAAATCGGGAAAATAGAAAGCAGGCGTGACCGAGCAAATCTTTCGGCGAAATCTGATTAAAACAAGGTCCAAAACAAATTAGATTAAAGTGTGATCACATTAATTTCTTCTTTTTCTCTTTCTTCTTTTGGAGACTCAAACGAACCCCAAATTAGGTGAAATTTTGCCCAAAGGCTAATTAGAGCATGTAGATTCCGATTATAAAATTAGATTTGCCTTATGAGAACATTAAATGCGTTTATTACTCAAAAATTAGTTTCTCTTTCCTCATGCATTAATGGTGATAGGATTATCCAAATTTTATGAAACTTGACCCACAAGTCGTATTTAATGTTTTGTATACGAATTTGCCATCAATTTTAGATGTTGGACTTATTTTTGTAATTATTTAATATTTTGAAGGCTCTACTCACTTTCTCTCTCCTGATATTACTTTTTAAGCAAACTTTCTCCAAATTGGATAAAAATTTACCCAAAGGCTGTATTTATTATGTAGATCACGAATCTAAGATTATTTTCCTCTTTTAGAGTCATTTATTATATTTATTTATTAATTACACCTTTTAGGTAATTTCTCTCCTAACTTACCATATTATTTCAAGGTTGTCCAAATTAAATGAAAATTGACATGTAGGCTTCTTTTAAGGTGTAGATTATGAATTTGAAGTCTATTCTTTATTTTGAGGCTTTCTTGCATGGGTTTTGTCATCTGGCCCATTAGGGGCCCATTAGATCATTATGCATCCAATTAAGTTATTCATCATCTTATTATCACCAAATGAATTATATGACATATTAGATTACATTATTCATGCATTAGATTATTAGGATCACTCTAACCTCAACATTGTTTGGTCAAACCCAAAAGGTCAAACTTCTAGGGTAGGGTCCAAGATCCGGTATGTTACAACACTCCACCCCTTAAAAGGATTTCGTCCTCGAAATCTATAGATGAAACATCAACAATTAACTACTCTCCACCAATGTATTAGAAAGCGGAAAGCGGGAGGCGTGCAGACAACACCCTGTAACTGATTAAGCGGTAGGCGGGCGATTAAGCGGGCGATTTTTGAAAAAGCGGGTGCTTAAATTTTATATATTTTTATACAAAATTGCATGTATGTGTAGATAAAAAGTATATTTCTAAGGAACTTTTATACATATCTAATCAGCAAATCAGTAATTAACTAAGTATTCATCAATACTTTACTACTAATCAGTATCTCTAATCACTAAAATCAGCAAGCATATCAGTAATTGTAAATAACAAACTATGAATTATTGAATTAAAGTAATCACTAAAGTAATACTAACCAATAGTACCAATCATTAATCACTGAAAGCAGCAAGGAAATCCGTAAAACTAATCATGCATTAAAGTATAATAGAGCAATATGATATTTACCTAGATGAATTACAGCAGTACCCAATTATTACAGCTTACACACAAAGTATGCATTCTAAATTAGGACTAGCTATATCATAGAACATTTAATGTATACAAGTTTCATATATTATAGTCAACACTACTTGGACTATGTAATTAATTAATGTTACATGCTTAAATTAGGATTTTTAATCAAAAGTGGGCAAAAAGCGGGTGAGGCGGGCAAAAAGCGGGCGATTTTGTTCAAAAAGATTAAGCGGGCGATTAGGGGCTAATTTAGGCGGCTGGGGGTCTTGGCCGCTTAAGCGGCCGCCTGGGCCGATTTTTAATTCACTGCTCTCCACCCCTTAAAAAGGTTCAACCTAACAAATCAAACTAAACATCTTTCTAGAGCTACCCACATCTCTTAGTTGTGAAATTTTTAGAGATTTATATTACTCATGTATCCAACTAAAGTCATCATCTAGGGTTGAGATTTAGGTCCTTGTGTCTCTAACCTATCAACCCTACATGAACATCCAAAAAGTCATAGGGTAGGCAAACTACACCATTATATCAATCCTAGTCACAAACTAGGGTTAGATTCTACTCAAACTAGAGTTTCTCTTCATTGTGACATTGATAAAATCTAGAAAAAACATTTTGTCATGTACATATCGTATATATGGAAAATAATTTGTTGTGAAAACTTTTGCGATTGAATACTAAAATTTGGGCCCAAAATCAAAATGAGAAACCAAGTCACAATATTTCCATAACTAGTCCACCTTATCCAACTACCTTTTCATAACCTAATCCCATCCTCAAACCAAACCTTTTTGCATAAGAAGATCATCATTGATCAAATCTAGGGTCAACATATCACTTTGAGGTAACTATCAAAGTCAAGGTTTCTAATGGAGAGACAAAATTGAAATAATCAGATTCCGACTACCATGGGCTCTGATACCAGCTGTAAAGAAGCGAAACTACCTCTCTACTAAAAATTTGAACAATAAAACCTCCAGTCCAAACACACTCAGAAGGTATGATGGAGTGGGTGTAAAATTTTCAAATCTTTATATAATGGTAACAAAAGACGAAAGTATAGCAGCGGAATAAAAATATGACTATATTCAATTATAAAACAAAGGGTTACAACTTACATCATAAGGATCCATGTAGAGGAAATCTAAACCACCTCAAGATTGTCTCCAAGCTTTAACTTCACTATTTAAGTCCAGGTCATCAAGCCTTGTCACCCCACTCCTCCACCTAGGGTTGGAAGCATACCCCAACAAAAGAGAAACAATAGGAGACATCAGCAAAGCTGGTATGTGCATACTAAAAAGCAAATTGAGCAACTTATAAAGAATAAGGGACATCAAAATAAAAGGCTTCCCATGCAAGAGATAAGGACTACCCCAAAAGAGGGCATAAAAGATAAGAATCATCATCACATGATAAAAGAAGATACTTGCCATATACAAAACAATAAAGATTGTGCAATACTGGCACATAGAGAGAGTAGTAGGGCACACACCCCACAAACATCATCAAACCTGCATGCATGTGAGATAAACATAGCCCTAGAACAATATAAACACAAAGGCGGCCAACCCTCATAAAGTTGAAACCTGATAGAGAAAGGAATACTGCCAATCTCCCAATATATAAAACGGGTCAAGACACACATCTTACCCTGGGTACAAGATTCCTTGCCGTCCCAAAACGAGTAGGAAATATCACATCTGCTATAAAAAAGACCAATGCACTTACACTACTCTAGTGCTACTGAATCACATAACATTTTAATGTAGAGGCAAGTAGAAAGTATAGTCAGATTTATACAATGTTGCCATCACACCATGGACAACACAAACAGATAAACATCCACTTTCAAGTGGGCACATATCATTATAAGAGACCAACATGCAACAAGATAAGATATCAAGGAAATATTCAAGTCCATAACAAGTAAGATAGTTCACAAGAACCATGAAAACAAGAGATAAGAGCAATGTGTATGGGCTATTGTCCATAGGACCAAGAGAAAGAATAAAATAGGATAATTGCTCAGGAAGAATAATAGGGGATGCAAACATACCTCAACTTCAGAGTTCAAAGATCCAAAGTCACCTCTAGGTCCAAGCCTAGGCATCCAAAGAACTTATTAAGCAATTATGTGGAATTAGGGTTAGGTTCCCATTAATTATCTAAAACTCTAAAAACCACCTTTTATCATTATGCGAATTAGGTTTCCAAAACCATGCCATATTTTATTATATGTCATTCGGAGTCCAAAACATATTTTATTATATTTTTCTGATTTATAATTAATTAGTTATGATTTTTTGAAGTTAATTCATCATTAATCACATCCATTGAAAACACCTGTTATTAATCCTTAGATTTAGTTATCAAAACATATACCATTAGATAGGTCTTATTTTTCTGATTCCAATGGGTATTTATTTGTATTTTTCCGATCAGTAGATTATTAGTTATGGATTTTTAATCCTCGACCAATCACAAAATTCCACGTCGGATATATGCTGGCGAGAAAACAGAAGAGAGAGATAGAGAGTGGGACCTGCCGCGTGACTTGGTCCAATCAAGAGCCACCAAGTCACGGGTCAACACCCAACCAGGCCGCATCACCAAGCAAAGAGGAAACAAGGTGAAAGACTAAAACACCCTTGCAAGGAGAATAAAGGAAGAAGGAAACACAGAAGGGTAAAAATGGAATTTTGCAAAGGGGAATCTTCCCCAACCTATCATCCGTTCATGGCTGCAACGCAGCTCGAGTAGGTGAGCAATGATTTGGGCAAAAACACGCTACACGATGATTCGACAAAGAAACAGAAGAAAAAGAAAAGGGAAGCTCGGTCGAACTCACCGAGCAGGCTGATTGCTGTGCTGGTGCCTCTGAGAGCCGTGGAGGTCAACCGCAAGTTGCGCCCAAACGTAGGTCACCGACAACCTAAGTAGAGGACGCACAAAGAAATTGAAGAGCCAGATGCGTTTTGCGGAGAGAAAAGAAGCTCAGGGCACCCTCTTATATAGATTAGGGGTCGCCACCTATCGGGAAAGCAAGTAGGCCGAAACCTTGTTCCCTAAGATTTGGGGTTTCCCAAACCGAGAAGAAACATGTAGGCAAAGTACGGATCAAAAGGTGCGGATTTCTATTTGGAATCCAAAGGTGAAGAAATCACCGAAAAAGGCCAAGTATCGAGAGAGATATCTGCAAAAGAAGATTGCCAAAAACGTGGTCTGTACTCCTACTCCGACCCGAGCTAGGAGACGACCTCTGTGTCATTAGATCGCAGATCCACGGTCCAAAAAGAGCCGAAATCGGGAAAATAGAAAGCAGGCGTGACCGAGCAAATCTTTAGGCGAAATCTGATTAAAACAAGGTCCAAAACAAATTAGATTAAAGTGTGATCACATTAATTTCTTCTTTTTCTCTTTCTTCTTTTGGAGGCTCAAACGAACCCCAAATTAGGTGAAATTTTGCCCAAAGGCTAATTAGAGCATGTAGATTCCGATTATAAAATTAGATTTGACTTATGAGAACATTAAATGCGTTTATTACTCAAAAAGTAGTTTCTCTTTCCTCATGCATTAATGGCGATAGGATTATCCAAATTTTATGAAACTTGACCGACAAGTCATATTTAATGTTTTGTATACGAATTTGCCATCAATTTTAGATGTTGGAGTTATTTTGTAATTATTTAATATTTTGAAGGTTCTACTCACTTTCTCTCCTGATATTACCTTTTAAGCAAACTTTCTCCAAATTGGATAAAAATTTACCCAAAGGCTGTATTTATTATGTAGATCACGATTCTAAGATTATTTTCCTCTTTTGGAGTCATTTATTATATTTATTTATTAATTACACCTTTTAGGTATTCAAGGTTATCCAAATTAAATGAAAATTGACATGTAGGCTTATTTTAAGGTGTAGATTATGAATTTGAAGTCTATTCTTTATTTTGAGGCTTTCTTACATGGGTTTTGTCATTTGGCCCATTAGAGGCCCATTAGATCATTATGCATCCAATTAAGTTATTCATCATCTTATTATCACCAAATGAATTATATGACATATTAGATTACATTATTCATGCATTAGATTATTAGGATCACTCTAACCTCAACCTTGTTTGGTCAAACCCAAAAGGTCAAACTTCTAGGGCAGGGTCCAAGATCCGGTATGTTACACGAGATTTGCAACAATTGGATCGGTCGACGGGAGGCTGAATTTGGGAGTCAAGGTCTCTGAGTCTCGGGCCTTAGATGGGCTGAAATCAGCCTTTTATTCTTCAAGTTTCTTAAATGAATGAAGTGATCTTGGACTCAAGTTGAAGGATATCTTGGACTCAAGTTTGAAGGAGTGACAAAGTGCATGAAAACATACAAAGTAAGACAAAAATGTTGAGATTTCTAAAAAAGGAGAAAAACCAAGGAAATTGCAATTAAGTCCTAAAAATGAAGGAAAAGGGATAAAAAAGCCTAAATAAAAGACCTAAGCAATGCGATAAAAGGAGATGAATATGCATTCATCACCTCTCAACAAAATGTGCCTTTTAAACGAATTTCATTTCCATTTTCTTCATAAGTAGACCCATTTGCAGAGAGAAATAAGGTGAGACCTTGGACATGTAAGGGGATTAGAACCCAAAACCTCCCGTTTAACAAAACATCTCGTTTTAAGATCCCATATTGCGTCTTGATTAAGACTTCTGATCCTATGCAACTATCTTGCATGATGAGTCATCTCCTAATAGCACAACCAGATTTTTAACTGCATTATATACAAAGAGTTAATCTCTAATGTGACACATGTGATGGGAATAACCTAATTGATGCAGTCAAATCACAACCTTTGTGTAGCCATTCAGATGCGTTTTGAATTTATTATAGCCTGTTTATTATAGTCAAATAACAACCTTTGCTTAGTTATCAAGGCGCCCACCTAGGCGCTAGGAAAGGCGCCTCAAACTAGGCGCCCAGCCTATTTAGTGCATTAAGTGGGCGTCGAAGGCCTTTTAGGCCCAAATTAAGCAATTTAAAGACTAAATAAGCATTAGTTGAGTCTGGACTTTGTCAAATTAGATCACCTTGAGTCATTTTATAGTTGCAATAGGTCTGATTTAGGCAAAATCAGGTCAAATATTGGCAAATTAGGTTCTGATTTGCGGGAAATGGGTCTGATTTGGGGGATATATTTCTGATTTAGCCAAATTGGGTCTCATTTAAGGCTGTATAGGATAAAGTAGGGGAAGTAAGGTCTTATTAGGTCATGGTATGCAAAAGTAGTTCTAATTTATGCCAAATCAATTCAAATTTGGGATGATTAGGTCTGGTTTGTGGGAAATACATTTGATTTTGGGAAATCACTGAAGATTTGGCCAACTTGGGTTTCATTTAGGTCAATATAGGATAAATTCGGATAAACTTGGGTCTCATTTGGAAGTTCGATTTGCATATATTCCTCTTTCTCTGACTTTTTCTTGCTCTTACATCTGCAACAGCTACTGCTGTTTGCATGTATGCATTAAAATTTCCTGATCTCCTTCCACACCTCCCACATTGCTGTTTGTAATTTTATATTTCGGACTTCTTCTTCCTCCTTCATATCTCCTCTCTAGCTGTTGTGTTTTTTCCTTTTTTGACTTCTTGCATGTCATTTGCAATTTTCTTTTTCTTTCACCTACAATTCCTAATTACCTTCCTCCTACTACTTTTTTCTTCTTCTCTTAATTCTCCGTCTCTTGATCCTCTAAACAGTTATCAATGCAAATCGGGTATATAACATGATTTAATGAACATATAGTTACAAAATAACATGTAGTATCATATGTATAAATATACAAATATGTAACTAAAAAATATAAAAAAATAAAAACGCCCAGAAAAGCCTAGTCGCCGGTTGTTGGGACCAACCGCCTAGCCGCCTTGACAAGTGCAAACCTTGGTGTAGCCATTTAGATGCGTTTTGAGTTTATTATAGTCAGTCGTAAAGACCTATATATAGGCTCAGTAAGCCTCATTGAAGGTACACTTCATTAATGTTTCAAAAATTGGTCTGTGTGGCCGCTTATACAAGGTTTGGACCACCTACCAAACCGTATGCTGAAATCTCCCACCAAAAGCGGACCAGATCGCATAATCAGCCGCATAGCCGCATAAAAGACCGATTAATCCCCGATTTTCAAATAGACATATTTCCATTTCTTCTTTTTTACATTACATTCATATATGTTTGTTTATATTTAGATCGTAATGCATGTTTGTATTTATTTAAGTTGTGATGATTGCATATTTGCATGATCGCATCTATTATTTTTGTATGTACAAATTAAATATGTAAATTCATGATTATAAAATATATACTAGATATAATAGTTGTTAAATAAAAAATCCAAAACCGCCTATACTCCCACATCTAGGAAGCATTGACACTTCCCGGAGGCCGTGTTCGTGTCCAACACGTGTCCAACATGGACACGCCATGGACACACATGGACACGTGGTGGTGGACACTTCCCGGACGTGTTCAAATCCCCTATTTTTTTATCAGGAGTTGGACACATCCTGGACACGGCTCGGACACACTGGGACACTAACTAAGAAGGTGAAACATCCTATTGCACATAAACTTCCTCTTCACTCCTGATGCACATGTCTCCCCCTCGTCACATTGCCACCTAGGTAGTTACTCCCCTTCCTCCACCTACAAACTTTGTCCTCTCCTCTCTCTCCACTCGTTGTCAACCTCTTGTCTTCCTCTTCCTTGGTCTCAATACCTATGTTTTATTTGTCCACCACCACAACCACTACCACCAACAACAACCTCCTCTTCCCCTTCCTTTTCTTCCCAAATCTGAATGTACATCAATCTTTCACTCTCTTCTACAAATAACGACACACCTCTTTTTTCTTTGTTGTCCACCACCAATACTATCTTTTTACTGTCCAAATTTAGATGTGAAAATATTTTACTGTAGGTCCTTACTTGTAGTGGTTAACTTGTTATTGTTTGTGAATAAAATTTCTACTACCTTGACTATTATTGTGTTTACAGTGTGGACTTGTTTGATCGTATGCTTTCGATGGCTTAAATTTGTGATGTGTGCAATGTGTGTTTGAGTGAACATATGAAAGTGAATATAGCTTGGATGAAATGATCTTATGTTTGAATGCACTTGTTTTTTGTGTTATACATAAAAATAGTATATATATATGTATATGTATATTTTTTCCGTGTCCGGTGCCATGCAAGTGTCCTATATTTTTGAAAATTCCTGTGTCCAGTGTATGTGTCCGTGTCCATGCTTCCTAGTCCCGCATATACTCCCACGTACCGCATATACTCTAGAAGGCGACCTCTCCGAGCGCATAACACATACCACTTTTTAAAACACTGCACTGGATGATGAAATCTATTTGAATTTAAACTATTCACAAAGTTATTGGAGTAAAAATTTAGCTAGATTTCAATCATCCCGCTCCCATTACTAAGTTGAGAATTGATTCACTGAAACCAAGTATTTGAGAATATTATGCGTACACTGTCAAATTCTTTCCTAAATATACCAATCCCTGTTGGTTGCTCTTAAACTTGCTCACAGAGCTCCAACTTTCATGTTTTAATGTCACGTAGAAGTCCTCTTTCTTAAAATAGTGAGACCTCTTTGCTCATGTACCCTAGTTTCATGCATAGATCTTAGTGGTGTCTAACTTTATTTTAATGAATGAAGATTCTTGAACTTATAACTCTGAAATCTATCTATATGTACAAATTTCTGGGATGTTGTTACCTTTTAGCTCAACAAAGTGTGCCCTTAACCGACCCTTTGTTTTCCGTCTTCTGCATAAAGTAAACTCCTTAGCTTCAAGGATCTAGAGAGAAGTGATGTTGCTAGCAAGACCTTGGACATGGTCAATTGAAACTATATTCACTGTCCAACATACTTCTTGATTAAGATTGGTCCAATGCCACTATCTTGCCTGATGAGTCATCTCCTAATAGCACAACTCGAATTTTAATTGCATTATGCACAGAGAACCAATCTCTAAGGTGACACACATGATGGGAACAAGCTAAATCACTAATCCATTCGTGAAACTAGGTAGTTGAGGACTTTATGAGCACAAAGTCAAATTCTCCCTAACTATACTAGCCTCTGTAGGTTGTTCTTACTCCTTTTCCTTTTCCATTTTTGCTTATTGTAGAGTTTGTGGTATTGATCAATATATATTTCTTTTTGTACTTGCATGCCTTGCCTATTCTATGATTGTACCTTGATCCAATTGCTTTATTAAGCTGTTTATGATTCTTTCTTTTGTTCTCCACCTTATGGTAGAGCCTCATCTTGACTCCCACTGGATCCATCCAATTCCATATCCATCAGCTTTTCGGAAAGTAGAGAAGATCAAACCTCTTCCATGTAAATACATTCTTACTATAAATAATGGCGTCCCAGAAGAGAGGCAATGCACATACATAAGCATAACAACATCTTCATTAATTTCAATATCGATGTGTTTTATATCCATGATAATGGAATTAAACTCATGAGTATGGGATCCAGCACAAAAAATGGTTGCTTATGATGCAATTTGGTCTGGAGGGACTTTGTCATGTACAAAGATTCCAATGTCGACAACAAATTGTATTGGAACTGTTGTGCACTCCTTCAAGCAATACCTCATTAGTCAACAATAACTACATGGTAGCTAGGGCTTTTTCTTCCATCTCTACCTCCTTTTTGTTTGTCATGATTGGTGGCATTTTCATCCTGTAGAAGAAAAAAAAAATCTGTGGAGTCAAACCCTTAGAATAAGAGTGTGCATACACCTATACTATAATCAGACCTAATATAAGGTTCCCTATTTTCCAAATTGTTTTAGATCCATTAAGTTTTCTAAAACTGAAACTGGCTTATTGTTCATAACGGGTTTGGCAAAATATTTGGAGATTTTTTGAATCATTCATTGCTTGGTAGAGTGTGTCCTAGTTCGTACCTTGCAAAGAGCGAGGTTAAATGTATTGTTGTTAATAAAGAATGGTTGTCTTCTTGGTTGTATATAATTGTAGACCATCTCACCCTCCACTTCCGGCGTCGGTTGCTAACATCTATCACATTCAAATAGGCAACCACAAACAGTTTAAATCATAGTTTTTGAGGCGGCCAGGCGGTGCCCCTCCTCACTTGAACGCCCAGGCCGCCCAGGCCGACTAGGTCGCCCAGGCGGTGGTTTTTTTACCCCCAGAAAATGTATACATATATAAATATATACCTATATATATTATTTATATACTATGTTATGTATATAACTATACATATATGTATGTAAAACTTATCCAGCCTTCGTATATTTACTAAAATGACAACAAAACAGTAAATATTTGAGAATTGAGACATTCTATACCTCAAACTGATCGCTGCAAGCCTGCAACAGTGAATTGAAATATAAGAAAAAAATACATAACACACAATTCATTGCTGAAAATGAATATAAAAGTTGCAAAACATTCCAATATTCCATAGTTCCAAGCAAGTTTAATTAACCTATGTAATACTAAATAAATGAAAATGTCTCTTGTCTGAAAAATCTAAACAAATATAAAACTGATTTTAAAACTCAAACGGATCTTCATCATTGTCTTCTGCATCCTCTCCATCACCAACTTCATCATCATCTAGTCCTGCATCATCATCTATTTCTTCATCCTCTTCCTGAGTATCATCATCACTAAGTTCCATTGGAGCTCTGTTGGTTGATCTTCTTGGCCTGCTAGGCCCAGCTTGATATTCAGTAGCACCCATTGCATCATCTACTTGGCTCAATCTAACACCTTCAACAACAATGGGATCTTCTGGCACACCTGTCATCCATTCACTACTCCAGTTTAATTCATCTAGAGCTATAGGGTCGTAGCTCTTCTCTAGGTTCTGAATCCGTCTACTTTTGAACCTTTCATGAAGTTGTCTGTTATACTCATAGTCACAATATACTCCGACTTTTTGAAAAAGTCGTGTTTAAAACGCGATTTTTTGCCTAGACGTATCAAACAGACGAATAATTCCCAATTTGAGCATGGTCACAATATATTACGTTTTATTCCCGTATTATTCACGAATTTGACGTTTTCTTCCCGTTTTCTACTTTTTTTATGTACTTTCTCATTTTATACTATTTAAGACTAACTTGATTTGAATGTGTGTGTATATATATATGCGTGTTTGTATATGTAAATACACACACACACATATATATGTATGTATGTGTTATATTGTTGCAATAGATGTATAGACTTGTACTTATATATTGTGCACCATATGTATTGTGTTATATATATGTGCAATACACACATACACACACATATATATATATATATATATATATATATATATATATATATATATATATATATATATATATATATATATATATATATATATATATATATATATATATATATATATATGAATCCTCCGATCTTTCGCCGAATTTTTCCCGAATCGTTGACCGTATTTTAACCGTACGTTGACCGCTTTTTATCCGAATTTCCCGCATAATTCCCGAATCCCGTATTTTTCAGCTCGACCGAACGTATCCCGAATACCGAATTTGTGACTATGGTTATACTGAATATAGACAAGTTTGTCCATTCTCTTAACCTCTAGCCTGTTCCTCCTCTTTGTGTGAATCTACATAATAAAAGAACTATTTAGAGTCGGGGTTTCACGTAAACAGGGAATCGGGGGGATAGGAGGGTAGCGGGTGGGGAGTCCAAGAGTCGCGGGAGACTTGTACTTTTAAGTTAATAAAAAAAAAGAATTAACAGGCGGGCAGCAAAAAAGCGGCCGCCCGACCCAGCCGCGACTCGCCCAGTCGGACTAGGCGGCCGCCCAGCCGCCCAGTCGGGCCAGGCGGACGCCCAAAAGGAAAATCAGAGTAGGCGAGTGTCCAGGCGTCACCCACCTGAGCGCCAGGCCGACTAGGCGGCGCCCAAGCGGGCGCCTCAACAACTATGGTTTAAATAAATGATTATTATGGCTATACAGAAGCTGTTTACCCCAATACTACCCAACAGAATGCTTGTGATACTCCATGCATGAGATTATAGAAGTCATGTGCTTGGTCCTTAAATGCCCCATGCTGGCTTATATTGGTCAAAATCATAGTCACAAATTCGGTATTCGGGATACGTACGGCCAAGTTGAAAAAATCGGAAATTGGGAAGTATGCGGAAAATTCGGATAAAAATCGGTCAGCGTACGGTAAAAGTTCGGTCAACTATTCAGAAAATAATCGGCAAAAAAACGAATTATACACACACACACACACGCACAAACATATATATACACCCACACATATAGTGATTTAAAATGACTAAACATCAAACTGATTACCGTTATTTTGGAAGAATGGGAAGAAGTGGGAGCAGCAAGCAGCAGGCACAAATCAGGGAAGGAGGGGGAAGAATGGAGGAAGATGGAGCGTACATGTAGATCAAGGGTTACTCCTCATGGATCAGGGTGTGTCAGGGGATAGAGAAGGAAGGTTGGACGGTTTAGTGGAACCCTGCTACAAGTATAAAAGGACGTGGAAAAAACAAATGTGAAGCAAAAGTACATGACTGTATAAAACGGCAAAAAAATGTATTGAACGCGTTTAAAACGCAATACACGAATTAACGCGTTTAAAACGTATTATTCGGTTTGGAGTTTAAAACGGCCTTCATATGCGTCAGGTAAATAATACACGTTTTAAACACGTTTTAAAAAAAAAAGGAGTATATTGTGACTATGGTCGAAATAAATGCTTTGGGTGTTATGTTTCCAGGCTTTTGCAGCAGCTGGAGGATGAGTTTGACAATTTGAAAGAAGAAAGGAAAACCTTGGTGCGTCCATCATATTATTTTCTGTTGCATTGGCAGACTTGAAATAAATCTCAAGGTTGAAGTTCCTGTATCTAGGAAGAGTCACTTGGTAATCCAACAGAACAAAGATCGGTTTCTCAAAGAATGCACAATTACAAGCTCAGGGCTGTGAAGCAGGGAATTAAAAGGCTAGAAAAGCTGATGTCTGCGATTTGTCAATTGCTCTCTTCACTTAAACTGATGCTTGATGAGGTGCCTGCAATTCATGGATTAGTTTTGGTGCTTGGAGGAAGCATTCTACGACCACAGAATGTTTATGAGATCTCTTTGTCAAATGGCACATTTAGTATGCATACTACAAAGAACATAAATAAAAGCAAACTGGCAGAGACTCTGTCTCGAAAGGTTCCTATCTAATCACTGTTCACAGCCTTGTGCAATTGTTTTCTGTTGTTTGACTAAGGTGCTTCTAGGTTATTCGAGCTTTAATATCTGAAGGTGCTGGTCAAGATTCTTTAGCAGGTTATTTGCATCTTCTTTGTATTTAGTCGAGGCTATTCTAATTTGTTACTAACCAGTTAACTCACTAGGCCCAATGAAGTTGTTCCTTCTGGTGAAAGCTCCTGCAGCCTTCAATTTGCCTCAGTATTTTGTTCCCAAGCGTGACTTTAGATACAATAAAATGGTTGATATATAAAGTGTGCTCTTTTGCTAGAATCAGCAATGAGATATACATTCTTATATGACCAGCATTTATCACAATGATTGCAGAAAGTGCCTCTTAGGCTGCGTATTGATTTCAAAACTACAGACCAAGCTAAGAATGATACTCACTTAGCATCGGAAACAACCATGGGAGAGACTAGTCCAGATTCTTCTTTTGCAGACATAATCTGGTAAGGTTTCTTTAATTTTTATCATCATTTATATTAGAAAGCAAATGCAGTTTGTAATAATATATTACACGAACCTAGTCCTATATATACAAGAGGGGAGTGATACAAACTTGACACAAACCCTAATGCACCAATAAGTTTATGCCATTATCCAAAGACACTAAATTAACTAAACTAATATATTTTTTAATGGCTCATGGGAAAATCACATGCCTGTCTTGCCTAGATAGACACAAACTTCAAATAGAAAAAGTAAATAGTAGATAAAACTCATACCGGTAGTTATTCCCTCAAAATCTTTCAATCAAGCATTCAAGTGCTCCACTCAAGTGGGCAACTCACAAGCTAGTACACAAACAAGCTTCTTGTAAAAGCATAGGTGTGCATATGGAGCAAAGAGCAACATAAAAAAAGGTAGATTTATATCTATTGCTGCAAACTTTTAATGTTAGTGAATGTAAACAATGACAATAAAGGGCAGAGCTACAGAAGGGAGGGCATACGATGTGGTGATTGGTTTCATAAAAAGACAAAGTGACAACATGCTACCAAGCTGACGAGGGGAAACAAGACAAAAAGGACAGATACACGAGGTGATTGGTTGCCACCATAAAGAAGCCGAGGGGCTGACATAAATATATAATAAAAGGAAAGAAAAAAGTAGCTGACCGAGAGAGGAACTGTGAACAAGAAACAAATTAAATAACAAGGACACATCAACAGTACCGGAGGGTTTTCTTGTCTGGAGCAACACCATGCAGGGGTGCGACCTTCATAAGTTGCTAGTAGCGGTAACGTGGATCAGTGTCCAGCAAGGGGAGACAAGGAGGTTGGCGGGCAAATTGGGCTGTTAGGTAGAGGCGGGGGCTAGTCTGAGCTGCTCCCATGCAAAGTTGATGCATGAGCAAGGGCCGCGCCTTTGGCAGTGGCGGCAAGATGTGTTACAACAATAGAGGAGGCGTGGTAAGCGATCAACAACAGTAGGCATCTACATTAGAAGCCCAAACTAGGGTGACGTGGAACCAATTCCCTAAAAGAAAATTCCTTAACTAATCTTCTGCGTGGGCACATCCTTGAGGCCAGTATCTATAACAGAAGACTGAAAACCCTAGTTTTCACGACATTTATGATTGCATACCTAATTAACAACCAAACAAAATAATAAAACTCAGTTAAACTTGTAACTTATGAATAAGTAAAAAAACAAAGGAGTTCCTACAATTAATAATAAGTTCATATAATAAACTAAAGTATCATGTAATTAACTAGAACTCTAAAAATAGCTATAAAACATCTCATCAGCTCTAGTTGGGCTCTTGCGAGAGCTTTGATACCTGTTTCGAAAGATGAGGCTCCAATGAGTTCGGTGGGCGATCTGGGACTTGAGTCCATGTCCCTGTAGCAGATCACGGGCGTAGTTTGTGGGAGTTGAAAGCTGGGATGCTCGATCAATCTGTTGTTAGCTTGACTTCTTCAGATTGCACATTTTTGTTGTATTCATCATGCTCGAATTCATTGATTAGTAGAATGGCTCATCCTTCTACCTTATCGTTACCTACATCAACGACAATCTTCACTTGACTAGAGTTTTGCGTGATGCTTAGGTTTGATTGTGTTAATGTGTGCACGATTGAAGAAGAGACTGGATTCCACATGATTTGGACTGGTGTAACATCTCGGGTCGTGACCACAGCCTGGAAATGACCTCAAATGGTAGACCATGATATATGGAACATGCGTAAAGGTTCACTTATGCCACTAGATGTGTTATGATCCTTTTAGCTAGGATGTTGGCATATTGGCCTCATATCTTTCATAATGTAGAGCAGATCTAAATGCCATCCTCATCTAAAGTAACAACTGGGTCGGTGGTGTCTTTGATGTTCTAAAATACTAAAGGCTATTTCTTATTGGGTGAATAAAACAAGTACATGGCTCTCTCTTTTATAAGACAAGAGTGTGAGACATAGAGTAGGGCTAGGCAATTTAGGATAAAAGTACAAGAGGCTACAAAGCCAAAAGCCAAAATACACTAAGTAAGAAACAACACAACACAGAAAAATATATATACTAATACTCCCCCTCAAGCTGGAGCATAGATATCAATCATGGCCAACTTGTCAATCAGAGCAGTGAATCAAGTCTTCGGAAGAATCTTGGTGAAGATATCTGCAACTTGATCTGAAGTATGTGTATAAGGCGTAGATATTTGACTAGATAAGACAACTTCTCGTACAAAGTGACAGTCAACTTTGATGTGCTTAGTACGTTCATGAAATGTAGGATTACTCGCAATAAAGATAGCAGCCTTGTTGTCACAGTACATAGGAAGAGGAGTAGAATGAGAGATACCAAAATGTTACAGAAGACCACGGACCCAAAAGAGTTCACAGGTAGTATGAGTCATGGCTCGATATTCTGCTTCAGCACTAGAATGAGCAACAAATGTTTGTTTCTTGCTGCGCCAGGTAACCAAGTTACCACCTACAAACGTGCAGTAACCAGAAGTAGAACGACGATCTATTTCGCTTCCAGCGTAGTCAGAGTCAGAATACCCAACAAGGTTACAGTGGCCATGTTTCTTATACAGAAGACCTTTCCCAGGATAACTTTTTAGATATTTTAAAATATGGCATACAACATCCCAGTGACATTGTCTTGGCTTATCGAGATACCTGCTAACAAGTCCAACTGCAAATTTAATATCAGCGCGAGTGACAGTAAGGTAAATAGGCTTCCCGACCATGCAACGATACTGATGATGATTAGGATAAGGAGGAGATGTCTCGTCATCCCAATTAGTGTTCAGATCCAATGGGATACTGGAAGGCTTGGCTCCAAGAAGACCTGCTTCAGATAGAAGATCCATAACATATTTGCGCTGAGATAAGAACAACCCAGAAGATGACCGAGACACTTCAATCCCAAGAAAGTATCTCATTGTACCTAAATCTTTAGTGACAAATGAGTTTCCAAGTAACGTTTAGTAGCCTGAATACCTACAAGGTCACTCCCAGATAATATGATGTCATCAACATCGACAATCAAGATAACAAGCCCAAAGGTGGTGTGTTTGATAAATATAGAATGATCAGACTGAGAACGACGAAACTGAAATTTTTGAAGAATAGAGCTCAGCTTATCAAACCAGGCACGAGGGCTTTGCTTCAGTCTGTAAATTGCTTTGTGCAGACAACAAACCTTTGAGGACTCCCCTTGAAGCACAAAACCAGGAGGCTGTTCCATGTATACCTCCTCATGCAGATCACCATATAGAAAAATATTTTTGACATCGAGCTAAAATAAATGCCAGTCAGAATTAACAACCACAGAGATAAGTACACAAACCGAGTTCAGATGGGCAACCGGTGAGAAGGTCTCAAAGTAATCCATGCCATATGTCTGGGTATAGCCTTTGGCAACAAGACGAGTTTTGAGACGTTCAATAGTCCCATCAGGCTGATATTTGATCGTAAAGACCCATCGACAGCCAACCGGAGAACAACCAGTAGGAGGATCAACTAACTGCCAAGTGTTGCGTTCAGTAAGGACCTGCATTTAAGATTCCATGGCCTGACGCCAAGCTGGATGCTTAAGAGCCTGAGAAGCATTCTTAGGAATAGATACAACAGAAAGAGCAGATGTGAGATTTGCAAAGTTAGTCCCCAAGTGATTAGTGGTACAGAAATTCCCAATGGGGTGTTGTGTACAAGTTCGAGTACCTTTGCGTAAGCTGATAGGTATATCTAAGTCAGAAAATACCTGAGATGGAGGTGGTCTACCATCGAGGATGAAGGATCTGGAAGGGCCATGGAGGGAGTTGGAGCCTTCGGTCTTCTTTGATAAACCTTTATTGGAGGAGCAACAACATTAGTGGTATCCGATGAATCAGTAGCATCA
Organism: Alisma plantago-aquatica; assembly: GCA_963693085.1. Classification (NCBI taxonomy): domain Eukaryota; kingdom Viridiplantae; phylum Streptophyta; class Magnoliopsida; order Alismatales; family Alismataceae; genus Alisma; species Alisma plantago-aquatica. The sequence continues at coordinate 1,135,902,133 of OY856409.1, forward strand.
ATCAGCGGTAAAGGTGTATCTGCAAATAAATCCGATGTCAAGGTAGAACCGGTAGAGGAATAAAACGACATATGTTGAAAAAAGACGACATCAACTGAGACCATCCATTTCTTTCCAACCGGGTCATAGCAGCGGTACCCTCTTTGTGTCCTAGAGTACCCTAAGAAGACACACTTGATGGCTCGGGGATCAAGTTTTGTTAATCCAGGACACAAATTTTTAACAAAGCAGGTGCTTCCAAAAATCCGAGGGGGGACAAAGAACAACGGAGTATCAGGATATAGAATTTGATATGGAACTTGATTGCCAAGAATAGAAGATGGCATGCGATTGATAAGATAGCATGCAGTAGAATAGCTTCGGGCCAAAAACAGTGAGGAACATGGTAGTGAAACAGGAGAGTGCGAGCAACTTCAAGTAGATGCCGATTTTTGCGTTCGGCAACTCCATTCTGTTGTGGAGTATAAGCGCATGAGGTTTGGTGAATAGTACCGAGTTTGTGACAAAAAAGGCTGACTGAGGCTTGCATGAATTCAAGGGCATTGTCAGTGCGAAAGATTTTTATAGGTTTACTAAACTGGGTACATATTTAAGAAAAAAAGGCAGTAATAATATCAAGAATGTTAGACTTATCTTTTAACAAGAATATGCAGGTAGTTCTAGAAAAATCATCAATAAAACTCATAAAGTACCGGAAACCAGAGACACTAGGAACATAACATGGGCCCCAAATATCAGCACACGCTATATCAAAAGACTATTTTGAGCCTATACATAACTTTTTTGAAAAGGTAGACCTAGTCTGTTTGCTTAATTGGCAAGTTTCACAATGAAAAATAGAATAAAAAATAGCAGGTAGTATGTGCTTCAATTTGGCCGCTGACGGATGTCCCAACCGATAGTGCCATTGGATGCATGTCACAGAAGAAGTCAGAAGCGCAACAGTCATCGGTACATCCAGGTAGTATAAGCCGTCTGGTACCTCATGGCCCGAACCAATCTTCGTCGTCGTACGCAGATCTTGAAAGATAACACCGTCCGGGTCAAATGTTATAGAATAACGTAGGTTCTTAACAGTCCGACTGACAGATAATAAGTTAATTGGAAATTTAGGAACATATAATGCAGAGCGCAGAAGTAGGCGGCTAGAAGTACAAATATTTCCAAAACCAGACATGCGTTTGTGAACCATCAACTAGAGTAACAGGAGGAATAGAGTAGTTTTATGCAAAGTAGAAAATAAGGTAGGATTGCCAGTAATGTGGGAGGTCGCACCAAAGTCGATCACCCAAGTGTTTTTATCAGACTGGGCCAGGAGAGCAATACTGCCATTAGTGGAAGTCTTAGTAGATGAGGCCAAACGCGCTTGAAGCAGTTTCTCAAATTCCGACCTGATCCAATCGGCAGACGGTGGAGCAGAAGAGGAGGCAACAATGTCAGGCTGATTTGCCCACGCAGGTTTCCCATGTTTGATCCAACAACGGTCTTCATTATGATTAGTTCGTTTGCAGAAGGTGCAATAGCGTTGTTCAGTAGCGTTAACAGTAGAGGAGGAAAACCCTCGTCCTGGACCAGTAGAAGATCGTCAACGACTGCGTCCTCGACCGCGACCACGTCCACGGAAGGAGTCTCTTGTCCTAACAGCAAGGGCTGTCCCGTCAGAAGTATCATGAAGTGCTTGAGAGACGGAGGAAAGACGCTGCACATGCTTCAGAACATCACGTAAGGTAGGAAGAGGATCACTAGAAAGGATCTGATCGACTACCCCCGCAAAGGATGACGACATGCCAGCAAGAAACTGGACTAACTGTAACTCATTACGCTAGCGTTGGATCTCAGTAATATTTGATGATAGGGGGTGATAGACCTCGAACTCATCCCAGAGAGTAGTGCATTGATTATAGTAGTCCTCTACAGAATCAGTAGCCGAGTACTCCAGTTTGGCCAAGTTTTTGAAGATTTCGAACACCTTCTTCAGATTCTGCTGGTGAGAGTACACGTGGGAAAGCTGATCCCACATTTCCTTGGCCGTCTTCAGGTAGAGCAAAGACTGGCTGATTTTGGGCTCTGCACTATTGACCAGCCAGGTCATGACTCCATAATCTTCTTTAGACCAAAGATCATGGGCTTGTTTCGTCTTGTCATCAGCATCTGTAGCAGGAGTCGGCGAGTCGCTGGACCTTTGGTAGACAGATGCGAGAAGCGTCCTTGAGCCTTGACATAGAGTTCAAAGAAGGCTGCCCATAAGTGATAGTTGGAGCCATCCAGTTTGACAGTGGTGACACACAAGTTGCGGGGAACGTCTGTGGTCGTCATGACGAAAGTAGGTAGCGTGAACCAAGGGCGCAAGCAGTAGTAGCAAGCAAAAAGTTGACGTAGCAGTCAACAGAAGCAGACAACAACATACACCCAATACATGGGCAGATCTAGAGGCACCAAGGCTGGGCGCACAAGATAGGAGTAGGAGATCCACGCATCGGATCTCAGGAACCCACGTAGGGGCAAAAAGGAATATAAAAGAACCTACGCCAACATGGAGGAAAAATTACTCCCCCATGAGGTGTAGGCAGGCAGAGAGCTGAACTGAGTTTACGTCTTCAACATGCCAGAACTGGAAAGTGTCCGAAGATGTCCGGAGACCAATGGGAAGAGGATGAGTGGATGGTGCGGTCAACGGGATGGGAGAGGGATAATGGATGAAGAAGGTGGTGATGATGGAGAGCTAGGAAGGTGGTGGTGGGTTGTGGAGGAGAGAGGGTGGCGGCGACAGATTGAGAGGTGGGTGGCGACGGAGGAAAGGGGTAGGAGTGGTGGCGGGCTGGTGGGGTGGGTGGAGATGGTGGCGGCGGTATTTGGGGTGGAGAAGGGAGTGCGGGGAGAAGGGGCTGGTGGGGTGGAGGAGGCGAGGGCGACAGCGGCAGGGGCTGAGGAGGCCGGCGGCGACAGGGGAAGGGGGGGGCGGCGACAACAACAAAGAAAAAAGAAAAAGGGGGGGTGCCGGCTAGGGTTATGTGGGCATGGTGTTAGGGTTTAGGAGGGATGGGTTTAGGGAGGATCAGGAGGCTCTGATACAATCTAAAATACTAAGGGCTATTTCTTATTGAGTGAATAAAACAAGTACATGGCTCTCTCTTTTATAAGACAAGAGAGTGAGACATAGAGTAGAGCTAGGCAATATAGGATAAAAGTACAAGAGGCTATAAAGACAAAAACCAAAATGCACTAAGTAAGAAACAACACAACACAGTAAAATATATATACTAATAGATGTTGGCATCATAAACTTCATTACACACAATAGTGCATGTCGGTGAAGCCTCAAGTGAAATGTGGAATTTTAATATCCATATTCATGGATGTGCATGGGTTTTGAAGAACCAATGCGGTCTCAAAAATCACTAAAAAGATGTACCCAAACTCAAGTGCCGTGGGTGATGCATATGGATGGAAATTTAAATTTGGTGCAAACCTAGATTGTAGCACATACTACTATAGTAAACAAAGATAGAAACTAGAAAAGGGGGTTTCATTCCTATTAGGGTTACCAATTTGTTTTGTATATGGGCCCAATTATACTTGGCCCATTAAGGGTTGAGTCTACTTGTAAGTGCCCCCTTCTCCGATATATACCAAATAGGAAGGGTTATTGTCTAATCATGGTTTAAAATTTCGAATTCAACGCTGTTTCTGATGGCTTAGAAACAGAAATTTACAGAAATTTTGATGAAAATTTCGACATTTACGGGAATTTCGACACAAGATTTTGACACAAAATTTCGACGACCAAATAAAGGAGTTAAGTCATGAAATTTAAGATAGTCTACATCCATAAATACCCCTATCCATGCAATAAAATCATATATTGATCTTGGTGGGGGGGGGTCCTACACGTGTGAGTGAAAAGAAGCTGAACTATTTCAAACTTCCGATGAAGGTTTCGTTGCAAATTTCCGTGCCATAAGGAATTATCTCATTCTCATAAATAAGTTCAACAACAATCTATGACAGCTTAGACCGTTGAATATCAATCAATCTATTGTAAATTTGTAATACACAAGAAAGTATTAAATTACCTGATTGAAACTGGAGTGGTGTGGCCACTAATCAAGCCCATGACCCCACCTGGTGGTTGTTGTCCAAACAACCTTATTTATATTGACATATTGATTCCAACTCATGGTATCTTTGTAACATGTATTATATGATTGTACATGCTCTTTGTATGCTTCATCTCCCACAAATTGCATCATCCCATATGTCGGAATATACTCCTTCAACGCTTTTAATTGGTCATCCTCATTAAGTGGTATATGTCCTATATAAATACCTTGACCTGAGGGACCTATACTGTATCTCTAATGCAATGCCATGTTTTACCCCCATCATTTGTGACCATATGATCTCGATATGCAACACTGAAACCCTCTTGTGGGTGGAACTCATAATTAGTGGAATTTACATAGTCATAATTTCCATTATTTAAAAAAGCTCATTTTGAAAACATTTTATCCATTATCTTGACAAATAGGATATATCACGTTGGATTTGTAAATTAATTGCACTTATATGAAATTTATATACCATAATTTCATAAATCCTCAAGTGTAAGTTGTAGTCTATCACTTGCAACTTGCAATTTCAGAGTACTCTTTTGATCAAGATGGGGTAAAAGTGAAAGAAATAGATGTAGATGGGAAGGAGAGAGATAAACTTACCTTAGATCCAAAGAACAAGCCTTCAAGGGCAAGAGAATCCAAAAAATTACCAAAGAAGTAACCCTCCCAAGTACAGCATGCTTTGGGCTGTTTATTTTCAAAATTGTGAACCCATTTCGGTTGTGTTTCGCGAAATACATGCCCAAACAGGCCTTTCTTCAACGAAATTTCTGTATTTTGTCGAAATTTTGCCCCTATTTGCGAAATTTCTATCGAAATTTCGGAATTTAATGTATTATTTATGGATAGTTGCATTTCTATGTCCGATACCTGTCGAAACAGAAATTTTGAGTGAACCATGTGTCTAATTGAATCATCTTATTAGCCTTCATCTTATTTTCTCATATGGTATTGGAGCGGACGCCACGAAACAAGTGTGAGGATCACCCACTACCTAATATGATAAGTGCAAGCATAAAAAGAAGTGTCTGCACTTGAGGGGGGATGTGAGATAAGCCCATACAACTGAGTATGGGGTGTTCCTTTGGTTTATATGGTGTGTGGTCCCTTCACTCGTTGCCAATTAATTTTGAGCTGAAAACCACACATCCTCATAAGGTGATATAGTCCCATACCACTGAGTTGTGGAGTGTTCCTTGGGCTTATTAGATGCGTGGTCCTTTCACCGATTTCCAATTGGTTTTGAGTTGATTACCACACATTCTTAATGGTATGAGAGCAGTACGCTCTTGGGGAAACCCTAAGCCTAGCCATCTAAGAGGGAGGAAAAGAGAGAGTCCTAGCCGACCGGTGGCCTCCCTTTCTTCCTTGGTGAGCCGCCTGCATGCCCTTCTACATGTTCTGTAGTCTGTACCACAATACCATTAACTCTTTGCTGCGCAAGCTAGCATGTTATGCTACCTCGTATCCACACATACCCAGTTCCAGTAGTACAAGCGATCATCTTTCTTTTGGTCAACAACTTTATGCTAGGACGATTGTAACCTTTGAAATAGTCATTTGAGTAGTATTTATAATGTTTTATTAGTTTCCTTGTGTTTTTGTTGTTATTTGATATTTTTCCAATTGGTTTTGTAAAGCATGTGATTTAGTCCCACATTGGCTACTTGTCTAGTTAGTTGGGTTTAAACACCTATATATAGAATTTATAAGGCTCATTTGAAAAAACAAACTTGATGATTGGAATCTATTGCTGAATTATATTTCCTTTTAAATAGTTATTTCATACTAATTGAGATTTTAGTCATTACTTTAGATTTTAATCATTAGGATTTCTATCACTTTGGTTTTCTCCTTTACATTCCTTAACAACAGCAATGTTAATTTCTTTTTTTCCTTTTCCCCTTTTCTTCATTTACATATATAGCTGCAACAGTTCACTAGTACTAGACCACTATTGCATGGAAGTAGGAGCAACACATGTAAAGATGCAAAAATGGTGATGAAGGAGCTCTCCACAAAACTACAACAGGAGGTATACCATAGGGGACCTCAAGCATGAAGCATGATGTTGACATGCATTGCGTTTGACGTCACATGGTGAGATGACATCTTGCAATGGTAATAACCACACAAAGTTACTACTTATAAGGCTTGATGTGGTGCAAGATGTCTAGAAGTTGCGGCTAATTGTCTTATTATTGAGATGATTAAAAACAGAGTACAAGATTCTCTTTTATAAGACAAGAGAAAGGCACATGGTTTAGATATAACCCATGTGGGGTAAAACAAGACATAGGAATAACAAAGAAAAGAGAAAAATAGACTAAGTAAAAACGCAGGAAAGTCTATATACTAATACTCCCCCTCAAGCTGGAGCGTAGATGTCTAGCATGCCCAGCTTGGATGTCATAGCAGTGAACCTCGTCTTTGGTAGAATCTTTGTGAAGATGTCAGCCACCTGATCAGATGTATGAATGTAGGGAGTAGAGATTTGGCCCGATAGAACAGCCTCGCGAACGAAATGACAATCCACCTCAATGTGCTTGGTCCGCTCATGGAAAGTAGGATTACTAGCAATGAAGGTAGCTGCTTTGTTGTCACAATACATTGGAATAGGAGACGAATCAGAAACGCCAAAATCCTTCAGCAAGCTCCTAATCCAGAACAGTTCACAGGTAGTGTGTGCCATGGCACGATACTCAGCTTCAGCACTAGAGCGAGCAACTACAGACTGCTTCTTGCTTCGCCAAGTGACAAGGTTACCTCCCACAAAGGTACAGTAGCCAGAAGTAGAGCGACGGTCAACCTTGCTACCAGCATAATCAGAGTCAGAATAGCCAAGGAGTTTGCAATGCCCATGTTTCTTGTAAAGCAGACCTTTTCCAGGAGAACTTTTTAGATATTTTAGAATATGGCAGACAGCATCCCAATGGCATTGCCGAGGTTTATCCAAGTAGCGACTAACCAGCCCAACCGCAGCAGTAATATCAGCCTGTGTAACAGTAAGATAGAGTTTACCAACCATTCTGCGATACTGCTGATTGTCAGGATAAGCAGGAGAATCCTCATCATCCCAGTCGGTGTTTGGATCCAGAGGTGTGCTAGCAGGTTTAGCACCTAGAAGACCAGTTTCAGATAGGAGGTCCAGAACATACTTCCGCTGAGATAAGCAGAGACCAGAAGAAGACCGGGACACCTCTATCCCAAGAAAATACCGTAGCGAGTCGAGATCCTTGGTGACAAAGTGTTTCTCCAGATAGCACTTTGTTGACTGAATACCAGCAAGATCACTCCCGGAAAGAATAATGTCGTCAACATAAACAATAAGGACAATAATACCCGCAGTAGTATTTTTCACAAAAACAGAATGATCAGGCTGGGAGCGTCGGAAAGAAAATTTCTGAAGAATATTGCTGAGCTTGTCAAACCAAGCTCTGGGGCTCTGTTTCAAGCCATAAATAGCCTTTTTCAGCCTGCAGACTTTAGAAGACTCCCCCTGACACACAAAACCGGGGGGTTGTGACATGTATACTTCTTCATGAAGGTCACCATACAGGAAAGCATTCTTTACATCAAGCTGATACAGAGGCCAGCCAGAATTTATAGCAACAGAAATCAGAATTCTCACAGAGTTCAGGCGCGCCACTGGAGAAAAAGTCTCGAAGTAGTCGACCCCATAGGTCTGTGTATACCCCTTTACCACAAGTCTCGCCTTAAGCCGTTCAACAGTACCGTCTGGCTGGTATTTGACTGTGAAGACCCATCGACAACCAACTGGAGAGCAAGCAGCATGTGGATCAACAACTGGTCCACAACACCAGTAAAGGAAGCAGGTAGGCCCGCGAGGAACTGAACTAACATAAGTTCGTTCCGCTGTCGATTAAGTTCATCAATGTCAGTAGAAAGGGGATGATACACCTGGAACTCATCCCAGAGGGCACAACAGGAGTTGTAGTAATCCTAGACCGAATCAGTAGTAGAATACTCCAGTTTGGCAAGTTGTTTGAAGATCTCAAAGACCTTCTTAGGATTCTGTTGGTGCGAGTAAACATGGGAGAGTTGCTCCCACATTTCTTTGGCAGTATGAAGACGGAGAAGGGACTGGCTGATCTTTGCTTCAGTGCTGTTGACCATCCATGTCATGACCCCATAGTCCTCCTTGGACCAGAGATCATAGGCTTGTTTTGTCTTCTCGTCAGCATCATGAGCAGGAAGAGACGGGCCCTTTGTAGTCAGATGAGAGTAGCGACCTTGAGATTTAACATACAACTCAAAGGAGGCAGCCCATAGGTGATAGTTGGAACTATCCAACTTCACCGTAGTAACACAGAGAGTGCGAGGAAGATCTGAAGTCGCCATCGGACCAAGTAGAAAAAAGCAGGAGCACGGGCGCAGATAAGAGCAGGCGTCAGCAGAGGGCAGCAGCAGAAGTCCAAAACATGGACTAGCAGTAGTAGTAGGTAGGAGATCCAATCATGGACCTCAGAAGACCCTCACGGGGCAGAAAGGAAGAGCAGGACCTACGCCAACATGGAGGAAAGATCACTCCACCATGAGGCGCATGCAGTCAGAGGCGAAAAAAAGACTTACTCCTTCAACGTGCCAGAACTGGAAAAGATCGGGCTGTACGTAGCGTTGTCGGAAACTGAACGGAGGCCGGAAAAGGAGCCTTTAGCCGGACGAGATGGTGAACAAAGGATTAGAGAAGATGGGAAGAGGGGAAGGGAGGATAGGGTGGGTGCTCGGGGTGGCGGAAATGGGCAATGGTGGGGCTATGGTGGCGGCGGCAGGAAGGTGGAGGAACCTGGTGGCGGCGGGCAGCAGGGAGAGCTGCTGGAAAAGGAAGAAGAAGGGGGGGCTGCGGTGGAGAAGAGAGGAAGAGAAGGGGTGGGCGGTGAGGTAGAAAGGCAGGGATGGGCCTGTTGTGGTGGAGGCGGCACCAGGGAGGGTGCAAGGCGGCGGCGGCAGACCAAGGGATAGGCTGCTGTGCGGCGCAGCAGGGAGGAAAGGAGAAGGGTGGCGACTAGGGTAGATGGGAGGGAAAGAAGGATTAGGGTTAGGGAGGATCGGGAGGCTCTGATACCATCTAGAAGTTGCGTCTAATTGTCTTATTATTGAGATGATTAAAAACAGAGTACAGGGTTCTCTTTTATAAGACAAGAGAAAGGCACATGGTTTAGATATAACCCATGTGGGATAAAACAAGACATAGGAATAACAAAGAAAAGAGAAAAATAGACTAAGTAAAAACGCAGGAAAGTCTATATACTAATAAGATGCACCAGATGCATTTAGAGGGAAAATCCTATGGAATTCAAGTCTTACAATTATGTGATGCACTATTCTAGGGTCTAAAATGAGAGTACATATATCACCTTAAGAAATAGGCAACTAGACAATGCCGATTTGACACCATGTGCCATGCATGGCATAGAAGTGGAAAAAGTTTGTTATATCTTGGTTATTGGCCTACTTACACATAGGAGAACAATAATTACAAATCAAAGTAGGAATTACCAAGACGTCAACAAAGAAAAAACAAAGTTATTTGTTTCAATTGGAATTTTAAGCATTAGAGAGAGGGGAGGGAGATGTCTAGTCGCTGCTTTATCTTGATCATTCATGTGTTGTTCCTAGTTGTAACATTGTGTCTATGTATGTTATTCTTTATAGAGAAACTAAGAATGGTTTATTGAGTGAGTAAAATAGTGTACAATGCAGTTTCTTATATAACAAAAGAGAATAGAGACTAAAGCAGAGGTGAGCAATATGGCACTAAACTACAGAAGTAAAAAGCATAAGTGAGGCACATGCTATGCACATGACACTCAACAAAACATAACAGAACACAACATATCTCTATACTCCCCCTCAAGCTGGAGCGTAGATGTCGAACATGTCCAACTTGTCAACTAGAGTTTGAAAACAAGCTTAGGGAAGTATCTTTGTGAAGATGTCCGCAACTTGCTTGTCAGTGCTGAGATATGGAGTGCAATTCCGGCCAGAAAGAACTGCTTCTCGAATGAAGTGACAATCGACCTCAATATGTTTCGTCCTCTCATGAAAAGTAGGATTGCTCGCAATGAAAATGGAGGCCTTATTGTCACAAAACATCGGTATAGGGCCGGAATAGGATATTTCAAACTCCTGAAGAAGACTCTGTACCCACATAAGTTCGCATGCAGTATGCGCCATCGCTCGGTATTCCGCCTCTGCACTGGATTTGGCGACAATAGTCTGCTTTTTGCTTTGCCAAGTGACAAGGCTTCCACCAACAAATGTACAGTATCCTGACGTTGATTTACGATCAGAACGACTTCCAGCATAGTCAGAGTCCGAGAAACCAGATAGGTTGCAGTGGCCATGCTTCTTATACATCAAGCCTTTTCCTGGAGAACTTTTAAGATATCGCAGATATGGCATATAGCATCCCAATGACATTGGTGTGGTTTATCAAGATACCGGCTGATGAATCCGACGACAACAGTAAGGTCAACTCGTGTGACAGTCAAATAGATAATCTTGCCTACCGGCCTCCTGAAATGGTGATGATCAACATAGGGAGGAGAGTTTGCATCATCCCAATCCATATTTGGGTCAAGTGGAGTGTTGGCTGGTTTGCAGCCTAGCATGCCAGTTTCCTGCAAGAGATCAAGTACATATTTTTTCTGAGAGAGACAGTCCTGCAGATGATCTGGAGACTTCAATGCCTAAGAAATACCGAAGCTTTCCGAGATCTTTAGTGACAAAGTGCTTCTCTAAGTAGGTTTTAGTTTCCTGTATACCCACAATATCATTGCCAGATAAGACAATATCATCCACATAAACAATAAGAATGACAAGTCCAACCACTTTTTTGCGAATAAAAGACTGAATGATCAGAATGAAAACGACGAAAGCCAAAGGTGACTAATATCTGGCTGAGCTTGTCAAACCAAGCTCGCGGGCTTTGTTTGAGACCATGGATAGCCTTGTTCAACTTACATACTTTGAAGGCAGACTCCCCCTTAGCAATAAACCCAGGTGGTTGCTCCATGTAGACTTCTTCATGTAGATCTCCATAAAGAAACACATTTTTCACATCTAGCTGAAAGAGAGACCAGTCTTTATTAACAACAACATAAATCAGAATTCGAACAGAGTTTAATCGTGCAACAAGAGAGGTCTCAAAATAGTCAACACCGTATGTCTGTGTGTAGCCCTTTGCAACAAGACGTGCTTTCAGGCGTTCAATAGTCCCATCAGGTTGATATTTAATAGTAAAGACCCAGCGACAACCCACTGTAGGGCAAGAAGAAGGGTGATCCACTCCCACGTCTTGCGATCACATATTGCCTGCATTTCCTAGTTCATTGCCTTCTTCCATGCAGGAATAGTAAGAGCCTCTGTAGTAGTTTTAGGAACGGTGACAACAGAAATTGCAGAAGTAAAACGGCAAAGTTGTTATGCAGATTGTCAGACATGCAAAAATGACTGATAGGATGTTTAGTACAGGAGCGAACACCTTTTCGCAAACTGATAGGAATGTGCAAGTCAGATGTTACCTCAGTGGTTGTTTGATCATCCACAGACACATGAATTGGTTGAGGGGCCATGGAACGAGTGCTTGTCTTCGGCCGACGTTTGTAAACCTGCAGTGGAAGTTCTTCAGGCTGGTCAGAAACAGACAAATCTTCAACAATGTCTGGTAGAGGTGTTTGTGTCAACACATCATGAGACAAGCTTGCTCCATCCTCAGAAAAGAAGGGCATATGCTCAAAAAAGACCACATCCGCACTGACAAACCACTGTCGGAGTATCGGATCAAAGCAGCGATAACCTTTTTGAGTTCTTGAATAACCCAAAAAAATGCACTTAGTAGATCGAGGGTCAAGTTTCGACATTCCTGGGTGTAGATTTTTAACAAAGCAGGTACACCCAAAAATGCGAGGTGGAACAGAAAAAAGGGGCGCATCAGGAAACAAAATCGAGTAAGGTATCCGATTTTATAAAATAGAAGAGGGCATGCGATTTATAAGAAAACATGCCGTAGTGACTGCCTCAGGAAAAAAACGGTGAGGAATTTTATAATGGATAAGAAGAGTGCGAGCAACCTCTAATAGATGGCAATTTTTGTGTTCAACAACACCGTTTTACTGAGGGGTATAAGGGAAAGTGGTTTGGTAGATGATGCCATGATTAGAACAAAAAGAAGTGACAGATTTCTACTTAACTCCAGGGCATTGTTAGTACGGAGAATTTTGATAGTTTTATTGAATTGGGTCTTTATTTCAGAAAAGAAAACGTGGATATTATCCAAAATCGTACTCTGATCTTTGAGCAAATATAGCCAGGTAGCACGAGAATAATCATCAATAAATGTCAAAAAATATTTAACACCAGTTTGACTCGGGACAGAGCATGGACCCTAGATGTCTGCATGAACAATATAAAAAATATCTTTAGACCCAAGTTCTTTCTTAGCAGGAAAGACAGACCTCGTTTGTTTCCCCAAAACACAAGTTTCACAAGAGAAATTGTTTTCAGCTAGTGCAGGAAATAAAAGCTTCAATTTAGCAGCAGATGGATGACCCAACCAGAAGTGCCACTACGGTCCTGAGACAGATGTAGACAAGAGAGCTGAAGCTGCAGGCGGTCCATCCAAGTAGTAAAGTCCATCTGGTCCTTTATGGCCCGAACCAATCCTCATCTTCGTTCGGAGATTCTTCAAAACACAACCAGAGAGATCAAATTTAATAGAGCATTGAAGTTGTTTAACAGTTCTACTGACAGATAATAAATTAACAGGAAACTGTGGTATGTATAAAACAGAGTGAAGATTCAGCTTGCGAGATAGCGGAACTGTGCCAACACCATGAACAGGCGTTTTCGAGCCATTAACAACCGTGACCGATGGAATGTTTGAAGTTTTAGATAGAGCAGAAAATAAGTGGATGTCTCCTGCCATGTGGACAGACGCACCAGAATCAATACACCACTTTTGGTTACCAGTAGAGGGAGACGCAAGCATAGCAGAAGAACCAGCAGCAGATGTCGAAGGCAGTTGAGTCATGCGCTTCTGGAAGAATTTCTTGAATTCAGAACGAAGCCAGTAAGTGGTCGGAGGAACAACTGGTGGATTGGATTTGGATGCAGCTTCAGTAGTAGCTTTAGTAGAGGTCTGGTTTGCCCAGGCCGGCTTGCCGTGCTTGATCCAACACCTATCTTCAGTGTGATTGTCACGACCACACCAATTGCTGTAGCGAGGTCCAGTGCCTTGACCTCGTCTCAGAGCAGTAGAAGCGCCTCTTCCGCCAGAAGGGGGTGGATGTCCTCCACGACCACGTCCACAACCCCGGCCACGTCTAGAGTCAGCAGTGCGAGCAACCAAAGAAGGATGCTCAATGGCAGGGGTAGAGGTTATAGATGGTAGTCGTTGAACTCTTTTGAGAACGTCACGAAGAGTCGACAGAGGTTCACTTGACATGATTTGATCAACTACGCCCGAAAAAGAAGCAAGTAGGGAAGCCAGGAATTGAACGAGTTGGAGTTCATTGCGCTGCTTCTGAGCCTCTTTGATGTCAGCAGTCAGCGGATGGTAGATCTCATACTCATTTCAGAGAGCAGAACATTGGTTGTAGAAATCTTCAATAGACACATCTGAAGAGTACTCCTTCTTGGCCAGGTTTTTGAAAATTTCAAAAACCCGTTTAGGATTTTGTTGATGCGAGTAGACATGAGACAACTGATCCCACATTGCTTTGGCATCATCAAGACACAACAGAGACTGACTAATGCGCTGCTCGGTGTTATTGAGAAGCCATGACATAACACCCGAGTTGTCCTTGGACCATTGAGCATAGGCTTGTTTGGTCTTTTCGTCAGTAGTAGCAACAGGGGCAGCAAGAGGATCAGTGGTAAGATGAGAGCATCGGCCTTGAGCCTTCACATAGAGCACAAATGACGCCGACCACAGATGGTAGTTCGAACCATCAAGTTTGATAGTGGTAACACACAGAGAGCGAGGAGGCTCAACTGAAGCCATACTGAGCAGAAACATGCCGTAACGAGGTGGTGGCGTAGCAGCAACATGCAGTAAATAATTAACCCACTATGGGACAGTAGCAGCAGTAGGGATCTGACGCATCAGATCAGAGGAATCCGTTTCAGGCAGATAGATGGATAAAGGAACCTACGCCGACATGAGGAAATCAATATTCCGTCATGAGGTGCAGGCAGAGAAAGAGCTGGAGAGTTAGAAGACTCTCAACGTGGGATAGCTTTGGCTGTCCGGAAGAATGGATCAGCAAATAGGAGAAGAGGGAGAATGGTGGCGGTGGAGGAAGCAGAGGAAGGAGAGGAGCAGCAACCCGACGGTGGGTAGAGGAGAGAGGGGTGGCGAAGGTGGAGAGGAGGCTGGGCGGCGACAGTAATGAAGAAAGAGGGAGGGGGTGGCGGCGGGTGGAGAAGGGAGGGAGGGGCTGCGGGGGCAGCGACGACGGCCAGGGGAGCCGTGGCGGGCTGCGGCGCGGGGGGGGGGAGGGGAGAGTGGAGCGGCGGCGGCGGCGGGGGAGGGGGGAACTCAGGGCATAGGGGTAGGGTGGGAAGAAAAAAATAGGACCAGACCTACTCTTGATACCATATAGAGAAACTGAGAATGGTTTATTGAGTGAGTAAAATAGTGTACAATGTAGTCTCTTATACAACAGAAGAGAATAGAGACTAAAGCAGAGGTGAGCAATATGTGACTAAACTACAGAAGTAAAAAGCATCAGTGAGGCACATGCTATGCACATGACACTCAACAAAACATAACATAACACAACATATCTCTATATTCTTTAACTTTCCTATGCAATTGGTGTGGGCTGTACCTTAAGGCCAAGTATGGTACGTAGGGAAAGGGTAGGAAGGGAAGGGGGTTAATGACAAGGAAGAAGGGGGTGTGGAAACTGGATCTGGATGAATGACAATATTTTTGTTAGATTGGGGGAGGGCAAATGAAGAATGAGCAGAAAAGAATGAAAAATTAATATACAAAAAAAACATCATTATTCTCTTAAAAATAGAAAGTTAACATAAAAGTAGATCTCATTATGCCCTTCCCACTTTTTCCTTGTTTTAAAAGGGAGAAAAGTGGAGAAAAATGCACATAGATCATTCCCCTCTTTTCATTATCACTACCTTCCCTTTCCCAACACTTTGTTTATCCAAAGGAAGTTTACTTTGTCACTTCACCTCCCTCCCTTCCATTGTGTTCCC
Source organism: Alisma plantago-aquatica (assembly GCA_963693085.1). NCBI lineage: Eukaryota > Viridiplantae > Streptophyta > Magnoliopsida > Alismatales > Alismataceae > Alisma > Alisma plantago-aquatica. Next base: position 1,135,917,492 of record OY856409.1, read on the forward strand.
TGCTTTAACAATAATAGTGGAAGACAAAGGACTGTGCCATATGTTTCAACATAACAATTATGGTGGCTAGGTGCTAGGCATTTTCTAGGGGGCGCCTAGACATTTTACTTTTTTGAAATAATGCTGATATTATATCACATATTCACATTCAGAATTGCATATATGCAAATATGTGATAATGACATTATGACATAGTATTACGTAGTATTTATGCTAAATCACACCTAACATGGCCTAATATGGACCAGATTGCATGGAAAAAAGCGCGCCCTGAGGCACCAGAGGCGTACGCCTCGAGGCGAGGCACACTCAGGGACGCCCTGAGGCGTAAGCCTCACCTGTAATCCAAGAGGCGAGCACCTTATTTTTTGCAAGGCTTAAAAAGGCGCCAGTAGCGTTGAGGCGCAACTGAGCCACTAGCCTCAACCTACCACCCAATGTAGAGGCATGATGGTCCATTTGAACTGCATATGGGCCTGGCCCAATGGGTTTTCCCACTAGCCCCTTCAATGCAAATGGAAAAATATCAAACCAAGGTTAAATACTATTGTTTGGGTACAACTGTTACTATTTGTATTTGCCATTTTTTCAAATTTAGATTATAAACATGTAATGTTATGTGATTTTGTTATGTAGTTGTCAAATTGTGTAACTTACATTGTATATAACTATATATATTTTCTTGTCTATATATAAATATATAAATATAGAAATATAGGAACACCTTGGTACATATGCGGTTTATGCCTCGACCACCTCGAGGCTTACGCCTCATCTCGTTGAGACAAAAATGCCTCGATGCGCCTTACTCCTTTTTTAACGTAGCTTGATTGGCTCTAATTTGAATTATCTCGATCTAATTTGACCTAGTTTGCCCTAATTTGGTCTAAAACATACCTAATTTCGTATAGCATGACCTAATCAAACCCAATTTTTCCAAATCTTCCTTATATTGACCAATGTTTTAAAAAACTGGAGCGGGAGGTGTGCTGTAGAAAAAAGAGAAAACACATCAATAAATAATGATAAACGAGGTATAAATGCATTACCTTTGCTTAGTCGTTCACCCTTGTAATAAGAATAGGCTTTCTTTGCGTTCTAAACCTTCTTTACAATGTGGAGAAGCAAGCACCAAGGCAAGGGATAACTCCCTCCAAAGCAGTGGTCACAGGAGCAAGGTTGGAGGTTACATCCCCCAAATCAGGCTTGGGTGTGCTGTAAGAGTCTCTAGGATGCAACCCAAGTGCAAGGGCTGAAGATCCTTGGCTTTGGAAGCGACTGCTTCATCTTTCTTGCGGAGGAAGTTGCTGCAAGAATTGTAGTTGGGGAAGTCAGGGGGAGGGGCAGAATTGCATGAAATATGCTCTTTTTTATTCATGTGGTCTTGCAAGTTAATGGCCTGCAGAATGAGCTTGACTTTGGCCACCCAGACCAAAGCGGTTCCAAGCAGGCGCTAAAAATTGACCTTCAGGTGGGTGCCCAAGCGGGTGAAACGGGCTTCAAGTGGTCGCTTAATGGCAATTTGCCTAACAGTAGCCTCACAGTGCTTTGGAGCGACCAGGCCTAGCTGCCGCTTGAGTGGGCACCCCAGGCACTTCTCAAAACATTGATATTGACCTAAATGAGACCTAATTTGGTTAAATCAGGCATAATAATCCCCAAGACAAACCAATTTCCCCCAAAATCTGACTTGCTTTCCCAAATCCGACCTAACATGCCCAAAGTTGTCATGTTTGGTCTAAATCAAACCTAATTCCGCATAACATGACCTAGTCATGCCTAACTTCCCCAAATTTTCCCTATGTCGACCTAGATGGAAACTCATTTGGCCAAATCAAACCTAATGTCCCCAAATCAAACCTATAAAACTTGTTTTCACCAAATGAGACCTAATCTGCCCAAATTTGACATGATTTGGCCGAAATCAAACCTATAACATGACTTAATCAAACCTAGCTACTACTAATTTTTCTTGTATCGAAATGAGACCTAATATGTCCAAATCAGACCTAATTTCCCAAAATCAGACATATTTTCCCCAAACTAGACATGTTCCCCCAAAACCAGACCTAATTTACCCAAATTCAACCCGATTTGGGCTAAGTTAGATCCATTTCAACTATTAAAGACTCAACTTGATCTAATTCTACCAAATACAAACCTAACTTATTGCTAAATTAGCATGTAAGTTGCTTATTTGGGCATGAGAGGGTTTAGGCGTCCATTTAAGTCATCTTAGGGGCTAGGCGCCCAGTTTGAGCCCCCCCTACCTAGTGCCTAGGTAGACTAGGCATGCCTTAGTAGGCTCCTTCACAACTAAGTGCTTCAAAGCTCAGATTTAATTCCAATAAATCCTTGATTTTTATTCAATATGAATATTGCCCGTTCCAAAATTTACAATCGACACACGAATTACACTTGATATTATTTCAAAACACAAATATACCCTTAATAAATTTAAATGAATGGTGCACATTTGGATAAGTGAGTTATTTAGGGAAATAAACAACCCAAATAAGATATGAAAGGCAATGCACTTGTCTCTATGTGGGAATTTGATAAGATTAGCTTTGCTAAGAATTGTGTTGGCTAGTGATTGTATAGCTTGGACTGGTTTAGAACTCAACGATGAATCGTGTAAAGTAAAGCTTGGGTGATGTCTAATACATTTGGATTCAAGGTTAGGCATGTTTTATGTTTCTGGTACATATAACACAGGAGCATGCACTTTTTCTATTTGTATCATAGGAAAATAGGTTCATTCTATGGGTTAATACTAAATACACAGTTGGATGACTTCAAATTCACTTTGGCTTAGGTCTAAGCTGGTCAATCACTAAAAGATCATATTCAAGTTGTGTCCAATCATGAGTATTGTGTTAAACTCAATGCCCAACTACTTTAGTCTGGTGAGTTGTTACATGCAATGTTTTTAAAACTGAATCGACCGGCCGGTCCAACCGGTCCGGAAGCTTAAAAAACCGGTGATGTGTTCTTTTCTTGTCCAACCGGTAAGAAACACGGTCCGACCGGTCCAACCAGTTGACCGGACCGAACCGGATCGAACCAGTGGTTCAAATCGAAGAAAAAAAATAAAATGTATAATATAAAAATAAAGTTGTGACCACATAACCGATACCATATTCTGATTACATAAAAGAGAGAAAATGGTTTACTTGCTTAGTTGGAGGAGGAAGTATGTGATATGTATATATGTATATCTGTATATATATAACTGTATAAGTGTATATATATCTACATACATATACATATAAATATATACATATATCTATATGATATATATAAACATATATACACATATATATACAAATAGATATATGTATATATCTATATATACATATATGTGTATATATATATTCATATATATATATTTATATATCTATATATGTATATATATGTACATGTATATATATTAATATATGTGCGTAAATATGTACACTAATATATATATACAAATATGTATATAGTGTGTCTGGTTCAACTGGTTCGACCGGTCCGACCACTAATTGCCATATACTTTGGGGACCGGTTCGGTTTTTCCGGTTCAATTTTGTTTTTGACGCCATGTTGACGTCATTTCCGGTCCAACCAGTTCAACCACTCCGGTTGAACCCGGCTCAACCCGATCCGAGTCAACTCTGGTCCGACCACCGGTCCGGTTTTTAAAACATTGGTTACATGCACCATTTGTAATCTATACTATATAAGAAAGCCCGTGGAGGGGATGAGTGCAATTTTCTTCTCTATTTTTTTTGGAATTACAAGCTTGTTCCTATGTGTCTACACTCCACTTTTGTCTTTACTTTTTAAAGTTGTATATTGTATAAGAAGACTCATCTATACTATATAAGTCTACGGAGGGGGTTGAATGCAAATTTCTCCACTACTTTTTGGAATAACAAACTGGTCCCTGTGGGTGTACACTAAACTTTTGGCTTTACTTTTTAAAACTATATATTGTATAAGAAGACTCTTCTATACTATATAAGAAAGCCCGCAGAGGGGACTGAATGCAATTTTCTCCACCATTATTTGGACAAACTGGTCCCTCTATGTGTACACTACACTTTTGTCTTTACTTTTTAAAATTATATATTGTATAAGAAGACTTGTCTATACTATATAAGAAAGCCCGCAAAAGGGCTGAATGCAAATTTCTCCACTTTTTTTGGAATCACAAACTGGTCTGTGTGTGTACACTATAACTACTTAAGAAAGCATGTGAAGGGGGTTGAATGTAATTTTCTCCACTATTTTTTTGGAATTACAAACTGATCCCTGTGTGTACACTGCACTTTTGTCTTTACTTTTTTAAAATTATATATTGTATAAGAAGAAGACTTATCTATACTATATAAGAAAGCCCACAATTAATTTTCTCCATTAATTTTTGGAATCACAAACTGTTCCGTCGGTGTGTACACTGCACTTTTGTCTTTACTTTTCATAATTATATGTTGTATAAGAGAACTCATCTATGCTATATAAAAAGTCTCGGAGGGGGCTGAATGCAATTATTTTTCACTTTTTTTTGGAATTAAAACTGGTCCCTTTTTGTGTATACTACACAAAACTTTTGTTTTACTTTTTATAATTATATATTGTATAAGAGGACTCATCTATACTATATATGAAAGCCCATGGAGGGGGTTGGATGCAATTTTCTATAATCTTTTATGGAATTACAAACTGGTTCCTATGTGTGTATGATCCACTTTTGTCTTTACTTTTTAAAGTTGTATATTGTATAAGAAAATTCATCTATACTATATAAGAAAATCTGCGGAGGGGGTTGAAATGTAATTTTCTTCACTATTTTTTTGGAATTACAAATTGGTCTGTGTGTACACCGCACTTTTGTCTTTACTTTTTAAAACTATATATTGTATAAGAAGACTCATCTATACTAATATAAGAATGCCCATGGAGGGGGCTGAATGCAATTTTCTCCACTATTTTTTGGACAAACTGGTCCCTCTGTGTGGACACTACACTTTTGTCTTTATTTTTCAAAATTATGTACTGTATAAGACTCATTTACACTATATAAGTAAGTCCGCAGGGGGGCTGAATGCAATTTTTCCTCTTTTTTTGGAATTACAAGCTGGTCCTTGTGTGTACACTATACTTTTGTCTTATTTTTTAAAATTTTATATTGTATAAGAAGACTCATCGATACTACTTAAGAAAGCCTTTGGAGGGGGCTGAATGCAATTTTCTCCACTATTATTTGGAACCGCAAACTGTTCCCTGTGTGTACACTTCACTTTTGTCTTTACTTTTTAAAATTATATATTGTATAAGAAGACTCATCTATGCTATATAAAAAACCCACGAAAGGTGCTGAATGCAATTTTCTCGACTATTTTTAGAATTACAAATTTGTCCATGTGTGTACACTATACTTTTGTCTTTACTTCTTAACATTATATATTGTATATGAAGACTCATGGAAGGATTTAATTTTTTTTTTTCTTTCAAATTTTCAATCAGAAATTAGTCCCTGGTGTGTGCAATTTTTTTAGCTTTTTAGAATTATTATGAATTGATCTTTCTATGTGCTAATAAATCTGCATGTACTTTGTAAGAAAGCCTGCGGATGTGGCTTAATGCATCTGTTCCATTTTTTTTGAACTTATGAACTGATCCATAACTATAAGCTGCAATTGTCTTTACTTTTTAGAATTATATACTATATAAGAAAATCCATGGAAGGATCTAAATTGAAAATTTCCATGTTCTTTGAATTACAAATTAGTCTTCAAATGTAAAATACAATTTTGCATTTGCTTTTTAGTATTACTAGTAAACACACACTTCAACATGCACATGACCACAAAAATTGACACATTTTAATACAATAATTTTCTAATCAAGTATATTTATCTATGTCATCATTTATGGATATTTTATAATTATGTAAGGTAAGAACTTTTTTATTGTATAACATTGACAAGTGGAGTTTATTTGGTAAGATTGTTGGACTGAGAAAGAAAATGAAAAATAGGAAGAAGTACAGGGATGAAAAGTAAGGTTGAATAATTGGTTCATTTACAAATCATGTATCAACTTGATGCATGGGGAATATGAAAATAAGATAGTCGTGGGAGCGTTTATAGAGTACATGGTTAGAGTTCTGATCATCGGGTTAGTTTGGGAATTAGAAGATCAAGTGAAAAAAGTTAGGAAGGAGTGAGTAAGTAGAGATCATTTATTAACTCCATGAGAATATAAATGTAATATAACTTGCAATGGAGACTTGCGATTGAGTTAAGGATATGATGGGAACTGTTTACAAAATTAATTTGTTATTAGATGAAGGAAATATGAGTGAGGTAATTTAGGGACATTGGGGAATTACTTGTTATATTATGTCAGTAAACACTCACATCTCCATTCATACTAAGTATTTAATAATTAGTTATTTCATAAGAGAGTGGTATTTGAAAGAGTATTTCATCTAATTATTACCGTTAAGTAATTCATAATTAAATTTTTCTAGAAAAATATCATTATAAATAAACCATTGTTCATAATAATATGAATAAATATGCCATGGTCTTAAATACAATAAATTTTTTTAGTTAAATTATTTTAAATGCAAAAAATGTTACTATGTCATGCACATTCTATCTCAAAAGTACATATATAAATACTCAAGAGAATTTTAATTTATTTGTTCTGTTTTATTTTGTCATCTTCTTATTTTTCGTATGTGACTAAGTATCAAAATATATGTGTATATTGTTCATAAACTTCTTTCGATATGTATTGTGTATATATGCTTATTGAAAATTATTAATGATAATATCAAGCACACAATTTATGTAAGGCAATGATCCCAAAATATGGTAGACTATTACAAACATAAGAAGTGTTTATATACCCTGCTAATTTAATTAATAAATATTCATTTTATGCAGTGTGTTTATTAAAATAAGTAGTTTCAGATAAAAGGGGGAAAATAGATGCATACGGGAAAAATAAGTTGTCATAATATCGACAGAGATGATGTCATCATTGTCAAGCACAAAAGAAAACACATGTCTTTTTTCAGGCAAAATAATGGTTTCAGAAATGCTAGACTGATCCATTTGTTGTTGATAAAGACTATTGAAAATATTAAACACTGATAGATGGCTCCACTTCCTTTTGCCCTTTCCCGTGATCAAGCTTATTATTTGGCATCACTAATCACTGTATTTTTCACATTGCGTTAATTTCTACCCTCTCAACTTTTCTTGCTACTCTTTTTGTTACTATCTTTTGTTCTTCAACAAGCATTGAACCCCAAATAATTAGTCCTGCAATACCAAATCCTGCGGTTTCACTGACTCATAGAGAGGAGCATGAGACTGTTAAGGTAGAATAGAAACAGGGTAGATATAAATTTAGGGATGGTGGTGATCATTACCTTCACTACAACTTGTCGTATCTCTCCCCTACTTGATGCTCATGACTGTATCAACACTTCAAATCTCTTGTGCCCTGGTCATGATCAGGTGTGGATGATCTGCAACCATAAATAGGGGAAGGTGCTAAAGAATAGAAACTTACACGAATCGGAATCCATCTTGAAGCTGCAGTTCTCCAAGATAAATAGATACCATAAAATTAGTAGTAGCATCTAAATAGGAGATAACTGGGCGGTTGTTTTAATCCATCAAAAGACCAACGAAAATATATTTATTGCTGGGTACTCCTGCGCTGTCTTGCCAGTTTCCGTAAGATCCTATGGTGGCTTGTGACATTGTTGATTTCTTAAAATGAGTACAATAACTATGAAATGGAGAACAAATAAGAAATGCTAAGAGGTGAGAGAACGAACATATCTCAAAGAAAGAAAAGTATCACGAAGTGCTGACAACCTATCATGATTCAGTCTTTTGACAGGCAAAAAATCCAAGAAATCTCTTCAAACATGAGGATCTGAAGCAGGTGAAGATGGATGTGTGCGATGATGGCTACTCATTTATTACTGCATAAAAAAGTGAACGTTTTAACCAATTTACAATGGATATGCCTTCAAAATGACAAAGAATGCAAATTTAATGTACAAAGGAATGCTCACTCATTTATTACAGTAGTATGCAATGAAAGAGAATTTCACATCACATGGATCATATTTTATGTACATTTTTGGACAAAAGGCAAGGAACTCCATGTTTAGGACAATGATATGTGGTGTTTGAATTGGTGAATAGGATGTATCCTGATTATTAACTATCCGCAAACATATGTATTTTAGATGGTAGTTGAATGTGGAAGTATTGTGAGAGAAAATCTGATGAAAAATATAAAAATTGGTGAATAAATGTGGGAGGAGAGAAAAAAAGGTATGAGTATTTTGAAAATGTAGTACTATGATTGTCTGGGACGATTTCTAAGTACAGAAAATTGACACATGTAATTAATAGAAAAGACTCACTCATTTAATAATACTATAGAAAAATAAAAAAAAGATAACATACTATAGTAAATTGAAGGGCCAAACTAAGTGGTAGTATGAGTGCAAATAAAAAATAAATAAATTAATGTGCATAAAGATAATATAATTCAATGTATTATTGGATAATGTAAAATAAAATATTATATACTCAAACATTTAAAAGTTGCTTACATTAAAAAAGATCAGTTCATATTGAGGGAAATAAATTTTTCCTCCCTGTGTACGTGTCGCTATGATTTGCTTCACTTACGCAGCGTCCCAATCATACTTGTCAAGGCGCTCGCCTAAGCGCGCCTAGGCGGCCGCCTAAGCGGCCGCCTAAGCGGCCGCCTAAGCGGCAAGGCGTCCCAGGGCTGCGCCTAGGCGAGGACGCTTTATTTATAATGCTACAGTGACCTAGTTTTGTGGGTGTGGTTGTATATTCACTTATTTTAATATTTGATATGGCTGCACCAATGTTCAAAATTAATAGTGTTGCCTATTTTTTGTGTCAAATATCGCTTTTAATTGGATCTAATACTCTTTTGTGGGTTTGACTGGATCTAATATTCTTTTTTTGTTTGACTAGATCTAATACTCTTTTGTGGGTTTGACTGGATCTAATACTCTTTTTTTGTTTGACTAGATCTAATACTCTTAGTACACATTTGATTTTTCTTAGTTTGCACCTTCAATTCAGATTGTACTAAGTAGCTATGCTATGAAGGATAGTGATTACATTGCTTAATACTTGTAGCTATGTATGACAATAAATATATATTTATTTGTTGATCATTCTCTTACATTCTTTACAATAATTCTTTTCGTGTCCTTGACATTATTGTCAATGATAATATATTAGAAATGTAATTGGTTATTTTTTCATACAATAATATATATATATATATATATATATATATATATATATATATATATATGGGGAGATCGACTATAAATATGTAGATAACTACATATATAACTATACAATGTGTGTATATGAGTGGGGAAAAACCATGACACATGTATATATATATAAAATATATACATACATTATTTTTTTAAAGGTCGTTCAGGCGACGCGTAGGCGCGCCTTGGCGCAAGGCGTCCAGCCCCAATGCCGTGTCGCCTTGCCGTCTTAACAAGTATGGTCCCAATCTGTGTTGTACAGGCCCTCGCCTGGGCGGCGCCTGGGCAGCGCCTGGGCGCCTAGGCTTAAGTCAGCACGCCTCAAACTGGGCGCCCAGCCCCCTAATTGACCTAAGTTGTTGCCTAATGCCTTTTGAGGCCCAAATTAAGCCAATTCAAGGCTAATTTAGCATAAATTAGATCTGAATTTGATCAAATTGAGTTATTTTATGGTTAAATTGGGTCTGATTTATCCCAAACGGGGTCAATTTAGGGTAAATTAGGTTTGATTTGGGGGAAAATAGGCCTGATTTGGGGCAATTAGGTCTAATTTGGGGGAATTAGGTTTGATTTGGTCATGTAAGGTCTCGTTTAGATTAACATAGGGAAATTTAGGGTTAGTCAGGTTTGATTTGGTCATGTTATGCAAATTAGGTTTGATTTTAGGCCAAATAATGTCAAATTTGAGCATATTAGGTCTGATTTGAGGAAAATAAGACTAATTTTGGGGAAATGGTCTGATATGGTGAGATTAGATCTAATTTCGCCAAATTAAATATTTTTTAGGTCAATATAGGGAAAATTTGGGGAAATTAGGTCTGATTGGATCATAATATACAAAATTAGGTTTTATATAGGCCAAATCATGTCAAAATTGGGCACATTATGTCTAAGTTAGGGGAAACAAGTATGATTTAGGGGATTTTGTTCTAAATTGGATGACTAGGTCTTATTTGGCCAAATTTGGTCTCATTTAGGTGAATATGAAAATTTTATGGAAATTGGGATTGATTAGGTCATGGTATACAAAATTAGGTCTGGTTTAGGAAAAAATTAGGGTAAACTAGGTCAAATTTGATCAAATTTGGATGAAATGAGTTTATATTAGGGCCAATCAGTTCTAGTTTAGGTCTTGTTAGTTTTGATTTAGCCTACATAATAGTATTATACATGTTTTGGCTACATAATAGTATTATACATGTTTAGCCTTTTGATTTCTATATGAATTTTGTTTAGGTAAAACTTCCACAATTCAATCCATATCTAATGATTTTGTTGCTTTCTTCAGACGATGCTAGCACATTGATTGCATATTTATCATGCATATTTATGTGTAAGGATTGTATTTTTTCAAAAAAATTACATATATTTGTTAAAATAAAAAATATATAAAAACGCCTGGGCCTCCGCCTGGGCGCCTAGGCTGTCTGGGCGTCCCCCTGGAACGCCTGGCCGCCTAGCCGCCTATACAACCATGGTCCCAATAGATAAAAATGAAGATAAGTAACTTACTAAATAAATAAGAAAAAATTAATTATATTTCTTTATTGCCAAACAATTTACTACTGTTCTTACGGATGTATATATCAAGTTAAAAAATGGTAAATTTAAAAATAATTTTGATTTGAAAGTTATTATAATGGTTGGTTACTAAGGGAAGTCAATTCCATGAAAGACTTAGTTATTGAGGAGAGTATTTTATGGTAAATAGGAATACATCAAAGGGAGAAAATTTCAACATTCCAAGAGGTGTTGCAGGAACCAAAAAGCATAAGTGAGCGAGACAAACACATTACCTAAAAATGATTGCACATTATTGGTTAGATTTTTTTTCTAGAAAAACCTTGTATTTTACGATACAAGTTTAATTATAGCGGCATTTTAGTTATCAAGTCTAAGTTAAACCATTAATTTTTCAAAATGTGACATCTTTTTACTTTTGCTTTTCAAATAAAATTGTTTAGTTCGTAATCAGAAAAAAGTGGTGTCAGCCGTCAGGAAGAGAATAAATAAGAAATGCTAAGAGGTGGAAGAACGAACATATCAGAAAGAAAGAAAAGTATCAGGAAGTGCTGACAATCTATCATGATTCAGTCTTTTGAAAGGCAAAAAATCTAAGAAATCTCTGCAAACATGAGGATCTAAAGAGTGAATAAATGTGAGTGGAGAGAGAAAAAGAGGTATGAGTATGTTGAAAATGGTGTACTATGATAGTCTGGAATGATTTCTAAGTACAGAAAACGACACGTGTGTAATTAATAGAAAAGACTCACTCATTTTATAATAGTATAGAAAAAAAAGATAACATACTATAATAAATTGGAGGGTCAAACTAAATGGTAGTATGAGTACAAATAAAATACAAAACAATATAGATTAATGTACATGTAGATAATATAATTCAATGTATTGCTGAATATATAAATTAAAAATTTATACACTCATAAACATCTAAAAGTTGCTTACATTAAAATAGATCAGTTCCTATTAAGGGAAATAAAAAATTTCCTCCTTGCGTACGTGCCACTATGATTCATAGTGACAAGTTTGGGATTCGACAATCTTTCGGCTGGCTGGAAAAAATCGGAATTCGGAAAAAATCGAGATAAGTTGTGAAAAATCGATAAATTTCAGTCAAAGTTAGGTCAACTATTCGGAAATAATCGAGAATAAGTCGGCTATATAAGTATATGGGATGAAGAGAGAAAGATTTCTCCCCCCCTCTCCCATAACCCGTGGCGGAGGCCGGACGCCCGAGAGGGTGATAAATCAAGAGATGCTTCTCCGTGTGGTTTCGAACCCGGGTCCCTTCATTGGGGACCAACAGAATTCGCCAACCGGGCTATTCCCTTGCCGGCGTATATATACATATATATAGATAAATGTATGTATGTATGCATGTATATGCATACATATCTGATGCATGCAACTATTAAAGTCACAAGACATACAATCTTAGTGAGTGAAAAAGTAGGAAAAGAAGTAAAAAATAGTTGATCAATAACAATGAACTGTCCGGAGGAGTCAGGGTTGGAGGTTTAGTGTATATTAGGAGTTTTGTGTACATGGTTTGGTAAAAAAAGAACAAGCGACTTAAAAGAGAAAAATCGTGAAAAGTCATGAAGAATCATGAAAAATCGTATAAATCGTCAAAAGCGGAATAAATTGTGAAAAGTTGTGAAAAATCGGCGACTGACATATTAATCGTGATGAACATTCAGGAGCCTATAACATCGTGATTCGTGCAAAATCGCCGATTTTTCGTAAAATTCGGAGACTATTGTTACTATGCTATGATTTGCTTCACTTATGTAGCATCCCAATAGATAAAAATGAAGATAAGGGACTTGCTAAATAAATAACAAACAATTACTTTGATTTCTTGATGTCAAACAATTTACTACTATATTACGGATGTATATATCAAGTTAAGAAAACAGGGTAAATTTAGAAATAATTTTGATTTGAAAGTAATTATAATGGTTGGTTATTAAGGGAAGTCAATTCCATAAGAGTATTTTGTGGTAGATAGGAATACATGAAAGAGAGAAAATTTCGACATTCCAAGAGGTGTTGAAGGAACCAAAAAGCATAAGAGAGTGACAAAAACACATTACCTAAATGTGATTGAACTTGATTGGTTAGAACTTTTCTCTAGAAAAACATTCTTGTATTTGATGATGCAAGTTTAATTATAGCGGCATTTTAGTTAGCACGTTAAGTTAAACCATTAATTTCTCAAAATGTGACGATGTCATTTGCTTTATCTTTTTACTTTTGCTTTTCATATAAAATTATTTAGTTCTTAATTAGAAGAAAGTGGTGTGTTCCAATGAATATGTCATGTAAATTTTGTTTTATTATTCTATATTTGAATGAGTACATGCTCGTTTTCGTAACTTCTCAGTTTTCATTATGGAGAGTGTGGCCTTTGAATGAGCATGGTTTGTGCAAGCTCAATTTGAAAAGAGTGTGAGACATAATCAAATCACAAGATAACTAATCCACTGCGAAGAATGTAGGAGTGTAACGTGCGTATATGTATGCGAGTGTGAGAGAAAATAGATAAAAGAACACAGTTTGTTTCGAACATGGTACGTGTGTTTCTTCTCGCTTAAAGTGTCTTGGTGTGTAAAGACATGTTAGATGGCAGTTGAATATGGAAGAATTGTGAGACAACATCAGATTAAAATAATGGAAATTGATGAAAAAATGTTAGGGGAGAGAGAAGAGGTATGAGTATTTTGAAAAATATTGTACCATGATTGTCTAGGATGATTTCTAAGTAGAGAATATGACACATGAAATTGACTGAAAGGATTGACTCTTCTTTTTATAGTGGCATAGAAAAAAAAAACATACTATAGAAATTAAAGGGCCAAACTAAGTTGTAACATGAGTATATATAAAACACAAAAAAAATGAATCAATGTATAGATGAACAATATGAATCAATATATAGCTGGATAATACAGAATTCAAAAAGTTATACACTCGTAAACGTTTAGAAGATGCTAACATTAAAATAGAGCAATACATGTTAAGGGAAATAAAATCTTCCTCCTTGCGTACATACCGCTATGATTTGCTTCACTCACGTAGCATCCTAGTAGACAAAAATGAACATAAGGGACTCACTAAATAATTAAATAAAAAATAATTTCTTTAGTTTCTTGATGCCAAACATTTTATTATTGTTGTTACGGACATGGAACAGGACTTCGACTTCGAGGCCACTTCGACAGGTGTGGACATGGAAGTTTGTGAAATGTCGAGGATTTTTACAACCAAACTTCGACGCAACTTCGACAAAAATTAAGCAAAAAAATACTGAATTTGTGATGAAAATTGATAGATTTCATCAAATCTAGCTTAAAAACACTATGTTTACATTTAACTATAACTTATAAGTCTATAACTCTATACATACCAGTCTGTGATGCAAGTGCAAGTTGCGCAACTAGGGATTTCTTCAAGATATATAGGTTTATAACAAATAGACAACTTAAAAGATTACGAATTACAACTTACAAGTTACAAGTACTATCATAACACAAGTAGAAAGCAACTAAGCAATTTAACAAAAATACCAATAATACAAACTGAAGTACCCACTTGAGTCGAGTCTGATGAGTGCCAACTAAGACTAATACCATGCCGAATGTCTTGCATGCTCTTCATATTGACCAATATGCCTAGAGCCAGCTATCTGGTTATCCACTCTTAAAGCATATTGCATCCATGTTATATTTTCTTTGTGGTTTAGCTCATAGTCAGCTACAAATGTGTCGACGCAATATGTCGCTGTGTCGCCGGTTCGGCGACTTATTGGATTTTTTACACTGGGCTGGGCCTGTTTCGGCGACATTTGGGCCCATGTCGTCGAACCGGACCGAAATGTCGACGATATTGTAGCAAAAAGAAGTTTACATGCATTCGACGTCGCCCACTGTCGACATCGACAATTTCGGCGACATTTCGCCTAATGTCGTCGACATTTAAATCCATGGTTACGGATGTATATATCACGATAAAAAACAGAGTACACCGAGAAAAGAGAAAAAACGTTTGTATACGTCAATATAATCATGTAAACCAATTATGATGACAAAAGAAAATTACTGAAGTGAAAACCAGTATGACAAAATAATGATAAGTTTAGGATATATCAACATTGTAACCTGCTCAAAGATCAAAAGCAGAGCCGGATTCATAGAAAAAATGGAATTAAAAAAGGAGAAGAATATCGAGGATTTTATCCAATGATCATCAAATCTTGGCCCGTCGTGGACATCAGATGAATGATCAAGGAAATAAGTAGAAAATAGTGCCATGCTGATGCTATTACTAAATTGGAGTTGGACCAAATGATTATGTTGATGGTGGTGTAAATATCAATTAAGCTATACATAAAAATGTCAATGTAAAAGAGATTGATATTAGGGAATAAAAATAGTAAGGATGGTTGTAGGAACTGACCTTAGCCAAACCCTTTAGGTAACTCTGTCCAGTTTATTCTGGTAAAATCAAGCATATCGTACTAGTCCACTGCGACACTATAACTTTAAGGAAGTCTCCTTGGATTAATATATAAGTGTGGATGGCTATTTTCACTCCAGAAGTTCCAACAGATGGCCACTTCATTCTACTTACATGATTACAGAAAGTTTCCATTATGGAAAAACCAACAGATGGCATTTTACCTCTTGATTGACCATTAGGAGATGCTCGTAAACCATCCAGCAAGAAGAAGGGGGGAGAGTATTTGAGTTATAGTTGGAAAGAATTATGTGCTCATTTAACCATGGAGAACGCCGAGAGAGAGCTTGGAGTGGTTGGAAAGGAAAGTATAATGGGAGTGGAGAGATTCGAGGATAAATTGGTGATAGGAAGAGAAAGACCTGGCAAATGAAGGAAAAGGAGAGATGGACGCGGAGAGAAACGGGGCAAGAGGTTAACGGATGACGATGGGCAAGATGGATGATGTGAAAGTGGGGTGATTAGGGGGAATAAGAAACGTAAAAGAGTAATGGCGAGTGGAGGAGTTTGACTGGGTTATAATCAGAAAACACAAGTAAATAGAGTAGAGGGATTTAGCCATATTCAATTTGGAAACAGCAAGAGAGAGAGAGTGTGTGTGTGTGGTTTGTTAGAGTTGATCACGGTTTGAATGAGAAAGAGCGGAGTGAGAGAAAATCGAATATTGTGGGGGTTATGGAGAGAGTGGTGATGGGAGGGGATAGAGGGATCGGTTGTTTTGAGTAGAAGATAGAGAGACATGTTGGAAACAATGGGAGTCATGGACAGAGTGCCCGGGGGAGGGTGTGTGTGGTTTGTTAGAGTTGATCACAGTTTGAATGGGAAGAGGGGAGTGAGAGAAAATCGTATATTGTGGGGGTTATGGAGAGAGTGGCGATGGGAGGGGATGGAGGGATCAGTTGTTTTGAGTAGAAGATAGAGAGACATGTTTGAAATAATGGGAGTCGTGTACAGGGTGGCTGGGGGAGGGTGTGGTTGATGCTTTTGGTAGAAGAAAAAGTGACAATAAAAAGAAAGAAAATCCTTAAAAAAGGAGAGAAGAGGAAGAGCCAAGGAGAGTGCAACATTCCAAAACAGAGCAATCTCATTTGTCAATGGCAAATTTTGTAATTTATTTAACAAACTCCCTCTTTTTATAGTAGTATAGATGAATTCTTCTTTTTGTGTCAGATAAAGTTGCATGCACAATTATAATGTCCTTAAGTCCGTGCAATACATGTGCTTATGGAAGATATTGTATATAATATTTTCTTTTATTTTTTCAGATTGTGAAGTAGTCATGTTATTATAATAAGGCAGCCGTGTGACACACATGGTTTTCAAAAAAGTGTGAAGTTGGATGCAATATTCATCTTTTTTTCTTAGGTTAATATTGGTCCTTCTTTACTTTTATGCATAACTATATATATATATATATATATATATATATATATATATATATATATATATATATATATATATATATATATATATATATATATATATATATATATATATATATATATAGTCAGGCTAGAATACACTCGAGTGTACAGATCGCACGAATACACTCAAGTGTGTTTGCATATCAAGACTATTTTTTGTAAAATGTAAACCATTGATCTTCACCATCATACTATAACTAGGCTACATACAAATTTTGAGCCCATTTGGATGAGTGTAAGTCACTCATCCAAGGGCAACAAAATCGACGCGCGAAACTAATTCGAAATACATAATTTTTGCGGTCTTTATAACATGACCTATAAATGTCCAAATGTGCTCAAATTTTGCGTATGAGCTATTCACAAGATGTTTAAGAAGATCAATGAATTAGATTTTTGAAAAAAATATTGCATCATGAAAAACTACTTGAGTGTATTCTGCTCTGAATACACTCGAGTGCAGTGTATCAGAAAGCGGGAAGCGGGAGGCGTGCAGACAGCACCCTGTAACCGATTAAGCGTAGGCGGGCGATTAAGTGGGTGATTTTTGAAAAAGCGGGTGTCTAAATTTTATATATTTTTATACAGAATTACATGTATGTGTATATAAAAAATATATTTATAAGGAACTTCTATACATATCTAATCAGCAAATCAATAATTAACTAAGTATTCATCAATACTTACTATTAATCAGTATCTCTAATCACTAAAATCAACAAGCAGATCAGTAATTGTAAATAACAAACTATGAATTGTTGAATTAAAGTAATCACTAAAGTAATACTAACCAGTAGTACCAATCATTAATCACTGAAAGCAGCAAGGAAATCAGTAAAACTAATCATGCATTACTAGTATAATAGAGCAATAAGATATTTACTTAGATGCTATAGATATATTGTGTTACTGTGTTATACTGTTTTACTTTTAGTCCCATATTGCTCACTTGTACTTATGTCTCTACTCTCAGTAGCTATATTAGAGACTGTCCTGTAACCTGTTTTACTCACCGAATAAACAATTCCATTCCTATCTATATGGTATCAAGAGCAGGTTCTCTGAAAGCAGGTTCTCTGCCTCTGCCATGGTCTTATCTGAGCCTCCTCGCTCTCTGTGTGTCACTACGGTGAAGCTCGACGGCGGCTCCAACTATCATCTGTGATTGACGTCATTTGTTCTATACGTCAAAGCACAAGGCCGGTATCACCATCTTACGCCTGAGCCTCCTGCTGTTCCTACTACTGATGCGGATGACAAAACTAGACAAAGCTATGAACAATGGTCCAAAGATGACTCTGGCGTCATGTCTTGGATCCTCAATAGTATCGAGCCCCGAATTAGCCAATCTCTTCTCTGCCTTCATGATGCTAAGGCTATGTGAGATCAACTGTCCCACGTCTATTCTCATCAGGAGAATCCCAAGCGAGTTTTTGAAATTTTCAAAACTTTGGCAAAAAAGGAGTTCTCCACTGATACTTCCAATGATGACTTCTACAATCAATGCTCGGCTCTGTGGAATGAGTTTGAACTCTACCACCCCTTGACGGCGGACATCAAAATTGCTCAGAAGCAGCGCAACGAACTGCAATTGGTTCAGTTTTTGACTGCACTTCCTGCCTCGTTTTCTGGTGTGGTTGACCAGATCCTGTCAAGTGATCCGCCGCCAACCCTTCGGGATGTTCTCAAAAGAGTCTAACGCCTGCCGTCCATGACTCCTACTCCTGCTGTTGAGCACCCTACGCTCATTGCTCGCTCTGATTCTGGCCGTGGCCATGGTCGCGGTCGTGGCCGTGGCGGTCGCCCTCCTCCCTCGGGAGGTTGAGGATCATCTGCTGCTGGACGTGGTGCTCCTTCCGATCCTCGCTACTGCAACTGGTGTGGTCGGGACAATCATACTAAAGATCGATGCTGGATTAAATACGACAAGCCAGCTTGGGCTTACCAGGCTGCTATAAAAACTGCTGCTGACTCTACCACTGACGCACCTGCTACTCCTACAAACGTGGACTGGTTACGTACTGAGTTCGAGAAGATTTTCCAGGAACGTCTCGCACAGCTGCCATCCTCATCTACACCAGGACCCTTTGCCATGCTCGCTTCTCCATCATCTGGTAACAAACAGTGGTGCATTGACTCGGGTGCATCCACTCATATGGCTGGTGATCTTCGTCTATTTTCTGTTCTGAATAAAATTGCTACTATATCCTCTGTTACTGTTGCAAATGGCTCCAAAACTGCAGTTCATGGCACTGGCACAGTTCCTATTTCACCGAAACTGCAATTGCATTCTGTTTTATATATTCCAAAGTTTCCTGTTAATCTGTTATCAGTCAGTAAGATGATAAAACAACTCAAGTGCTCTATTAAATTTGATCCTTCTGGCTGTGTTTTGAAGGATCTCCGCACGAAGACGAGGATTGGTTCGGGCCGTGAACGACCAGATGGGCTGTACTATTTGGATGGATCTCCTGCTGCTTCTGCTATGCTATTTACTTCAGTGACGGGACTACAGTGACACTTTCGCCTGGGCCACCCATCTGCTGCAAAATTAAAACATTTATTCCTACTTTATCAGAGAACAATTTTTCCTGTGAAACTTGTGTTTTGGGCAAACAAACTCGGTCTGTTTTTCCTGCTAAGAAAGTTATTGCTTCTAAAGAATTTTTTGACATTGTTCATGCTGATATTTGGGGACCGTGCTCAATTTCGAGTCACTCAGGTGTGAAATATTTTATGACCTTTATTAATGATTATTCTCGAACCACATGGCTGTTTTTACTTAAAGGTCGAGATACTGTGTTGGATACTATTCGTACCTTCTTTGCTGAAATTCACATCCAATTTAACCGTCCTATTAAAATCTTTCGTACTGATAATGCCCTTGAGTTCATGCAACAATCTGTTACCTCCTTCTGTGCTGCCCGAGGAACCATCCATCAGACCACTTGTCCTTACACTCCTCAACAAAATGGCGTCGCTGAAAGAAAAAA
Source organism: Alisma plantago-aquatica (assembly GCA_963693085.1). Lineage (NCBI taxonomy): Eukaryota > Viridiplantae > Streptophyta > Magnoliopsida > Alismatales > Alismataceae > Alisma > Alisma plantago-aquatica. Next base: position 1,135,937,303 of record OY856409.1, read on the forward strand.
CCGTCACTTACTTGAGGTTGCTCACACTCTTCTCATACACTACAAAGTACCCCATCATTTCTGGCCTGTAGCTGTCTCTACGGCTTGCTATCTCATCAATCGCATGCCTTCCTCTGTTTTGAAAAATCAGGTCCCCTATGCCATGTTGTTTCCTGATAAACCCTTATTCTCCCTGCCTCCTCGTATTTTCGGGAGTACTTGTTTTGTGAAAAATCTTCGTCCCGGGCTCACCAAACTTGATGCTCGCTTGATCAAATGTGTTTTTCTGGGATATTCCCGTACACAAAAAGGCTACTGCTGTTTTGATCCTATTAAAAAACAGTGATTTGTTAGTGCGGATGTGACCTTCTTTGAGCATATGCCTTACTATTCTATTGATGGCGCAACTTTGTCTGCTGATATTATGGCTACCACACCGTTACCGGTGATTGTTGAGGATTTATCGTCTCCTGATATGCCTAAAGAACACCCATTGCAAGTCTATCAGCGCAGGTCAAAAAACCACAAGGCTTCTGAAGCCCCGGCTGAACCAAATCCTACGTCTGCGGATGATCCACCATCCACTGAGGTATTTCCCGACCTGGATCTTCCTATTAGTTTACGAAAAGGCGTTCGATCATGTACTAAGCATCCTATCAGTAATTTTTGTTCATCTGACAATCTCTGGTAGCTTTGCTTGTTTCAATTCTGTTCTGTCTGCTGTGACAATTCCTATATCTGCCGAAGAGGCCCTTCGCATTCCTGCCTGGAAACATGCTATGGAGCATGAAATGCATGCACTCTGTGATCGTCACACTTGGGATCTGGTTGAACGACCCTCTTCGTGCCATACCGTTGGCTACCGCTGGATATTTACTATTAAATATCAACCCTATGGTACCATTGAACGCCTGAAAGCCAGATTAGTTGCAAAAGGTTACACACAGACATATGGTGTTGACTACTTTGAGACCTTTTCTCCAGTTGCACTCCTGAATTCTGTTCGTATTCTGATCTCTATTGCTGTCAATAAAGACTGGCCCATGGTTGTATAGGCGTCCAGGTGGCCGGGCGTTGCCCATGGACGCCCAGACAGCCTAGGCGTTTTTTTATTTCATTATTTTTCATTAATATATATACTTTATATTTTATATATATAATTATTTACATATTATAATTATATGCCTAGGTGTTGCACTTGAGGAGGATGAAAAGGGAGGGAACAACAACAAAGAAGAATAAGAAGAAGGCAGGGAAAGAGGAGGCAGGGGAAGAAAAGGCTTGGGAAGAAGAGGCGGGGGAAGGAGGAAGGGGAAGAGGAGGCAAAGGAAGATAATACAATGGAAGACAGCAACAAAGAAGAAGAAAAAGGAGAAGGGGAAACAGGAGGCAGGGGAAGAGGAGGCCGGGGAAGGAGGAAGTAAACGAGGAGGCAGGGGAAGAGAAGGCAGAGGAAGACAAAAGTGAAGAAGAAGGCAGGGGAAGAGGAGCACAAAAATATGGGCGAAGGAAGAGTAGGAGGCAGAAAATGATGAGGTCGACGCTAGCTGCAGCAGTAGTAACACAAAAAAGAAGGAAAAAGGGGAGTCGTCAACAGCAGCAGTAGTAGTAAAAAAGAAAAGAAAGGAGGAGCATAAAGAGGAAGCATGGGAGGAGGAAGAGGAGAAGGGGAGGAGGAGGGGATAGGAGTAAAAGAACAAAGAAGAAAAAAAGACTAACCTTGAAGTCGTCCAACTCCTGCTGGTCGCTCCTTACTTCACGTAAGGTTCTGCTGCTGCTCATTGCTTCATGGAAGGGCGGATGACTACGCACGGCGAAAACGGTCTGTGATGGAGCGACAATAGTTCAACAGATGTTGAGGGTGGGATAGATAAAAGGGTTAAAATATAGAGGTTTAGGATTTATTAGGATTCATATTTAGATTTTAGAGTAGGATTTAGTATAATATAATACTAACAGGAATTATA